>JAQQAC010026012.1:4870757-5004824 GCA_029783875.1 Phataginus tricuspis | reverse complement strand
TGTGTGTGTGTGTGTGTGTGTGTGTGTGTGTGTGTGTGTGTGTGTGTTAGAGAAATACAAAGATGCAGTGTTTTCTGGTTAGTTTGTAAATATAACAGACTGACATCAAGGGCATTTATCAGCCACATTTTAACCTACGTCTTTGCATATTGGTAGATGAAGTTGAAAAAGGAATTGGAAAGTACAGTAAACAGTGAACTTCTTCAATTTAGATGTTTATTTCGTTTTGAGGAGTTATTTGTTTATCTAGCCAGGACAACCACTAAAACCTTAAATGTCACAATTGGGAACCAATGCCTTCAGATTCCTTTCCATTAAGTATTAAACCTAGATTTTAGAAATAATGAAGCATAATTTTTAGATCATTGCTCCTACTAAAATTGTTTTTAATATTTTTAAAAGTCATGGTCCAACAGATTTTGTCTGTAAAGTAAAAAAGAAAAAAAAAACCTTAAAAATAATGTTCACTTTCATTTCTTTTTAAAATTTCTGTTTCTGTGTGTAACTCTGGGGGGAAAATCCCAGGGCAAAATACCTTTGAAACCGAAATCAGTCAAAGGGAGAAACAAAGTGGGAGAAACCTGTTTATTTCTTACAAGCAGTCATCCACTTCTGCTCCCTCGGTGTCTCTCAACCCAGCTGCAGAAGACAAGGTCCCACCCAACCTCTCCAGTCCAGATAAACCCTTGCTCACCCTTGTAATTGCCTACTGATATGGATGGAGGTGGACTACTCACCACCGCTTGGAAACACCTATTGATATGGAGAATCACTAAGGCCAAGTGAGACATTCTGGAAATACTGCAATTTTATCCACAGCCCACCCCTCCGGAAATCTCACCTTACAGTCTACTTGTTCCCCATCTTCCTCAATGGCCCCTGTGCGAGAAAACTGGAGCATTGTAACCAGAGTAATAACATATAATAGTAACAGCAATAAAATCGTAATCCTCAAGACAGAGGATTCAGCCAAGTTCAAAGTCCTATGCAGATTAAGTCCATAGCTTGCCCATTCCACAGGCAGTCAGTATCAGAACAGGTAGGGAGTTCAGAGCAATCATCAAACAGCAGGTGCAGCCTGGGGGCACGTCCAGGGCACAGGGACTGTAGAAGAAAATAACCTTAAGGGTGATAAGATACATGTTTTAATGACACCAGCATAGGCAAATCTTGTCCATTGAGTAGGATGCATGGAAGAGAGTGGTGCTGTGACAGGACAGTGGCAGAAATGGGATCTCGTCCTGATCTAGTATTCCAGACTTTCACCCCCCTCCCTGTGGGATTTACAGATGGGTCAATAAATAGGGCTACGGGAGGTACATGCACTGGCCATAAAGATAAAACAAAACTTCCCTGTAAGATGCTCTTACCTCCTGGACGTTTTGGGTACACTACCATGATCTTTGGGGGCCACTCTACTGTTACTCCAGGAATACACATGAGGCCAGCTTCCAGGGCTTTTCCCCAAGTTACCAGAAGGGCCAGCCATCACTGATCCATGTGTCGAAATGTCCGGGGCCACATCCATTCAGCAGTATCTTCAGGGTTTAATGTAGTAGGGGCTGGCAGCAGGATGTTGCTCTGCTGGCCATATCCTGGCTTCAATACAGTTGTATAGGAGAGGCATCAAGGTGTGTGAGCATATCCACAGGGCTGAAGGCTCCTTTTCTGGGCTTCTCATTCAAACGCTGCGGCACTGTCCATAAGCCAACTGACTAGCCCAGTAGATTGTTGGTGTCTGACTTCAGGCCATATTTCAACAAGGCATTGTACCTCTCTATCATGCCTGCCGCAGTAGGATTATATGGCACATTAAACTTCCACTTTATTCCTAATTACTGCACCCAATCTTGTAACATGTCCAGTAAAGTGGGTACCTTGATCGCTCTCAATCACCTGCGGCCAGCCATAGGCTGCAGAGATGCCCTAGGTCATTCTTGGTGGTTTGCTGATCTGCACAAAGTGCAGGAAAAGCAACCAAAAGTCCAGTAGCTGTGTCCACACGAGTCATGGCGTACTAATACCCTTCTGATAACAGGCTGAGGCCCAATGTAGTCTGTCTGCCACCTGACGGGGTATCAGCCCCTTTACTATTGTCCCCTATTGCTGTGGGGCTTGGTGTAAGTTACAGCACACAAGCCACTTCTTCCAGGCTCTGATGACTTCTTCAAAGGTTGGTGGCAAGCCCCACTGATGGGCTACAGCCTATATTGTCTTTTGCCCTGCATGCCACAAATGCTGATGCAACCATTGGACTACATCAGAGGCAGGCTTTTCTTCTAGCTGGTGCACCTGGGCCAATGTGTCTGCTTCATTTTTTGGGGATGCCAGTCACATAATATACGGTAACTGTCTTAGTCTGACTAGAGGTCTATAGGTCTTGCCACAGCTCTTGTTCCCAAAGGTGCCATTGATCCAGTTGGCATCGTACCATGTCGGTAGCCACAGGGTCAGGCCGTGATAGACGGCCCAGCTGTCAGTGCAGACAACTATAGGGCAGGGCTCCTGGGTGATCATGAGCTATACTGCCTGCAACTCAGACCATTGGCTGCTCTTCCCCATCCTCCATCCATATTGTCTCAGTCTTAGGATGGAAAGCCATGGCCCTCCACCTTGGGTGCTGCCCACGACTGGAACCGTCTGTATACCAAGCATTTTCAGGTGTAGGGGCTTTTCCCTCCTGATAAGGACTCTCAGCTACCAGTGGCTCAAAAGCAAGTTCTTTCTGCTTGTCACTGGTATACATCACTGGCCCCAATAATCATTGGAGTTCTCTGTTTAAGGGGCTGGTAGAGAGGGTGCTACATTTGGCCAGTGTAGGTATCTGTGCCACGCAACTCCGTGGCCTTTAGGTCCAGTCTCACCTTAGTTGGAGCTGTTCAGATGGTGGGCTCCGTAGCCAGCAAGACTTGGTACACAGCAGCCCATTGCTTTTCTATCAGAGTGTACTGCTCCTTTCCATAGTTGTGACCAGAATCCAATAGGTTGGCATGTCCATTCAAACCACTGCCAAAGGCCCCATCCATAACCAGTTTCTTTGGTTACATGAATATCCAGCTCACAGGGCCTTGATGAATCCATTACACTCAAGGTCTGTATGGCCTTGACTGCTCACTTAGCAGCAGTAAAAGCAGCTGCACATTTTTCATTCCAGTCCCAGCTGATGTCCTTTCATACCAACCAGTTTAAGGGCTTCAGAATTTGTGCCAAATGTGGGATAAACACTCTCCAGTAGCCCAAAAGACCCAGAAACTCTTGTAATACTGACATAGTGGTAAGGGTAGTGAAAGCCTGGACTTTGTCTGACTGCTTCGGGAATAAGTTTAGTTTTACCTGACCAGACAAACCCCAGGAATTTTACAGACAAACCAGGTCCTTGAACCTTGGTGCTGTTCACAGCCCATCCTTTCTCCTGTAGATATTGCAGCAGTCTAGGAACTACCCCTTCTAAATCTGCAAGAGAATCATATGTGAACATAATATCATCAATGTACTGATACAGCTGCACCATATGTGGTTTCTTCCATGTGGCCAAGTCCTGGGCTACAAGTCTGTGACAAGTGGTGGGAATGTGAAGGTATTCCTTGTGAAGACAAACTGTTCCTGACTTTCCTGTGCTATGTCAATAGAGAAGAAAGCATTAGCAAGGTCCACAACATAATGATACAACCCTAGTTCATGACTGAGCGTGTTCATAAGGGCTGCTATAGAGGGGACAGCAGCATGCAAAGGGGTTGTGACTTTATTCAATTCCCTGTAGTCCACGGTCATACACCAGGAGCCGTCTGGCTTTTTCACTGGCCACACTGGGGAATTAAAAGGACTATGAGTGTGCTTTATGATGCCCACCTTCTCTGACTCCTGTGGTGTTTCTCTAATTTCCTGTGCCCCCCAGGCAATTTATATTGCTTAGTATTTGTCAGTTGCTGAGGTACAGGCAGAACTATAGGTGGGTGCTTAGCATGTCTTCTCAGAACTGCCTTTACCACATGTATCCTCAGTCTAAACTCACCTGCAGTGGTCTGTAGCCACGGGCCTTGCAGGATATCCACCTCCAAAATATATTCGGGGATGGGAGAAATGTACACATACTTGTTTGGGGGTAGATGCCCAATCTCCGATAGGATTTGGGCTTTTTTTCACTCTGATTGCCTTACCCCCATAGCCATCGATCACAGCAGGGGTCCAAGGAAAGCACTCAGGGTTGCCATAAATCACAGAACATGCAGCTCTTCCACTAGTGCCAGGCCACATTGTACATTCACAGGGGACCAATGAATTGTTAATTCTACATGTGGTCTCCGGTCCCCACCATCTCCCCCAAAGTGGGGACCTTGACCCCCCTAGTTGAACTGCGATGCAGAACACTTAGTGACATCACCATAATCCCACTGAGTTGGGACTCACATTTTAAGATGGAAATTGTTCAAAAAGCCTTGGTTATTTGCCCAATGTAAGGTATCTGGTGAATTCTGAGCCCAGAATTTGAACCCAGGTAGATTTGATTCTGTTGAGCTAAATGGTTCTTCTTTGAGTATCTGTTACAGTGCCAGGCACAGTGCTTATTTAAGCCTGTTCAGTTCTGAGAGTTGAGTAATACATGGTTCCTGCCCTCAACCTAGTATGGCAAATAAATAAGGTATAATTTTTAGGGAACCTTGGAGACTCTGAGAAAGACCACTTTTCTCAGTCTGAGAGTTCATGGCGATTTTCTAGAGAACTAAATCTCAGAGGAGGAATCAAGAGTTAATTGTGAGAAGGTGACCAGGGATAGATGTTGCATCCAGAGAGAACCACATGTGTAAGGGCATGGCAGCATAAACTAGCATGATTTATACTGAGGAACATATTTCTGTTTGGGTCTTAAAAGGATGAGGTGTATGTGACTAGCAGAAGAGCCTAGATTTTTCCTTTTATACTTCATTGCTTCTCTGGACAAATAACAGAAGCTAGTTAAAATATTTGTGGATAAAATTCTAGACTTTTCAATGTGTTTTTATCTTCCTTTTTCTAGGATCAGTTTGACAGCTTAGACAAGCACACACAATGGGGAATTGACTTCTTGGAAAGATATGCCAAATTCGTTAAAGAGAGGATAGAAATTGAGCAGAATTATGCGAAACAATTGAGGTAAGTTGATTTTTTTCCCCCCAGTTCTCAGAAATGAAATTAAATGTTTAAATAATTGGACATTAGATAAATGTGATACACCAGAGGTAAATTCTGTTTTTCATCAGAATTAGATTGAATTAGGTAACTGGTTTTAATGATTGGTTTAACTATGTATGTTGCCTAGTATCACAAGGAATATTGGCTAGCTAGATGGTGAGTAGCTTGCATTACAGAAAGATGATTAAAATTCTAAAAGGAAGCAAAATTGCCCACAGAAATTAATACTGGAGTATTAATTCTGTGCTTTACAGTTTTATTTCCCTGTAACTTTTTACATGAGTAATCTTTCTAAAGCATTGAAGATTTATTCCATTTTTTCATCTTTTCAGTGTTTCTAAGACTTGGAAATTCTGCTGAGCTGACTTTCTATCAAAAATCAGATATCTATTACTGCTGAAAATGACTTTGAGATATGGTTTAGAAGATAAAATTTTTAAAAGGAAAATTTTAGTCTTAAAGCAAATGGAATTTAAGATTTTGTTCAAGCAGGAAAGCATTGTTAGACCCAACTGGACAAGTAGTTTTGCTAGAATTTATTCGATAAAAATAGTACTGGAAGTCTGAAGACTCAAAGACAATATAAGGTTCTAACCTACCTAGGGGTTAGGATTCTTTTTATATATATATATATAATTTATTTTTGTATCATTAATCTACAATTACATGTGCAATATTATGGTTATTAAACTACCCCTTCATCCGGTCCCCTCAACCAACCCATTACAATCACTGTCCATCAGCGTAGTGAGATGCTATAGAATCACTACTTGTCTTCTCTGAGTTGTACAGCCCTCCTTGTGCCCCAAAAACATTACGTCTGCTAATCGTAATGCCCCTTTTTCCCTCTTATCCCTCCCCTCCCACCCATCTTCCCCAGTTCCTTTCCCTTTGGTAACTATTAGTCCGTTCTTGGGTTCTGTGAGTCTGCTGCTGTTTTGTCCCTTCGGTTTTTTTCTTTGTTCTTATACTCCACATATGAGTGAAATCATTTGATACTTGTCTTTTTCGGCTTGGCTTATTTTACTGAACATAATACCCTCTAGCTCCATCCATGTTATTGCAAATGGTAGGATTTGTTTTCTTCTTATGGCTGAATAATATTCCATTGTGTATATGTACCACATCTTCTTTATCCATTCATCTACTGATGGACACTTAGGTTGCTTCCATTTCTTGGCTATTGTAAATAGTGCTGTGATAAACATAGGGGTGCATATGTCTTTTTCAAACTGGGCTGCTGCATTCTTAGGGTAAATTCCTAGGAGTGGGATTCCTGGGTCAAATGGTATTTCTATTTTGAGTTTTTTTGAGGAACCTCCATACTGCTTTCCACAATGGTTGAACTAATTTGCATTCCCACCAGCAGTGTAGGAGGGTTCCCTTTTCTCCACGTCCTCGCCAACATTTGTTGTTGTTTGTGTTTTGTATGTTGGCCATCCTCACTGGTGTGAGGTGATATCTCATTGTGGTTTTAATCTGCATTTCTCTGATGTTTAGCGATGTGGAGCATCTTTTCATGTGCCTGTTGGCCATCTGAATTTCTTTAGAGATATGTCTATTCATGTCCTCTGCCCATTTCTTAATTGGATTATTTGCTTTTTGTTTGTTAAGGTGCGTGAGTTCTTTATATATTTTGGATGTCAACCCTTTATCAGATACGTCATTTATGAATATCTTCCCCATACTGTAGGATGTCTTTTTGTTCTACTGATGGTGTCCTTTGCTGTACAGAAGCTTTTCAGCTTGATATAGTCCCACTTGTTCATTTTTGCTTTTGTTTCCCTTGCCCAGGGAGATATGTTCATGAAGAAGTTGCTCATGTTTATGTGCAAGAGATTTTTGCCTATGTTTTTTTCCAAGAATTTTATGGTTTCATGACTTGCATTCGGGTCTTCGATCCATTTTGAGTTTACTTTTGTGTATGGGGTTAGACAGTAATCCAGTTTCATTCTCTTACATGTAGCTGTCCAGTTTTGCCAACACCAGCTTTTGAAGAGACTGTCATTTCCCCATTGTATATCCATGGCTCCTTTATCGTATATTAATTGATCATATATGTTTGGGTTAATGTCTGGACTCTCTATTCTGTTCCACTTCTCTGTGGATCTGTACTTGTGCCAGTACCAAATTGTCTTGATTACTGTGGCTTTGTAGTAGAGCTTGAAGTCAGGGAACTTAATTCCCCCTGTTTTATTGTTCCTTCTCAGGATTGCTCTGGCTATTCGGGGTCTTTTGTGGTTCCATATGAATTTTAGAACTATTTGTTCCAGTTCATTGAAGAATGCTTTAGGTATTTTGATAGGGATTGCATTGAATCTGTAGATTGCTTTAGGTAGTATAGCCATTTTGACAATATTTATTCTACCTAGCCAAGAGCATGGGATGAATTTCCATTTGTTAGTGTCCTCTTTAATTTCTCTTAGGAGTGTCTTGTAGTTTTCTGGGTATAGGTCTTTCACTTCCTTCGTTAGGTTTATTCCTACGTGTTTTATTCTTTTTGATGTAATTGTGAATGGAATTGTTTTCCTGATTTCTCTTTCTGTTAGCTCATCGTTAGTGTATAAGAATGCAACAGATATATGTGTATTACTTTTGTATCCTGCAACTTTGCTGAATTCAGATATTAGTTCTAGTAGTTTTGGAGTGGATTCTTTATGGTTTTATATGTACCATGTCATGTCATCTGCAAATAGTGACAGTTTGACGACTTCTTTACCAAATTGGATGCCTTGTATTTCTTTGTTTTGTCTGATTGCCGTGGCTGGGACATCCAGTACTTGTTCAATAAGTGGGGAGAGTGGGCATCTGTATTGTTCCCGATCTTAGATGAAAAGCTTACAGCTTCTCACTGTTAAGTATGATGTTGGCTGTGGGTTTGTCATGTATGGCCTTTGTTATGTTGAGGTACTTGCCCTCTGTACCCATTTTGTTGAGAGATTTTATCATGAATGGATGTTGAATTTTGTCTAATGCTTTTTTAGCATCTATGGAGATGATCATGTGGTTTTTGTTCTTCTTTTTGTTGATGTGGTGGATAATTTTGATGGATTTTCGAATGTTGTACCATCCTTGCATCCCTGGGATGAATCCCACTTGATCATGGTGTATGATCCTCTTGATGGATTTTTGAATTCGGTTTGCTAATATTTTGTTGAGTATTTTTGCATCTATGTTCATCAGCGAAATTGGTCTGTAATTTTCTGTTTTGGTGGGGTCTTTACCTGATTTTGGTATTGGAGTGATGCTGGCTTTATAGAAAGAGTTTGGAAGTATTCCCTCCTCTTCTATTTTTTGGAAAACTTTAAGGAGAATGGGTGTCGTTTCTTCTCTACATATCTGATAAAATTCAGCGGTGAATCCATCTGTCCCCGAAGGTTTTGTTCTTGTGTAGTTTTCTGATTACCAATTCAATTTTGTTGCTGGTAATTGGTCTGTTTAGGTTTTCTGTTTCTTCCTTGGTCAGTCTTGGAAGGTTGTATTTTTCTAGGAAGTCCATTTCTTCTAGGTTTTCCAGCTTGTTACCATATAGATTTTCATAGTATTCTCTAGTAATTCTTTGTATTTAGGTGGGGTCCTAAATACAATTTAGGATCGTAATTTTTCCTTTCTCATTTCTGATTCTGTTTATGTGTGTTGATTCTCTTTTTCTCATAATAAGTCTGGCTAGGGGGTTATCTGTTTTGTTTATTTTTTCAAAGAACCAGCTCTTGGTTTCATTGATTTTTTTCTATTGTTTCATTCTTCTCAATTTTATTTATTTCTACTCTAATCTTTATTTTGTCCCTCCTGGTGATTTTGGTTCTCATTTGTTCTTCTTTTTCTAGTTTCAGTAATTGTGAGTTTAGACTATTTATTTTGGATTGTTCTTCCTTTTTTAATAGGCCTGGATAGCAGTATACTTACCTCTTAGAACTGCTTTGCTGCGTCCCACAGAAGTTGTGGCTTTGTGTTGTTGTTGTCATTAGTCTCCATATATTCTTTGATTTCTGTTTTGATTTGGTCGTTAACCCATTGATTCATTAGGAGAATGTTGTTAAGTCTCCATGTATTTGTGAGCCTTTTTGATTTCTTTCTGAAATTTATTTCTAGTTTTATACCTTTGTGATCTGAGAAGTTGGTTGGTAAGATTTCAATATTTTTGAATTTACTGAGGTTCTTTTTGTGGCCTAGTATGTGGTTTATTCTGGAAAATGTTCCATGTGCACTTGAGATGAATGTGTATCCTGTTGCTTTTGGGTGTAGAGTTCTGTAGATGTCTGTTAGGTCCATCTGTTCTAGTGTGTTGTTCAGTGCCTCTGTGTCTACTTATTTTCTGTCTGGTTGATCTGTCCTTTGGAGTGAGTGGTGTGTTGAAGTCTCCTAAGATGAATGCATTGCTTTCTATTTCCTCCTTTAATTCTGTTAGTATTTGTTTCACATATGCCAGTGCCCCTGTGTTGGGTGCATATATATTTATAATGGTTATATCCTCTTGTTTGACTGACCCCTTTATCATTATGTAATGTCCTTATTTATCTGTAGCTACTTTCTTCGTTTTGAAGTATATTTTGTCTGATTCAAGTACTGCAACACCTGCTTTTTTTTTCTCCTTGTTGTTTGCATGAAATATCTTTTTCCATCCCTTCACTTTTAGTCTGTGTACATCTTTGGATTTGAGGTGAGTCTCTTGTAAGCAGCATATAGATGGGTCTTGGTTTTTTATCCATTCTATTACTCTGTGTCTTTTGATTGGTGCATTCAGTCCATTTACATTTAGGGTGATTATCGATAGATATGTACTTATTGTCACTGCTGGCTTTAAGATTCGTGGTTACCAAAGGTTCAAGGGTAGCTTCTTTACTATCTAACAGTCTAACTTAACTCTCTTGTTAAGCTATTATAAACACAGTCTGATGATTCTTTATTTCTCTCTCCTCTTATTCTTATTCCTCGATTCTTTATATGCTAGGTGTTTTATTCTGTACTCTTTCATGTTTCCTTTGACTGACTTTTCTTGTGGATAGTTGAGTTTACTTTTTGCCTTTGGTAGTGTTTGGATGGTCTATTTTCTTTGTTATGATATTATTATCTCTGTTGACATCTATTTATCCTTAGGAGTGCTTCCATCTAGAGGAGTCCCTTTAAAATATCCTGTAGAGGTGGTTTGTGGGAGGCAAATTCCCTCAACTTTTTCTTGTCTGGGAATTGTTTAATCCCTCCCTCAAATATAAATGATAATTTTGCTGGATACAGTATTCTTGGTTCAAGGCCCTAGTGTTTCATTGCGTTAAATATATTATGACATTTTCTTCTGGCCTCTAAAGTTTCTGTTGAGAAGTCTGATGATAGTCTGATGGGTTTTCCTTTGTTGGTGGTCTTTTTTCCCTCTCTGGCTGCCTTTAATACTCTGTCCTTGTCTTTGATCTTTGCCATTTTAATTATGTGTCTTGATGTTGTCTTCCTTGTGTCCCTTGTGTTGGGAGATTTGTGGGGTTCCATGGTCTGAGAAACTATTTCTTTCCCAGCTTGGGGAAGTTTTCAGCAATTATGTCTTCAAAGACACTTCCTGTTCCTTTTTCTCTCTCTTCTTCTCATACTCCTATAATGCGAATATTGTTCCTTTTGGGTTGGTCACACAGTTCTCTTAATATTCTTTCATTCCTAGAGATCCTTTTATCTCTCTCTGCCTCAGCTTCTCTATACTCCTGTTCTCTGATTTCTATTTCATTAACAGTCTCTTGCATATCATCCAGTCTGCTCTTAAGCCCGTCAATCATTTGTTTCATTTCTGTAATGTCCCTCCTGACTTCCTCCCTTAGCTCTTGCATATTTCTCTGTAGGTCCATCAGTATGGTTATGACTTTTATTCTGAATTCTTTTTCAGGAAGATCATTTACATCTATCTCACCAGGCCCTCTCTCTGGGGTTTTCTGGGTGATCTTTGACTGGACCATATTCTGTCTTTTCATGGTGATAGAAGTTTTCGCCGGCAGGTGCCGCGTGTGTCAGCTGGGAGAACAAAGTCTCTTCCTCCTTGTTGTTCTTCTTGCCCTTCTCTGTAGTCTGTACTGGTTACCTGCACACCGGGAGACAGTCTTTGGGATTATCCCCTTTTCTACCATATGTGGGGCCACCCTCAGGCTAGCCTTGAGCACTGCAGGGGGTTGCAGCCTCGCCGGTGCATTCTGTCCCACTTGGTGCCTTCCAGACCTTGCTCTGACTTCCACTGCCCTTCCTGGTTAGCTGCGCTGCCGCCGGGAGGAGATTTTGTGTGGGTGTTGTGGGTGGGGCTGCTCTCCCACTGTTCTACAGCTGTGGCGCATCTGCCAGAACGTTTGCAGTGCTGACTGGGGGGAACGAATGGCAGGCTGGTTATTGCCATGAGGGGCTACGGTGGGTCTGCTTTACCCGGCAGCCGTTTAGCGGCCCCGAAATTCCTCAAGATTCCCAGTCTGCTGGGGTGAGTGCACTAGGACGATTTTGTTCTGCTGTTGGGCCCTTGTCTCTTTAAGACTTTTTTAAAAGTGCCTGCTCTTTTCTTTTGTCCCGGGGAGCCGGCTGGGGGGACCTGCCCGCAGTCTCTGTCTCGGATCCTCCCCTTCCGTTTCTCTAATATCTAATACACCATGCAATGTGTGTCTGTGCTCCCGATGCAGATCACCAGGGCTGGTTATTTAGCAGTCCTGTGCTTCCACTCCCTCCCCACTCTGATTCTTTTCCTTCTGCCGGTGAGCTGCGGTGGGGGAGTGCTTGGCTCCCCCCAGGTCGCGGCTTTGTATCTTACCCGCTTTGTGAGATGCTGAGTTCTCACTGATGTAGCTCTATCCTGGCTGTTGTACTGTATCTTCTGGTCTCTCTTTTAGGAATAGTTGTATTTGTTCTATTTTCACAAATATATATGGTTTTGGGAGTAAATTTCTGCCACCCTGCTCACACCACCATCTTCGACCCCCTTCCCATGATGATCTTTTTTTTTTTATAATTTATTTTGGTATCATTAATCTACAATTACATGTGCAATACCATGGTGATTAAATTACCCCCTTCATCAGGTCCCCCCCACCAACCTCATTACAGTCACTGTCCATCAGCGTAGTGAGATGCTATAGAATCACTACTTGTCTTCTCTGAGTTGTACAGCCCTCCCCATGCCCCCCTACCTTACGTCTGCTAATCGTAATGCCCCTTTTACCCTCTTATCCCTCCCTTCCCACCCATCTTCCTCAGTCCCTTTCCCTTTGGTAACTATTAGTCCGTTCTTGGGTTCCGTGAGTCTGCTGCTGTTTTGTTCCTTCAGTTTTTTTCTTTGTTCTTATACTCCACATATGAGTGAAATCATTTGATACTTGTCTTTTTCGGCTTGGCTTATTTTACTGAGCATAATACCCTCTAGTTCCATCCATGTTGTTGCAAATGGTAGGATTTGTTTTCTTCTTATGGCTGAATAATATTCCATTGTGTATATGTACCACATCTTCTTAATCCATTCACCTACTGATGGACACTTAGGTTGCTTCCGTTTCTTGGCTATTGTAAATAGTGCTGCAATAAACATAGGGGTGCATTTGTCTTTTTGAAACTGGGCTGCTGCATTCTTAGGGTAAATTCCTAGGAGTGGGATTCCTGGGTCAAATGGTATTTCTATTTTGAGTTTTTTGAGTAACCTCCATACAGCTTTCCACAATGGTTGAACTAATTTGCATTCCCACCAGCAGTGTAGGAGGGTTCCTTCCATGATGATCTTTTTGATGTACTTGAATTCAGTTGCTAATATTTTGGTGAGGATTTTTGTATCTATGTTCATCAGGGATATTGGTCTATAATTTTCTTTTTTTCTGGTGTCCCTGTGTGGTTTCGGTATTAGAGTGATGTTGGACTCATAGATTGAGTTTGAAAGTATTTCTTCCTCTTACAGTTTTTGTAATACTTTAAGAAGCTTGGGTATTAACTCTTCTTTAATGTTTGGAAGAATTTAGCTGTGTAGTGATCTGGACCTGGATTTTTGTTTTTCCGGAGTTTTTTGATTACCAGTTCGATGTAATTGCTGGTAATTGGTCTGTACAGATTTTTCTGTTTCTTCCTTAGTCAATTTGGTAAGGTTGTCTAATTTTTTTCATGGTCTTCTCTAATAATTCTTTGTATTTCTGTGGTATCTGGGATTATTTCTATTTCATTTCTGAGTTTTTTTTATGTGTGTAGCCTCTCTTTTATCTTTATAAGTCTGGCTATAGGCTTATCTATTTTGTTTTCTCAGAGAACCGACTCCTGGTTTCACTGATTTGTTTTCCTATTGTTTTATTTTCAATTTTTTTTTTTGCTCTGATTTTCATTATTTCCTTCTTCTACTAACTTTGGGCTTCATTTGTTTTTCTTTTTCTAGTTCCTTTCATCTTGAGTATAGACTTTTTTAGGGATTGTTCTTGTTTTTTAGGTAAACCTATATTGCTATGTGCTTTCCTCTTAGAACTGCCTTCATAGTGTCCCACAGATTTTGGGCTGTTAAATTTTTGTCTTCATTTGTCTCCATGTATTGCTTCATTCCTGTTTTAATTTGTTCATTGATTCATTGATTATTTAGAAGCATGTTGTTAAACCTCCATGTATTTGTAGGCTTAGTGGTGGTGGATTCCTTCAACTTTTGTTTATCTGGAAATTGCTTAATCCCTGTCCCAATTTTAAATAATAATCTTGCTCGATAGAGGATTCTTGGTTGGAGGTCCTTCTGTTTTAGTGCATTAAATATTTCATGCAACTCCCTTGTGGTGTGTAGAGTTTTTGCTGAGAAGTCTGCTGATAGCCTGATGGGATTTCCTTTATAAGTAATCTTTTTTCTCTCTCTGGCTCCTTGCAATACTCTCTTCTCATCCTTGATCTTTGCTGTTTTAATTACTGTATGTCCTAGTCTTGTCTTCCTGGGGTTCCTTTTGTTAGGGGTTCTCTGTGCTTCCATAAAGTCTCTGAGTGTCTATTTCCTTCCCCAGATTGGGGACGTTTTCAACAATTATTTCCTCAGAGACTTTATATCCCTTTATCTGTTTTCTTCTTCTGGTACCCCTATTATGTGAATATTTTGATTGATTGGTCACACAGCTCTCTTATTTCATTTCTAGGGATCCCTTTTTTCTCACTGTTGCTCAGCTTCATTGTGTTCCTGTTTGTTCTCTAATTTCCATCTTATTGACCATTCTTCTACTTGCAGTAATCTACTCTTAAGTTTGTCTCATTATATTTTTCAATTCTTCAGCTCTGTTTGGTTATTTTTCAGCTTTTCTTTTTCTTCGTTGAAGTCTTCCCTGAGATCGTGAATATTTTTATGTAAATCAGTGATCATGTTTATGACTTTTACTTTGAAATATTTATCAAGAAGATTAGTGATCTTCATTTCATTTAGCTCTTTTTCTCATGTCTTGTCCTGTAGTTTTGTTTGGAAAATATTCCTCTGCTTCCTCATTTTGTCAGGATTTGTGTGTTCTTCCTTTGTATTGGATGTCTCTGCTATGCTTCCTGTCCTATAGAGTAATAATTTATGAAGGAGGTGAATAATTTACTTTCATCTCCAGTACCTGGTTCTACTTTGCGGGTACCCCAGCAGTTGTTGGTGTGCAGTAGGCGGTGCATCCTTTTTGTCTGTCTGTTAGGAGTGGTCTGAGTCTGCAGCGTCAGCAGTTTGCTTCAGCCATCTTTTTATTCTAAGCAGAGGCATCTGTTGGGGTTGCTGTGTTTGGGGATGCCCTCTGCCTGCCTTGCAGCAGTGGCAATGCTGCAGTGTTAATGGGCTGTGCAGTGCTTTTGTGTGGCTTTGAGGCAGGGTGTGTTGCGCAGCGATGGGCTTGGACACCTGTAGGGAAAAAGGAGCTTTTCGGGCTGGCTCCTGCAGGCACCTTCCTATTTGAGCTGAAATGGGTCCAGGAAAGCTGGGAGAGTCTTCCTCTGCCTGTCAGGCAGCAAAGTTTGACACTGCTTCTGGGCTGAGTGGGTTGGCTCTCTGGCAGTGCACGCAGGGAGGTGACTGGCCTGAGTTGCCAGCAAATGTATTGAAGCATCTGGGTCTACCCAGCATTCCCAGCCTGTTGGGCTGAGGAGGTATTGTCCACCTGCCCTTTTCCCTGAGGAGAGAGCTCAATCCAACCCTCGCCCCTTTGGCACCCCTCCCACTGCTGTCAAGTCTTTTAAACTGTTGCCTCTGCTTTGGGTCTCAGAGCTGGCAGAGCATGCCTGTCCTCCACAAGCAGCTGGATTCTGAGCCTCCCAGAGTGTTCTGGCTGTCCCTGGTGTCCAGGCCTGCTGATCACCAGAACCCAATGTAACATGGATTCATGTTACTGGAGCCTATCTTGAGGGCCAGGTGTGCAGCGTTTCTGGCTCCCAACTCTGTTACTCTTTATTCTGCCTGTGGACTTGGGTGGGGGGAAGGCATTGGGTCCCTCTCCATTGTGGCTCTTTCACTTTGCCCTTTTTTGTGTGGTCTTCTCTCCTTCCCCAGGTGTAGGTGGTCTTTTCTGCAGTCTTCATGTCGTTTTCATGTTTAGTTGTATTTGCTGTATTTTCTTCTTTATGTTTTTGGGAAAAGGTTTCTGCCTTGCTTTCCTACTCCACCATCTTTTTCTCTGCCCTTTTACTTCCTTTTTTTTTTAAACAAGGTGTTTTCCATACAAAAATATGAACATATTTTTCAGGAAATGTCCTAGTATATAAATAATAATAGTGATGCTGTTTCACCTGTTAAAATGTTTGGATCTGGGAACTTTATTCCTCAATCTAGAAGCATTAAAGACTCCTGAGAAGTTAAAATGGTAATAAAAACATATATTCATATGTGAACAATGAAAAATTTCCATCATTTAATTTTTAACTTGATCTCAATTGTAGTCCATTTAATTCTATGGTTTCCAATAGAAGTGAGAAGAAAAGCTGTAGGCAATACAGTGACAGTAGTGTGAGGTGACAAACAATAAAAGAAAAGATTAAATTATTTAAAAAAATGTATTTCGAGCCGCAAAGTACCTGTCAATTAGGAAATGATGAAAGTTACTTTGGAATATTGTTTAAATCAGCCAGCTGTATTAGTGTATTTAAACTTAAAGTGCTGTTCAATCCATCAGAGTAAACATAAGTTGCACAGCTGAATGTACAGCTAGATCTCCTTGCTTACTAGAGTTTGTATATACAGTTATATATAAAATTTGTGTGTATTCTGAAGAGATCGGGAAGATATACCCCAGATTGTCTTACAACAGTTAACCCTGGGCAATGGGTGTGGGTGGATGGTAAGGGAAAGAACTTAAACTTTTTACTTGCACTTTTGAATTATTGAAGTAGTTTCAATGATTGTGTATTATTTTTAGTTTAAAACACTTGTTCTTAAAGAAGATGGTGTACACCAAAACATAATCCTATCACAAATTATAAAATAAGAATTGGTAATTTATAATGTGAATTTAAGCAATCTGGGATTTTTGACTGTTCAGAATAATTCTTGCCTCAAGGGTTTCAGGATGGCTGAATGTTTTACCAGAGTAACAGGACTCTAATCAAATGACAGACTTGTTTGCTGTTCTGTAGGTTTTGTAACTGATAATAACCATTATAATTTTCACTTCTATAATTATTTGGATACCACTTCATTGAAGCATGAGTGGCTAGAATCCACGATTACATGATATAAAAAATAGAATTCTGTAGTGATAAATAGGTTTTATTATATAAAGATGCTGTAGATCAGTGATTTGCATCTTCTGTCCCAGCATATTAAAGACATGTGGTACATTTCCATTGTAACTGTGGCTCTCAGTTACAGTGGTTTTTCAACAGGGGCAGGATTATTGGAAGGTGTTGAGGAATTCCAGTAAGGAAGGTTTGGGGGGAGGCATGTGTAACTTGGGAAATCATGAAGTCCCTCTCCTCCCTGTACATTGAAATTTTTGGCTTTGGGAGAATACTTAGTAAACGGTTGAATTATCACCTAGTCTTTATTGTATCTGTTTTGTCCAAAGGAAAGAGGTTTGCCATGCTTACTTCCTCCTCTTTAATGGGAAAGATTCTTTTGATTACCTCCGTCCTGCTTTTCCTACCACAGAGGAAAGGAAGTATGTTTCATAGTTAAGGCAGCTTTTTTCCTCCTAACCAATAACTATATTCAGAATGTTGTATATTTACATTTAAGTATATTGCAAGATGAAAATTTCTTTACTATTTTCAGTATCCCCAGTTCTTTTTCTTTTATTTGTCTGTTTTGATGTATTTGGTTAACTTTATTTTGACTTTTGGTATTGATTAATATTTGATAGTGGTTTGAGGATGGGAGTGAAAAGAAAATAAAGCATCTAATCATGTTTGGAGACATAGGTACAGGTAATTGAATCATGGCCATTTTGGTTGATGATAAGTGGTGACTTCAAATCAATTGGTAGTATATTTTGTTTGCAGATGTTAAAAAACTGAAATCAGTCATTCTTTTAATAAACTTATACTATTGTATTTATACAGAAGAGGTTAAAATTTCTTAAATGAAAAATAAAGCTTTATATACATGATAGGGATGTATCATTTTTTTTCCAGTAAAAATAGTTACACTATTAAATTGTATCATGGAGTTTGCTATGTTGAATTATATTCCTCTGCTTCCACTTGAGGCCACTCCATTTTGGTTCTAATGTGGCAGTGTGGTGCGCTGGAACAGAAATGGATTGAATGACAGGAAGCCTAAAACTTATTCTTAATCCTAACCGGAGTAGAAATCTCTCCAGTTCCTTTTGATCTTATGTTCATTTTTGTACCCCATGCCAAGCCTGACAACATAAGTTCATAACTCTAGAGCCGAGTGAATATAAGCTGAAAGAATGAATAATTGAATGATATGTATTTCCCTTTAGTTTAGGAATTAGGATCTCTGACCAAGTGCTGGACCTTTGACCAAGGACTGTTTTCTATTATGCTGAGTTGCGTCATGTATTTCATTGTGATGAGGTTGTTCTAAGAGCTGTCCCAAATATTTAAGTTGGGCAGATACAGAATAATCAAATAAAACCAGTTCCTATTTTCTACTTAGTCTTTACTTACGCTTTTTTTACCAGAATTTTCTGTTTCTGTGTCACTCTGTTTAGAAGAACCCAGGGGGCTCATCTTTTTTGTAACTTTCTGAAAGTGAAGATTACTTTCATTCTTTGGTTGGCCATTGTTTAATTCTAGACTGCTTTGGCCTCCCCTGAGTTTCTGATCAACTGCTTAATGTAGTAAACCCTAATAGTGGCATCTGGATGGAGGCAGGAGGAACTATTTTCCATATTTTTGGGTTTATATTAACTTCTTCATAGAATTAGATCCTGTGGAAGCTCTTTCATTCCTTTCTGTCCCCAGTAGTTACTGAGTCTGCCTTGTATACATAATCTCTGTATCTATATCAGATGATTTATTGGCTAAATAATTTTTGTCTTTTTATCCTAGAATATAATCTCCCAACTAAAATGTAACCTCCACAAAGGGAAGAGATTTTATTTTAGTTTGTTTTGTGTGCTGCTTATTCCTAGCTTCTAGAACATTGCCTGGCACAGAGCAAGCTTTTTTTTCTGTATTTACTTAACACTTTCATAGCATTTCATATATCAGTGCTATTCTACACATATTAATACATTCCGTTTTCATAAAAACCCAATGAAATGTCAGTATTTATAGTTTAGGAAACTGAGTTACAGAAGGGTGAAGAAAGCTAACTAGATTCAAATCTGGCTGTAGTTTTGGCACTTGGTATTACATTATGCTGCTTCTCAGCATTGGGAGAATGAATAATTCTCTGTTGAGGAGTACTTTTTTTTTTTTTCTGTAACAAGTGCCCAGCACCATTTTGATATCTTTGGGTCCCTAAAGTATTTTACTACAGATAATAGTAAATTATATAAAAACTCTGTAACATACTTTTTCCAACTAACACATCTGTTTATAATGTAGTATTACAGAAGTTAGATTAAAATATAAATATGTATTTATAAATTTAGTTCTGTGTTTTCCATAAAGGTAAGAACAGATTAAAAGAAAAAAAGGCTAGCAATTCAGAAGTCCTTATTCCTTTTAAGAAAATGTTTTTCTCATTAAGGAAGGTAAAAAATAAACTTCCAAGAAGCTGTATCTATTTTCATTTCCTTCTTAAGATACATTTGTGGTGTTTTTTAAACCAAATTTAGAAAGTGTTCATTTTTTTAGTAATGAGAATTTAAGCTAAATACTTTTTAGTTTTACTAGTGTTGTAACCTATTATAAATTGAAGTTAGGGATAGCATAATGTTACTTTAGTTCTATGTTATTGTTGTCTTTAATATTCTCCTTAACTCTGTTAGCTAGCTGTTTTCTATTGACGATTTATCAAGAGGGAAAACAGTCTAGCAAATGGAGTACCTTTGTTTAGTGTCATGTATTTTCTTGATATGTTGGATTGGAATTCACATAGCTATTATATTTTAGCTGTTTGTTTTTTGATCATTGCCATTTTCTCCTCCTATCTGTGTACTTTTTGTGTGCTATAGAGCTCTATTTTTATCTAACTTCCTAATGTTATACCTAAAAATAGAGGTATGCTGCACCCCCCTAACCCCCCGCCAGCTTAATTATCCACCAAACTACTAGCCAACATTTTCAATAACTGGGTTGTTGTTTTTGGTTTACATATGCTGCTCTTTCATTTAATCTTCATAAGAGTTTGATTATTTTTGTCACTATTGTGTTTCTAAGACCTGTTGAATACTTGCCCTGTATAGTAAGCATCCAATAGTAAATTGTGTGGAATGATTAGTCAATGAACTCTACCTACCACTCCTGGTAAAGAAACTCAGGCTCATCATCTTAACAGTGTTGTAAAAAGCCTGTTCCTGACTCTTACATTAAAATGTTTTTGTAGATTAAATGATGAAGCAGAATTTAACAAGTGAAACATGAAGCTCTAAAGAAAGAAAATAAGTTCAAACCAGTTGTGTTAAATATTTCAGTAGTGAACTTTCCATTGAAAGGATTTAAAGACCTTACTGTTTAAACAACTAAAAAAAGTAATTTGATTGTTAGTGGTGTTGACTATGGAGATCACTTAATCTCTTAGCTGTTTCATAATGCCTTGATATTTCCAAATTACTTGTAGCTGTTCGAATTGTGGAGCAGTGACTACAGAGGTAAAACATTTATTTCATTATCCTATATGTGTAAAATGTAGGCAAATAAGACTTAGCTGCTTTTTGAATCTTAGGGCTATTAAGGTGTTATATAGTTCTCTTAGGAATTTAATATTTAGAAGGGAAACAGAAGAAAAAAATTTCTCAGAAAAGTATATTTAAGTCTGTGGTGGTACTCTGCTCCTTCCTCAGGCTAAATCGAGCAAATAAAATAATTCTCTTTTCTATCTTGAACATACCTGAAAATATTCTTCTGAAAGATCTGCAGTTGCCTAGAAACCATTAATATGCCTATCAAATCCTAAATAGCAATGACTTGTTGCATATATTCTTTGGGTATAGACTATGAAGCTGATATTTTACATGCATACCCCATTCACATCTGGGGTACAGTTTGTACCTTTGACATGCTAAAGATAAAGCAAAATTAGGAACTGGCATATAAGAAAAGAGAATAGACATTAACTTGTTTACCTTCACATCTGTTGAAGCTTGTTTGATTTTTTTTGCCCTAGGTCTTTCAGACATGAACACGAAAGTCCTATTATTTCTTCTTGTCACCTATGTATGTTCAGCATCTGCCACTGGTTGAGGTATCAGAATACAATGAAGCACGTCCCTTTAAAATATCAAATATAGTATTCAGAATTTGTTCTCATATCACTTGTAATAATCCTTTTTTATATATTTAATTTTTTAAAATTGTGGTAAAATGTATCTGACATAAAATTTACCACCAGTGATTTTTAAGTATATGTTTCATCCATGTTAAGTATATTCATACTGTTGTGCAACAAATATACAGAACTTACTCGACAAAACCAAAACCCTGTGCCTATTAAAAAACTCCCCGTATTCCCTTTCCCTAGCTGTCGCAATTTACTTTTGGTTTTGTGCTACCTCATAAGTAATATTGTACAGTATTTGTTTCTTTGTGACTGGCTTATTTCAGTTAGCATATCTTAAGGGTTCATCCATGTTGTGGCATGTGTCAGAATTTATTTCCTTTATAAGGCTGAACATTAAACCATTGTATGTTTGTACCACGTTTTGTTTACCCATTCATTTGTTAATGGACATTTAGGTTGTTTCCCTTTGGCTGTTGTAAATAATGATGCTGTGAAAATGGAGATACAAGTACCTTTTGAGCCCCTGCTTTCAATTCTTTTGGATATGTAACTATAAGAGGAATTCATGGATCCTACATTAATTCTATGTTTAATTTTTTGAGGAACTATCTCCCTGTTTTCTGCAGTGGTTGAACTATTTTACATTTCTACCAGTAAAGCACAAGGCTTACAATTTCTCCACAACCTTGTCAACACTTGTTATTTTCTGTTTTTTTATGTTTTCTTAATAGTAGCCTTCCTAGTGGGTATAAGAGATCTCAGTGTTTCTGTTCTGTATTTCCCAAATGACTGGTAATGTTGAGCATTTTTTTCATATGCTTGAGGGCCACTTGTGTATCTTTGGAGAAAGTTCTTTGTCCATTTTTTAATTGGATTATTTCTCTTTTTTGGTTATTGAGATTTAGGTGTTCTATATATATTCTGGATTTTAATCCCTCATGGAATATATGATTTGCAAATTCTTTTTCCCATTCCATAGGTTACCTTTTCACAGTCTTGCTTGTTATGGCCTTTGATACTCAGAAGTTTTACATTTTGATGTCCCAGTTTATCAGTTTTTTTCATTTGTTGCCTGTGCTTTTGGTGTCATATCCTAAAAACAATTGCCAGATCCAGTGACATGAAGCCTTTCACCTATGTTTTCTTCTAAGAGTTTTATGGTTTTAACTCTTAAGTTTAGATATTAGATCCATTTTGTGTCATTTTTTTGTATATGGCTTAAGGCAAGGGTATCAGTTCATTCTTCTGTATGTGGATGTCTTTTACATTTAATTTTCCACTATATGAAAAAGGTTCATGGCTGTAAGTGATGGAAAACCCAGTTTGAGTTAGTTTAAGTATAGTGGAAGTTTATTGCCAAGGGAAATTTGATTTATTTATTGATATCTTTTACTGATTTGATTTTTTGAAATTGAGTTTAAGAAGAGGTTGAACAGTCAAGCTGCTGAAAGACCTGGGATACAGCTAGGTCACAAGAAAAAAAAGTGTCTGAAACACAAATAAGCCCTTTGTCTCTCTTTTTCTTTTTCTTTTTCTTTTTCTTTTTTTTTCTTTTTCTTTTTCTTTTTCTTTCTTTTGGTGGATTGGCTTTATTCTTGCAGTGCAGACTGGCTTTCTCTTGTGGCAGGAAGAATAGTCACTAACAGATTTATGTCTCAGAGCTTCAGCAATTATACTGGCCTCAAAGTTGTATCAGGTCTGAAGACGCTTAAAAATTCCAGGAAGAGAACTCTTTGGCCAGCTAGATTGTTTTCTACCTCTGGATCACTTAACTGAGGCCGGCAATTGGGGCCATTTGTATTAATCTGGCAACTTTCAAGCTTATTAACCATTAAATTATAGGGAGGGCAGTTAAGAAAAGGGATACTAGTCTCAGTTAGTCTCAGAGATCTAATACTACTCTTCTGCCAGAAGTAATAGTATGATTTATATCACGTTTTACAAATAAATATGATGCTGATTTCCTATGAGGTAAACAGGAATTAGAACTCAGGGCCCCATAAATGTTGAAAAGTTGAAAATGTATAGAGTTGATTTTCAGCCTTTAAAAATTTTTGACCTAGCTTATACTCTGTCATTTAACTCTAAAACATAGTTTTAATAAAAGTGATTAAAATTTTGAGAAATTATTTGGAATATTTTATAATTTTCACTAAAAGCTAAAAATAAATATAAACACAACAAAACTGGAATGGATAAAAAAGATTAAAATCAACAATTTAAATTTAAATTAAGTAGTATAATATATTTGCTATCACTGGTAAATATATATATAACTAGTCTATATAAGGAATACTATACTCTTTGGAGAATCCATTAAATTTAGAAGTCTTCTCAGACCACTGATGGAACAATGTTAATGTTAATTCCTCTGTGTCTAAAGTGCTTGATCCAAAGGTAGTTAGAAAACATGGTTGAAACACACACATACCAAAACAATGTATGAACATAACCATGACATCTCTTTCAATTTCTATCCTATGGGTTGTGTGTGTATTTCCTGATTTATAACGCTACTCAAAAATATGTCTTAACATACAAATTGCTGTTATAATTGGATACCTGGAAGATCTCTGGACTTATGAGAGAGGAAAAGACTTGAAAAAGAATAGGGGAACCAACACTAAGGGCAGATTTCTTGAGAGGTGAATTGCCTAAAATATTTAGGAGGAACCTGAATGTTTTATAATTTACACATTTAAGATAAGGAATCTGAAATTTATTTGCCCTAATAAGCCTGTTAAACTAAAAGTGCAAAGTCTTTGTGGGAATTACTAGCCATTCACACCTTTGAATGAGTTTTTGCAACTTTAGATTGAAGGCCTGAAATCAGCTGCTTTTAGGGATACATTCTTTTTCTTACGTTTTTATCATTAATTTTTTTTAAATTACAAAAGCGGTATATGATCATTGTAACATTTAAATTAGAGTCCCTGCCCCATCCTTCTCCCTAGAAGTGAGTACTATTAATAATTTATTGTGTCTTCATCCAGAACATACGTTTTCCTAGCACAGAAATTTTATTTTGGTGGAATATAAGAATGATGTTTTGGACCATGCTGTAGTTTTTCTAGTGGCAGGGTTGCTTGGATGGTCTTGAGTGGCTTTGTGTACAGTTTCTGAGGGATCTGGATATTTGGGGTTTGGGAAGAGTTGTCTATGGAGGGGTGACTTTTACATAAAGAGAGGCAAGAGTGATTTAAAAAAATTGCTAAGGACTAACCTTGCATGCTCAAAAGATAAAATTAATATTACTTTTTTCTTTTTCCCCTTCCCTCTTGTGCACATTATGTGCTCTTCGTCCCAGAATCTGGAGTTCAAATTAGTGTTGTTGATGCTGTGTTTAAGCAGTGTGTTATGACTTTTGTGGTTAAACTCTGCAGTAGTCATAATTCTTCCAAGTGTCAGAAGCCTAACACAGATAACTTAAGCAAAGAAAGGGATTTATTGGCTTATATGTGGCAGAAAAGTTTAGAGATCTGGATACTCAGAAGTGTTAAGAAATTTCTCTTTTTCTCTCTGTTTTGGTTTCCTCTCTGTTGGTTTGATTTCAAGTAGGTTTTTCCTGCATGGCTCTAGGATTATGTGCTTCAATAACTTCAGCAGAAAGAAATGTTTCCTCTAGAATTAAAACAGAAATTTTAGGATTGACTTTCATTGGCCTGGATCAATAGGCTTGGATCAAGTAAGTATTCCTGGACCATAATATGTGGCCAGCCCCATCACAATTACATAGACATAATAGAGTAACTATAGTTTAGGATATGCTAGACTGTATTAGTGTAATAACTCCCAAGTCCCAGGTGCTTTATACAGCAAAAGCTTATTTCTTGCTCATGCAAAGTCATCTCCAAGTCCAGGTGATAACTCTTGAGGGTAGCCCATGTGGTAACTCAAGAATCTAGACTATTTCCTTCTTCATTTCAACGTGAAGCTCCACATTTGCTTCAGCAAGGAATGAGGGAGCCCAGAGGGTCATGCACAAGTTCTTAATGCTTCAGTTTAGTACTTACACAGACCACATTGCCCATTAGAATCAGCCACATCGTCCAGGCCTAACTAAGGAAGCTGGGAAATGCACAAAATAGCATGACTTTTTGCTGAGCAGTACTGTGTTTGCCTTAAGCTGTTACAGAAGAAGGAAGGGTAGTGAGTGATGCAGGTAGCCAAACAACAGGTGTCCGCTATCGCCTAAACCACTAAACCACTATAGCCTAAAATGCACTAAACAATGCTTAAAATAATGTTGATATACAAAAGTACATTCAAAGTTTGAAATTCTTGCTGTTTAAAATGTTCTTTGCCCAAGTTGGACTTGTATTTGTTTAAAATAACTCATATATTCATGTTTGAAAATCACTGACTTTCAAAGTAATTTCTAGAATACACCCCATTTATAGGTTGGAGACTGTGGTTATCATAACTACACTGCTAATTAAATAATCAGTTACTTCATAATTGCTAAATTCCATGGATATTTTTGGTACCAGTTTTATTATATCTATTTGAATGGACTATTTCTGTCTTCTTAGAACTTAAAAAAAAAATCCTTGTCTTCAGTGATATACTTTCTTGGGTTTTCTGAGTTACCTACCTTAGGGGCTGGCAAACTTTTTTTTATAAAGGCAAATAATAAATATATTTGGTTTTCTGGGCCATATGTTAACAACTTCTCAACTGTGCTGCTGTTTAGCTCTGTTGCCGTAGTGCAGAAGCAATCCCAGACAACACATAGATGAATGGTGTGGTGTGTTCCAGTAAAACTTTATTTAGAAAAACAAGCAGCTGTGCAGTTTGTTTACCTCTAGTCTACCTTGCCACTCATCCTTAATTGATCTTCTTAAGCAGCTCTTTTTCCTTCCCTGTTAAATGTGTGTCCCTAGGTTATCTTTAGCCACCTTCTTATCTCATACTTCTTGGGTAACCTCATTCTCATTCATTATTTTACCTATGTCAGGTGTTGGAATCAGACTTGAGATGGGTTTTGGCTTTGTCCTTACTAGGTTATGTGACCATAGACATGTTATTTAATGTGTCTGAGTCCTGTAAAATAGGGCCAATAAAAATAATACTTGCTTTCAGATTTGTTGTAAGCATAAGATTATCTATAAAGTGCTTAGCATAGAGGTTGGCAAATAATATATGGTTGACAAATGGTAGCTTCTGTTGTTTTTGTTACTGTCCTCAAATACATTGATTCACATCTGTATGTGTATCCCAGAGGTTTCTCAGAGTTCCAGTTTTTACTCCATTTCTCTATAGTACATTTACATGTCTCTATAGAACAGCTAAAAAAATTAAGCACTCAGCTTCAGGTAAGACTGTTCTCAAGTAACAGGAAGTTTGGAAATGGGGGATTATAGAGTTTAGTGGTGACAGGGCATTTTGTGAATTTCTTGGTCTTTTCATTCATGGTTACAAGATGTTGCCGTAGCTTCAGTCATCCTGTCCTTACACATCTGTATCCTGCAAAGCAATAAAAGTATGAAGAAGGGGCTTCTTCTTGTATAAGTTTTCTCCTTTTTATTATAAAAATTATCACTAAAAAAAGCTTAAAAAAGAATTTATTAGAAAATAGAATCTATAGGACTTGAACATCTTAAGGTGAGAGAAACTTGATAAAGTGTGAGGTGATGGCCAGATTTTTGGTTTAAATGTTTGGGTGAATGGTGGTGCCATTGATACAAGAAAATAACTTATTTTTAGAAGTTTATAAACTCCATTTTAGACTTGCTGGATTTGATGTCCTGTGGCTATGGACTGCTTATCCAATAGCTATTCTCATTCCTATAACAACTTTATTGAGGTGTTGTTCATATAACCATAAAATTCACCCTGTTAAGGTATATAGGCCAGTGTTTTTCACTATATTCACATAGTTTTGCAACCACTACCACTATCTAATTTTACAACATTTTCAACATTCTCCCAAAAAAAACCCTGTACCCATCAGCAGTCATTGCCATTTGCCCTCCTTCAGGACCTGCCAGTCACTCATCTACTTTCAAAGTCTCACTGTGGATTTGTCTATTCTAATTAACGACTTGAGTTATTCATTATCTCTTTCCCATCTTCCTTTCTGGGTTCTCTCTTAGGTAGGACTGTAGATAACAATTGTGAGTTTGCTAGCTATGATTCATCCCTTTCTTTATGCTGATACAGTACCTGAAATAATTAATATGTAGAACATAGAAGAGTTGCCGATGTTTGAATTAATAAATTCATCCATAAAAATGATACTTGATGGTGTAACCAAATGATATTTCAGGTAACCATGATTAAGAACCATTGGTTAAAAGTATTTAGAGTGCCTTAGTATGACTTAGAAGGACCTCTGTGGTCCCCCATTTATCTACCTTTCCAACCTTACTGCTTTGCCATTCTCTGGCTCACATTATTAGATGTCCCAGCAACGTTGAACCCATTCATAGTTATTCATAAATGCCATATTTTTTTCTCTTACTTCCTTGCCTTTGCTCATTAGGTCTTCTCTATTTAGAACCCCCCAGGGCTTTTCAGTTGCCCAGTTCCTGTTCACCTCTTTAGAGAATTCTACCACTGAACCACCCATGCACCCCTGTTCACCTCTTTAGGATAAGTCAGGGAATCAGAAATTTAAGCCTTCCTCCTCTGGGGAAGCCCTCTACAGAATTTTTTATTGTCCTTACCATATTATGTCGTGTAAAGGTGTAGCACTTAGTAGACAACTGCTTGTAGAATGAATAAATTGAATTGAGTAAGTGGAGTTAATTGATAGTAATCTGAGAATATTAAGATAGTGATTCCTTTATAGTATTTACTTGAAAGATTATAGGGCCGTTTGTTATTTAAAAGCTTTTAGGTTAAAGTAGTGCATCTCATTATTTGTGATGATCTAGTTTCTTTTTTTTTTTTAATTTTTTATTAAGGTATTATTGATATACACTTGAAGGTTTCACATGAAAAAACAACGTGGTGACTACTTTTACCCATATTATCAAGTCCCCACCCATACCCCAATGCAGTCACTGTCCATCAGTGTAGTAAGATGCCTCAGATTCACTGTTTGCCTTCTCTGTGCTACACTGGTTTCCCTGTGATCCCCCACACCATGTGTACTAAACATAATACCCCTCAATCCCCTTCTCCCTCCCTCCCACCCGCCTTCCCACACCCCTCCCCTTTGGTAACCACTAGTCCCTTCTTGGAGTCTGTGAGTCTGCTGCTATTTTGTTCCTTCAATTTTGCTATGTTGTTATACTCCACAAATGAGGGAAATCGTTTGGCACTTGTCTTTCTCTGCCTGGCTTATTTCACTGAGCATAATATGTAATTATCTAGTTTCTTACTAAGTTTCTGATCCATTGTATACTGAAGCTTTTATAAATAATAATAAAAAATTAATAGAAAAAATGAAATAAAAAGAGACATTTAAAATGTAGGCCCATACTTTTAAATTAATTTATGAATTTATTAATTTTTATTATATTTTATTAATTTATAAATCTATTAGATTCTTATAGACCTTTTATTGGCCCATGGACCATACTTTTGGGAGCATGGTATAAAGCCCTGTGTTAAATGCTTTACAAATACTATCAACTTCAGTTCCCATACCCTATGGAGTAGGTACTGTTAATGCCATTTATAGGAAGTAAATTGCCCAAGGTCACATAGATGCCACACAAAGCATCTAGGATTCAAACCCAGATAATTCAGTCTGACTCCAGAGTACTTGTACTAGTCTGTCTCTGATTTTTGAAATGAGGTAGCTTTCCAGTCTGAAGACATCAAGAAAAGACACAGATGCAAGCAAAGAGAGTAACAAGTGCAAATGTAATTAATTTGCCTAAAAAAGAGATTAAGGGTCACATAATGATTTTCATAAAAAGAGTTATGGAGGATGCTGATCAGTTGTTCTTTTATCCTGTTAGTGATTTAGCCTCTGTTTTGGTTTACCATAGTTAATATTAAAATCTCTTGATTTGCAAAACAAAATAGTGATGGGACTTCAACTGAAGTATATTTGAAGTACATGTGTTTCTGCCATGACTCAGTTTCATATACTGTTTTGTTTCTTCTATTCTTCCTCTTGTCTCTTTCTTATTTGATAGCATAATTAGTTACATTGTTATGATTATACTCATAGAAGCACAGAAATAACATTTCTTTCTACAGGTATCAGTATTTTAAGAACAAAATGTAAGTAATGATCACACATTATGATACTAATGCTAATAGATGATCCTGTTGCTGTCTTGTTTTATATCATTAAATTCTTGATTTAATAAAATTAGAAACATTTAGAATATTTCGACCACAGTATTACTTAAAATATAAAAAAATCTTCTTCCTATAGAAATCTGGTCAAGAAGTACTGTCCCAAACGTTCCTCCAAAGATGAAGAGCCAAGGTAAATTATATCACCTATTTATTGCATATTAAAATTTAAAAAATACTTACATTTTTGTTACTTAGTAAAATAAATAATCATGCTGTTAGCATTTCTATAAAGATTTTTTTAAATTTGTTTTTATAAAAAAATTACAGTGTTTATTTATGAAAGAAGGAACTCCTATTTATTCTTAAAAGGGTGAATATTCAGTGGGGTTGATAATAGTTATCTAAAATAGTTGAAGTGTGGATTTCCAGGTAAGATGTGGACTGGGACTCCATTTGAATGATTTAGTCTCCACAAGAAAAGGGTGTTTTTTCCATATTTTATTTTGTAGTTGTCAGCTTGTTAGATTCTGGCTTTAACTCTTACAAGTAGTGAAACAATTCCGGTCATTTGTGTAAAGGGCTAACAAAAAGGAGTGAGGCTTTCAGGGTAGTTTTGGAATTCGCAATTGTTTATGAGCTTTCTGGCAGTCTTATACAGGGATATGTGGAAGGCCATAAAATGTGGAAACAAAAAAAAATGTTTTAAGACTAGACTTAACTTTGTGTATAATTGTCTGTTAAGATTCTCAAGTTTAGTGTTGACAGAGCCCTATCTTAGCTGTCTGCCTTAAGCTATAAAAGTATCTCCACAGTGTATTCAAGAAGAGACGTCCATTTTAATACAGTGATTCTGTTTCTCTCCTTCCCTCCACACATTTTTTTACCCTTAATTTACCCCTTTTTACCCCTCTTTGGTGCTAATCATAGTGGCACTTCACTTCCATTCAGGATGTAGGAAGGCATACAGGCAGCTGTGTCCAGAGCTGATAGCAAAATTGTCCTATAAATCAGCCATCGAGATGCATTTGAGTGGTATGATGGCAGGTTCTATCCTTGAGAGCAAGTACACCATCTCTGCAGCAGGTTCGGCTGCCAAGCCCAGGCATCCATCCAAGTTCATTCCCAAGCTCAGGCCAATCAATTGGCAACTTAAGAGATTCCAGTATGCCAAAAGAGCCTGCAGGTAGTATTCTTATTATTTTTTGACCCCAAATATCCCTTTATTTATAAATTAAGACCCCTTGAAGAATACAAACATGTAAACTTGAGTTTAATGCAGGATTCTTCCCGTGCAAAGTTAATTTAGAACTAGTAGCTAGATTTAGGTCAAGTATTTAAAAATTTGTCAAGTGTTCGGGTTATCCATAACTCACAAAAAAATGTTTGTAATGAAAATAAAAATAAATTTCACCAATTTTTAATATGTTTTTATCAGGTTTACATCGTGTATAGCCTTTTTTAACATCCTTAATGAGTTAAATGACTATGCAGGACAGCGAGAAGTAGTAGCAGAAGAAATGGCGCACAGAGTTTATGGTGAATTAATGAGATATGCTCATGATCTGAAAACTGAAAGAAAAATGGTAATTTTTATTGTTTTATCCAGTTAAAAAGGTATATGAAGTATTTTCACAGAAATAAAGTACTTTGCTTTTTAAAATAATATATGTACAATATAAATTGGTTTTCTATTTCAATAAATTTATCCTAGCTAAAATTGTCTCAAGATACTCATGCCAAGTCCTTTTGGATTTAAGACCAAGATTTGGTAAACTACAGCCCATATGCCAAATTTAGCTTACTGCCTGTTTTTTGTTTTCTACTTCTCATGAGTAAGAATTGTTTTTACCTGTTTAGATAGTTAAAAAGAAAATCAAAAGAAGAATATTTCATGGTGTGGAAATTATGTGAATTACAGATTTCAGTGACTAAAATAAAGTTTTATAGGAATAGACTCAAACTCCTTCACTTCTGTGTTGCGTGTGGCTGCTTTTGTGTTATATCAGCAGAGCTGAATTTTTGTAACAGAGAACATGTACCTTGCAAAGCCTAAAATATTTATCTGACCCTTTATAGAAAACGTTTGTTAGCCCCTGTGCAAGACAGTCATGTATTTTTCTAGAGATTATATCTGTATTCACATAACTTCCTATAAATTTCATTTTAGAGTTTTGCTTTAGTACTAATCTTTTCCTAAGTATTGATGAAGTTACATTATTGGTACCTTGAAAAAAAAATGGAAAGCCTTTTTGGGACTTTAGACTTTATTTAGTATTTAAATATAATTTTTTTTTTTTTGGTGGTGGTTATGATCTTCAGCATCTTCAAGAGGGACGAAAAGCTCAACAATACCTTGATATGTGTTGGAAACAGATGGATAATGTGAGTTATAATATTTTCATGGTTAACATAAAATTTTGTAAGCTAGTTTAGCCCTAAATTCTCTTATGAGTTTAATATTTTTTCAATGTATTCATGATTTGACATAGGTATAAGTAGAGAATGTGAGTCATTTTGTCATTTTCTTTTTTTCTGTATGGTTTTACACTTGTATCAACTTTATATAGTCTTCAGATAATAGTAAACTTTAAGGAAGATTCTTTTTGACTTTCCAGTAGGTGTTAGAAAATATTGATAATAAAATAAATTGTAAAAAAAAAAAGAAAATATATTCATCATCAGTACAGCTAAAAAAAAAAAAGAAAGAAAATATTGATAGAGGGATAATGATAGGGAAATAGTGATCTTAGAAGACTATTTGACTGAGACTGAGAGGACCCAGATTCTAGTAATACCTTTTTCTTAACACCTGATTTCTCTTGGCTTCATTTTTAGCATATAAAAAATGGAGGCAGTAGACTAGATTATATGAAATGTTTCTTCTGGTTCAGTGATTTCTGTAATAATGCAAATGTTTTAGGACTAGGCTGCAGGTCATAGACCATCCCATTGTAAGAAATCAGATACTTCATAGACCAAAATTACAGAAGTGTAATAATTATTTACTTTAAAAACTTTCCCAGGGTACTTGATACTGTGCTTGTTCTAAAATGTTCTAGCTTACAAATCGTTTGAAAAACAAGATGTCTACATGGAACATATTGTCTCGTTTACTTAAAATGCTCTACCAAATGATGTTCTGTAGTGTAAGATTAATATTCTTTTTGAATCCTCAGGTTAGCAAGCAGCTTATTCTTTTCCTTTATATTTTTATGAAGGACACTGTATTCCTTGAAAATTATGCTGAAAGGAGTTTTTCATATTAAATTAATCAGTTTAGTTTGTGGTTTTTGGAAAAAGAACTTTCAAGTTTGAATTAAAAACCTCAAGCATATATGTGCACTGTATTCAGCCTTTTTTTTCTTTTTAAAAGCTAGTGTTCAAAGTTTAGATTAAATTTCTGCTATGTAACTGTTGTAGATGTAAGATTCTAATCACCAGTGCTGATTGAAAATTCTTAGGTATATTAATAGTCTTGTTTTCATTTTTGTTTTGATTTTCTTTCTAATTGGTTTCAGTAAGACTTTTAGGGAGTGTTTACATTTATTAAATTTTCAACTGACTTAATTATTCTTAGTATCTGACACTTAATGAGTGTGTGTGTGCGCGCATGTACGCATGCTAGCGCGTTTTCATTTGTACAGAATAACAAGACTCCTACACTCATGAACTATTGATCCCCTTAAAAACATGTTGGTGTTGGCATAAATAATTCCTGTTAATATGTGCTGATTTGCCTTTAGAAGAGTTGGAAGTTATTAAGCAAAAGTTATAGGGATCATAAGAAAGAAGCATCAAAAAATGTAGGAGAGATTTACTGCAGGCATTAACCATAAACAAAGGTGAGTTCAGCTCAACTCATGTTTATTGAAGGCATCCTTGACATGTACTGGGTCCTGGTACAAAAGTGAGTAATGGCATGGTTCTTGTTTTTGTGAAGCCTGCAGTCTAGTGAGGGAGACAAATACAGTTTCTCTGTGATATGTAGAAATATGTGCAAGGTATCATTTCCTAGTTCCATGAATTTCTGTTTAATCAAGAAAAAGAAATTGTAAAATTCCTGACATGTTTGAAATAATTGAGAAGAGATTTAAAGAACTGGGAGAGACAGATTGAATTAGTGACAAGAATATTGAAAATTGAGAAAAAAATTAAAGAGAGTTATTAACCTCGGGATAAATAAAATAGGCAGCACCAGCATTTAAGATGAGGGCAGAAGAGAGTAGCCTGTGAAAAAAAAATTTGAAGGAAACGGTCAGAAAATAAGAAGATAGAAGAATCAGAAATGCCAGGTATGTCAGTTAGGTAGCTCTAAGTAACAGAGCATACAAGTTTATACTGGGGCTCAGAAATGGAGCAGTTCCAGGGTTGGTCAGTAGCTCTGTGATGTCACCAAGGCAGCCTTCTTTTTCTGTCTATCCACCTTGCCATCTTGACCATATTGACTTTTTTCCTCAAGCTTGTTCCTTTATGGTCAGTAGTTCGACTTACACTGTCAAATCTCACATCCTCCTTCAGCTTCATGCAGAAGTAGGAAAAAGGGGGCATTTCTCTTCTGTTCCTTTTTATCAGGAAAGGAAAGCTTTCCCAGTAAACCCCCAGCAGACTTCCTCATGAGTGTCTTCGACAGGATTAGATTACCTGACTGTGCCCCGGCTGTGGGGAAGCTGGGCAAGCAAGTATCAGCTATTTTCAGCCTCTAGAGTGGGAAGTGAGCTTTTCTAATAAAGGATGGGAGAGAAGTGGCTGTTGATTAGTCTGCTACATAAAGGATGAATAAAGGAGAATCTTTTTTGCAGTATATGACTATATTATACAATGATTCTAATAATATTTCAGGGAAGGAGTATTTTTAGTATTATTATACTAGTGATTTTTTTGCTGTTGCAAGGAAATAATGCAGTCTTTTTTCATAAATAATAAGATACCTCATATTAAAATACTTTTGTATATAAAAATAGCCTCAAATTGCCCCCGGATTTGTAGCCACTAACTTGAAAACACAGCTCTGACCTGAGTTTCAGAGAATTAAATTTGGAAGTTTTTTTTTATGTGAAAATTTAATCTTCACTGGAAAGTGATATTCTGTGTATTATGTGTATTCAGATACATAAATGTGTTTGAGTAAATTGTGTCTCATTTGTTGTCTCATACTAATCAGAATAGTAAGTACATTTAAAGGATTTTATGAAAAATTTCTGAGCACATTTATTTGATGTAAATTGCGGGTATGTCTGGTTCTAGCTATATGGCAAACTGAGCTAACTCAGAAACTGGCTACAAATACCTAGTTAAAATAGCTAAAATATTCTTTTTAAGCTCTTATGAGAGCTGCCTGAAGGAAAGGGACATACCTGACTTGTAGAAACTAAGGGTAAACTAAAAGCCAGAGTAATAGGTACATGAACTGATACAGTGGCATTTGAAAAATGGGGCAGAGATACTTGGATATAGTGGCTTACTAGACCATACTCTAAAGGCTTAGGTTTTAATACTCATACAGGGACAGAGTTATGTTTTAGCTTTGGATGTTGTGGAGAGTTGGAACTGATACCTCTGTATAAAGTTCGAACCTTCAAAGGACTAAATCTTTACTGGAAGGTAGACTATAAGAACTTTGCCCATTGGCCAGAGGAGACAGCAAAGAGACTTATCTCTGTCTGAAGGTCAAAGGGGGGGTGGTATCCAGTGAGAAATTTAAACCTTTGACCTTGTAGTTATGAGGCAAATGCGCATGATATGTATAGTTTTGTAATACCCAAGACAAGGAATGGACATTGTAACTGGTTCTAATGAGGGAGTTAGGTAAACAGAAAATGTTGAAATCCTCTACTTTCTTCTAAGGAATTCTCAGAATATAGGTAGCAAGGTATGTATTTCTCCAGGCAAGAAATTGGAAGAATCTCCTCTGAGGGGAAAAGTTTTATAGAAAATGATACCAGGGTTTCTCTAAGGAACAGCCTGGCCATGCCACCCTAGAGGAAAAAGACCGTAATCCACAAGCCCTACCTACAAAGCTTTTAGTGGGCTTTTAAAATAAGATCACATAGGTAAGGATCCTAGACATTTAAAGAAAATATCTAATGCAAACACCAGAAAACAAAACTAATATGCAGGGAAAAAAGCAATTTTGAAGAAACAGTGACTATGAAAGGAAATGGAAATTGAAAAGCAAAAACAAGCACCCAAAAAACATCCAAAATTATTATTAGTATCCTCAAAGGGAATAGAGAAGATATTACATCCATGAAATGGGAAGAAAATAGTATTAAAAAAAGGAACATACAAAGAACATTATGGCAGAAGAAATGAAAAAGTCACTAAAGAGAATGAAATCTAAGACACCTCTCAGTACGGCAAAACGTCAGAGATGGAAAATATGAGAGAAAAGATAAAAAAGAGGACTCATCCTTTAGGTTTATTTTCATAATAAGCATCCTAGAGAAAACATAGAAATGGACAAAAATAATTAAAGATTTCCCCAGGACAGAAAGGACATATTTCTAGATGGGAAGGATTTTTCTAGGTACCCAGCACAGTGGATTCACAACAAGACATATCTTCATCAGATTTCAGAACAGTTAGGAGAGAGAGAATATCCTACCAGCCTCCAGAGAGTAAACAAAACAGAAAGTGAACATGTTTTATGTAAAGAATCAGGAGTCAGAATGGGATTAGGAAGCTTGAAGATACTGGCATAGTACTTTGACATTTCTCAGGGAAGGCAATGTCCAACTCAGAGTTTCATATCCAGCCAAATTTTACCAATAAACAGTGATGGTAAAGGCATTTTCAGTGTTTGAGACTTAAAAAATTATCTCTCACAAACCTTTTGGTTAATATGTTGCAGCAAAATAGGAAAATGAACTAAGATAGAGAAAGGTATGAAATGAGGAAGTAGAAGATTCAAATCAAGGGAGGTTGAAATGAACCCCCAGGATAATGGTGAAGGGAAATCCCAAGGGCCTAGTTTTGGCAACCAGTCCAAATTTCAGCAGGTCAAAAGTGTTTGGGAGAGAGTTTATTTAAAAAAAAAAAAAAAACAAAGTAAAATGGAATTCTGAGTATCTTTGAATAAACTGAGAAGATATGTAAAGAACTGGGGAAAGTGGGGTTGAATTAGAGAAGAGTACATTGAAAACTAAGCAAATTAAAAAAAAAGATACTCCAGGAATAAAAAAGTATTCAGGAAAGAAAATATGATACATATCACATGGCTCAGTTGTAAATAGCTTTTAGATAGTTCATAGCAAATAGTTCATAGCAGATAGTAAATAGTTCATAGCAACTTGAGTTAAATTAAAAAATTTTTAAAGGCCTGTTTTTGGACTACAGTATTCCTGGGATACCTGGAAGAAACAATATAAAACTATTTTGGAGGGATATTTCCACATCTTGAGCTATATTGGGATTCCACCAAAAAATAAGCAAACACCAAAATCAAACAAATAAATATATAAAACCAAACCCACCAAACACCTAACCAAAAAGTCCTGCTGAGGATGAGCTTATAATAAAAATTGATAAAGTATGTATGATTTTTTTTCTTATTGAGAAGAGATGAGATATATAATAAATATTAACTCAGTCATGCCTGTGCTCTATGATTTTTTTCTTCACTTTCTATAATATCTGATATTTAAGGCATATGGATTGATTGTAATGTAATAGTAAATTTCTTTTCTTATTTAGAAAATTTTTACTTTTTTTTAGTGTTCAATTCCACAAAAAACACTGTGGTACCATTGTAAAGTTTTTTTTTAACCATGTAATTTTATTTCTCAGTGTGATATTTTAATTTTTTTTCTTAACAGAGTAAAAAGAAATTTGAAAGAGAATGTAGAGAGGCAGAAAAGGCACAACAGAGTTATGAAAGATTGGATAATGATACTAATGCAACCAAGGCAGATGTTGAAAAGGTAAGAAACAATACTAACCAACTTTAATACCAAAATATTATTACTTGCATATTTAAAGTAGTTAAAGTATTTGTATTGGTTATTAGGTTCCTTCCCCAAGAGAAACAGTGCGTCTAAATCTAGAATAAACAAAATATTTGTATACTCTAAGTTACACATGTTAGTCTAAGAAAGTAATTAATATGTATTAATTTATGTTACTATAATATCTTGACTGCATTCAGAATGCATAGGAAAGACATAGTTGCTATTGACAATGAGCCTCTATTCAATTCTATAGAAGTAGATAGTATTTCAGTTCCAAAATAGGATTGAAATTCTAAGGGGTATTGATGGTTATATACAAATGGTGGTTGGGTGGTGTGCTTCCCCAACTTTCCAGAAGGGAAACATGATAAAACTGTCACAAGTAGGTGATATTAGCTCTCTGTGTGTCTGTTTATTTACTCACTCATTCAATTTGGAAAACTGGACACTCTCCTGTCACTTATTCTGGGCCAGATGTTCTGTAACATAACTGGTAGGATCAGTCCTGTAAATACTGCTGCTTCTTCCCTGCTACATGCTCTTTATCTTGGAACATTGGACATAGTGCCGAAATGTTGGCATTTTGAAATACAGATGAACCTTATTGTACATTTTTGTGTATACAAAGATATTCACGTATTTTCTCCTTGGGATTTTACAATTCCCTGGAGATCAGAACAGGAAAAAAGAAAAAAAAGAGGAATAATTTTTCTGCCATTCATTTGCTTTACCAATTAAAAAAAGAAAAGCCCCACATAAGTTCCAGATTACATGTACCTCAAATGTTTTCTAATATAACTTGTGAGATGCTTGTATCTTCTCTACCCTAGTTTTAATGACTTAAGCCTCTAATAATAGTTAAGTTCCCCTATCATTGGAAATACAGTAGTCTTAAAGCTCTGTTCATTTTTTTTTTGATGTGACTCCTCATTTTTTATTTTCCAATTTTAGATTTTCAAAATCTCTATGAAGATCATGCATTCTTTTTAAACTGGATCACCTCTGATAACATTTCCTGGGGAAGAGTGAGATTATATGGAATGGGGGTGGGGGCAAAGGGAGGCCTTATTATAATCAGGGCCCACAGTTATATGTATGGCTACTTAACACTTTTTTTTTTTGCTATTATCAATGTACAATTACATTGTTACATGTACAAAATCAATTGTACATCTAGGAGCAATATTATGCTTACTAGACTCCCCCTATTATCAAGTCCCTGCCACATACCCCATTACAGTCACTGTCCATCAGCATAATAAGATGCTATAGAATCACTATTTGTCTTCTCTGTGTTATACTGCCTTCCCTGTATACATCCACCCCAGCTACATTATGTGTGTTAATCATAATACCTTCTTTTCCCTCTTATCCTCCCCTTCCCACGCATCTTCCCCAGTTCCTCTCCCTTTGGTAACTGTTAGCCCATTCTTGAGTTCTGTGAGTCTGCTGCTATTTTGTTCCTTCAGATTTTTCTTTGTTCTTACACTTCACAGATGAGTGAAATCATTTGATACTTGTCTTTCTCTGCCTGGCTTATTTCAATGAGCATAATACCCTCTAGCTCCATCCATGTTGTTGCAAATGGTAGGATTTGTTCTCTTCTTATGGCTGAATAATATTCCATTGTGTATATGTACCACATCTTCTTTATCCATTCATCTACTGATGGACACTTAGATTGTTTCCATTTCTTGGCTATTGTAAATAGTGCTGCAATAAACATAGGGGTGCATATGTCTTTTTGAATCTGAGAAGTTGTGTTCTTTGGGTAAATTCAAGGAGTGGGATTCCCAGGTCAAATGGTATTTCTAATTTTAGTTTTTTGAGAAAACTCCATTTTGCTTTCCACAATGGTTTAACTAACTTACATTCCCACCAGCAGTGTAGGAGGGTTCCCCTTTCTCCGCACCCCTGCCAGCATTTGTTGTTCTTAGTCCTTTGGATGCTGGCCATTCTTACTGGTGTGAGGTGATATCTCATTGTGGTTTTAATTGGCATTTCCCTGATGATTAGGGATATGGAGCATCTTTTCATGTGCCTTTTGGCCATCTGAATTTCTTCTTTGGAGAAGTGTCTGTTCAGCTCCTCTGCCCATTTTTTAATTGGCTTATTTGCTTTTTGTTTGTTGAGGTGCATGAGCTCTTTATATAATTTGGGCATCAACCCCTTATCGGATATGTCATTTATGAATATATTTTCCCATACTGTAGGATGTCTTTTTGTTCTGTTGATGGTGTCCTTTACTGTACGGAAGCTTTTTAGTTTGATATAGTCCCACTTGTTCATTTTTGCTTTTGTTTCCTTTGTCCAGGGAGATATGTTCATGAAAAAGTTGCTCATATTTATGTCCAAGAGATTTTTGCCTACGTTTTTTTCTAAGAGTTTTATGGTTTCATGACTTACATTCAGGACTTTGATCCATTTTGAGTTTACTTTTGTGTATGGTGTTAGACAATAATCCAGTTTCATTCTCTTACATGTAGCTGTCCAGTTTTGCCAATACCAGCTGTTGAAGAGGCTGCCATTTCCCCATTGTATATCCATGGCTCTTTTATGGTATATTGATTGACCATATATGCTTGGGTTTATATCTGGGCTCTCTAGTCTGTTCCATCAGTCTATGCGTCTGTTCTTATGCCAGTACCAAATTGTCTTGATTACTGTGGCTTTGTAGTAGAGCTTGAAGTCAGGGAGCGTAATTCCCCCCACATTATTCTTCCTTCTCAGGATTGCTTTGGCTATTTGGTGCCTTTTGTGGTTCCATATGAATTTTAGAAGTATTTGCTCTAGTTTAGTCTGTTCATTTTTCCCCCCAACTTTAACACTTCCTTATATTGACTCCACTTGTCTCCCTGTTCAATTTTAGTTTCTCTGAGATGTTAGAAAAATATTAGTCTAGTTTTTCTCATAATACCTTTTTAGATATTTGTAGATGTTTTCTACCTCCTAGATGAACTATTTATAGTATTCAATATTGCACATATGAAATAGTTTCAGGTTACCTTTCAATATGACTACTTTCCTTTATACCCTTTGTTTTAATTGAAGTATGGTTGGTATACAATATTATATTGGTTTTAGGTGTACAATATTGTGATTTGACAGTTAATCTACATTTAATTTTGGTATGAAATGCTCATCTCAAAAAGTGTAGTTATCATCTGGCTATATTCCCTATGCTGTACTTTCATCCCCATGGCTAATTTATATTACAATTGAAGTTTTGTGCCTCTTTTTCTACTTCACCTACTTCATTGGCCCCTCCCTCCTCTGTGGCAACCCCAGCAGTCTATTCTCTGTGTCTCTGAGTATGTTTCTTTTTTGTTTGTTTGTTTTGTTTTTTAGATTCCACATTTAAATGAAATAATATTGTATTTGTCGTTCTCTGCCTGCCTTATTTCACTTAGCATAATAGCCTCTAGGTCCATTCATGTTGTCACAAATGATAAGATTTCTTTCTTTTTTATGGCTGAGTAATATTCCATTGTGTATATATGTACCACATACGTGAACGTTTAGGTTGCTTCCATATCCTGGCTATTGTAAATGATGCTGTGATAAACATAGGAGTACATATGTCTTTTCAAAGTAGTGTTGTTATTTTCTTCAGGTAGATTCCCAGAAGTAGAATTACTGGGTCCTATGGTATTTTCTATTTTTAGTTTTTTGAGAACCCTTCCTAGTGCTTTCCATAGCAGCTGTACCAGTTTACATTCCCACCAACAGTATTTGAGGTTTCCCTTTTCTCCATGTCCTTGCCAATCCTTGTTATTTCTTGTCTTTTGGGTAACAGCCACTCTAACTGGTGTGAGGTAATAATCTCATTGTGGTTTTGATTTCCATTTCCTTGATGATTAGTGATGTTGAGCATCTTCCCATGTGCTTGTTGACTATCTGTATGTCATCTTTGATAAAATAAGGTTCTTTTGCCCAGTTTTATTAGGGTTGTTATTTTTTCTTGGTGTTGAGTTGTATGAATCCTTTATATATTTTGGATATTAGTCACTTATTGGATATCATTTGCAAATATGTTTTCCCACATAGCTGTTTGCCTGTTTATTTTTTTGATGGTTTCCTTTGCTGTACAGAATCTTTTAATTTTTTAGACCTGTTTGTTTATTTTTGCTTTTGTTCCCCTTGCCTGGGGAAACAGATCTAGGAAAAAATTATTAATACTGATGTTCAAGAGTTTACTGCCTATGTTTTCTTCTAAGAGTTTTATGATTTCAGGTCTTACATTTAGATCTTTAATCCACTTTCAGTTTATTTTTGTGTATGATGTAAGACAGTGATCCAGTTTCATCCTCTTGCATGTACCTATCTAGTTTTCCCTTCAATTATTGAAGAGAATGTCTTTTCCCCATTGTATATTCCTGCCTCCTTTGTAAGTGTGGGGTTTTTTTCTGGGTTTTAAAACAGCAGATACATGGATCAGTGGAACAGAATGTCCAGAACTTCTTTCATCAGTGTCTTGAAATTTTCTGAGTACAGGTCTTTCATCTCCTTGGTAAAATTTATTCCTGGGTATTTATTCTTACTCGTACTGTTGGAAATGGGGTTGCTTTCTTAATTTCTCTTTCTGATAGCTTGTTATTATTATATAGAAATGCAACAGATTTCTGTGTATCGATTTTGTATCCTTCAACTTCACTGAATTCCTTTATTTTAATAGTTTTGTGATAGTCTTCAGGGTTTTCTATATATACTGTCATGTCATCTGCAAATAATGATGATTTTATGTCTTCCTTAGAAGTTTGGGTGCCTTTTATGTTTTATGTCTTTTTCTTGCCTGATTGCTATGGCTAGTACTTCCATATGTTGAATAAAAGTGGTGAGAATAGGCATCCTTGTCTTGTTCCTGATGTGAGAGGAAAAGCTTTCAGCTTTTTGCTGTTGAGTAATGATGTTAGCTGTGTGTTTGTCATATATGGCTTTTATTATGTTGAGATATGTTTTCTCTACCCACTTTGTTGAGAGTTTCAAACATGAATGGATACTGAATTTTATCAATTGCTTTTCTTGTATTTATTGAGATTATTTTAGGATTTTTATCCTTTGTTTTGTTAATGTGATATATCACATTGATTGATTTATGGATATTGAACCATTTTTGCATGTCTGGAATGAATCTCACCTAGGTGTGATGAATGATGTGTTTTTGAATTTGTTCTGCTAATATTTTGTTGATTTTTATATCTATTCAACAGGGATATTGGTAATTTTCTTTTCTAATGTTTTTGTCTGCTTTTGATATTGAATAATGATGCTCATATAATGTTTGGATGTATTCTGAGCTTTCTTTTTTGGAATACTTTTTTTTTTTTTGCTATCATTAATGTACAATTACATGAACAACATTATGGTTACTAGACTCCCCCTATTATCAACTCCCCACCACATACCCCATTACAGTCACTGTCTATCAGCGCAGCAAGATGCTATACAATCATTCCTTGTCTTCTCTGTGTTATACTGCCCTCTCCGTGTCCCCCAGCCTTACATTATACGTGGCAATCGCAATGACCCTTTTTCCCCCTCATCCCTCCCTTCCCACACATCCTCCCCAATCCCTTTCTCTTTGGTAACTGTTTGTCCATTCTTGGGTTCTGTGAGTCTGCTGCTATTTTGCTCCTTCAGATTTTTCTTTGTTCTTCTACTCCACAGATGAGTGAAATCATTTGATACTTGTCTTTCTCTGCCTGGCTTATTTCACTGAGCATAATACCCTCTAGTTCCATCCATGTTGTTGCAAGTGGTAGGATTTGTTCTCTTCTTGTGGCTGAATAGTATCCCATTGTGTATATGTACCACGTCTTCTTTATCCATTCATCTACTGATGGACACTTAGGTTGCTTACATTTCTTGGCTATTGTAAATAGTGCTGCGATAAACATAGGGGTGCATATGTCTTTTTCAAACTGAGCTGCTGCATTCTTAGGGTAAATTCCTAGAACTGGAATTCCTGGGTCAAATGGTATTTCTATTTTGAGTTCTTTAAGGAACCTCCATACTGCTTTCCACAAAGTAAAGAACTAATTTACTTTCCCACCGGTAGTGTAGGAGGGTTCCCCTTTCTCCACGTCCTAGCCAACATTTGTTGTTGTTTGTCTTTTAGATGTTGGCCATCCTAACTTGTGTGAGGTGATATCTCATTGTGGTTTTAATTTGCATTTCTCTGATACTTAGGGATACAGAGCATCTTTTCATATGCCTGTTGGCCATCTGAATTTTCTTTGGAGAAGTGTGTGTTCAGCTCCTCTGCCCATTTTTTAATTGACTTATTTGCTTTATGTTTGTTGAGGTGCGTGAGCTCTTAATATAAATTGGATGTCAGCTCCTTATCAGATGTGTCATTTGTGAATATATTCTCCCATACTGTAGGATGTCTTTTTGTTCTACTGATCGTGCCCTTTGCTGTACAGAAGATTTTTAGTTTGATATTGTCCCACTTGTTCATTTTTGCTTTTGTTTCCCTTGCCCAGGGAGATATGTTCATGAAGAAGTTGCTCATGTTTATGTCCAAGAGATTTTTGCCTATGTTTTTTTCTAAGAGTTTTATGGTTTCATGACTTACATTCAGGACTTTGATCCATTTTGAGTTTACTTTTGTGTATGATGTTAGACAATAATCCAGTTTCATTCTCTTACATGTAGCTGTCCAGTTTTGCCAACATCAGCTGTTAAAGAGGCTGTCATTTCCCCATTGTGTATCCATGGCTCCTTTATCGTATATTAATTGACCATATATGTTTGGGTTTATATCTGGGCTCTCTAGTCTCTTCCGTTGGTCTATGGGTCTGTTTTTGTGCCAGTACCCAATTGTCTTGATTACTATGGCTTTTTAGTAGAGCTTGAAGTCAGGGAGCATAATACCCCCAGCTTCATTTTTCCTTCACAGGATTGCTTTGGCTATTTGGGGTCTTTTGTTGTTCCATATGAATTTTAGAATGATTTACTGTACTTCATCGAAGAATGCTATTGGTATTTTGATAGGAATTGCATTGAATCTGTAGATTGCTTTAGGCAGGATGGCCATTTTGACAATGTTAATTCTTCCTATCCATGAACATAGGATGTGTTTCCATTTATTGGTTTCTTCTTTAATTTCTCTAATGAGTGTCTTGTAGTTTTTAGAGTATAGGTCTTTCACTTCCTTGGTTAGGTTTATTCCTAGGTATTTTATTCTTTTTGATGCACTTGTGAATGGGATTGTTTTTCTGATTTCCCTTTCTGCTAGTTCATTGTTAGTGTATAGCAATGCAGACGAATTCTGTGTATTAATTTTGTATCCCGCAAGTTTACTGAATTCAGATATTAGATCTAGTAGTTTGGAGTGGATTCTTTTGGGATTTTTCTGTACAATATCATGTCATCTGCAAACAGGGACTGTTTGACTTCTCCCTTGCTAATTTGGATGACTTTTATTTCTTTGTATTGTCTGATTGCCATGGCTAGGACCTCCAGAACTATGTTGAGTAAAAGTGGTGAGAGTGGGCATCCTTGTCTTGTTCCAGATCTTAAAGGAAAAGCTTTCAGCTTCTTGCTGTTAAGTATAATGTTAGCTGTGGGTTTGTCATATATGGCCTTTATTATGTTGAGGTACTTGCCCTCTATACCCATTTTGTTGACAGTTATATCATGAATGTATATTGATTTTTGTCGACTTCTTTTTCAGCATCTATGGAGGTGATCATGTGGTTTTTGTCCTCCTTTTTGTTGATGTGGTGGATTATGTTGATGGATTTTCGAATGTTGTACCATCCTTGCATCCCTGGGATTAATCCCACTTATCTTTTTGATGTATTTTTTAATTCGGTTTGCTAATATTTTGAATATTTTTGCATCTATGTTCATCAGGGATATTGGTCTGTAATTTCCTTTTTTTGTGGTGTCTTTGCCTGGTTTTGGTATTAGAGTGATGTTGGCCTCATAGAATGAGTTTGGGAGTATTCCCTCCTCTTCTACTTTTTGCAGAACTTTAATGGGAATGGGTATTATGTCTTCACTAAATGTTTGATAAAATTCAGCAGTGAGACCATCTGGTCCAGAGGTCTTGTTCTTAGGTAGTTTTTTGATTACCAATTCAATTTCTTTGCTGGTAATTGGTCTGTTCAGATTTTCTGTTTCTTCCTGGGTCAGCCTTGGTAGGTTGTATTTTTCTAGAAAGTTGTCCATTTCTTCTAGGTTATCCAGTTTGTTAGCATATAATTTTTCATAGTATTCTCTCATAATTGTTTGTATTTCTGTGGTGTTCGTAGTGTTTTTTCTTTTCTAATTTCTGATTCTTTTCATGTGTGTAGACTCTCTTTTTTTTCTTGATAAGTCTGGCTAGGGTTGTATCTATTTTGTTTATTTTCTCAAAGAACCATCTCTTGCTTTCAATGATTCTTTCTATTGTTTTATTCTTCTCAATATTATTTATTTCTGCTTTAATCTTTATTGTGTCCCTCCTTCTACATTGGGCCTCACTTGTTCTTCCTTTTCTAGTTTCATTAATTGTGAGTTTAGACTGTTCATTTGGGATTGTTCTTTCCTGAGGTAGGCCTGTATTGCAGTATATTTCCCTCTTAGCACGGCCTTCACTGCGTCCCACAGGTTTTGTGGTGTTGAAATATTGTTGTCATTTGTCTCCATATATTGCTTCATCTCTGTTTTTATTTGGTCATTGATCCACTGATTATTTAGGGGCATGTTATTAAGCCTTCATGTGTTTGTGGGCATTTTTGTTTTCTTTGAGTAATTTATTTGTAGTTTCATACCTTTGTGATCTGAGAAGGTGGTTGGTAGAATATCAGTCTTTTTGAATTTACTGAGGTTCTTTTTGTGGCCTAGTATATGATCTATTCTTGAAAATGTTCTATGTCCACTTGAGAAGAATGTGTATTCTGTTGCTTTTGGATGGAGTGTTCTGTAGTTGTCCGTTAGGTCCATCTGTTCTAATACATTGTTGAGTGCCTCTGTCTCTTTACTTATTTTCTGTCTGGTTGATCTGTCCTTTGGAGTGTGTGGTTTTTTTTAAGTCTCCTAAAATGAATGCATTGCATTCTATTTCCCCCTTTAATTCTGTTAGTGTTTGTTTTACATATGTAGATGATCCTGTATTGGGTGCATAGATATTTACAATAGTCATATCCTCTTGTTGCACTGAACCTTTTCTCATTATGTATTGTTCTTCTTTGTCTCTTGTTACTTTTTTTGTTTTGAAGTCTGTTCTGCCTCATGCAAGTACTGCAACTCCTGCTTTTTTCTCCCTGTTAGTTGCATGAAATATCTTTTTCCATCCCTTCACTTTTAGTCTGTGTATGTCTTTGGTTTTGAAGTGAGTCTGTTGTAGGCAGCATATAGGTAGATGTTTTTTTATTCATTTAATGACTATGTCTTTTGATTGGTCCATTCAGACCATTTACATTTAGGGTGATTATCGATAGGTATGTACTTACTGCCATTGTGGGCTTTAGAGTCGTTGTTACCAAAGGTTCAAGGGTAATTCCCTTACTACCTAACAGTCACATTTAACTTATATTAGAAACACAACCTAAAGGTTCTTTTGTTTTTTTCCCTCCTTTTCTTTCTTCTTCCTCCTGCATTTTTTGTATTTTATGAATCATATTTTGTACTCTTTGTCCAATGGGTGACCTCTTTCCTTAGGAATACTTCCATCTGTAGGAGTCCCTCCAAAATACACTGTAGAGGTGGTTTGTGGAAGGTAAATTCTCTCAGCTTTTGCTTATCTGAAAATTGTTTAATCCCTCCTTCAAGTTTCAATAATAACCTTGCCAGGTAGAGTATTCTTGGTTCTAGGCCCTTCTGCTTCATTGGATTAAGTATATCATTCCAGTTCCTTCTGGCCTTTAAGGTTTCTCTTGGAAATCTGATGGTAGTCTGATGGGTTTTCGTTTATATGTGATCTTTTTTCTCTCTCTAGCTGCTTTTAAAATTCTGTCTTTATCCTTGTTCTTTGCCATTTTAATTACTATATGTCTTGGTGTTGTCTTCCTTGGGTCTCTTGTGTTGGGGATCTGTGCATCTCCATGGCCTGAGGGACTATCTCCTTCCCCAGATTGGGGAAGTTTTCAGCAATTACCTCCTCAATGGCACTTTCTATACCTTTTTCTCTCTTTTTCTTCTTGTACCCCTCTAATGCAAAAATTGTTCCATTTGGATTGGTCACACAGTTCTCTCAATATTCTTTCATTCTTAGAGATTATTTCTTCTCTCTGTGCCTCAGCTTCTTTGTATTCATCTTCTCTAATTTCTATTCCATTTATCATGTCTTCTATAAATCTAATGTGCTTTTAAATCCCTCCATTGTATTTCATTTCAGATATGGAATTTCTTAGTGATTGAATCTCCAACTTAAATTCGTTCCTGAGTTCTTTAATATTTTTGTGTACCTCTATAAGCATGTTTATGATTTTTATTTTGAACTCTCTTTCAGGAAGATTGATGAGTTCGGTTTCATTTGGCCCTTTTTCTGAGGTTTGTGAGATTTTGGTCTGAACCAGGTTCTTTTGTCGTTTCATATTTCTATGTGGTGCCCTCTAGTGCCCAGAAGCTCCAGACTGTGTAGCTGCTCAGCCGCTAGAGTGAGGTTGGGTGTCCTTGGGGAGCAGAGCTGGTGCCCTGTTTTGTGAGATCTATTCTGTTTTTGATGTCTGTGTGTAGTCTGCATCAGCCCTCTTTCCTGTTGCTCTTTTAGGGTTAGTTGTATTAATTAACTATATTGTCCTAGTTTTTGTGGTTTTGGGAGGTGTTTTCTGTCTTATCTCTTACGCTGCCATCTTGAATCTTGTTATCTATTTTTTGGAATACTTTAAGAATGACAAGTACTAGCTTTTCTTAAAAATGTTTGGTAGAATTCACATGTGAAACCATCTGGTCCTAGATTTTGTTTTTTTGTAATTTTTTTGATTACCAATTCACTTTCATTACTAGAAATTGGTTTGTTCACATTTTCTAATTCTTCCTTGGTCAGTCTTGGAAAATTGTATGTTTCTAGAAATTTACCCATTTCTTCTTTGTTGCCTGATTTATTGGCATATAAATTTTCAAAGAATTCTCTTATCCTTTCAAATTGTTTGGTGTTGGGTTAATTCCTTTTCTTTCATTTCTGATTTTATTTGTGTCCTCTCTCTTTTTTTCTTGATATACCTGGCTAAAGGTTTGTCAATTTTGTTTATCTTTCAAAGAACCAGCACGGGGTTTAGTCTATTTTTTTTTTTGTATTGTTTTCTTAGTTGCTATTTCACTTCTGCTCTGATCTTTATTATGTCCCTCTTACTAACTTTGGCTTTGTTTCTTTTTCTAGTTCCTTTCATTGTAAGATTAGATTTTTTATTTGAGATTGTTCTTTTTTGATTTAGGCCTGTATCAGTCTGCATTTCCCTCTTAGACCTGCTTTTGCTGCATCCCCCAGATTTTGAACTCTTTGTGTTTGTTTTCATTAGTCTCCATGTATTTTTTATTTCCTCTTTGATTTTTTCATTGATCCATGTATTATTTCGAAGCATGTTTCTTAGCCTTCACGTGTTTTTGTTTTTTGCAGTTTTTTCTTGTCATTGATTTTCAATTTTATACTGTCATCTTCAGGAAAGGTGTTTGATATGATTTCAGTCTTACTTGATTTATTAGACTTGTTTGGTGACCTAAAATGTGAACTGGAAAACGTTCCATGTACACTTGAGAAAAATGTGTATTCTGCTGATTTTGGGTCATATGTTGTGTATATATCTGTTAAGTTCATCTGGTCTAACGTGTCATTCAGCACCTCTGTTTCCTTACTGATTTTCTGTCTGGACGACCTATCCATTGATGTAATTGGGGTGTTAAACTCTCTTACTGTTATTTTGCTGTCACTTTCTTCCTTTATGCTTTTAATATTTGCTTTATACATTTAGGTGCTCCTATGTTAGGTGCATAGATACTTGTAGTTGTTATATCCTCTCATTGGACTGATCCCTTTATCATTACTTAATGTCTTTCTTTGTCTTTTGTTACTTCCTTTATTTTGAAATTTATTTTTGTCTAATCCGGCTTCTTTTCCACTACTGTTTGCTTGGAATATCTTTTTCCATCCCTTCACTTTCAATTTATATGTGTCTTTAGGTCTGAAGTGAATCTATGGTAGGCAGCATGTACATGGGTCTTATTTGTTTATCCATTCAGCTACCATATCTTCAGATTGGAGCATTTAGGCCATTTACATTTAAAGTAATTATTGATGGGTATGTACTTATTACCATTTTATTAATTGTTTTCTGGTTGTTTTTGTAGTTCCTTTCTCTTCTTCCTCTCTTATACTCTTCCCTTGTGATTGATAACTTTCTTTAGTGTTGTGCTTGGATTCCTTTTTTTATTTTTTGTGTTTCTATTATAGGCTTTAGGTTTGTGGTTACCATAAAGTTCATGTATATCAGCCTCTATATATAACAGTCTGTATATTAGCTTGATGGTCACTTAATTTCAAACACATTCGTGAAGTACTACTTTCTTATAATTCCCCCTAACATGTTTTATATACATGATGTCATAATTAATTTACATATTTTAACTTGTGTATCCCTTGGCTAATTTTTATGTATAATTGATTTTACAACTTTTGTCTTTTGAACTTCATACTTGCTTTGTAAGTGATTGGTCTGCTACCTTTATTGTAAGTTTGTTTTCACTGATGAAAAAATTTTTTTTTCCATTTAAAGAAGTCCCTTTAATATATCCTGTAAGGTCAGTTTAATGGTGATGAATTCCTTGAACATTGATTCATCTGGAAAACTTTTTATCTCTTCTTCAATTCTGAATGATAAACTTGCTGGATAGAATTTTCTTTGCTGTAGATTTTTCCTTTTCAGCAGTTTGAATATTTCATTCACTCCCTTCTGGCCTGTAATGTTTCTGCTGAAAAATCTGCTGCTAGCCTCAGAGGGTTTCCCCTATACAACTGTCTGCCTTTCTCTTGCTGATTTAAGATTTTATCTTTAATCTTTGCTATTTTAATTAATGTGTCTTGGTGTGGATCTCCTTGGTTTCGTGTTATTAGAGGTTCTGTGCACTTCCAGGACCTAAATGTTTGTTTCCTTCCCTTGGTAGGGGAAGTTTTCAGCTATTTTTTCTTCAAGTAGAATTCTCCCTCTTTCTCTCTCACTTCCCCTTCTGGGACCCCTGTTTTGTGATTGTTGTGACTATTGTCATTTGGAGTTGTCACAGAACTCTCTTGGCATCTTCTCATTTTTAGAAATTCCTCTGTTACTCGGCTTGGATACTTTCTACTACTTTGTCTCCCAGATTGCTGATACATTCTTCTGCATCCTCTAATCTGCTATTAATTTCCTCATTTTAGTTTTCATTTCAGTTACTATATTCTTCAGCTCTGACTGGTTCTTTTTTTCTATTTCCTATCTCTTTGTTGAAGTCCTCCCTGAGCTCATCTATTCTTTCTCTAGTTCAGTGAGCATCTTTATGATCATTACTTTGAATTCTTTATCAAGCAGATTGCTTATCTCTATTTCACTTAGCACTTTTTCTGGTGTTTTGTCTTGTTTTTTTGTTTAGAACATATTCCTATTCCTCTTTATTTTGTTTGGTTCTCTGTGTGTGTTTTCATGTATTAGTAGATTAGCTATGTCTCCTGTTCTTGAAATTAGTGGCTTTATGTAGTAGGGTCCTGTGGTGTCCAGAAGTGCACAACCCCCTGCTCACCAGAATTAGATGCTCCAGTGGTGTCCCCTGTGTAGGCTGTGGTCACCCTCCTGTTGTGGCTGAGCCACTACTTATGTTGGTGGGTTGTGAATTAGGTCAGCGCTCAGCTTGGCTGTCAGAAGTGGCTGATCACCACTGCTCTTGCTTCAGTATGCAGTGCTGGTGCATCTTAATGACTGGGTTGCTCTGTTGCCATGCTCTGTGGGTGGAGCCTGCACTCAGCCTGGCTGCCAGCAATGGTGGTTGCTGCTATTGCTAGGCTAGGTGTTTAGGGTGAGGAAATCTTCAGGCTGATGATGGAGCAGAGCAAGTGGTGTGATGGAGAGTTTCAGAACTGCCTCCTGCAAGCATCTGCCCAGCTGGGCTTACTAAGTGTTGGAGAAGTGGTTTCCATTCACCCTTTTCCTCCGAAGAGAAATCCCTTATACCCCTTTCTCTCTGGCACATTCCCAAGGTTATTAAATCTCCTTTCAAACTCATGCTTCTTTGTTGGGTCTGAGTGATCAACATAGCATGCCAGTCCTCCATAGCAAAGACTTGGCTTCCCATAACTCTCCAGCTCTCCCTGACATCCAACCCCTTTGATTTCAAGCAAGCTAGTGGTATGGGAACTTGTGTTCTTGGAGCAGATTTCCAGGGCAAGGTGTGCCAGGTTTCCGGGCATTTTTCTCCTCCCTACTCCATTCCTCTCTGTCTTACTTGTGGGTCGGGGTGGGGAAGAACTTGGATCCCAGTTGATCACGGCCTGCCTCTTTACCCTTCTCAATGTGGTCTTCTTTTTTTCCATAGTGTAGAAGGTGTGTTCTGCCAGACTTCAGGTCATTTTCAGTGTTGGTTGTATTAGATGAAGTTGCTTCCTTGGTGTGTACATGGGAGGAAGTTATCACAATGACCTTCTATTATACCATCTTCCCCTGGCTCTCTGGATACCCTTTAATTAATCAATATCACACTTAAAGTATGTTACCTTCAATTGGATATAATAAACAAGGTGTGGTCTGATAAGTCCTGAGTATGATTACCTCTCTTGTTTTCAACACTAAATTTGATAGCCTAAATGCATGTGAACTTTCTGGGCAAATCACATTGTTTGGATTTACTCACGTTGAGTTTATGGTAACTAAAATTCCTTTGTCTTTTCACATATGGTATGGTATGAGAATGCCTGTCTCAGACAGAATTTGTGCTGGTGGTATTTTAAATGTACAATTACATCTGTATCAATTATTAGATTTAATTCTGCTGTTAAGGTTTTTGAATCGTGATTTTTTAATCATCCATATATTTTCTTTCCTAACATGACTTCATACTTGTAACATGTCATTACTTGATAAAAATGTATAAAAACCTGGACTACAACAATTGCAAGTAGGACTGTTTTATACATGGGAGACTTTTGCTGGTTGCCATTGACTGCTTAGGAACTCCTTTCACTTATCATCAAACATTGAATAGTTTTAGGTCTAGGCAAATTAAGGAAAATCTTTAACTAGACTCTCATTTAACTTCTTCATTTAGTCTATGGAAAGATATATTTAGAGACTAAACACCTTGAAATCTAGCTATAACATGTCCATTAGTTTGACCTAACATGTTCAGAATTTTAATGTTTACAGCTGCCTTTTTTATACTCATTTGTTTGCAACTACTTTAAATTATTGGAGAACTAGGAAAACTTTGACAGTTTGTGTTAGGAATGAGAGTAGAGGAATTTCGTTGTATTCCAGGGACCAGAGAGGGATGGGAACATAGTTTCAATCAGCTGCTGATAAAAGTTTAAGAGAAAAAAGGGGGAAGAGAGAGCAAACCAATTACTGATATTCCTAAAAAAAATGGGAGGCAGTTGCACCACAGTGTTTATGTACATAATACTACTGAACTGTGCACTTAAAAGTTACTAAGATGGTAAATTTTATGTTATGTGTATTATATATTTTATCACAATTAAAAATTTTTTTAATGTTATGCAATATAAAAAAAAAAGGAAAAAAGGAAAGAGGGAAGAGGAAGGGAGGGGCAGGGCAGTAAAAGTGAAGCCCAGAGTATGCCAGGGAGGCTCCAGTTGCTTTAGCGTCTAGCTGTATACTCCTCACAAATCCTGCGGGAACCTTTGCCTCAGGCCTTGGGAATTATAGCCAGTGACTTGGAACAGAAGGGGTTCCCTCTGACAGAACCATTATAGGTAGGGAATAATTTGAGTACTCAATTCCTTCATAGTTTGTGGGTGGAGGGAGAAAAGGGGTAGGAGTGAATGAATGCGAATTTATGGTCCCAGGTTGGGACTTCAAGTGTATTTTCTGTAGGAATGGTTTGTGGTATGGTGTTTAGTTTCCATAGTAATTATATATTGTAATCTTCAACTACCCTGGATTAAATGTATTTTTATGCCTATACCTGAGATCTTGGCTATGACATATTTCTGTAGGTCAGTTTGTTTCTGAATTCAGAAGAACTAACTTGTGTATCTACCGTTAGATGGTTACAAACTACATTTGTAAAAACTGCAATTAGAATAATGAAGTGTATTTATAAGGTGCTTTACGATTTTCAAAGCACTCTCATATAACATGTTTTATTCCTTGGAATACTGTGAAATTTTTAGTTCATTTATTATTTTTTTTCCTATTTAGAATGATTGAGAAATTTGTTTATATTCCCCTGTAATAAATCTAGAATTGATTTATGTTGTTTGTAGTCTGATGTTTTCACCGGTGTAGACAATGCTAGTATGACTCATTTGAAAAGCATTTCTACAAGAGAGCAAGATAAACAGAACTTTATTCTAAATAAGCATTCCTTAAAGCACCATAGTTTTATATAGAGATGGAAGTGAATATTATGTTATCCAAAAATCACATTTTTATCATTTGTTTTCCCTGTGGCTCTGAATTAGATATAAGTAAATCATATTTAAAGAAATGTTTTACTACTAATGTTTTAACTGACTAAAATATTCCTGATGCTGTTTTCCTCTTCTGATTAAAAGATTACTTTTTCAACCCACAACGTTATCATTTATTTAATTTTTTTTAAAAGTCTGAATTTGGTGAGAAGAAACTTTATTTGAAAAGATTATTGCAAGGGGATAAGAGAAAGGGAATATTGCAATAAGGAGACTGCTCTTGGCCATAAGATTTGCAAGTATCTCTTTAAATTTTAAATGATATCAATAATTAGAAAAAATCTAGTTTTGGACAAGTTTTTAGAAAGCTGAATTAGCTACGATTTTGTTGTTTGATGTTATTGGTATTCATTTGGACCATTTTGCCTCTAGGCTAAACATCAGTTGAATCTACGTACTCATATGGCTGATGAAAATAAAAATGAATATGCTGCACAATTACAAAACTTTAATGGAGAACAACACAAACATTTCTACGTAGTGATTCCTCAGATTTACAAGGTAAAATGTAGATATGAAATTAGTCTAGATTTAGAGTTGGAAAAGCTAATCCTTAAATGTAAAACTTTAAATTCAGGCATCAGTCAGAATGTTTCTAGATTCACTAGTCATCAAGATTGGTGATGAGAAATTTCTTTATAGATTTGCAAAATAAATTTTTCTTCACTTTGAAATCACAAATTTTCCTACAGAATAATTATTAGTGTAAAAACCATCCAATAAAACAGTGACATTTTCTAAATAAATTTTAATACTATTTAAATAATAAAGTATCATGACATAGAGAGAATTCATTGGAATTATATTTTGTAATCCTCACCTAGAATTAGGATGTAACTTTTTGACACTATACTAGAATCATTGGCATTAATCCAGGTGGCTGAAATGTCTTGCAAAATGTATTTGCTAGCCCAATTTTGGCCTGCTTGTCTTCCTAGCTGCCAGATCATAAATGTAATTCAAGCTATGAGTTTGCTTATAAATACTGTCTGTCATCACTTAATGATAACAGTTGCCAAACAGCCTCAGTAATGACCCCAGAATTTATATGAAGGTTAAGTTATATTACTGCCTAGTCTTGAAAGAAAATAAATCAGAGAACAGGGGTTCTAGTAAAACAGTGTTGAAGGAAGTAGTATTTGGGAAAGTAGAGCTTATGTGGGAATAGTGTCAATCCAAATATACTTTTTTTCCTCTATAAAGGCAAGTTAGTAGTACAAAGGAAGCGTAGAGGTGGTGGACTAGAGTGGGTATCAAATTCTGGTCTTTTATTCCAGACTGTTTAGCCCACCATTCTTCACTTCTGGAGCTTTCTTAGGTTTACTAGCTAAGTGTTGCTATCCTGGGGAAACCTTAACTTGGAGATTAACCAAGTTTTGTTTGTTTGTTGGCCTTCGATCCTTTTGTTTGGACCTTGCTATGGAGTTGTCTTTCCATTTTGTGATGCTGGGAATAGTTCTTTTGTGAAAGTGGAGGTCTCAAAATAAATTTCCAGGCTTTGAGAAATAATTAAAGAGGAAAAAGTAGTATGAAGGCTGTAGGAATTTGGGAACTTGTTGCTGCTTCCTAGGAGAAAGAAAGGTCTAGGAAGTGTAAAAAAAAAAAAAAAGTGCCTTTAAGTTACTTGGCTTCATGTGTCCCAGAATAATAATTAGTGGCATATGCCAATGAATTTTTGAATTGTGGGGATTCTTTATATGTACCACTCTGACTTTGTGGATTCCTGCTTTTCATTTGTGCCCCCAACCTTACTCAAAACTATAGACTGTGCTAAGTCTGAATACCTTTTGGTATGCAAGTAGGTATGGATCCTTGGTCCAGCCAGATCTTACCAAAGGATTCTGAACTAACTTAAGGACTTAGAAGTCTCAGATTAGTATGTTATAGGCTAATTGCTTAAAAAGGGAAAAAAAAGCTCCAAGATTTTGTTTTCAGATGAAACTTTTCCTAGAAGTACAAAAACAGCTGCTCTGACTAAAGTATGAGGCAGGTTGCTGGTAGCCTGTAGGGGTTCCCTTTAGAAAGCTTGAAAACCAGTGTCACTTTGTTTTAGGATATGCTAAAAGCCTTGATTTTTTTTTCCTTTGCTATTTAACAGGCCTCCTGAAGTTTAAGTTTTATAAGTTTGTAGCATTTGTAGAAAGCCGTTAAATTGAAAATGAAACTATAGGATAGACTCTTTAAATTTTTTTTGAGGGGGTGGCTGCTTCAGAATAAAAAGGGAATTCAATTTTCCTTTTTTTTTTAAACTCCTGATTATTAGCAACTACAAGAAATGGATGAACGGAGGACTATTAAACTCAGCGAGTGTTACAGAGGATTTGCAGATTCAGAACGCAAAGTTATTCCTATCATTTCAAAGTGTTTGGAAGGAATGATTCTTGCAGCAAAATCAGTTGATGAAAGAAGAGTAAGTGCTATATAATTATTTGAATAAATATATTTGATTTAGGTATGCAGCTTAAGTTAGTGGCATGAATTGGGAAAGGGGTGAAGTAATTGATGGGTAGCTGACTCTAAGTTATATTCTATAGAAGAAAGTCTGGCAATAGACTGGACTCCTTTGGGCTGTAAGGGCCATTCTAAACACTAAAATTACAATTTTTTAAGAGAAAACCGTTTTAACCCTTCTTTTTCCTCTCCCTACTCATATTTGAGTTCTACTCCAAGAGTGTAACTAACCAGTGAACTGTATGCTATAAACTATACTGTTAGTCTAGTCAAAGTTTAGAGAAAGAAATGGGTTTGGAGTTCTAAGAGTTGCTTTTAATACAAGAGTTGGCACTTGAGCTAGATTTGGAAGCATGGGTAGTATGTGGAGTCATGGTGCTTGAAGCTGGGAAGGGGAGGGCATTATGAGTTGAAGGAATAGCATAGCTCCTCTCGAGCAAATATGTCTAATCAAATTATATCTTGATTAAGGTCTAGCACAGTCTTGTATCTGGTCATTTCTCAGTAAATGTTAACTTAGAGACCAAAAAGGATGGTTGGCAGAACCTGAGGATATGAGAGAAAAGCAAGAGAAGAGAACCAGTGTTTGGGGAGTGCTCAATATGTAACACATATTTCAGTCTTCGCAGAAAGTTCATCTTGTATTAGTGAGGATCCTTCCTGTAACAAATAGAATTCTGACTGAAGTTTAAAAAGAAAAGAGGATTTTTGGGTTCTTGAATTGGGAAATTCAAACATACATTTATATCTTGGTAGGGTTGGAACCCAAGGTTATAAATATAGGTAGGTCCCTCCTTCTGTCTCACTGTTCTTACCCTTTAGCAAATTATTGGGCTGTGGGGGTGGCATTAGTTATAAAAGTAAAGTATGACATAAGGATGACTTTTGACTAAATGACAGGCACAATGTACTATTAACAGAAATAGGGAATAAAAGGGGAGAGGTGGTTAAGCGTGGGGAGGAGTCTGTAGAGATACAGTATATTCTATTTGAAAATAATGAGTTTAAGGTATCAGCATTCAGGTAAGGTATGTTCAAAAATAATATATAATACATGATTTTTAAAGTTTTAGATAAATGTTACTGAATTTTGTATTTTCAGACTTGGCTTTTTGTACTCAGTACTGTTTGTGAGGTCTTTCTCCATTGTTGTGTTGACATTCCTGAATATGTCTTTCAGATATTTATTTATCCTTCCCTATCAGATGAGTAAAAGCCTTTCTTACTTGTCTTTTACTTTTTCCTCTGTCCTAAAGGTCACTTCTTCATAGATATCCTATAAAGTGCAAAAAACCTTTTTCATTTGAAACTTACTAGAATTTCTGCTTGAGAATAACTTCATCCTGTGTTCCTTTCGTCTGTTAGATCTTTCTTATTGGCTATCTAGTCCTCAGATGAATTTCCGTGTATTAAAGCTAGACAGTGAAAACATTCACAAATATTACAAATTAACAAAGTGGTAATTTGTGAGTTAGTGTTTTTTCTATTGGGATTAAAATATTTAGGGTTTATTAAAAATTCACAGGAAGAAATGATTCACTTTAAACCTTAAATGATTGCTGTAGAATTGTTTAAATTTTTGTTTTCTTGTACAGATTAAAATTTTGAAAGCTAATGTGAGCAAATGAAGTGGTTTTAAAAACACATGTTTCTTGTATATAGGACTCTCAAATGGTAGTAGACTCCTTCAAGTCTGGATTTGAACCTCCAGGAGACTTTCCATTTGAAGATTACAGTCAGCATATTTATAGAACCATTTCTGATGGTACTATCAGTGCATCCAAACAAGAAAGTGGAAAGGTGGATGCAAAAACCACCGTAGGAAAGGCCAAGGGCAAGTTGTGGCTCTTTGGAAAGAAGCCAAAGGTAAAAGTCATAAAATTCCTCTATGCTAATAATTCTGTTTTAGTGTGTTATTTGAATCAGTGTAGGCATTGAATGGATAATGGTTTACTGTTAATAGAGAATATTTTTATTTGAATGATTCAATTAACTTTTCACTTACTAGAAGCACAGAATTTTATACCTTAATAGTAAACATTTATTTTTACTATTATTTCTGAATTTAACATTTGGCCACCACTTAATAATGAATAAAATATTAAGTAAGTTAGTAATATCTTTAATTACATGCTTTTGAAATTTCATGTGTATGTAGTTCCAATTGCTATTTCTAAGGAAACATTATCATGTAACTATAAGACCACTAAAATTACAATTCTCACTTAGAATGAATGATTGACCATAGCAATAGTAAATGTCAAATTAGGTCTTATAGATCAAAATAATAGTTACTTTTATCATCCATGGGAATATTTAATGGGAAGGGCTCAATGTTTGTAGTTATTTGAAGTTTAAAAATCTCTAATTTACTAAAAGAATCTGTTAACTTCTTGTTGGAACCTATCTTTTGATGTGCTATTTTAGACAGTTAAGTCCAGCTAAGCAGATGAGGAAATGCAATAGATAAGTGCTTTTATTTTTCTCATCAATTTAGTGATTATACTAATATCAGGAGGATATATACTTTTAATCTGATGTGCTATATTAAAGTATACATTTTCATTCATCTTTCTGACTTGACATAAGAATGTAGATAAAATTTAACTCCAATTATATCTATAAATATCTTTAAAAGCACCACTGTAATTAACTCAAGCTTTTTACTCATGCTTTTAATAATATTGTTCAGAAGTTAAGATGTGAGACTCTAAGTCAGAACAATATCTAGGAAGGCTTAGAAAAACAAGGAATACTGACATGTAAACAAAAATGAGGTGCAGTAAGGGTGAAGTAGAAACCATCTGAGAGGAAAGCCACAAATGTAATGAAATTATTTTGCCTGTTTGTGATAGTAATCAGTTACATTTTTAATATAACATTTTATTTTAATAAACATTGCCTATTTAGATAACTTTAACTGTAGCTGCTGCCTCTATCTCTGATAAGTACAGGTTAAGTGTAACTAACTAGGTGGTACTAATATTTTAGAAATCAGAAGACAATATATTTATCTAGGTCATATTGCTCTCTCTAACATTTTAATTTGTGTACACTATTTTTAATCTGTCAGGTTGTAAAATGATCAAATGACATGATACAGTTTTAAAAGTAAATTTGACTTTTTAAAATGACAGTTTTGGCAAAACAATCTTGTTAACTTTCTTACAATATTTTTATGGAAAACTTTGAGTTCTATTTTGTGAAAAGTATGTTGCCAAAAATAGAATTTTCATTTAGGAAAAAACTATGCACCTTTGGCTTATTGATTCCTTTTTTTATTTCTATATTAGCCGCAGTCCCCACCCTTAACCCCTACTAGTTTATTCACATCCAGTACTCCTAGTGGGTCCCAGTTTCTCACATTCTCCATTGAGCCTGTGCATTATTGTATGAATGAAATAAAAACAGGGAAGCCCAGAATTCCTTCTTTCAGAAGCCTCAAAAGAGGGGTAAGTTTAATAATGGGTTAAAATGCATGATGGCCTATTGTGTGTGTAGTGTGGCTTTTAATACTCTCCACCCTCATTATAAGGCTCTCTCCTATAAATATGTAGTTTAAAAAACCACAGAATTAAGTATAGCTGCCCTCAAGTTAAAAATAACTCCTCTTTATAACATTTGAAATGCTCAACTGTTAAAGAATGGTATTATAAAGAGGGTGCTGGGTACAATCATATTAGCTATTTTTTTTGTTTATGTGAAATCATATGTTCACCATTGTCTTGTAATGTATTTACATTTTTAAGACTTTCAGTACTTTGTCACTGGAATTACTTGTATAATTTGTCACTAATGATGACTTACGGCAATTTATTAACTATTATTATGTTAACAATTAAGAAAAATAAGTTCAATTTTAATTGCCCTGCTTTTAGAAGCATAAAACAGAATTTCCAGTAGTTAACCAGAAAATTAAAGATAGGCATGTTGAATATCAAGATTGTAGATCAAGTTAATATATTAGATAGTATTTGCAAATTGCAAAGCCTATAAAATATAGATACTGTTGAGTAATGTTTACATGAAATTTGTTTTCTTGAACAAAAAAATGGAAAGTAATTTTTACCAAAATTTTCTGTTTTTTAAAATTGGCCAGTCTTTGACATTTACTTATAAAGAAGTTCTGCAAATGAAAATTTTTATAATAGAAGCAAATATTAAACTGTTCCTTAGCAACAACTGTTACATTACTGGTAAATGTTATTCTATTATGTTAGGCTAATTTCTTTTGTTTGTGTTATATTTTAAGGGTGTGCTTATAATATTCATTGTTCAAAATTTAGATATAATTAAGAAATTTGAGCATTTGTTTGGAGTGGTAACCCATAGGTGAGAACTCAGAGTCTATCAATATAATAAAAAGTCTCGTCACTAACGATAGTACACTATAGTTGGGCCCACTCTTGCTCCAGTTCTCTCTCTCCTCCCACTTTCTCCCTTTCTTCTCTACCTTTTTTCATCTCTTATTTCTTTCTTTTATCTTTCCTTCTCTGTCTAGTCTGTTTTCTTACTTTTTGTAGCCCTTTCTATCATCAAATTGCTTTAGTTGAGTTTCTCTTTTAACCACATGTAGAACAAGATACATTAATTTAGGGCAAGATTACATTATCTTCTACATTTACATTAAAACAATGACAAACTTAAGTGACATCAGTAATGCAGCAAAAATATCCTTGTGTATCATCTCCCCTTTTGGACTTAACTTTCTGTCTATAATGACACAACTTCTTTGCATCTACCTTATCTAATTTTGTTAGTGGATGATATGAATAGCGGATGACATTTTGAAAGTCCCTTTGAATATGTCTGTATTATACCTACAGGCAATAGAGGTACCTGTAATCAAAAAGCCCTTAACACTTGTTTGAAAGACTTTAAATTGTATCTGGGATTTCTAGTGCTTGAGTTATGTGGGTAGAATTAATTCCCATCTTCTCTATGGTGATTTAGACTTCATTAAATATTATGCTGTTAACATAAATCATGAAAGATTACTAGTTAGTAGCTATACTTTTGTAATTGTTTATATGTATTCTACACATTGAGTCTACCAGGCCCAGTTACAATACTCTACACAGTATATGGTCTTAGAGATATGAAGTAAATGTAATTCTATGGAAAATGTTTAGGCAGTTAGAACTATGAGACCTGGAGAGAGAAGTTTAAATATGTGGCATCTTTGTTCTTACTGAATAAGTTTATAGCTAGAATTTTATAAATGTAGAACTTAAAAGTATCTTCTTGGTCATTATTTGTTTTATTTTCACATATTGCTTTGATTTTAAATATTAGTACATTGTTTTGGGTTAGGAGAGGTGGGAGGGGGTGTCTAGTTCCAGAAGGCCAAAATCTTCCCACTTTTGTTATCATACCAAAATTAAAGAACAGTTATGCAAGATAGAAAATATGGCAGACAAATTAATTAGAGGCTTGAGGGATAAAGCAGGAAGAAGTTTATTACAACCTTGGTTTTGAGATTTCTTTGATTGGTATTTGATAGCTCCTAGGTACTATTTCAAGATTAACTCATAGAGATGTATTCCTTCCACTTAAGAATTTTCTAAAATAGAAAAATCCAGAAAGATGATGAGCTTTAAGAAGCCAGTTTGTGTTTTTACATGGATTTACATATAAGTCCATTAAGCTTACAAAATAAATCTTAAGGTTTCTTAAAGCTGATGAGTGTGCTATTCAAATCAGAAATTCTTGTTTTGAGTAGTATTTGTTTTTCCTAAATTCTTGTTTTTGGCTCTTAGAAGAAATTGTAAATTTTGTTTTAAAGAAAACCAAGTGTTCCCAGTATTTTTAAAGATATAAGGGATGTCGTATTGGACCAATGTTTTTTAATTTGATGGTAGTACCAGTAGATCTTTTCTGAGGGACAAGGGTCTATAATTTCCTTCTTGGAACATCAGAATTTAACCGTTAGTGGATATTGGATGCATACCCAAATTCAACTACTTTGTATACAAACAGCTGTTCATTTGAGTTTATTGGAGTACTTACTCCTGTTTTTTTTAGAAGTGAATTTAGCTAGCAACACCAATCCATGTCTTCTGTCTAAATTTCATGATCTTACAGACTTCTAGACTCATTTTTGTAAGTTCTTATTTACCCAGAGTACAGTTCTCAGGATTTTCCTGTCTTTAAATGAAATACACCTAATAATTTTAATTGCCTAATGGATTTCCTTTTTAGCTCCTTTTGTATTATATTAAGGTATAATGGGTATGTGAAATTTTCTAGTTATAGGTATATGATTGCCTATGAGAGTAAGGTATTTCTCTATTGAACATGAATTACTTAAAAAGAAGATAATATTTCTAAAATTTTTACGAAGAACTTGAGTTGTTGTATACCCAAATCTAAGGTTACTGAAATATAACTTATTTTCTAATAGTAAAACTAGATTAACTAAAAATGGAAACATTTGATATTTCAGTTAAAATTATCGTAAAGTTTTCCCTGAAACATACTAATATAGAAACTGGGAAAATTATTTTTATCACTTAGAAATTGAGCTGGTGAAAATTATCATAAAAGATAAATTCAACTTTATATATTTATTTCTTATCCTCTTATATAACTTTGTTTTACCAACATTTAAAGAAGACCATATACATATATTTTAATTTTTAGACCTTTTAATCTCCTCACCAGGAATTTTGTCATAGTAAAATAAATTGTGGCTTTTGTTCCCTGAAACTACTGACAGTCTAAAGAATGTTAAGCTTAATTTTGAAAAATAATGAATAGCAAATGTCATCTTTTCTTACCATCATAACCATTAATATATACAGCCGATTCATGAGATAAGGGGTAGATATTTTTGTCAGTTATTGAAACTGGTATTTTTTTATGTGAAATTCTACCTGATATCCCCCCACTTTCTCCAAAACATGATTTAGAAAAAAAGGAAATATAAAAATTTTAGAGGTTGCTAACCAAATGCGATGAATGTGGAAATTAACTTGGTAAAGCTCTACTGCATATTGTGTCACAAGGTGTGTGTGTGTGTATGTGTGCACGTGTGTGTTCAGTTGAGATGTTATATATATGCAGTGCCAGTTGCAGAACTCTGCTAACCCATCAAATGTGGGTTGTATATACATATGTGGCATATATACTATATGAGAGCATTCTGGCTATATCATTTCATATTTTCAGAAATAAATTTTAACCAGCTTTCTAAAAATTGAAGCTATATTTTTAGTGTTGTTTTTCAACATATAATATCAGAATAAAAACCAAAAAATGATGCTGTATCTTCAGAGCAAAACTCAACTCACTCATTTATTTATTATTTTGATAATAATATGTTTTTATTGTGTCTGCACATGGAAAAAAGCACCTTAAAACTAAAGTAGAAATGTTTACCCTCCCCTACCCATGGCATATTTAAATTCAAAACAGCATTTTGAACTATGAAAGTTCAGACAATGGTGTTTTGTTTAATGCATTGGAAAGAACTTTCCCATCTTTAATACTTCATATGTAAGATTTATTTTAAAATGGCTAATATTCCATCTTTTATATTCACCTTTTTGAGTATTAATATTTTGAGAATGAAGAGCTATGTAAAGGAAATCCACTGAGGGAAAATTCTCTTTTTTAAAGAAAAAAATATATGATTATTTGTAGAATGATTACTATTTACTTTGGCATTTTAGTTGCACTTAGAAAATATCTGCCCATTATCATCAGTGTAATTTTTTTTTTTTTGCAAGTAATTTACTTTCCCAAAAATGTGCTTAAAATTGTTTCTCTGGCATAATTGTTTAGATTGTGAAATGTACCTGATTTATTTTAATATTGTTTTAAAAAAGTAAAAGTTATTGCACCTTCTATATATGGTTCATGTGAATAATTTACCATTTCTTTCTGTTTTCCATTGAACTATTCAGTGGTCGGTGAAGATGGTAAGCCTTATGTGCTGATCTATATACTGTGCCAACATTAAATAATCTTAAAACATTGTTTTGTTTAATTCAAAACAAGCGGTAAGGTACATCCCCACATTTTCACCTTGTATGTGTCTTTTCTTTTTACAATTTTATAATCCATAGTCCAACATATGCCAGTACCTCTTGATGTCATAAAATTCAAAAATAATGTGGTTAACTGTAATCAACCCATTAAGTTCTTAAGTGTTTTTGGATGGAGTCCTTGTCATGTTACAGAGAATAAAATTATAGTTAAACATTACTTGAAAAGTTACATGGTAGAACAAAAGTTCAAGTTTTTATAGAAGGAAAATTAAAAATGATTTTTCTTAACATCCTTAAAAAGATAATATAAAATTGATTTGTACTTTATCACAAGAATCATTAGATTTTCCAAAAAGTGAGAAAGCTTTCCTACCAATTTCATTAGAGGTTAGTGCTTTCTTCTTCTGTGCTATTGAATGGGAATAAAAGCATAAATAATAAATATTGTGTGTGTGTGCATGTGTGTGTGTGATGTTCCTTTATACATTTATTTCAAATAAATTAATGGAAGACATTGTGAAGACCTAAATGCAAAATTATTGGGTGCTTGCATAGTTTGTCATTTTTGGAAAGTAGACGACTCTTTTTCAGACTCTTGGCACTTTGGCCTTTTATGAATTCCCTTATAGTCGGACAGGTTGTTAAATGCCTCAGAGGTCTTCTTTACATCCATAGAAAATAGAGTGAGTTTAGTACTCATATACTATAAAAGAATAGGTTACAAGGTCAAATTAGAAATGTAAGTACCACTGTGTCTCATAAATTTGATCACAAGGTTTAATTAGGGATAAGTGGAAATCTGGCAGATGCATAGATAATTGTGAGTTTATTATAGTGTTACTAAAACACCCACATTGAAATGTATTTCTTCACTTCATTAAATAGTTTTTCAAAATTTTAAGAAATATATAAAAAATAAAAATTAGAAAGTTTTATCTTTGGCACATATGCAATAGTTTCCAAAACCTGTACTCCAAATTGGATTAAATCTGACAATTTATGTTGATAATTGGCCACTAAATTTAAAGGCATTGTATAGAAAATTCTGCCATTCATTTATTTAGATCAGATTTGGTTGATTAACAGATTCTTAATTCTTAACTTGGTAGATTAAAAGAAGCAAAAGCCACCTAGATCAGATGCCCTAGTTTTTTTCAGGCAGGCTTGTTGAATGTCCATGATGTGTGGGCCGCTTGGAAAAAAATGTAGAGATTGTCATTAATTAAAGGTTATTTTTGATCATGGCTCATCCCAAAAGTTTTCTTTTTTTAAAGGGAAGCAAGCATTCTTATCGAAGGTTGAAATAAAGCTATTTAGCATATGTTACAGGCCTAAGTGGCCCAAAGAGCAAGGATGTGTTTGTTTTGGGAGTTCAACAACTTTGAAACCTGAACTTGCATATTCTTAAGATCACCATTTTAAAAAGAAAAATGATGAATGACAGGTGTCATCAACTTTTAGAGTTTATAAAAACAACGTAAATATGGGCTTATGTTAATAGTTGCTGATATTGACTCTGTTGTGTAACCTCTAATAAGAACTAAACAGTGACATGATTAACATTTAAGAGGACATCATTTGAATCAGAATGTTACATCAAAATTAGTACCTTTCCTTAAATGATGCAGTTTTATGAATATCAAAGCATTAAAAAATTTCAAACATCAAGCATCCTTCCTAAAGAGGGATTATATCGTTCTTTGAATTATACCTTTCTTTCAGGAACAACTGAGGTATGTTATTTCATTGTACAAAAGGGTAATTGAAAATAAACTCCTCATTGGAATATAATTTTTACTTATGTTCCACTCGAAGGATAGTATTTGTTTTTTAATGATCAGGTATGTTTTGGTTCTAAAGGATAGTTTAATAAACACAATCATTTAAAGACTGTATGCAGTAATAAAATATATTCATTAATTAGATTGTCTTTATGAGGTAAGTTGCTTACTTTTGTAAACTTTTTATATTTTTAGTCTGATCATTTGTAATCTGACTCAATGGCAAAAGTTTTGCTTTGGGAATGTGGTGATTTGTTGCATATAACACAGTACGTTGTACAGGGAGAAATGTTACATGTTTCCATTTGTTGTTGTTGATGTAAGAAGGTTCATATGTATTTATTTTTCCTCTGCCAAGACCTGAGAATAGAGTGATACTGGTCATTACCAATTATCTGTATCCAGTGATATTTTTACCTATTCTATTTCATGATTTCATAAACTACCTGGAACTTGAGCTCTTTCTTCAATACAATTGTTTTAATTAACATATACTACATATGTATGTAAATTTCTTTTTATTACAAGGGGTTTATTGGGGCTAATTTGAAATTAAAGTTGATATATATTCTTAACTTATAGTGGCTATATTAACAAAATAAAATTGCCTGAAAATGTTTTTTATAATTTAGCTTCTCCTTTCAGGGCCCAGCACTAGAAGATTTCAGTCATCTGCCACCAGAACAGAGACGTAAAAAACTACAGCAGCGCATTGATGAACTTAACAGAGAACTACAGAAAGAATCAGACCAAAAGTATTTTTCCATTAAGTCCTTTCTATTATTATTACTCCTTTTAGGGTCTACTTTGAATGATATGTTTAAATATGATGTAAAAGGTTTAAAAATCTTATATCCTAACTGAAATACCTTTTGAGAGAAAAATATACTCCTAAATTTTGGGAAACTGGTTGCTTTGTTGTATTGTAGGTAACAATGAAATGTTAGAGAGTTTCTTAAGGTGCAGGTTATTGCATGCTAATAGAGTATTATGTCTTCCATAAATTTGCAAAATAATTTGATGATTCATTATCAAGAGTAGTTTCGCCAACACCAACCACCTTATACTTGGATAAATTTTCATTTTGCTTTGGTGTATGAATTGAGTTCAGTATAAATCTGAGGCTGAGGCTATAGTTATTTTGTTTGCAGCAAAATATGTGGGCAAACAGTGCTTGATTACTCACAGCTCTACATTCATTCACTCATACCTTTTAAGTTTTTTTCAGTTTTGTAAGAAGTTTTCTTTAGTTCAATTTTACTTTAATGAACAGAGAGTTATGATGAATAAAGGGTTATTACAATGGATTGGTGACTTACTATCTACTTTTATACTGAACATAAAATTGGAACTTAGATTCTAGCATGAGTGAAGTTTTGTTACGATTGTACATCAGATGTGATGCTTAGTCGTAAATGAAATGTTGCAATGTAGTTGGTTCTCATTATTTGATAACGTTCTATAAAGGCACTGAACACTGAATTAATGAATACTTAATGGGAAATACAGGTTTAGGCTCTAATACAGTTAGCCTCTGGTTACAACATTTTTATCAGTTGAGCAATCTATAATCTTTATCTGTGTTTCTGTTTAAAGACACGTTATTTAATATATATTACTGATTCATTAACTTTGAACTCAGGGCCAGTAGCTCTATGTCTGAACAACCCATGACTGAACAAAGCTTATCCAAAAGATGCATTTTTCTCCGTAAGATACCTTGCAACCTTCTTGCACTTAGGGACATTAGACACTACTTCACCACTACACTTGGGGGCTATTTTAAAGTGTTGAAAAATCACCAACAAAAAGTGCAAAAATTTTTTAAAGTTGCACTAAATAGACCATAAAAAGGACACTCATTCAGAGTATCTAGAGCTTAGGAGAAAAAGAACTTAGGATACATATTTGAGAACCATTTGAAAGTAGGTTATAGTAAAACAATAAGGTAAAACATGTAGGTGAAGAGGAAGAAGAGGTATAAACTTCCAATTATAAAATGAGTAAGTCATAGGGATGAGAAGTATAGCACAGGGAATATAGTCAGTAATTGTAATATCTATATGGTGACACTTATTGTGGTGAACATTTCATAATGGTTATAACTATTGAATCACTATATAGTACACCTGAAACCAGTATAATATTGTATATCAACTATACTCAATAAAGTTTTTTTAAAAGAATAGAAATCTGAGTAGATCTGTAAAAAAACACAACTTGTTTATATCTCACAAAGTCATTTATACTTTTTCTCACAAATCAGAAGGATGAACAGAGGAAGAGAATGAGCCCGAGAGAGATATTATGAAACAGTAGAGTTGAGGAGTAGAGAAAAGAAAATGTAACCTCCAGGAGATGAAGAAGGAAAAGAATGTATAAAGGGTATAAAGGAGTGCTTGTCAGTAATGCCAGATGTTAAGAGCGCAGGACAGCTGATTAAGGCATAACCTATGTGATGTGATTAGAGCATTGAAGAGGAGATGAGTGACTGAACTTAGAGAGAGGCAAGTTAAAGATGGCATTCCTATTTCTAGCATAGGTGAGTGGGAGAATGAAGATGTGGTGAGCTAAGATAAGGAACACTGGTTGAATAATATGGATGGGAATATAATGAGTCTCACTGGGACATGATGAGTTTAAGAATATTAAGGAATATTCTTCAGCTCTTCATTAAGCCTATATATGTATATGTAAACCTATATATATTTAAAGTCTCCTAATTTAGGAAGCAAATAGGAAGAAGTGAAAATTTTTTTCCCAAATGTTTTAAAAGACTATCTCCATAAGTTACTAACTTTATATACATTAGCTTTATGCAGATGATCTTTAATCAGGTAATGTTTGACTAAACTTAAAGAGGTGTGACCTTTTATGATTAGGCTGCATAGGAGTCTGCAAAATCAAATGCGAAAACTCTTTTATCCAGGAATAAATGAAGGGAATATTTAATTCTGTAACTTCTCATTTTCAGAGATGCACTCAACAAAATGAAAGATGTGTATGAGAAAAATCCACAGATGGGGGATCCAGGAAGTTTGCAGCCTAAATTAGCAGAAACCATGAATAACATTGACCGCCTGCGAATGGAAATCCACAAGAATGAGGTAGATTTGTTATTTAGCAGTTGTCTAAGATAAGTTAATTTTTATAAACTTCATTATGGTAAATTGGCTTTTGCTAGAGTTCAAATATTTATTTAATTTTAGGTTTTATGATCTAAAAGGAATCATTATGGTGTATATAATCTTTAGAATTAGTCCCTTATTGAAGTTTTTTTTCCATACATAAAACTTTAAATAAAATGAAACATTTATAGTTTTCTTTATTAGCTATAGAGTTGATCATTGACAAAATCGGAATAAAGGTTTCTCTTCTCTTAAGAATTATATAATTATAAAAACTCAAAGCACATTTTAAATGTAGAATATCTTAGAACATTATTTATTGAGCTTAATTTTACTTACTTTTTTTCTAAGGCTTGGCTCTCTGAAGTTGAAGGCAAAACAGGTGTGAGAGGAGACAGAAGACACAGCAGTGACATAAATCATCTTGTAACACAAGGAAGAGAAAGGTCATTGTTTTACATTTTATTTGTATTTCTTCTTTTCCCCCCACCTTTTCTCACCCTTTTGTCTTATGCTTTTGTACAATTCTTTTTCTTCCCAAGTTTAACAGGTTTGACTTTTAATAACATCAGTCTCTTGAACTGAAATCGTTTTCTTTTTCTTTGTAATAGCTACAAGTGAAGTATGAAATTTCATATTGCTGTTCAGTTCTAGTTCCTCATGAATCCAAAAACAGAGGTAGGAACATAGAAAATTCTTTCAGCCACAGTCTGGAGGCATAGGGTCCTTGAGCTTTGGGAAGATTCTCTTAAGGTTTAGGTAGACTTGAATAGCTTATGGCAAAGAAAATTTTTAACTCTCAAATTGCTCAAAATTTTGTAATGGGAAAACATATGTATCGTTAGTCTGGACCAGAACTTCCAAAATAAGTTTCCATGTTTTTATAACATTTGTGACATTTTCCCCCACTGTATGATAGGTCTTTTTTTTCTTTCAATAATAAAATCCAACAAATGAGAATTCACCTTAAAGAAAGGTTTGAGAGATCTAATCAATTCTTGGTTTACTATTTAATTGAAGTATAATTTGAGCAAGTTCATTTTTAATGTTCCTGATGAAGTTTCTTAAAATATAGAGATTAAAATACCCGTCATACAGGGTTATTAGTAATAAGTGAAATCATGTACATAAAGCACCTACTAGTGTAAAATACCTGGTAGTAAATAGTATGTGCTTGATAAATGTTAGTTCTTCCTCTCAATCACCACTTTCTGAAAGAGTGCTTATCTTCAGGGTATCAAGAGATATACCCATAGATACACTGATTTTATTATTAAGTACAACCTAGATTAAAATAACCTAATCCCTGTGGCTTGTGTTATTTAAGAGCATGTCTTTCAGGCATACTGAAAGTGCTGCTATATCTAATTATGTAGGATTTCCCATGATTAAAAATCTACTCAGTCATTTCATTCTTTAGCAAAATTACTAACATTTTTCTCTCTTTGATTTTAAAATTTTTAAGAAAAAAAAACACCTTGGATTACCTCTTAGATTTTTTAAGTTACTTGCTTCCTAGTTAACATGATTAATTGGAAATGAACTTCACTAAGAGTCTTTTGGTTTTCGGAGACAGAATGAATACTATACCCATACTGGCTTGAACCGTAAGGGATTTTATTGGCTGACTTAAGGAAGAGCTTGATTCAGGAGCTCAGATGATCTCCTCAGGACTCGATTTCTCTCCACCTCACAATGATGCCTTCCACTCTATTGGTTTCATTTTAAGCCTCCATATGGTGATCTTCTAAAGCTCTGTGCTCCTATTTCTACAGGTTTAAGTCCAATAGAAAACAAAGGGAGCTTCTCTTCCAACAGTCCCAAGCAAACATCTGTGCATTTCTTCTGTCTGATGGGGTTATAGACTTACTCATGAACTGTTCATTCTGGCTATACAATTGCTGTGTTAAGATGGTAAGATGGGTCCTCTGGAGCCAGGACAGAACAACAACAGCTGAAGCCTGTGACCTGAACATGGGTTTGAGAGGTCCCCTAAGAAATTTGGGGTTCTCCTGTCAAAAAAGGGATGGTGAATCCAGGAAGATGAAACACGTGTCCACTACATTTTTCCATTTTATCTCTGGACCCATTGATAGATGCATTTAATGAACATATTTACTGCTATGTGTCTAGAATATTGTAATATTTTAGTTTTTTAATTTCAGTAAATTCAACAAAGAAGCAATTTGTAGTAGAAGCAACTTATATATATAGTCTGTGTTTAAGAAAATAAAGGCCTCATTTGGAAATGCGTCATTGATACTCGATTCTCTGAACTGATCCTGAGGAGATCAACTTGTAATAAAAAAGTTCCTGTGTTTATGGTACTTGATCAGAGATAATTTTATGTTTTATAGTCCTGAGGGAAGTTACACTGATGATGCAAACCAAGAGGTCCGTGGGCCACCCCAACAACATGGTCCTCACACTGAGTTTGATGATGAATTTGAAGATGATGATCCGTTACCGGCTATTGGACACTGCAAAGCTATCTACCCTTTTGATGGTATTATTTTCTTAACATATTGTATGTGATAAAATTGATTCCATACATTGATTCATGCATGTTAGTGTCCTTAGCTAAATAATACATTTTCAGAAAATTATTACCTCAATTCATTAGTTTAGATATTTTTGTTTTAATATACAGATTTTTCTTCTATACATCACATTAAAAGAAAATTGCCTGTTATCTACAGATTCTTAAATTTTCAACTTTGATCGATACAGAATTTTACCCCAGAGATCTTACTAATGCTGTGTGTGCTCATCAAAGTTGAAGCTGTTTGAGCATGTATGTCAGCTAAGGAAATGGAAGGATGGTAGATGCCACTTCATTGCTGTTCCTTGTAACTTGCTGATATTGAGAGGCAGGTACAAGGCAAGTGGCATGGCTGAATGCCAACACCATATCCTGACTCTAGGCCATGTTTTCAGGTAAGGGAAGGAGAGAAAGTGGTGGCTTCTGACTGCCATCTTTTCCCCTGTGATAGTTGGAGAACTAACCCTGTGAGGGAAGGCAGACGTTGTGACCCTCTCTTGCAGATTTTTAGTTACCATTCTCTCTCATGGACTATGAAAAGTCCTTTTCCTCAATTGACAGAGGAGCAGAGTAACACCTCTTACAGATAAGTTGTAATAAAATGGTATTTGATCTAAGGCCCTTCCCCACCCATCCACTGTATTGTTTTTAAGATTGAGTAAATAAGATCTTGCTATAATATAATCTACAGAGTAGGGAAGGACTTTAGCATATGTGAAATTGTTACTGCTAAGCGGGCTGGGAGTGGTTGGGCATTGGGAAGAAAGAGGGCCCTGAGCTGGTAAGTTTTTGAAGGAAGCTGTGCTTTGTAGCCATGACCATTCTGACTCTCCTGCTTCTATCATCACCAGAGTTGAACCTGTGTTTTTCTCACTGCTCTCTTTTTATATTCTTTCTTTCTTCCAACCCTCTCAATGTTTTGTTACTACTACCCTTATCTACACCTCATGAGTTTTCTGGACAGCGATGCCATTCAAATTTGGGAAAGGAATTGTAGTAGTGAAATAGTAAGAGTATCCTGTCAAGTCATATAATGTCATTGTGGCTCTAATACTTCATCTGCTACATGGGGGTGATATTAAGTTCAGCCTCACAGGGTTACTGTGCAGCTGAAGTGAGATAACACATATAAAACTGTTGGGTAAACCACAAAGCATCATAGAGATTGAGGTTGCTAATGAGTTTGAGTGGACTCATAGTTCTAGGCATTTTGAAATCTAGTAGGTTTTCATGTTGTTTTGTGTAGTGTAACTTTTATTTGAAGTTAATGCTGTGCTTAAATTATGTTTGTGCTATGAAAACTCTTAATGTAGGACATAATGAAGGTACTCTGGCAATGAAAGAAGCTGAAGTTCTTTACATCATTGAGGAAGACAAAGGTGATGGATGGACAAGAGCTCGGAGACAGAATGGTGAAGAAGGCTACGTCCCCACATCATACATAGATGTAACTCTAGAGAAAAACAGTAAAGGTGCAGTAACTTACATCTAAACTAACCAGGCAGCTTTGTGGCATGTGACATAGGAATGATAACAGAAAACGAAAACATATTCAACAGGCGGGAAGCATAAGAAAACTTAAAGGGCATTCAAGATTGATTGTTCACTATCTGAGCCGAGTGTAGGCTTGCTCTTAGATGTTGAGTGTTACCCCAAGAAACTGTTCTTGTGATGCTTTAAACATTTGAGTAACATTGATGCGAAGCTTAATTGATACCTTTTGCTTTATGTCCTGCTTAAGTCTTTGTGAAAAATTTGTGTTTTTCTGCCTTATAAATCATAGAATTTGATCTTTTGGGCAGGAATCCATTGACAGAAAGCTCCGCACTCCTTTTTTTACTGTACTTCAAAAAGCACAGTGACTGTAGTAAATTCTAATAAGCAAAACTGCTTTGAAATGCTATAGAAAGCTGACTCTCAAAACAGTGGTTTGGGTTATGAGTTTAAATTTGTAGTTGTGGTTTCCAGGAGAAAAGTAATAGTTGGCTAATTGGATACAATAAGAATATAATCATTTTTGTTTTTCCCCTGTCCTTAACTTTGCTTTTCTAAAGGAAGAAAACAAGCACCTAGTCCATAATCTAATTTAGTAGTAGGCTAATCAAGAGACCTGAAGAATAAATCAACTCTAGCTGTTATGTGAAGAAAAACAGCTTGATTTTGAGACCTGAAAATGTTCTCAGGTTTACTAGTAATTTTCAGTTATTTGTAAGCTTCCTTCTAAAGTAATGCTTCTATTTTTCAGCTTGAAAATGTCTTTTGGAATATAACATGCTAGTGATTATTTAGCATTTAGCAATTATAATTACATGTAGGAAAATAGATTCTAAATAAAAGGAACTCTTGAAGGGATTTCCAAATTTTACTTTGGAAGAAAAAAAAACAACTGTTTTGACTCACTGGGTTGTAGGGAGTATATTTGTACCACCATATGGGGCAGTTCATTATTTTAGCTAAGTCATCAATTATTGGATGTATTATTTTTTTCAATTAATCTCAACAAGCATTTGTTGGGAAAAAAAAGTCAAGGGTTGTGTAGTGCTGTGGTTGTAAGGGGGAATAAAGTAATTAAGAGTCTGACTCTTAATTTGCTTGTGTTCCAAATTTTTTTGGTGGTTTCAATAGCTGACTGTAAAATGACTTTAGAGACATTTGGGATGGATACTTTAAACTGAACACCCCTTTTGGTCTTAACCAAAGGTCTTCAGTAATTCTTCTTTTTTTTTTCCTCCTGGACTGCAGGTTCCTGAAGAGGGTTTCTGAGGAAATGGGCAAGATGTTGAAGGAGGTTACATGCAGCCGCTTTTGGGGGGAGGGTATTAGAGTTGTCAGGCTCAAAGAGAGAGAGAGAGAGAGAAGCAAGTTGCATGAGTGCATGCAGACATGATTATTTTTTACTAACTTCATTAGCATTTCCATACACTGTTTTAAAAAAATCATTGTAATACCAATCCTTAAATTCCTTATTCATAATTATTCACATAAAGGAAAAAACGCCAGCGATGGCTAACCTTTTTTCCATTTATTTCACTGAAGTGTGAATCAGAAAGAATACAGAAGTGTCATTAAATTTGTCTTACATTCGGCTGTCCCAACAGGAGGACTGTCTTCATCCCCGCTCTGTTTGAATTGGCTTTTAGATCCATTGTCTGTTAGAATCTCTACCATTTGTCAGTGTCTGCCTGGCCACCTCTGTGCCTGCTTAACATCCTGTTGCATGTCTAGAGTGATCGGGCTAGATTTTTCAGGCATGTCTTTATAATACCTTGTTCTCGTCAAAGCCTTTGTTTTGTTTTACATTTGTAGTGCAAATCACTTTGCCAGACATCTCCAGCACTAATGTTTCCATCCTAGTATTCTTGTACGCTGCTATAACTTCCCCACTGCAAAACATTCCAGTTTTGGTATTATGAAGAAGTAGTTTGTGAACCTGAAGTATTTATGGTAAGAAAAAGAAAACATCTCTGCTCTAGCCTACAGCCCAGTTGAAAGAACTCTTTGAAACATGGTACATCTTCAGCACCTCAGGCTGGGAAGAATCTATAGTCAGCACTGAAATCCTGGCACAATAAACAGAAGATCCTCACCACCTCAAGATAAGGACTGTTGTCAGAAGTCAGCTGCTTCCATTCAAATGCTGCCTTAAACTAGAGTGCCTAAATCTGTCTATTGCCAACACTACCACCACAGTATCCCACAAAGGGCTTTGTGTGTCAGCTCAGTGCGACCTCCTGTAACTCAGTAGTGCTGCCTTGGTAGGTGGCTTTTAGAGCTCTACCACGTTTGATGGTGCATCTTCAAATTTATGCATCAAACTAAAGACTATATCTGAGTCCATTTTACTTTACTCAGTGTTTTTATGAGACGTTTTATGGACTTCCCCCATTGTCTTTTAATTCGGGGTTACCATGTTTTCATGTGATTATTACCATGATAGTCTGTTTCCAAGTGATGCTTTTGTTTGAACCAGATAAAATTTAGCGAAACTTTGTAATGATCTATGTGCACTTTTACTTGTAAAATGGAAATTTCTGTGTGTTTATACTTGTAAATATAATTGTTGTTAGTGCCCCTATTGCTCATGTTGTCCTGCCTCACATTTGTGATTTTGTTAATGAGTTGTATCTTAACTAATTTCTTAGTGGTGTTTAATAGGGAGGTGGGTAGGAGTGGGGGATATTTGTGTCAGAGAAGCTTCATTAATTTGGTTCTTTACTGTTTTGAGGGAAGAAAATGTGAAATGGCCTGTGTATTACTGGATTTTAAGCAATATTTTAGAAGCTGTGTGACTTCTTTAATAATTTCTCCCCAGTGTTATTTGAATTATACTACCAGTTATACTAAAGCTGAATGACAAGTGTGTGAAAGTTAATGCCTTCATAAGATCAAGTACAGCCCCGTTACGCAGTTGACATATAGTGTATTACCTTTGAGGCTAGTAAACCATAAAGTTTAGATTCTGAATCTCGTTACAGGGTTATTTATATAATGTGACATTATTCAATACTGACAGACTACATTAAAGTAGTTTTGATATCTAGTGCTATTTTTATTTTAAAGGTTAGCAATGAGGAGGAAATGTGATCTGGCTGTGTTTGTCTTCTGTACAAAGCCTGAAGTGCTTGTGTTTTTTTGGCTGACAGCCACAGAGGGCAAAGTTTAGGCTTTCTTGTAAGGACTAACTGTTCTTTTCAAGCTACTGTTTGTTTTTCTCAAAGCAGGATTTGCTTCCGTAGGAGGCAAGTTCCTTCACGTGGAATAGTGCAACCTGTATATGGGTTATTACAATAGGAAAGACATTTGTACTTGAACAGTTTAAATCATTCTTAAATCATTCTTAAATTTTGAACATGTGAATTGTGAAAGAGAAGTCTTTAATTTTTCAGTAATTTTTACTCTTTTTGTGCACATGTTGATTTCTTAATGGTAAATGCTTTGTTTAAGATAGTGTTCTCTGTTGAGAATATTTTCATGGAATAAAACAATCTTTTCATGGTCAGTTAAGGTGTATAATGTGTTATCTCTTTATTGATATGTGAGCTAGAGATGTAATGATTTTGTTCTTGAATGTCTGGTTTCCACATAATTCAATGGAGATGACAGGTTTCACAAGTGGAAACATAAGGGCAACCTTGTTTGCAAAGTGGTTTTGGGAATTTTATTCTAGTTTCAGTTTCTTTCAAGCTCTCTAAAGGGAGAAAAAGTTAACTATTTCTTTAGAGTGAATTTTAAGTTGAGTGTAATAATTTGGATTTTTTATCTTTGTTCTACAGTAAATAATTATGTTGCACAGACTTTCCTTTTATACCATCTTACCCTCTGAACACTTCCTGTACCACATAACTTGATGTACCCACGTGCTGGTCAGCATTTCCTGCTGCTTGAATTCCCGGGTCAGTCAGGGAGAGCACCATGTCTTCCTGGCATTTCAAAGTGTGGAAGAAGAATGTTTGCCACAATTAGCATCACAATTAGCTGTCATTTTAGGAAATCTTAATTCAGAAGATTCGGCTTAGGGGGCAAATATGAGTAGTAACTTCTAGATATTTCAAAAGGGAATAAAACTCAGGGTTGGTCCTGAACAATGAAGGGTAGTAATTGTTTAGGTGAAAATTTAGAGATCCATGCCAAGCTTGGAAGCAGGGGGACACACAAAACAAAATAGCAGGAAAACTGTGGCAACAAAAAAATCTCAATAAAGAGGGCTTTTACTGTCTGAATTAAGATCAGAGAAGTCAATCCTACTTGTTAGGGAAAGATAAAATCCTTGTAATAATTTTAACAAAAGGAAAAGAATCTCCAGACTTGTTGAAAGGATAAATTTTCTTTGTGAAGAAGGTATCAGTTAGGTGAAAAACTTCTTAAAAAACACCAAACCTATTTCAATGAGCTCATGTGCCTGTGATCAAATATATTCCCCAATATAAACACTGTCAGTAATCTAAGAAACTATAGAAAATAAAAGACATGCCAAAAGATTGGGCAATGGGAAAAATACTATATATTTTGAGGAGTAAATACTGGGAAATCTAACAATGCTTAAAAATGTTACATAATTGGTCAGCATTTAGGAGAAAACATAATGGACAACTGACCTAGGTCCTAAGAACAAATCATGTCAAATTAGCCTCATTCCTTTCTTTGGATACAAATGAGGAACTCTACAGACATATTTATCTAATTTTTGTAAGATGGTGGTAGCATTGTAGAAAACGGGAGTTTGGAAATAGCTAAAGTCCAGAATGTCAACCCTGAGGAGAATTTCTTGCAGAAAATATATGTTATGAACCATAGTAAAATAAATGTAGATCTATCACCCAATTTAAGAAATAGAAAATTACTCTCTCCCTCCCCTTCAAGGATAACTGTTATCCTGCGTTTTATGTTTACTTTTTTGTTTTTCTTAATTTTAACCATATGGGTGTTTTTTTTTTCCCTTAATCTGATTAGCTTTCCATGTTTCTGAGCTCGGTATAGAGTGTCATAATCTGTATGTGTAGGGCTGTTATTCAGCCATTGCACACTGATACGGTCAATGCTAAATACTGAAATATTTCCATATTGGTTGGTAAACAGTAATTCAGAAAAATAGTAAGACTAGTTAATTGTGTAAATTCCAGCACATGTGGTTTATTTTGGAAACCACACATGACACACCATTCTGGTTTGGACACTGAGGACAGAGTTGAAAGGCTTACTGTAGGTTTACTATTATTTCAGGTGTTGGGGAATCTTTGGTTTCATAAGCTATTAAGTGAGAAAGTTACCTGGGCAGCCAAGCTGAGGAAAACCTCTGTTCATCCTCCACAAAGAAATGCCTCATCTTGCTCAAGGGGAGAAGGCACCGCTAAGCTCTGGTGGTTACAGAGGTCTGCTTGTGAAATACTTTGACTGTTGCATGGTATCTTCTGAGTGTTGCTTTTTCACTCCATGTTGTTCTGAGATGTATGTGTATGCACAGTTCATTGTACTCTGTGTATTATTCCATTATATAAATACACATAGTTTATCCATCTTCCTGTTGATGGGCATTTAGACTATTTCCTGAATTTAGCCAGTATAAACAATGCTGCTGTGCACATGTGTATGAGTTTCTCTTACATCTCTTCCTAGGAGTGGAATTGCTGGTATGTGGGCTATATTTTCTGTTTCAAAAGATAATGCTACATTTTCCCCTCAAAGTGATTATAACATTTTTACATACCTAAAAGTTACGTATAAGGATTACTTATGTCCATATCCTGGCCAGCACTTGGGGTCAGACTATAAGTTTTTTTCAGTTCATTGGATGTTAAATAGCATTTCATTGTAGTCTTAATTTGTTTTTTTCCTGATTATTGATGAATTTGAACATCTTTTCATGTTTACCATTTGTGTTTCCTCTTCTGTGAAAAGCCTGTTTTATGTCTTTTGCCCATTTTTTTTCCTTTGGTTGGTTGTCTTTCCATATTCATTCATGGGGGTTCTTTGTGTATTAAGGATGCTAATTATATTGGTGATCTAATGCTGTGTAACATAGCTGGTGACTCTGGCTCAGAGTTTCTCAGGATGTCATGGTCGTCTCAAGACTTTGGGGCTCCAGAGTCCACTTCTGAGATCATTCACATGATTGTTGGCAGACCTCTGTTCCTTGCCATCTGAACCCTCTCACAGGGATGCTTACAATGTGGCATCTTGCTTTGCCCAGTGAGTGATCATAGAGAGAAGAAACTCAAGACAGAAACTGCAGTCTTTTTATAACCTATCTCAAATGTGACATACCATTAATTGCTCTGTGTACTTGGTGATGCAAACCAAACTTGGTACAGTGTGGGAGGGAACGACACAATGGTGTGAACACCAGGTGGCGAGGATAGTCTTGGAGGTTGCCTGCCATACTCATTTGTTGTCAGTTTTATGTGTGCTAATATCATCTCTCAGTTCTTATCATTTATCTATAACTTTTGATGAATAGAAGTTCATTTTAATGTAGATTGATCAGACTTTTATATTTAATGCTTTTACTAAGAAATTCTTGGTTCAAGGTAAAGATATATTTTCTCCTAAAAGTGTTAAATGGTTTGCCTTTGTAGGTTCTCAGCTCATCTAGATTTTATTCTGGCATATGCTGTGGGATAAGGAACCATCCCGGCTTTGATTTGCCTAACCAATTGTTCAGGAATTATTTTTTAAAAGTCATCCTTTCCCTGCTGATTGGCAGTATTTCTTCTGTTATATCAAATTTCTAATGACAGTTTCTTAATTACTCTAGGGTAGGCTAATAATGATTCTTTGTATCTGGCGGAACATTCCCTCTCCCCCTGTATTATTTTCCTGGGTTGGTCTTGACTATTCCTAGCCATGTCGTTTTAGGAAAAGCTTATCAAGTTAGCTTGAAAAAAACCTGTTGGATATTGATTAGGATTGCATTGAATTTATAGATTAAGTACTAATACCTCTGATACCAAATCTTCTACGCTAGAAAAATGATGTCTCATTTATTTACATAAGTGTTTTTTCAGATTTTTAAAATACAGTTTGAAATTTTCTTCACTAAGTTATACATCTTCTGTTAGAAATGTTCTTAGGTATGACATTTTTAAAAATGTTTTGACACTTTATTATAAAATATACATTCAGAAAATGCATAAAACAAATGTACCGCTCAAGTTATTAGAAAGTCAGCACTTAACCAGCACCCCAGAAATCTGCCACATCCTCCTTGAAAATTATGCCCTGTTCTCTTATAATTGTCTTTTTCTATGGACTTTCAATTTTTATGTGTCTTTATGCTTTATAGTTCTTGTAAACAGTATAACATTTTGTTTTAGATCTAGTTGGCCATCTCTGACTTTGAATTGTCGGCTTTAGTTGGTTAACATTTATAATGATTGAAGACATTTGAACTTCCTGTCATCTTTATGCCTGTTATTCACTCGGTTTCCCATGTCCTTTTATGTGTATTTTTTGTTTTCTACATTTTTCTCTCTACTAGTTTGAAACTTTGACTCTCATTTCTGTTGTAGTAATTTACCCTTGACATCTTACATACTAAAAAAACTTAAAGCTAATCAATATCTTAAATCCTTTTACTGATTAGAAGGGTACAGTTTGGCAGAACTCTAGTAACTCTGATCGGCCCCCTGTGGTGTGTGTTATTGTTTTAATTGCCTTTTTAAGTTTGTATAATAAATACTGTTATTTTTGGTGTTTGTTTCGTTATACCTATAAGCTTACTCTTAACCAGGATCTCTGCTCACCAGTCCTTTTTGTTCTTTCAGGTGTATAACATAGCAATTCAACAGTTACATAATTACTAAAAGCTCACCAGGATAAATATAGTTACCATCTGTCCTCATACAAAGATACAACAGTATTATTGACCTATGCTGTATTTTTATCCACATAATTGGAAGTTTATTCAACAATCCTTAATTAACAGTACTTCTAGATGAATTGCTTCCTTCCTACCCCTCTTTCTTTCTTTTTGGAGTTCTGATGAGATGCATTGGGTCATTCTATTGCAAGCTTTTAAATCCCTTCTATTTTTCCTGTCCTGGTCTCTGCTGTATTCTGGGTGTGGTTTTTGGGTATGTCTTCCAAAGCTTCAGTGGGATCTAATCTTCTGTCTAATATTAGCATCCATAGAGTTTTTAGTTTCATTATTAAACATTTCGGAAGGATCTACCTAGTTGCTCTTAAAATCTGATCACTTTTTAATATTCTTTTCCTCGAGCTTGTTTTTTCTTTATACACGTCCATATGATTGCTTTGCATTCAAAATAATTCCAGTATCTGGAGACATAGGGTTCTAAATCTTTTTTTCCCCCAGCACATTTTATTCATGATGGTATTACTTGTGCTTGTGTTTGAGATACACATATGGTTTTTTCACTTTTTATTTACTTTGATCTATGCAAATATTGGATGCTTTCCTTCTGATAGGGTTATGTCTGTCAAGCTCCAGGGATGCCGCCAACCTGGGACCACTGTAAATCAATTTTTTTGCTTTTGGGTTTTGTAAATTTTACTCTAGATCTATTTGAGGACAGGCTGGTAGTTGGAAATCATGCCAAAGGCCGTTATCATTACAATCTTTTTTTTCCTGTAGCTGTGAGTTAGACTGGCCTGTTTTCCTGGTAACCTCTTTTTTGCTGGGAGATGGATGTTTTTCCAGCCTATAATAGGGACCCTTTAAGGATCTCTATTTATTAGAGGCATTTCATGTTCAGCTCCCCCAAGACTGTCTCATTCACTGAGCTGATGTATTTGCTTCTAGGCCCACCTAGATTAAGTTCTCTTACAGAGTTGATAAACTGTACCTTTTAGTGGGTGAAGTTTTGTTCTTTGAGGATTTCCCTTTCAAGTTTAACAGTGCATTAAGAAGATATGTTTATTAAAATTTATTGATTTAGTAGTATTTATAGTGGGAGGGCTTTCTAAAAGCATCTTACCATATTGCCAGAAGTAGAAGTATGCTATGGTTTTTTTGGCCAAAAAACAAAAAAACAATAGTGTGATGGCTCCTTTAAAAAAAAAAAATGGGAGAGGGGCCTCAATATAATAGGACTCATTTTTAAAAATACAGAGACAACAATTTGAAACTAATGTTTCCATCATATTAAATTGACTACATTAAGAGGCTCATAGTTTCATAGGACAATGGTTAAATTATAGTGTAATTTCTATAACCAATAGATCTTATTTTTTCAAAGGCTAGCATCATGGAGAAATTTCACAACTTATATGAGAGGTTGTATATAAAACTATTCTGTATAGTCCCAAAATTATTTAGAAGACAGGAAGAAAAAAGCAAATTGGTAAGTGTTTGACTGTTGGTGGCAGAGTAATAGAAGTTTATTATTTTACTTTAAAATCTGGAATTCCAAATTTGCTACAATAGAACAAATTTGAGAGGGATGCTGATAAACTAGAAAGTATCACTTGAGAAGTTGAAAATCTAGAACAGAAACCTAGAAAACTCAGTTATCAGCTAGAGGAAAAGGTAAGTCAGTTATTTACAAATACATTGTGATGTCATGAAATATACAACTAATGTGGGTGCACTCAAACCAGGTCCTGTGCTTAAACTGACAAAGACCCAGGTGCTAGCAAGCACCACAGCTTCAGTTTAAACTTAGGTTTTCTGGAGCCAGCTCTACCTTGTATCAGTATTCACTCTGTCTCCTAAGCCAGAAATTTTAAATTTCCTCTACCACTCTAATTTTGGTTTCCTACCAGGAAACAGTGGCTAGGGAAGAAGATGGTGTTGCAGGAAGGTAGAATTTACTGTACTAGAAGTTTTTAATATAAAGAGACTGGATACAGTTGTTTCACAAAAAGATATATTTTATGACTATTTACATTTTTCATATTTAAAGAATATCATACAACTGATACCTTCTGAAATGTTTTTAAAATTCTTTCCTATTTACACTTATCTGACATGAAATTAAAACTAAATGGTCAAATACCTTGGTAGTAGAATGCAACCGACATAGCTAGGTCTTCTCTTAAAATTTGCTGATCAACATTAGCGACAGTTACCTTAATAAATTATCATTTGTTTTAAAATCAGTAGTAATTTTAAACAATTCATAAATAAGTGTGCTCTGTGCAATGTACAGATTTAATATCCTTTGGATACTAAAAGCTGGTATATTGTCAGATTTGCACATTATTACTTTATCAAATAAGCTTTCCCAATGAAGAAACTGGAAAAGCTTGAAAATATCCTAAGGTTCTCTGGAGAATTATCAAAGCTCTGCCTGCTTTACAAGAGGAGGTTCCAGTTTACGTGAGAGGGCAGTTAAAATCTGGTTGAATTTCTCGTATCTTTCTGTCTGATTCACTTGGGCACCTTTGCTGCCCCATAGCAGTCGCATTTGAAATTCTGTCTTGAAGATTTCACTCATTTCTTCATCAGGTTGAAAACCTGAAACAAAGGATGATATTACATCAGTTCTGCCTTAAAACATAGTGTTGAACATAAACTGGTAACTTGCTTGTTTTAAAGAGGGATCAAAAGGAATTTCATCGCTTCTCAAAACTTTAAGAAAATAGCTCCAAGGAAAATTACAGGATCTTTTCTATATAGGGATGAGCAGAGCCCCATCCTCTAGGCCCTAAGCACCTTCAGAGAAGAAACAGCATGTAAACTCATTAAAACATGATAAAATAAAATTTGTGTGCACAACCCACTGTAGGCTGTAGGACTGTGGGAAGTAGTGTTCAAAGTATTACCTGTTGATGGACCTATATCAGCTGCGCAGTTTGGTTATAGTAAACTTAGGCAGTTGCACAACCATTATCACCAGTTTTAGAACACTCTTTATCACCCTGGAAGTTCCCTAGTATCTGTTTGCAGTCAGTCCTCTGTGTCCCCACCCAGATCCCAGCCAAACACTGATCTTTTTGTGATTATTTTGCCATTTCTAGAAACTTACATAAGTGGAATCATATAATATGGACTTTTTTAAAATTAAGGTATTGATATGCACTCAGGAATGTTTCACATGAAAAACAATGTGGTTACTACATTCATTCACCTATAATACGGACTTTTAAATGTCTGCTTTCTTTCAGTTAGCATGCTTGAGATTCCATATTGTGTGTTATCAATAACTCATTTCTTTTTATTGGTGAGTCATATTCAGTTAGATGGACGTATCACATTTTTTTTATTCACCAACTGATGGATATTTGGATTGTTTCTAGTTTCTGGCTCTGAGGAATGATGTGAACATGTCTATGTGGACGTGTACGTTTTCATTTCTCTAGGAGACGTTACTGGATCATGTGGTAAATACACATGTACTTTTAAAAACCTCAAACTCTTCTAAAATGTACCTTTTTATATTCTCACTAGCAACATAGGAAGATGTCAGTTTCTCCACATTCTGCCAAATCTTAGTATTAATATTCTTTTAAAATTGAAGCCATTCTTGATAGTATGTGGTAGTATTTCATTGTGGGTTAATGCTTTGAACATCTTTCCACATCGTTATTTATTCAAGTCATTTGTACAAATTTTGTCTTATTCAGTTGTAAGAGGTTTTTTTTTGGTATGCTAGCTGTAAATCTTTTATCAGTTCAAAGTTTAATAAGTATTTTCTTCTAATCTGTGGCTTGCCTTTTCACTTTCTTAATGGTGTTTTTGAAGAGGAAAACTTCAAATTTTGATTTGTCAGTGTTTTAATGAATGCGTTTTGTGTCCTAAGATACCCTTGCCTACCTCAAGGGAGCAAAAACTCCTGTTTTCTTATAGGAGCTTTATAGTTCAGCTCTTACATTTTAGGCGTGTGATCCATTTTGGATTAATTATTGTGTACAGTATGAGGTAAAGATTTTTTTTTTTTTTGCATATGATATCCAACAGTTCCAGCACCATTTGTCGAAAGACTGTTCATTCCAATGAATTACTTTGGCACCTTGGTCAAAAATAAATTAGTCATATATGTGGACCTGTTTCTTGACACTCTCTTCTGTGTAAGAGAAATCTGGTTTACTTCAGGTTAAGGATGTTCAGTCAGCTCTGCTAGAGTGGAAGAAACCTCCAGCCAGAGAGTCACAGGGGCCATGTGATTCTCGTCCTTGATGAGTGCTGGAGGAGCCTGTCCTATCATTCATATATTCCCACCATCTAGATAACAGGATCTTGGTGGTAGAGAAGACAAGAGAATCCTTCTAGTCTATCCTTCCATGGATCTTTGACAGGTAACTAGCCAGAGGCCAGATGATGACTTCCATACATTCATTTAGCATGCTTTGAGCCCCTACTGTGGGTAGCTGCTGGGGATATGTTGGTAAGCAAATCTCTGCCCTTATGGGTTCACAGTCACTTCCAGCAATGGAAACTTGCTATATAACCTGTAGCAGGATTAACTGAGAAGTACCATCAGATACTTTTAAAGTGATTTGCTGCAGAACAAGAGCTTAAAGCACACTTTCCTCAAAATCCATCTCAATATATTGGCTTAGGCAATATCCAATGTAATATATTTATAGCCTTTGTATATAAGCAGGCACTCTAATATCTGGTGAGTTGAATTACATGCTCTTATGGTTTGAGTCCTACACTCCTGACCCTGGAGAACATTCTGAGGACAAAGATGAAACAGGTATGTGGTTCTTAACTTACAGCAATTGCAGTACAAATTATTTAGTCCTAGACTAAAAAGTTGTCCTAAAGCAACAACTTTTTATTTGTATGGGGCAGAAGAGGCCTGTTTATTTCATACAGTTCTTTCTTAACCTTGTGGATCAATCTGTGGGCCCTCAAAAAATGTTTTAAATTATCTAGTGAGGAAGAAATAGAGTCCTCCCTGACAGCTGCTTTGGTAAAGCCTTCATTCTTGTAGTTGTAAGCTTTCAGCTCTCCAGCCTTCCTCCACACAGACGCCAGATTCAGAACAGAACTGACCATATGATGCCAACCCTCCCAGATTCAAACCCTTCACCGGCTCTTCCTCAGCCACAGCTGTGCACGGAAGGCCGTCTACTGTACCGACCTCCTTCAGCCTAGTTGGTCATTCTTTAAGACACACTTGACAGTAATCCAAACCTAAGTACTTGTGGTTTGCATTTTTTTCCAAGCTCTCAGTATCTTTGCTTGTGCTTGTACTAAGAGCAGGGGAACTTCTTCGCAGTATGACTGGGAAGAAATAGGAATGCAGATAAATGAGGTCAAATAAAATAGAACTCCAACTCATTGTCCATCACCTTTTCTAGTAGTGTTGATTAGAGGTACTAATGGTAGGCCAGCTGACCAGTTCTTGACCTTTTCTGTCTATTCTGTATCACTGACACAACAGAACACATAAAAAGAAGGGAGAAACAGTGTCCTCAAGTCATTAGTAGGAAGTATTGATCAATCATACAGGAAATGGAATTCCCATGCCTTAATCTTTCTAATTGAGAGCACCCATTCTCAATTCCTTCAATCCAATTACTACACAGAGTAGAAAGCAGCTTACAAAAGCAGCACTTACCTTCTAGAATCCTCTCGGCATTTAACCGGTAACTGTCTGCAGCCTCTACCATGAGTCGGGCTGTTGTCAGATGGTTCAGCATAATCTCACAGCTTTCATCGTTTTTTTCCCACATGTCAGTTCCTTCAAAAGTGACAGCCTGGCGTTCCATCAAGGTCACAAGAGGCATCAGCAGTGGGACTGATACACTGTTTGGCAGAACACATGTGGACTCTGAAAAACAAGGGGTAAAACTTCCCATATCATTGCTTTTCAGTGAAGCACAGGTAGTGATGTTGGGGAATACTGGACCCACCTACGCCCACGGATCCACCAAATCGGCTGCTAAATATAGAACAACTTCCTTTGGGGAAAAACAGAAAAATCCTAAAACCTGTTTAAGCCACTCCTATGCCTCAAGCAAACAAGAGGGCCATATTGAAGTGGTAGGAAAGGCTAGGACACTCTTGCCAGAAACCCAGTACCCGGTGCAAAGAACTATAATCGGGAAGGAACTAAAACCCTTGAGCTTCTGCCTGAGGGGTAAAGAGTTTGAATCCCGCGTCAGACACCCAAACCTGTAAGACCTGCACTGGAGCGATGAGCCCACAAAACATCGTTTTAGAAACCAATACTGCTCGTGTCCATGAGGTCCGCGGGGCTATAATGTCTGAGAAACAGCTCTTGCAGGGCTTCTCTCCTCCGACTCACATGCCCCAAGGTTCGTAGAAGCTGACTGAAAGGTGCCCAGACTTTATCTGAATGAGACTCATTTGCTAATCTTAAAGTGTTGGCCAAAGAAGCAGGCATCTAATTTAGTACACATTTTTGCACTCACTGCATTTTCGCATTTTCTGTCAGCCTCATGAATGCCATTTCTTTTTGTTAAGATTTTTTTTCCTTACAGATGCTATCTATATGCTCTCTCTCCTCCCCTCATTCCAGCTGGCAGGTGCGATCTTCACACTCTAGCCAGAGGCCACCATCTGTATCTCTCCCTCTGCCTCATTCCAGAGTGCCTCTCTCTCCTAGAGGGGAGCTTTTACACACATCTGCTGCCCTGAGTATCCCCTTTGACCACCTGGCTCTGAGGCCAGAGGGACTTGCGACCCTGGATCCCACAGGACTGTAACAATGGAGAGACAGTCCTTGGCTACCACCACTGGAGTACCCCCCACCCCCATTCTTTCTATGAAAGAGGCCTAGTTGCTGGTCCAGGAGCTTTGGCCTGAGGGGCAGGCTTCAGGCTTGACACACAGCTAGGGGCCTGTGGAGGCGCTTTCAGGGAACATAGGCTAGGGAAAGCTATCTTTCCAGACTCCAGCTGCCTCACTACGGCTTAGTATCTCCCAGAAAGGAGTTACTACACTCGTTTGGAGCCCTGATTTTTACAGCTGTCACCCAGAAAACAACCACACACTGGTGCCAGCGGGGCTTACACTTGCAGTCCTACAGCACTGTATATCTTTGCCTACTCTTAAAAGCTGATGCCTAGGGTCTGGGCTTCAATCAGTCTGAATCTAGCTTTTGACTGAGATCCTCTTTGGGACATGGACAAGTCTTTGTACATTATCAACTACTGGGAGCCATTAAAAATTGGCTGCTTGGATGATTATAAAGGTTTGAGAGGCAACCAAGAGCTAGGGCAAGGTTGAGTGTAAGGTTCACCTCCTGCATGAGGCCACTCCTTCAAGACTGGGAGAAGTGGCTGTTTTAACTAATGCACAGAAACCAACACAGAGAATCAAGCAAAAGGAAGAAATGGAATATACTCCAAATGAAAGAACAAGACAAAACCTCAGAAAAAAACCTTCATGAAACAGATAATTGACTTGATAAAGAGTTCAAGGTAATGGTCACAAAGGTGCTCACTGAACTTGGGAGAAGAATAGATTGAACACAGAACGTCAACAAAATAAGAAATACAAGAAAGTACTAAATAGAAGAGCAAAAGAATACAGTACTTGAACTGGAAAACACTTGCATTCAAAAGACTAGATGAAACAGAAGAAAGGATCAGTGAACTTGGAGGATAGGGCAATGGAACTCAGCAGGAAAAAGGAAAAAATGAAGACAGTTTAAACAATTTATGGGATATCAAGTGGACTAATATGCACATTATAGGGATTCCAGAAGAAGAGAAAGTTCAGAAAATTTTATTTGAAGGAACGATAGCTGAAAACTTACCAAATCTTGGGAGGGAAACTGATAGGCAGATCTAGGAAGCCCACAGAGTTTCAAATAAGATGAACCCAAAGAGACCCACAGTAAGACGCATTATAATTAAAATGCCAAAAGTTAAAGACAAGGGAAAAAAAATCTTAAAAGCAGTGCAAGAAAAACAACTTGTAATGTCCAAGGGAACCCCCATAAGAATAACAGGTTTTTCAGCAGAAACTTTGTAGGTCAGAAGGGACTTGTATGTATATTCAAAATGCTGAAACAAAAATATTTCCAACCAAGAATACTTTGTCTAGCAAAGTTATCATTCAAAACTGAAGGAGAGAGAGTTTTTCAGGCAAACAAAAGCTAAAGGAGTTCAGCACTAAAACCAGCCATACAAGAACTGTTAATGGGGCCTCTTTAAACTTAAAAGAAAAGGTGCTAGTTAGTAACAAGAAAACATACAAGTACAAATCTTACTGGTAAAGGTAAATAGACAGTAATGGTCATGGATAATCACTTAATAAAGCTCATATGAAGTTGTTAAAAGACAAGTAGTAAAAATAACTACAATAGTTAAGGGATATACAGGATAAAAAGATGTAAAATATGACATCAAAAACATAAAACATTGGTGGGGGTACTAAAAATGCAGAGCTTTAAGTTGGTATCAACTTAAAATAGACTGTTATAAATCTCATGGTACCAACAAAGCAAAAACCTATACTAGACACACAAAAGAGAAAGGAATCTAAACATACTACTAAAGAAAGTTACTAAACAACAAAGGAAGTGAGCAAGAGAAGAAAGAACTATAAAACAGCCAGAAAACAATGAAATTAAAAAATGGCAGTAAGTACATACCTAGCATAGTTCCTTTAAATGTAAAAGGACTAAATTCTCCAATTAAGACATGGAGTGGATGAATGGATAAAAGACAAGACTCATCTTTATGCTGCCTCCAAGAGACTCGCTTCAGAAGTAAGGACACACATAGGCTGAAAGTGAGGGAATAGAAAAAGATACTCTGTGCAAATGGAAACTAAAAGAAAACTAGCATAGTTATAGCAGACAAAATAGACTTTAAAACAAAGATTGTTATAAAAGGGCATTACATCATGATAAGAATCAATCCAACAAGGGAACGTAGTATTTGTAAAGATTTATGTACCCAACATAAGAGCACCTAAATATATAAAGCAAATATTAACAGACACAAAGGGAGAAATAAAGAGCAATGTAACAATAATAGGTATCTTTAGTAACCCACCTACATCAACAGATAGATCATCCAGACAGAAAATCAGTAAGAAACCATTGGCCTTAAATGATGTTAGACCAGATGGACTAAACATATATATATATATACAGAATGTTCCAATGAAAGCAACAGAATACACGCTCTTCTAAAGCACACATGGGACATTCTCCAGGACAGATCCTATGTTAGGCCACAAAAATCTTAATACTTATAAAAAGACTGAAATCATATGCATCTTCTCAACCACAAAGGTATGAAACTAGAAATCAGAAGGAGAAATGTGGAAAATTAAAAAATATATGGAGACTAAACAGTATGCTGCTGAACAACCAATGAATCAAAAAAGATCAAAAGAGAAATTTAAAAAATACTTTGAGACAAATGAAAATGGAAACACAACTTACCAAAACTCATGGCATGTGGCAAAAGCAGTTCTAAGAGGGAAGTTCAGAGTGATAAATGCCTATATCAGTAAACAAAAAAACCTCAAAACAACCTAATTCTACACCTCAAAGAATTAGAAATAGCACAAATGAAGCCCAAAGTTAGTACAAGGAAGGAATAACAGAGTGGAAATAGAGACCATTTACATGCCAACAAATTGGACAACCTAGAAGAAATTGATAAATTCCTAGAAACGTACTGCCTAATAAGACTGAATAATGAAGATACCTGAACAGATGGATTACTAATGGAAAGACTGAATTAATAATAAAAAATCTCCCAACGAATACCAGATGGCTTCAATGGTAAATTCTACCAAACATAAATTAATACCAATCCTCAAACTCTTCCAAAAAATAGAAGAGGAGGAAACACTTCCAAACTCATTACCAGCATTACCCTGATATCAAAACCAGATAGGGATGCCACAAGAAAAGAAAATTACAGGCCAATATCCTGGGTAAACATAGGTGTAAAAATCCTAACAATATGTTAGCAAACTGCATTCAACAATATGTTAAAAGGATCACACACTAGGATCAAGTGGGATTAATTTCAGGGACACAAGGATAGTTTAACATCTGCAAATCAATCAATGTGATACACTACATTAACAAGATGGATAAAAATATAAACTCAACAAATGGAGAAAAAGCATTTGACAAAGTTCAACATCCAACTATAAAAACTCAAGAGATGGTATAGAGGGAATGTACCTCAACATAATAAAGGCCATATATCACAAGCCCACAGCTCCATCACACTCAATGGTAAAAAGCTGAAAGCTTTTCCTCTAAAATCAGGAACAAGGATGTCCACTCTTGCTACTTTTATTCATCATAGTATGTCCTAGACAGTGCAATTGGGCAAGAAAAAGAAAAGCATCTGTTTTGGAAAGGAAATAGTAAGACAGTCACTGTTTGCAAATCACATGATATTATATGTAGAAAATTCTAAAAACTCCAAAAACTGTTAGAACAAATGAATTCAGTAAAGTTGGATACAAAATCAATATATAGAGATCTCTTGCATTTCTACACACTAATAACGAACTATGAGAGAAATAAAAACAATTCCATTTACAATTGCATCAAAAAGAATAAAATACCAAGGGATATATTTAAAGTGAAAGACCTGTACACTGAAAACTGTAAGACACTGATGAAAGAAATGGAAAAAGACAAATGGAAAGATATTCCATACTCAGAGACTGAAAGAATTAATATTGTTAAAATGGCCATATTGTCCAAAGCAATTTACAGATTCAATTATCAAATTTTGGTGGCATTTTTCACAGAAATAGAAAAAACAATCCAAAAATTTGTATGGAACCACAAGACTCCAAATAGCCAAAACAATCTTGAGAAAGAAGATCAAAGCTGGAGGTATACTTCCTGATTTCAAACTATATCATAAAGCTACAGTAACAAAAACAGTATGGTACTGACATAAAAACAGTCAGTACATCAATAGAACAGAATAGAGAGCCCAGAAACGAATACACACATAATATGGTCAATTCACAACAAAGAAGCCAAGAATATGCAATGGTAAAAGGACAATATCCTCAATAAGTGTTGTTGGGAAAACTGGCCAGCCACGTGAAACTGGACCACTGTCTTACCCCATACACAAAAATCAACTCAAAATGGATTAAAAACTTGAGTGTAAGACCTGAAACCATAAAACTCCTAGCAGAAAATATAGATGGTAGGCTTTTTGACCTTGGTGTTGGTGATGATTCTCTGGATCTTACACCAAAAACAAAGGCAACAAAAATAAACAAGTGGGACTACATCAAACTAAAAAGCTGCACAGCAAAGGAAACATTAACAAAATGAAAAGGCAACCTACTGAATATTTGCAAATCATGTATCTGATAAGGGGTTAACATGTAAAATACATAAAGAACTCATGTACTCAATGGGAAAAAAAAATCCAATCCCATTAAAAAAAATGGGCAGAGGATCTCAATATAGACATTTCTCCAAACAAGACATACAGATGGCCAACAGGCACATGAAAAGGTGTGGAACTGAACATAAGGAAAATGCAAATCAAAACCACAGTGAGATGTCACCTTACACCTAGTATCAAAAAGACAAGAAATAACAAGTGTTGGTAAGGATGTGGAGGGAAAGGGAATGTAAATTGGTGCAGCCACTGTGGAGAACAGTATGGAGATACCTCAAAAAACTAAAATAGAAATACCATATGATAGTAACAATTCCACCTTGGGTATTTATCTGAAGAAAATGAAAATACGAATTCAAAAAGGTATTTGCATCCCCATGTTGGCTGCACCAGTGTTTATAATATCCAAGCTACAGAAACAAGCTAAAATGTCCATCGATGTATGACTGGATAAAGAAAACATGTTATGTGTGTGTGTGTGTATATATATATGATATATATGTATGTATGTATATAATATACACTATATATTCAGCCATAAAAAAATGAAATCCTGCCATTTGCAGCAACATGTATGGGCCTTGAGGGCAGTGTGCTAAGGAAATAAGTCAGACAAAAAGGTAAATATATGATCTCATTTATATGTGGAATCTGCAAAAACGAAAAAAAAATACACAAAAAAACAAACAAAAATCAAGGTCTTGGATATAGAGAACAGATTGGTGGTTGCCTGAGGTGGGAGGGGTGGGGGTAGGTGAAATGGGTGAAGGGAATCAAAAAGGTACAAATTCCCAGTTAGAAAATGAGTAAGTTATGGGGTGTAATGTACAGTGTGGTGACTACAGTTAATAACACTGCACATTTGAAAGTAGCTAGAAGAGTGGATCTTAAAAATTATCATCATGAGGAAAATTTTTTGACTATGTATGGTGATGAATGTTAACTGGACTTACTATGGTGATCACTTTGCAATATATACTAATATTGAGTCATCATGTTGTACACTTGAAACTAATATTATACATATTATACCTCTATTTAAAAAAGTAAAGCACAGAACAAGGAGACTGTTCCAGCAACTGCAGACCTTCTATAAGCAATGCTCTCATCTGATAAAAGCCATGATGTCCTATCAATGAGCCTACAGATAACTCAGGGTCTCAGGCCCTGCTGACTGCTTCAGTCATCAGAGCAGAGTCCACCAAGCAGCCTTACAGGCACGAACAGGCAGCACCACGCCCACGTGTGCTGACCCTGTGTGCTCACCTCTGCCTTCGTGCAGGATTTTACTGAATGGCTTCAGCTGCTTCTCGTAGAGGATGGCCGTTTGGGTGTACTGGTGCCGCAGGGCAGTCCACGTTTTCTCTAACCTTGTGATCTGGAAGAAAGAAAAGTGTTATCATTTTAGAAAAGGCACTTTTGAAAATACAAAGGTAAAAGCAATTGAAAGGAGTGTACAGAGAAAAGCTAATCCCCTACCCACCTTTCTTCTGCATTGCTCTAAGGCCTGCTGCAGAGATAGGACAGCTAATTAGTCGTGTGTGTGTGTGTGTGTGTGTGTGTGTGTGTGTACACACCTATCCACCTTTTTAAATAAATGCATATCAGGATTAAAGATGGCGACGTGAGAGGTGAGACACAGGCTTCCTCCTAAAACCTCATATAATATGAAAATATAATTAATACAACTCATCCTGAAAGAGCAACAGGAAAGAGGTCTGCACCCGACTACATACACCTGGAGAAAAGAGCAGACCTCACAAAACGGGGTAAGTACCAAAGCTGTGGCTGGGCAGGACCCAAGCCCTTCCCCAACCCCAGCTCACTGGTGGGAGGAAGAGAAACAGCAGGGAGGGAGTGGAGGCCTGGGACTGCTGAATACCTAACTCCAGAGATCTCCTCTGGGAGCCCGAACCTACAATTCATGGTGTTTGCATGATACTCTCGTGATTACGGGGTTGGAAAGCTAAGACAGGCAGAATTCCTGGAGAGACTAAGATTCCAGCTGCTTGTGGAAAGCAGGGATCCCTATCTGGCTGCTCCGGGACAAAAGAGAGGCAGGCAGTCTGAGAGACTTCCTAACAAAGAAGCCCTTAGCAAGAGGGCTGCTAAAGGGACAAGGATTGCACAGAGCTTACTGCTCAGGAGAAAGGACAGGTAGACAAAATTGTCCAGGGGCGCTCTGCCCAGCAGGTTGGGAGCTTTGCCATATAGACTCTCATATTTAAGGAGGAAAAAGAAATCTTCCTCCTTAGACAATCTTCAGGTGCTCCAGCTCCCTGGCTGGCTACACAGCTCCAAGGACTCCCTCCATGATATGCAGCATACTGTGCCTTTCTCCCAGCCAGCCCTACTGGTTCGCAAACCAGCAAACCCTACCCTGGTGTTAGCCCAGCCAGAGGGAAGATCTGTCTACAGCAACTACAAACGCAAAGCACAGAGGCTTATACCTGTGTGCTCGGCCCACTGGTTCAGGCAGTGGAGACAGGCATAGCAGCCGGGAAGCCGGAAACAGCTCTTTCCTCCCCCCCCAGGTACCCATACCACTCTCCCCGGCAACCCTGGACATTGCTTCAGGGGCTGAGCAGCTACAGGGATAGAGCTTCTGGGCACTAGAGGGCTCCATATACAAATATGAAACACCAAAGGAACGTGGTTCAGAGTAAAATTATTAATACCACTCCTGAGAAAGCTTTAAATGGCTTTGACCTTATGACTCTTCCTGAAAGGGAGTTCAAAATAAAATAAATGCATATCATACTATACACATTTTTCTGTTCCTTGATTGGAAATCACTCCATATAAGTACATATAAAACAGTGGAGAACAGCCTTATTTTGTTAAACTTCTGCATAATATTCCACTTTATGGATAAACTACAGTTTAACTAGTCTCCTATAAATAAGAGTTTTAAATATATTTCTATTACAAAATTACCTTGTAAAGATTTTGCAAATGTGTACATGTGTGAAAATATCTGGAGGATACATTTCCAGAAGTGAAACTGTCAAAGAATACATGTATTTTAAATTTTGATTGGAGTTTACCAACTGTTCATAGAGGACATACTGATGTAAGGATGTAGGAATGTAACGTACAGCATTTTAATGATACTCATAAGTATAAAGTCTAAGGCACACAGAAGATCGTACAGACCATATAATGCCACTACTCATTCCTTTTCATGTCTTTTGGAGTAATTTAATCAATGCCAACATATGTCACTGACTCTGGCTGCCCCGCTCATACCATAAAGCCATAAGCCTGAATGTCTGAAGTTTCCTCCGTGAAACAAGGGAGGAAGGGCGCTAATATTTAGGGAATGAGAGCCAACCCATGGCAGGAATTTGAAGAATTTCCTTTAATCCTCCCAATGCCCTATGAAGCAGTTATGCTGGTCTCATTTTACAGGTTAGAAAACAGAAGAGAGAGGTAACTTGCTCCAGGTTTCACAGCTGGGAGGTGGCAGCGATGAGATTCACTTCCTTGGCCTCTATTGCCAGAGGGAGGTGAGAAGGGACCGGCACCAGCAGGTCTGCTGGGAAGGAAGGACACAGGCTGGTCTCCCACTGGCCCCACCATGCTGCCCTCTCTTCTCACTGTCCCCTCTTCCCCTCCCCGAAGCATCTGCCTTTCTCAAAGCAGCCCGGGTCTCTCATTCAGGCCCATCTCCTGGGTGCTTTCTGATGCCAGAAGCTGAGAAGAGAAGGCACACGTGCCCGCAGTACAGAGGCAGGTTTGGAGGCTGACACACAGACATGATGTGACTCTGCTCTTGGGTTTTCCCTGGCTCTGCCACTTCCCTCCCCAGGCCGTGCCCTGGCTCACCTCAAGTGTCTGAACGGCCCCGGAGGACTGCGCGCCCTCACTGCTGAGGCGCTCCACGTGGGAGGGGTCTGAGCTGCCGGAGGGGAGGGAGCTGCCTGCAAAAGCGCGTTATGGTGCTCCGGGAGGAGTCCCTAATCGCCACGGACAGCGACCATGTGATCCCACAAAACATCCCCTTTACTTCTCTCAGAGGGCCTCTGGGCTGGAGGGCTACCCACACAGCTCAGCCTGTCGGCCCAGTCTTCAAAATGATAGGCAGTTTCAGATGATAGGAAATGAATATGATGCAAATTTAAAACGTCTAAAAAATGAAAAGTTAACTCCTATTATAAAAGTTAGTATATCATGAAAATATAGATGAACTTGCCTATTTCAAATACAGATTCTACAAAATTCCAGTGCATCTAAAGGATTTTGAAAGCTCTTAGAATGCTATACTTGCAACAACTGCCTGAGATTTCCTGGTGAAGGCACTAAGTTATTCAGCTTTTTGTTTTTAAGGTGACCTTGCTTTAATGCAAGGAAATTATATTCCCAACATGCTCTGCCTTGCAAGACATGTGACTATGGCCATCTTCCCCAGAGGCAGCGCTCTATTCTCAGTACCCAGTAGGATTTTAGAGACAATCCATGGCTATGAAACAGCCAGGCTAAATGACCAATGACTGGTGGTACTGGTTGCAGACGGGGCTTGCAGGACCGGAATCCCGTACTTAACGTCTTCCAAGCACCTAGGACTTCGCAAAACAGAAAGGGGAAAGCTGACTGAGCAATCAGGACAACAGGATGACTTTTCTCTATGAGGTCCATTTGAAGTCAAATACAGGTTTTTCAGGTTTGACATTCATCCTAAAAACAGCCCATCAAAGCAGATAAATTCAAAGTGCCCAATTTCAGAAACTCTAATTAGAGGGTTATGTGGGCATTGGGCCAGGAATCCATTTTTTAACAGGAGAGTTTGTTTAAGGCGATATGAGGAACATACTTAAGATAAACCACTCTAGGGATTCTCAGGTGGAAGCTCCCCAAATGCCAAGTCATTGCCCCGAAGTGCCCACATGCTTGGTGGCCCAGAGAGCAGCAGTTTCTTATATGACACACTTTAGCCAGATGTATCATCCTGATAAGTTTCTCAGGAATACTGGTCGTTCTTGAGGCTGACTCTCCGTATTGTGCATCAAGGAGGAAGCGTGAGCTGTCAGCAATTACCCGCTGATTTGAAAAACAGAGCCAAATACTTGGGACACCTCACTTGGTTGCCCCCCATCCAGCACCTTTCACTAAGGTTCAATTTACCTTTTGAGATGAACTAAAATAGCCTGTGATTTGCTAAGCATGGGCTCACGGACCACTTTGCAGAACATTAAGTACACACAGGCCTGCTGGGCTGCACAAAGCAAGTGGAAATTTACCTGCGGCATTTCCAGGGCCTTCATGATGGCCGAGAAAGAATAGAGGTCCCCCATGGAGTCCTTCAGTTCCACCGCCACCTGGACGATCCTATTGAGAGTGGCTGCCCGGTCGTCCAAAGTGCCCGTGCAGCCCAGAATGTCCACTGCAATGCCGATGGCCATTGTGCTGTGTCTGAGAGGGAGATGAGCCGTCAGTCTCAGGGTCAGCAGGACTGGGAGGAAGCAGAACCAAGCCGGGCAGGAAAAGGACCGGCTTTGCGCCACTTGCAGCTGTCACCTGGGACATGCTGGCAGCGCAGAGCTTGGTTGTCCATTTCAACAGTGCGATCCCCTCCCCACTGCGGACTGCAGCAGGGCCCAGGCTAGGCCGCAGAGGGTGCACCACAGAGTCAGAAGGACAGCTGCTCCGGGACAGGCACTGTCACTCCTGGACTGGGGAGCAGGAGAGGGTCCTCCTGGCGGGAAGCTACTCAGACGTGCACATGCTCCTTGTCCCTTCCACCATGAGAGGTCCAAGGAGACGCCTGGTTCCCCCAACACAGGCTCACCTCCCCTGAGGCCCCTGGAGTGGGTAGTGGAAGGGATAGAAACATGAGAGAATATGCTGGACACAGGAAGACATGGCTGTCAGACAACGGAAGGAATGAGGAGCTAAGACTGGAATGTCTGCTGCTGTGGTCAAAAGGCCAGAAAGTGAATGGAGATGTGGACAAAGACTGAATAGCCGACAGGCAGGAATTTCCCTGTAAGGTCAGACCCTAATAAAATCAAAATCTTTTATCTGCCAACAATCCTCCCCTTTCTCTTCATCTACTACATGGGTCATCCTCACGGACCCAGAACAGGAAGCAAGAGTGATCTTTTCTCTACATGACAATGAGACTAACATGAGCGGGGTGGCCGGCAGCACTGCAATCCCTTTCCTTCCCTCTGTAGGTTAGCGCCAAGGAGTGGACTGAATCGGGCCGGAATGACCTTACATTTCTTCCAGGCTGTGGTACAAGTGTTGGAGATGAAACCCCACAGCCAGAGCCACGAATGTACAATGTGCCCTTGAAACTCTGGGGCCCCCTTGTCCTGAAAGTTCACTGCTGAGGATTTGACTCCACCCACGGTTTCTCTCTGGGGCCACGTACGTTCTTCTCCCTTTCCTTAAGCCAAGGGTAGCATAACTCATCTACAGCCTAGCATTACGTGTTTCTCCAATGATTGTGAAGTAATAACGAGCTCTGCTTCTCTGATGTGGTTGTGCATGTCCTTGTATATGGTCCTTATTTGCAGTGTGATCACGGGCTGTTACCTGACCACTCCACTCCTTGATTTCCTTACCTATAAAATGGGAACAAGGGTTATTGTGAGAAATAGAGACTGTGTGTGTGAAAGTGCCATCACAGGGAGGTGTCTTGCAAACAGGAGCTGTGGCATTTGTTTCCATGCGCACATCTGTCCCTCTGTATCTTGGTCTATTTTGCCTATTTGTCTTGAGCTCTTTTTCTCTATCTCTTCCTGATTTCTTATCTTTCTCAATTAATGGGTCCTAGCATAGACTTAAAATATATTTTTATTATTTGCTGTATTTACCAAAGAGTTTTGTTGCTCATTTGTAAAGTGTTCAGGTTCAGGTGATCACTTTAGATTTCTTTTAACGAAAGTAAACTAACTTCTCATGTTGCCTTCAATCAATTCTTTATTCAGTGTTTTCTCCTATGTTTTAGTGGCTCTTAATAAAAGACGGATACCCTACTTCTTGAAGACCTGGCATTATATCAGTGGTTAACTGGGTAGTTATATCATCCAGTTATTCTAAACTTCCTGGTACCCTACTAGGGAAAAGCGACTCAGCATAGCAGATTTGGGGCATAGGCGCCAGAGGCTGGCAAGAGGCGGCTCTATACGGACATCTCCACTCAGGTCTGGAATGGGTGAGGTGGTAAATTAAAAATGAAGGGTGTTTAGTATTTGATTCTCAAACACAAGAAGATAGTGTCATTTGACTTTTCAGCATCACCACAACCTTGGCCTTCATTTACTAAACACATTATAATGAAGAAAACTGCTTCCCAGGCTCTAGGAAGTAGATGCCACAGGTCAACCCTGGACAGGAAACAGGCCAAAGGCCAAGGAGCAGGACCCCAGGCAGGCATACTCAGGAGAGAGGAAATGAATGCAGACAAGAGTGGGAGGAGGAAATTGCCTCGAGACAAAGCCCCAACCTGCTGACCTCAGCCTGGGCCAGAATGGATGTCCAGCACACCCAATGACGTGTGTCATGGCAGTTGGGGATTTGGGTGGAAAAACAGAAAATTTAAGACGATAATCTTGCCCAAGTCAACTTACTATTTTTGTGTGTTGAGAAGTCCAACTTCTTTGCTAATTTGAGAATTTAGTCTAGCTTTTCTTAAAAATGTGCCTCCTATTTCAGTCTTTCTAATTTCTCAATATCCAGTACCCACACATGGGGGTTTTAATGGACAGCCAGGGCCCTGGCTTTTCGTCAGAAAAGGGCAGTGATGGCTCGGAGGTCAGGGGGCCAGAGTACTGCCATCCCATGACCTCTGATGCCCGATTTGTCCACCCCTCAAAGAAAACACTGTTCCCACGAACTCCCATTTAATTTCTAAAGGCATTTTGTACTCCAGAGAGACAAAGGGGCCACAGCTCAGTGACGGGACGAGATGTCTGAGTACCCGCCTGCCCGCAGCAGCCCAGCTCTGACCCCCGCTGGTGGGAGTGGCGACGGCTGTCCTCGCCTCCAGCTGCTCCCGCAGCAGGGACGGGAATGTGTTCTCTGTTCCCTGCCTTCTGGGCGGCTGCTCCGCGTGGCCTTGGAATTCTCTGGTTAAGCTTTCTGGGAAAAGTCAGCCCAGTGCCACATGCCCTTGAATGCGGCGCCTCTACAGCGGGTCCGGGTTGGGCCTCTCTCTGCTCTGAAACCTGCTGCCCAGACAGCCTTCAAGGAGTTGAAAGTGCCGGAAATGCAGAGGACAGCGCTGCTCACCTTTCAATTATGTCCAGGCGCAGCTGGTGGCCGTAAGGCAAGGTAATGAGTTCCAGCCCTGAGCTCACACCCATGTTCTTCCTCATCTCTTCGGAGACTTCAAGTATCCTGGTGACCTGTCACGAACACACGTTGAAATACAATGCGTCAGAAAGTGGGCTTGCTGTGAACACGAATTTGGCACGTGGAAAGAAAGACACTAATCTGGGACCGTGTGGCTCCACTTTACTTGCTGCATTATTTTTAAGCAGCAGCACCCAAAAGGTCGTTTTTATGGGCTATTTAGAGGATTTTAATACACATACTGGAATATAAAATCTGGGAGGAAGGCATCTGAATTGGTTTGCAGAATCTGCAGGTTTGGTGTTTCTGCCCAGCGAAAACCGGTGTAGTTCTCTGAGCTTTTGTCTAACACTGGCTGCAACCTGCTGCGAGGTTTCACTGCCAGCAGCAGGACTGCGCGAGCGCAGAGCTGACCAGTCCCCTGCGCGGAAAGCAGACTGCAGCCAGGCGCTCCTCGGTCACGGGCCCTGCCCTTCACGCTCGCACTTGACCGCAGGCGGGCTGCTCTTACCCTTAATCACGCCTCTCCTGAGCTCAGTAAACGCATCATACATCTGGAAACTATTAGAAACGTGTAGAGCAATTTGAAACAGGTAGTCTCAAAACACACCCACTTCTCCCCGAGAGGTTTTCCCTAAAGAAAATCTTTGTCCCGCCAGCTCTCCCCTCTCAGTTCTAGTGTGTAATCAGTTTATTGGAACCAGGTACTATTGGACCATTTATAGTTATTACACTTTACCTGAAATGTTACAACGGAATCAGTGTGGCTCTAACACGGGGTTAATGATGCTTCACAGTGCACTGAGGTACTAATGGTGCAACCAGCAGATACGATGGGTCCAACAGCCCTGGACACGCGGCAGGCTTATAATTCCTTCCTCGATCTGGTGGAGTTTCTTTGATTATAATTATTCCAGGCATATGAACGGTCCAGATAGGTTCATAACAGGCCACAAAACACCCCTGAAATTTAGCTGCTATTACTAAACTTGACACTTAACTCCTGTGGTTGAAGAACCACTGTGAGCCCTGGGAACTAGCTATCTAGTGGCAGGTGCCAGGATGGGACGCAGAGTTCATACCGTGCTTGCTGCGCCTCAGTTTCCCCTTTCTCTAACACTAAGTTCACCTTTGTCAAAGACTTTGCAAAGGATCAAAACCCCCAAAAACTATTTGAAAACACAAATTGTGAATCAATGGCCATGTGGAAGGGGGATAGAATTCCAGTGATCCCTGGAAAGAGACTTGCGCCCTGATGGCAGTGAGGCAGCCCAGATGCACACCCCAGCCGCTCATGGTCACATACTCTTGCTTGCTTGTCTGGACAGCTGCCCTACTGGGGGCTCCAGACCCAGCAAGTCTATGGGGCTTCCTCCAATCCACACACACTCTGTGTAATGAGATTTAAAGGTTTGTCATTGATTCAGTTTTGTTCTAGAAGCGCCAGAGTCCAGAGTGATCACTGCTCAGAGAGAGAAGCTGTCAGTCTGTTTCCTTCAGTGTAAACATGGAAGGTCTCTTTCCTGGGTTTTACCAAGAAATGCTGACACCTGTTTGCGCCAACGCTGAGCTATGGGACACGGGGGCCCTGAACTCACACTGTAGGGCCGGGATTAGGTCCCTTGGCAAACACTCAAGGCCGTGCAGCTCAAGGTGCAGAAGGAAGGATGAACCCTTTGAGAGCACGTACTCCGAGCTGGGCCCCGCAGCGCAGGGCCGCATCAGGGCCCCGTGATGAGGTGTCCCCGGCTCCCTCTGCTCTGATCTCGGCTGGCCTAGCTCTGCTCACTCATCCCACTGCCTCTGGAGCTGTGGCGGTGGCCCAGGGGAGTGACGGGCCCAGCCCTCCTTCCAGCAGCCAATGGACCTTCTCACTGCAGTGGGAGCACCTGCCTCCGCAGGCGGCTCTGCTGCCCTCAGCAGGGAACTCTGATTGGCACTGCCTCCCTCGCTGCAGCAAGGTGCTTTGAAGACCGCAACCTGGCCTGAGACCAGAAGTAGAGACTTAAAAACACCGAGGGAAAAACCTGCCAGGCCCTCCCCTACCCGACCCCACCCCTGCCTTCACTGCCCACAGTGAGGCTTGGTGAGACACCCTTCCCCCTGTGGCCTTTGGCGTCTGGCTCTCTGCGCCTCCTTGTCGTCTGCCACCTAGCAGATGCCTTGTGTTCTCCGTCTGGCCAACTCCTACCCAGTCTTCAAGACTCATCCCAGCCATCCCCACACTGAGTCCCTCCCTTCCCCTGTTCAAGACCCTGCCTCGGAGCCCCACAGCAGCGGCGCCTTCCACCGCACAGCGTTTCCCACAGCTGTGCTCTGAATTCCTGTGTCACTGTCCCCTACTGCCCGCCTGTGACATGGCCTGGTGCACGGCAGGGGCTCAGTCCAGGCCGAATAGGCAGCCCTGATACACACTTACCTAGCCTCACAGGGCTGGGCGTGTGCGGGGGTGTCCCGGGTGTTACCTCATCTAGTTCTCACAACCACCGGGTAGCGGGCATTGTTCTCTCCCTCTTATAATAGACGGGGTGCAGGGAAGAAAGAACTGCAAAGGCTGGATTAGCCTCAGGCAGGTCACCTGCAGAGGCCATGCTCTTAACTGTTGGGCCTTACTTCCAGCTCCTGCAAAGGCGGGTGGGTGGGCGATTGGCTGTACTCTGGGCGAGAGAGGCGGCCACTCCAGCCCCAGCCTTGGGAGGGGGGCCACACACTGCGGGACAGGCAGCCTCGAGGAGCTCAGGACTGTGCCCTGTTCTCATGGCCTTCTGGGTGTGAGCCCAGGCTCTGTGCGTGGGGTGGGCGTCAGCACTTGGGCCCCAGATGCTTCCCAGAGCCTGTTCTCAGCTTCCAGGGGGCGCCATCCGGCTGCCCCTGCACTTAGAGTGGGTAACAAGAGACCCGGCGTTCCTCCCTCTTAGACATGCTGATGGTTCCTGTACGCAAAGCCCAGAAGTCGGTGGGTCTAAGGACAGAATAAGGACGTCAGGAGGGAGGAAGACTAAAGGGGGTGGGCAGAGGCGGGCGAGCTCCTGCTCTGGGTCTCGGTCCGGCTGCCAGGGGGCTCCATCCAGTCCCTCTTCCAGGGATGCCCAAAGGCAGACTGGTGTCGGGCCCCACCAGGGGGATAAAACGCAAAGAGAGAAGGAACAAGAAAGAGGCGGGTTCCTTCGGCTAAGAACAGGCTTGGGCTCTAGCTTCACGGCTACCAAGGTGGTCGGCAGGCTCCAGGCCCTCCCGCAGAGGGTGATCAGGCTCCCGGAGCTCTTGGCTCCGCCGAGTCCTGTGTGAGGCCTCAGGAAGGATTCGTTTCCTTCTGGGAATGAGGCTGTCCTGTAGACCTAGACCCCGGCTCTCCCGGTGGGGAGCCCGCACAGGGTGATGTCAGGGCCCTGGCCTGTTGGCGTGGTTCTGTCTGCAGACCCAGGACCCAGGCTGAGAGGCCCTAGGACAGGAACAGGAATCCTAAGTCCTCCGACTCCCCGAACGGGTTTAGCTCGCTTTAATTTGAGTCAAGGATTTAGCACAAGCCAAGCGCTGGGCAAGGACGCCCAGCCAGCCCTGTGAACAGGCCCCTATCCTTCCAGCGCGGCCCCTTCCTCGGCTCTCTTGGCCGCCTTCCGCCCACCCCACTCCCGCCCCGTGCCACCAACACGCACACACAGGGACCACCTTTCAGGCCTGGCAACAAGGCACTGAGCCCTGTTTTCAGGAAGGGGTTTGTTCACTCCAGTACCTACTGTCCCACAAGGCTGCTTCGGGAGGCCTGCTGCCCCGCGACAAGCTCTGTCACCGGGGGGTCTCCCGAGGGCAGGCTCGGAGGCTGCATTTCCCCCCAGGAGTCGCGGCTTGGGAACTTTATGTCAGACAACCCAGCTCCTCGGTGAGCCCTGACCTTGGACGTGAACTGACTTCACTGAGTTATAAATGAAAAAGGGCTTTTAAATCTCACTAAGGCCTTACCTGTTGCTCAAATGCAGGCAATTTTATAATTTTTCTAAATTGAGCAAGTATTACTTGAAATAACAATTCAAGGTAACTTTAAAAATGTTTATCCTAAAGACCATTTTAATATTAGTATCAATAAAAATAAATATATAATGAACTAAAAATAACCAAGGCTCTGCTACTCTAGAATACTACATTTTCATCTATGATCTACTCTCCTTTGGGCTTAGACTTCACCGGTTCTGATGGAGTTGAGGCCCAGGGAGAACTTTAAGATCAGCGCCGGCTGTGAGACAAACTCTGCAGCGACTCCACACCAGGGACCCACACAAGGGCGTGAAGGAGGCAGCGGCCTGCCATCCCTTCGTCCAAGGTCAACTTTACAAGCTTCCTGTCTGGGCAAAGGTTGTCTTCACCTGTGGTTCCCACCCCTTAAATAAATCCCCATATGTGTTGAGATACATCTTGAGACTCTTCCACCAGCAAACACTTAAAGAGCAAGACAGAGGGAGGTCCAGGCAGAGTCCCTCTCCCAAGCTCTCGGAAGCCGGCCAGAATTCTGCCTGCTGGGCACTTACCACGCAGTCTATGCTCAGCACGTGCTGGGCGATGACCCTGGGATCGTGGTTGGTGAACAGCTCTTTTGCACGCTTCAGCATTGCTGTTTCCAGGGGCTTGTTCTCAGGAGGAAGGAGTTTCGACTCAAAGTCATTGGGCCTGAAGGAGGAGGCGGTCTCCAGGAGGGGCATCACAAACTGGCCCTGGTCCTCCCGGCCCCTTTCCATCTGTGCTGCTGCTCCTGCATCCCAAGGCTTTGCCCCGTCATCCTCATCAAGGATCAAGTAGTTGGTGCCCGAGTTCCGGGGGCCCGGCGCCCCGCTGTGCTTGGCTGTCAGGAGCTCCCCGTGGCTGTCCCGGGCACAGAAGGGGGGCCTGGCTCCCCCGTCACAGCCCACGGCAAAGGCCGGGCTCAGCTCACAGTAGTTGGCCTCCGAGTTGAACCAGGTGGAGGGAGATGGGGGAACCCTGAGGAAGGGTGCCTTGCAGGGCTTGGGGGGTGGCTTGGGGCACAGCTGGCTGTCTGAGCCCCGCAGTGCCTCCCCTGCCCTAGGGTCCGAGGAGCCCCTCCGAACCAGTGCTGGGCTCAGGGTGGGCTCGCTGCCCGTCCTGAAAACGGGTGAGTTTGGGCAGGGGCTTGTGTCCACACCCAGGGACTGAGGGGACAACTTACAGCCTGTGGAAGATAAGACAGGGTCAGAAAAAGCTCAGCTTTGTGGAGAACACAAAACAAACAAAACTAGAGTGACCGTTCCCAGCCCTCAATTCATGCCCTTGGGCTTCATTTTCCTTCTTAAAGGATGAGTCAGTACGACCAGCCCCGCTCCCTCTAGAGCGGCCCCATCTAGAGCAATCCAGAGCATTCTGAGGGCGAGCTGGCCCCACTCCACCCCCCGGGGAATTCGGAGGCGCGGAGACGGCTGCCGGCAGGGCTGCCACGTCATTTTATGGCCACAGGTTAGTACAGTCAGAACAGGAAAACACACCGGCTTGCGTGGCAGTGAGTAATGCGATGCTGCTCTAAGAAACAGTAGTCTTTAGCCACAGAGCACAAGGGGCCCTGAGTTGCTCTGAAAGCTGGAGTGATCCCAGCCAGCTTTAAGGGACAGCTAGTGGCACTCTGGGGAGGGAGAAAAGGGTGCTGAGATAACCTCACACACGCCGTTTGTGAAGGGGCATCAGGAAATCTCCTTCTGGGCCCGAGGAAGGTCAGCTGTGACATTATGAACACAGTCCCACGGCCTAATTTAATTGCTTACTAGGTCTTCCCACATTACACCCTCTTGCTCTTCCGGCTGTGAAGGGGGAATGGAGAGGCAGAAGGGCTCTCTGGACAGCTGTTCCACCAGGGGCCCCAGCACTGGCCCCAGCCCTACGGTCTGCCCTGGGGACGGAGGGATAGGCTGCTTTGCCATGAAGACCACCAGTTACCGAACAGGCTCAGGATCAGAAAACCTGGGTTCAAATGCTGGCTTAGCCGCTCACCCAGTGGATGACTCTGTACAAGTTGCCGAAGTCCTGTGCCTCGGTTTCCTCGGCTGGAAAAGGGATAATCAAGCCCATTTTGAAGGCTTGTAATGAAGCCAGCACGCATAGCGTCCGGCTCAGTGACTGGCAGCCAGATATATTTCTACAAACCCCTTCCCTCCAGCCTGCAGGCATGGAGCCTTGTTGTTCCCAAAGCAGGTGGCCAGACGGAGCGGGCGGCAGCAGCCTGAAGGAGACCATGGTAACGCTGTCAGCCTCCCCCCAGACGTCCCCGAAGACCTACCGATTGGCAGGTGGCTTTCCGACTGGTGGGCCTTGAGGGGTAAGGCTCTTCTGTCCTGCATGTGATCCAGGCAGGCTGGCTGACTACCACTCTTCTCTTTATTTCTGAAGCAAGGGACAAGTGAGGAGGAAATGTGTCATTAAATCATAAAACCTTTAGGCAGCGTCATGGCAAGCTTTTAAGAAAACGATTGCTCAGAATGAGAGTGCGAAAGCGTTTCCTAAGAGTGACGGAGGAGGAAATTACTGATGGTGCGATTAACACATGATTGTGTCCTGGGCTCCATGGTCAGGTCCCCATGAGCAGTTAGGTCCCAGGAGGCCTCCCCTGAGCCCTCCCATCCTGGTGAGTGACTGAAGGTTTCACAATACTTGCAGGAAAATCAGATTAACTGGAATGTATACTTTTCACAGAGCCTAAAATTCCTTACAGTCCCAGGAGGAACGACCTGTTTAACATGTGTTTTCCACCGTGCCTCAGAGTGTCACAGTTACGAAGGAAAACGTGGAGCAGTTACCATTTGAGTGCGAATCTTGGCATCCCCCAAATAATCTGCAGGATCGCCCAGGGAGGCTGCCTCCCCAGCCTCCTGGATGTCTTGGGGTCCCCACAGCCAGCCTCTTCCAGCTGAGCTGGGAAAAGGGACAAGCATGGTCACCAAGCGAGGCACAGAGCGCAGCCTCACAGACAAACGGTGGAACCTGACTTTCGAAACAATTAGCTAGCATTCCTCTGTCCCTTGCCGATTCAGACTGGGGATTTTTCTAATTAGCACCAAGGAACAGAATCTCTTTTGCCAGAAGAGAAAGCACCGCACCCGTCACACTGGAGTGAACTTTGATGGGCCCTCCCCCCAGTTTATGTTACAGAAATCACAAAGTTCTTTCCTACCTTTGTAAGCACCAGAGAAAAAAACAGGCCAAAAAACCCCAAATTCCCAGCAACAGAGAAATTCCAGCAGCCCCTCAGAGATAAGGCAGAGCAGAGGGCAAATTCCAAAAGGCAATGGCTTCCGTGAAGTGATATTTAAGCGGCGATCCCCACGAGCAGTGACCCCACTGGCCCAGAGCACCGCCCTGGAATGCGGCCTGGCACACCTTTGCCGGGCGGCTGGGGCCAGCTAGCCAACCAGCGGGCCCCACGTCAGCGGAGGTGCCGAGCCACTGCAGGGCGGCGGGCCAGCCTTCGCGTTGAGCCCCCCCCACTCTCAGGTTCAGGCATTTCTGGGCCTGCTCCTTATGCCCCCAAGTGACAAGGCTTAGGGAGCTCTGTCCCAAAGGGCAGCCAGAGAGTGGCTCTGTTAGGCCTGTCTTGTTGACTTAGAGACTTTCTCAGTCTTCCTTTCATTTCTTATCTTGAAAAAATAAAGCATATTTTAAATCCGGGTTGCTGAGGGCAGACAAGGGGGCCTTGCTCCCCAGCACACTTGGCAGGGTTTATATGTGCTGCCAAATATGCCCTGGCTCTGCTCACGACATTAAGTCCCTGTTCCTAAGTTGAGCACCCAACCCCCACTCTCAAAAGAAAGAGAGGAAAAGGTACCTCTTTAATATTTTAAGGGATGGCAAGTCCAGTCTTGTCACTATGGAAAAGGAGAATTTCTAAATATCAATTCTTGCCTCCCTCCCTGCAACTGCCCTGAGTCCTATGTTCTATCATCTCAGAAAATAGTTAAGTGCTGTGATTATTAACACTCACTTAGCACTGTCCACGTGTCGGCACCATAATAAGCACTTTGCTTAGCAAATCTTTAACCCCCAAAGGCTCCATCTTTCCAGATGGAGAAACTGAGGCCCAGAGAAGGATAGCAGCTTGCCCAGGGCTGACCAGGTCAGTGGTGGACGAGCGTTTGTGTCCAGGCAGGCAGATACTGACTAACATCGACTGAAGCTTCCGGCTGTCAATTGTATTACTCAGAGTCCTGTATTTTGCCTCTGAATTTTTGCAGTCTAGAAATGACAGTTTATGACACTTCCTACTGCTCCAGAAAGAAAACCAGTGAGCAGAATAAAACCTGTTGGCGTGAATGTGTAAGCTTAGACGCTGGGGGGCAGGATGTGGGGAGCTGTGACCCAGGGGCTGGGCTGGTCAGCGCCCTACCATGCCTGCTGCTGCCGGCCGTCCTTTCCCGGCAGTTAGAAAACAGGCACAGTGACTCTCAGCCCCGTGAGGGACCCGTTCTGCAGAACCGCAGGCGCAAACCGGGAGGCAAAGGCGCTCTCTGAACTCTCCCCTCGCTGGTCTCTGGGGTTCAGGCTGCAGCCCCGGCTCTGGACGCCTCCTGTCTTGGGAATCTCACCTGTTGCTACTGTGTCAACCACCGTTCTCACGGGGACCACGCCCCGATCCACGCTCCCAGGCCTCATCCCTCTCTCGGGCCCCACGCTGGCCACAGGCCCTCGGCCAGCCCCAGTCCTCTCTCAGATGAAGTAACTGGTTTTCCCCCTAGAGTGCACCCCAGCTGGTCCCTCCTGTGGTATCTGACTCGCTCTTCTCCACCTGGGAAGACATAGAAGAGTTCTGGGAAGCCAGGTTCCCCACCTCCTAACCCTCCTCGGCTTGCTCCCTCGTCCATCACTCTCCTGGGCCCTCTGGCACAGGTTCTATTTTTTAGGGCACCCCATGCACCATGTCGAGTCTCTGAGGCCCCCTCAAACCCCCTGGCTTGGCATTAGGCGTCTGGTCTGGTGGCCTCCCTAAGCCTACCCCTGCCAGCCCCACCAGGACTTGCTCCGAGCCCCTCAGGCCCTTTCTCTGCACACTTCTGCCCAGGCTGGCATCACACCAGGAACTCCCTCCCCTTGGCTCACCCACCCAAGCCTCCCCTAGCCTCTGGCCCGGCTGGAATCCATCCCTCGCAATGTCTGCCCCAGCCCCCCCGCCCCTTCCTCGGCAACCAGGACCATATCACCTATTTCCAGCACCAGCTCAGCGGGGAACCACTCGTGCCCTGCCCCGTGACAGCCATTCCAGCACCCCCTGGCATTATTAACATTTTCACTGCCCCTGTTCCAGGGTGAGCCCCGCACCCGCCCCACTAGGCCTGGGCACGTCCAGGCCCCCTGGTGGCCCCGACCCACCTGAGGAGGTTTCCCCGGGGCGAGCTCTGCTCTCGGGCCCAGCCGCCCGCGGCGAGGCTCAGCCTCTGGGCCGCGTCGGGCCTTCCCTCGGCGAGGCTGCGCTGGCGGGCCCGGCCCGGGGAGGCGCCGTAGCGCTCCTCCAGGCAGCGCAGGGGCACCGTCCTGTTGACGGGCTGGAAGATGACGGCCCCGCTCCGCTGGGAGACGGGCCGGCGGTTGCCCACGTAGCAGCGCACCAGGCCGGGGATGGAGTCGAAGCTCTCCGTCTCAAGCTGGTACTGCACGCGGCTGTAGGCGTCCGTGAGCCGCAGGACCGTCCGCTGGATCTTGAAGTGCTGAGCGAGGTTCTTCCACTGGCAGGTCAGGACGAAGTTTCCGGGGCTGGACAAGGAGTCGCGGACCAGGAAGTCGCCATCTCGCTGCACGAGGTCTTCTGATACCTTTGGGGCAAAACGGTAAGGGAAGAGTAGGGGCGGCAGGCTTAGGTCCCCGGAAAGCTGCAGTCCCCCCCACTCCTTGGGGCCAGCAGAAAGCAGGGCTGGCCTGCCTCTTCTTCCTCAGTCGGCTTTTTATTTTTGCAAATGTCAAATTCTCTGAAGACCTAGTCATTCATTCAAGAGCGCTCTGCCGACCACCTGCCGTGTGCCAAGTGCACTGTGGGTGCTGGGTCTGCAGCAGTGAGCGGCGCAGCCCGCAGGCCCCGCTGCCACAGGAATTCCTGTTTCTAGGGGAGAGCTGCTGCTGTTGTGAGCATGAATAAGCAACGGGTACGGCAGGTCAGATGTAAAGTTAAGGAACCAGTAAATGGAGAGGGGAGATAAGAAGTGCTTGGGAGGGGTGAGGGATGTCCTTTTAAATAGGTTGGCCAGGAGGGTGTCATGAGAAGATGACAATCAGGCAAATGTGAAGGATGTAAAGAGACAGAAAATAAATAAGAAAAGTCATGTCTGGCGGTCTGATTCCTCCCAGCACCCCCAGGTGCAGGAGTGTTTTGCTGGCATCTTGGAGTCATCCTCAGAGCCCCTTCCCGGGCCCGGGCAGAGGAGGAGGGGCCCAGCGCGGGGGGAGACCAGGCACTAGGATCAGGCCCGGCCCACCCATTAGGCCCTGGAGGGCCGGCTCTCCCACCTCACAGTTATTGGGAGGATTATATATTTGCATACATAATGTGTGTAAAGCCCGAGTACGGTGACTGGACACAGTAGATGCTCAAAAACTGTTAACTATTTATGGATGCTGATGTTTATCATAAAAGGAGAATTTCTATTGTGTTGGTTGTAGAAGGGCTGTCTGGGTGTGCGTTCTGGCTCTGCTGTGTGACTCGGGACAAGTTGCATAATCTCTCTGTGGCTCAGTTACATGATCTGTGAAACACGAATAATATTACCTACAGAGTAGCTATAAAGATTTAAAGGAGTGAAATGTTAGTTGTAACTATCATTATTATCATTACAGTGTCCAGTTATACGATATAGAATGATGCAAATGGCTGAAAATTTACACTCCTGACAAGTGGGAAACAAATTATATGGTTATGATAAGGAGAAGGATGGTGGGAGGGTCATCGGTTTTACCCACTCTGACAATTTTTCCAGGATGTTCCAATATTTGATCAGTCAGCATTGAATAGTATGCTACCATGGTTACTTTAAAACTGCATCTTTGCCTTAAAAATATAAATGAAAATGCTTTACGCAGACACTCCAAATCTTGGAATTGAGCCTGAGGAAATAATTATAGTTGGGAACACACTAGTTATCTTAAAGGCTGCTGATGAGTGCGACCGACAGTGGGGCGTGCATACAATGGAGACGCACGCAATGCGAAATGGTGTGGAAGAATATTTTCTAGCAGGAGAAAATTCCCAGGACGTGTCATTAAGTGAAGACAGTGGGTTACAAAAAAATTTTTTGCAACATAATTTCACACTAAATTTAGAAAAGTCTGGGAGGATTTATATCAACATGTTCACAGTGGTTATGTCCAGGAAGGGGAATTATGGGTGAGGGTATAATTTTCTTCTCTTAATTTTCTGTAGTTGCTACAATCAATTTCAAACTAAGAAAAGGAAGAGTTAGAATGAGGATTATTTCTTTGATAATGCTGAGAAATCTGCTACCTTATAAAATATAATTCGCATGATGCCCTTTCCTCGACCCCCACTCACTCCTTTCCCGTCATACTGTCCTGGGTGAATGACTGGTCAGATCGGGGGGCAATGAAAACCCAGGAGAAATTCTACACCTCTAGTCTGCACTTACTTTACAATTTCTATACTATGAAGCAAAAAATATTTTTCCCAGTTATCACTGGTGACAGTCACACAAGTACATTCTAGGAGGCGAGTCTGTGGTCACTGGTATAATTCCTCTTCTTCCCTCTCTCAGGACCAGGGCAGGGTAGGGATGGAGAGTAACTGCTGCCCCCAGGGGCACCAGCAGCCGTGTTGCTCCAAGCCACCTGCCCTGATAATACCCCCTCTACACCTGAAATAACGTCACAGTCTTAAAAATAAAAAGCAGCTTCCAGAGGTTATGAGGCTGCAGGCAGCTGGCCAAGTGTCCAATTATCTGGACCACAGCCTGGCCTCATACCTCAGGTCACCACCCTGCGGCTGCTGCGTCCTGCCCACCCCATGTTCACGGACTGCGGGAGCACCTGCTCTTCCTTCATCTACTTGCTGGGCACTTGGAAATGTACTTTGGGCTCCTGACCTTAGATCTTCCCAAGGTCCCCTTGGAGGCGGGCCAAAGTCAAGCCTTGCAAGCCACTTCATAGTATTTGTTTTTGGCTAAACTGGGGCTTGCTCCTTTGTGGCCTTGGCGTGTGACCCTGTGGGTCACTGATCTGGGTGCTGTCTGAGACGATCCGGGCGCACTGCGTGAGGAGGGCAGATACCTGTCGGGGGATGCGGCCGTGGTACCAGGCGTGGCTGCGCAGGTCCTCACTGCTCAGCAGCAGCTCCTCCTCCAGCTCCTTCTTCAGCCTCTCGGGCGTCCTGTCCATGAGGTGCCGCTCCTTGGAGAACTGCAACACAGGGTCCACAGTGACCTCCCACCTTGCCAGGCCAGCCAGGCCATGCAGTGGGGGGACACTGCCTGCCTTTCCGTTGGCTGCTTTCTTAATCAAACTGGTATATGCCAGAGGCTCTGTCCAGGTAGGGGAACCTGGATAATGATTATAGTTGGCGGCGACCTTTCGTTTCTCTGGCTGCAAGAGTGTAGTAAAATTTTCACCTGCACATGGGACTATGATAGGAGTTAGCCAAGGTGTTCCTTTAATCAGGCTGCCCGGGTAGAGGCTAAAGTCATGGGGAGCAGGGCAGGGGAACCAGGAAGAAAAGGGCAGGCAGGGCCCCCTCATCCTCCTTCGGAGCTGCCCCCAGGTGGAGCCGGGAGGCTGCGGCCCCTGACTGGCTCTGGGCCTGCAGGATGGCTGCCCAGTCCCCAGGCTGGAAGTGATTCGATTCCAGGAACATAAAATCTAATAATAGATGTCTAGGTCTGCATTGTGCATGTCTTTTTAATTCACTTTTCTAATATTTCATTTTTATGACAGATTGGAAATTGAAACTTTCCAGTTTGAACCAAAACAAAAATTTGGTCCTTTACCTCAGAGAATCATTGATCTGGGTCACCGTGCAGCAGCCAGGGCAGGAGTTCTGCATGGGCAACACTGGCTTCACTTTAACTTAGAATCTAGGCCCACTTGTGGACATGTGAACTGAACCTGGACACCTGCCGGCTCCCAGCAGAACCAGGTTCTGGGACTGCTGGCAGAAGGTCAGGGGAGCCGGAAAAGGCCGTGTCCTTGTGTTTTCCCAAGTTCCCGGCTTAGCCTCAAAATCCCATGGGGACCACAAGATTATCCTCACCACACTGCTCTGGGGAAGAGCCCCAAGTCTTTGTCCACCCAAAGAAAAAGAGAACAGACTTGGGATTTCACAGCTGGGGCCCTAGAGTCTTTCTGGGCGCGTCGGCCCATGAGGGGCTGGCCGTAGAATGATGGCTGCTCTCTGGGCGGGGCACCGGCTGGCTGACTGTTCACCTCTCGCGTCTCCTGCTCTCCCCACCGCTGTTACTCTAACAGCACGGGCACTCGGGACCGTCCGATGAGCTGAACTGGTATCAAAGAAATGCTGGCGTTGGCTGCCCAAGATGCCCACAGGCATTAAAGGTCATGTTTGCCATCAATGCTCCAATCATCGGTTATGAACAGTTACATTTGAAAAGAGCTCCTGGGAGAGACCTGAGTATATAATGTAGATTGTCATTCAGGCCACATTTCCTGTTAGTTTATTGTCTGTCCTGCCTCCCGCTAGACTGTAAATTTCATGAGCACAGAAACCCATCTGCTTTCTTTCCTACTGCCCTCAAGCAATGCCTGAACACATCAGACCCTCCTGATATTCATGGATGGAACAAAGACCCAAGATGTCTATGGCTTTTCTTACTCATGGAGGGTCTCTCCTCTTCTTTCTCAAATTACTTGAAGCCCTTTTTCAGCTAGGCATATTGCCATACAGCCAAAGGATGACATTCTATTACCACGTGACTAAATTCTGGCCAATGAAGGGTAAACTGCCATGTTGGGGGACTTCTGAACTGAGATGTGATGGCTGGAGCTGCAACACCATATTGTACCAAGAGGAGGAAATCACACCCTAGGAATGGGGAGCAGGAGGCCTGAAAGAGCCCAGGTTCTTCACAATGTGAGGTTAAGACATCAGCACCAGATTTCCTCCTCCTAGACTTTCATATGATCTTCTGTCTTATTTAAACCTGTTATTTTGGGGGTTCCTTCACTGGGCGCTGAACTAAACCCTAACTGATATTATGATCCTAGCCTTTATTTCGCTACCCTGATGGTTAGCCTGTATGCCCACCTAAATCCCTATGCTTCTCCCTGGGCTCACTTCTCAGTCTGACTCTGAAAACTTAGCAACCGGCAGGTTTAGTGCCCTGTAACCCTCCGCTGAATTGTCTTCACCCGATTTCAAAAGCTATTCTCATATTTCTCTTCACATTCTCCTTCCTCCAGTGACGTGGCCGTGCCCCCCACCCTCTTTCTCAGCATCCCAGCATCCCTCATAAACAGCAAGGTTTCTTAGCATTTTATAGGCAACAACCTTTCCCTCCAGGTTTTGAGATAATATTGTTTTACACTGTTACCAGAAATGTACAATCGGCTATCTTGTTACTTCCATGCTAACCCTTGGGGGGATATCTATAATCATTGCTCTCTCCCCAGAGTACTGTGGAGATGGGGCACCCCAGGGAGGCCCCCGGGGAGGAGAGAGATGGAGCTCGGTTTGACCGAACCTCCCGAATGATCTGGGACAAAGACCGGACTTCAAACATTATGCCCTTAAGCCCTTGCATCATTTAGGAAGAGTTAGGAGGTTACACAATTGCCTAGCCTTATATATATATATATATATATATATATTTTTTTTATGGAACGCTTCACAAATTTGCGTGTCATCCTTGTGCGGGGGCCATGCTGGTCTTCTCTGTATCATTCAAATTTTTTTTTTTTTTTTAGTATATGTGCTGCCAAAGCGAGCACTGCCTAGCCTTGCATTTTGAGAGGGGAAGAAGGGAAGAGAAAGGGAGGGTGAAAGGGCAGGGGAAGGAGTGCGAGAGGCAGGCCCAGTGCTAGCTCACCACTGCAAAGGGCTCCGCGTTCCAGGCCGGCGAGGGCTGGCCCTACTACATTACAGGGAGCTGGGGTGCCTGCCGGGAGCCTCTGGCTCAGCAGAGGTGGACATCTCCCCAGCTACAGAAAGCAATTCAGAGGTCCCTCACCTACAGTCACCCTTGTGATTATATAGTGGTTGTTTTGGTGGTGGATGCCTTCTAGAACTTTCACTTACTGTTTTAATCACATATATTAATGCTACTTTATTATTTTCCCCCAAGTGCTTAGAGCTTATGGGACCTTGCCGTTGCCCGCATTAGGAAACTTGGCAGAAAGAATCCATTTGTGTTTTTGAGAACGACTGTGTATGTGATTGATGTCTGTGCTCCTTGAGCAATGAGATGCCTGCCTTACAGGATGGATCACATGTGACTGTGACATCTGGCAGAATTCTGTAGGTGTCCCCCAAACAACCAGAACTTTTGCTAACAGTGTACCCTTCCACTTAAATGCTTCTGTCCAGGAGGAATTTGAATTTTCTCTCAAAATGCAGCCATTTCAGTCATGCCCTCGGTTAGTTTTGGGGTCTTTTGGGCTACAAGGTAAATTCTAGTCATTTAGGGTAATGCAACAGTACCTCCTGTCTGTGTGACCCACAGTGAAACTCTCAATCCCACGAATGCCCTAAGCATCCCCCGTCCTTCCTTAGACTACATTCTGAGGAAAGGGCAGAAGAGTTAAGTCCCCACTCCCGTAACGGTCACAGGCATGGCTAATTTATGCAGAGGCCCCAGTTAAGCAGGAGACAGAGAGGGAGGTGCAGGTCTCAGCACAGCAGCAGCTTCCGGCCTCGCAGAAGGAAGCAGAGGACCAGGCACGGCATGCAAATCTGGCCCAGTTCCTACAGCCTTCTCTTCTGGCTCATATTTTTCAACTCTCATTTGTGAAAATCTTCTTACGTATCGATACCCTCTGAATTTGATGTGCGTCAAAGATTGGCAAGACCCAAGTCACTCCCCATTTTTCTGTTGACACAGGACAGGGGACATCTGGGACACCCCAGAGCACGTTTAATACAGCTGTGCTCTTTTGGGAAATTTACACTGAGTGGAAGCGTAGTACTCAACTGGCCCTTTGGGTTTTACATTCTTCAATAGCCAGGGATGGCCCGAAAATGAATCATCAACTTCTCATGATCACATCATAGTCACATAACTTTTTCTCCACGTTCAAATTCTCTGTCCCTTAAGTTGAATTTCATTCCTAGAAGGTCTGATTGCTTGTTTCTTAAGATTCTTATCTTGAGGGAAGAGGGTGGCAGCTGGTGGACACAGAGCGGGGTTCCGTGTCAACGGCACGGGCTCCGGCCGCCCTCACGTCCACCCCACACAGCCTGCGCGCAGCCTCCGCGGGGGCCCGAGCTGGTAGGCTCGGGATGAAGTGCGTCCTGCGCCCAGGCCTCACCAGGTTCCTTCAGGGACCAAATCCACCCACGGCCAGCGTGAGCGAAAGATGCAGGCAGGGTTCCTGTCTCCTACTCTACGGTGTGCCTCAATGTAATCCACCAGAAATTCGGGAATGGTCCTTTCCATGGGGCGGTGGGGTGTAAGAAAATGTACTATGTCCGTAAATTAAATAATAAGTATATGTTGAGCAAGGAAGAAAGGAAAGGAGAGGGGAGGGCTGGTATCACAGTTACCCACTTACATGGCTCCACTTCTAAAACCTCTCCCAGTCATTACATAAGATGCAGATATACCGAGAATAGGGCAAGTGAGGGAGTGGATGAGGTCCCCATTTGTCCAACCAGGTTGTAGTTTAGTTAGAAAATTCATAAGTTAGAAAACATGCAAGTTTCATGGAAATCTGAATCTGCCTACATCTTTCCTATCACTAACATTTTAATAACCCTGATGCTAATCGATGTTACAGCACAGTATTTCAGAGCACAGCCACCCTGTCCCCTCCACCCATAGGCCACTGTGCCACTGACGCGCCTTCGGGCACGTGACTGCCTCTCTGTAGAGCCCCAGGCTCCTGGTCTTCCAAATGGGGATAAAACATGAGGCAAGATGTCACTGAGATGAGCTAGATCACTGTCTGTGAAGCCCTTAGAGCACACCTGCACTGTTAGCACGGCTCACTGTTAACTTACAGAGTGCTCCTCTGGTTGCAGGAAATAAACAGCTCCCATTTGAGGGCTGGTGCGCAAGGCATTAGGGGTCTGCCTCTGGGAGGGAGGCAGCCCTGTGCTTTGTGAGGCCTGCTGACTGCCTTGCGCCCGTTTCCTCAGTCCTTTCAAGAAACCTCGCCCCAGCACCCTGGTCTGGTTACACACCCAGGACTGGTCCTCGCTTGCTGAGGCCAGCTCTGAAAATCATGCATATCACTCTGAATCTGGAATGAACATCTTTACAGCCCCAACAAGTCCGGTCTTGACAGGCCGGAATAGCCAGAGCCCGGGAAATGGTTGAAAAACACATTCTGGAGGTCCTGAGCCAACTCACAGATGTGCTGGGAACCTTGATTAACAAGGAAACCCACACGTCAACAGTTCTCCAAGGAAGGAAAAAACTGTTCCAGCCAGGGAGGAAGCGCGCTCAGGGTCTCTTCTCGCAAGGGCTGTGTGACATTTGAGCCTGCATTTTAAATCAGCACAACAATGGGAACTCACAGGAGACATGCATTCCTAAGTCCAGGGATGAGGGAGGTTCACGCCCGATGATCTGCGGGAAAGCCTCCGAGAAGGCTGCGAACACTCATTTGCATGTACAAGACAGTAAAGAGGATGAGGAAAAGATGGCATCTGCATTGAAATTAATATTTATTTCACTCTGTCCTTGCCTGTAAAAAAAATCCTCCCAGTTCCCATAGAATTTTAAATCATGCAGTCACCACCAGGAAAGACCCAGTCCCCAGGCCCAGGAGCTGAGGGAGGAAAGGCGCGCGCCGCGGAGGCGCCGTTTCACCGCTGCTGACAATCACAGCCCAGCCATTCGCCAGCCAGCAGGCTGTGCGCGGGGGACAACAGCCCTGGCCCCCACCTTCCCAGAGGCGCGGTCCCCTGGGAGCCCATGCGCAGAGAGACACTGGGACACATCGTCGGGCTCTGGAAACGCACCGCCTGGTCTTACCCCTGCCCTCCAGCCTGGAAAAGTTTCTCTGCCTCTTTGTCTTTGGTTTTTTTCTGTGTCAAATGAGAAAAGTCACCGTGTCCCTATGCCATGTCCCCAGGCAGAGTGAGGAGGAGGAAGAAAAGGATGCGGAATCAGTCGTTGGCCCTTGAGAATAAACTTGAGAACAGGAAGGGGACCTGGGGCATTTGAGCTAAGAGCAGCTGGGCTTGGTCGGGTGGAGGTTCTGGTTGGAGAGGGCTGAGCAGGCAGAGGTTACACACACACACACACACACACACACACACACACACACACACACACACACACACACACACAGCAGCACTCATCTTTTCTCCAAGCATGTGGTTCAGACTCCACTTTCCCAGCCATGGACGGCTGGCTGACCCAGTTGAGGGGCGGCTGATGCAAGCTGGCCCAGTCAGAGTTCTTGGGATTTTTCTAAGTGGAACTGGGTGGAAAAGGCACTCCACCCACTCTGGTGAAAATGTCATGAGACTGTAAGTATGGAGGGCGCTGCACCTCATACTCACCTACCACGTGGATCAGATGGGGAGGAGAGAATGAAGTCAGCATGCAAAGAGGAGCAGGGGATAGCAGATGTCCTGGGGCCCACACATCCCTGAACCCCCACTGATTACATCAATGAGTGAACTCCCCTTGTGGCCTAAGCTAGTTTGCACTGGCCTCTCAGCACCTGTGGCCAAGGAGTCCTCGTCCAGGAAGGCAGGGAACAGACTCAGGAGAGCCTGAAACTGGAAGCTGAGGGCTTAGACCTTCACACTCCAGGGAGTGAGAGTCACTGAAAATCTTTGCACAGGAAGACAATGTGTACGAAAAAAAGATGCTTTTGGACAGATCAGTCTGGCTGCAGTGAGCAGGTAGGATTGGACTGGGCCGGGTCTCAAGTATGCTCAAGATGGCCAGTCCCCATCTCCAGCCCCAAAGGTGGCGCCACGACAGGGTACTTCCCAGAATCCACTTTGGGTGTCAGTATGGATACACAGAACTCGTCTCCCCTGCAAGGCCTGCTCTTCTCCCCGTCTCCTGGTCACCGGCGCCAACTCTGCCCTGGTTACTCAAACTAGAATTCTCAGATTTGGCTTCCATGGATCAGGAAATTCCTGCCTCTACCCCTTACCAACATCCATTGAAATCCCCACTGAGGTTTACTCCGTTCTGTTCCCCCTAAACTCTGCAATAGTCTCCTAACCATTTCCCTACCTCTGTCTCTGGTCTGAAACCCTGCCACCCACAAGGCCACAGACTTACCGCATCCCTCCTGGCTCAGAGACCTTAGCTGAGCAGTGTTGCTACTAAATACAGAGTCTCTTCTAGCCCCTCTCACAAAAAACCTGACAGGCTTCTTATGCCTCATTTCCACTCTCCCAGGGCTTGGATCTGGTCCATGGGAGACAGAGCCCCCCAGCCTCCCTTATCCCCTCAAATCCCCCAGCTTTGAATGCATTCCTTGCAACCCCAGTGAGCTGAACTGCCAACCTGGCCATACGCTGACCCCGCACACAGGGAAGCCGGACGGAATTCACTAGGAGGCCTAGATCACAAGGGGGCTGTGGCGGCCTATGTGAAACATCCTTGTGAACCCCCGGAAATAATTGACAGAGGCTTGGTCTGTGGGGGAGATGGGCCAGGGTCCTGCCATTATGCAGTGGGGCCCATGAATCAGCAAATTTGGGGCATTAAATGTTTTTAGGACTTACTTGGGTCCACAGGTTGGTAAGGCCTGAGGAACACTGGTTATGCTCTGAAGAGCTCACAGTCGCCTACAAATGAACCCTAAAGCCTTCCTAAGGCAGGCAATGCCCTTCTCCACTCAGCCCTGAGTTCCCTTCCTAACATGCACTGACGCGGATCCTGCATCACAGGGACCTTCTGCGGCTTGCTGAATGCCCTGTCCCTTCCGGCCCTCCCCCATGCCTCTGTCTTTCGGTCTGGCAGACGGCATGACGCCTCCAGAGGCAGCAGCTGTGCAGCCAGGCTGGGGGAGAGGACAGAGGGGAATCAGATGAGGCAGGCCAGGGCCTCAAGGGCCATGCTAAATTAGTTTGATTTCATCTAAGGGGGCAGGAATCCACTACCAGGCTCTAGGAGGGAGGCAATGTGGTCCACCAGGGATGAGCTCTTTGGGGGCAGTGGCCTTGTCTTATGACCCCCAGAGCCTAGCTTGGCGTCTGGCACACAGTGGGTGCCTGGTGAACACTCAGTGCCTTCCATGTGGCTGCTTCTTGTTACTGGACGGGGAGAAAAGGAGAGTTTGGAGGCTGGCCTTGGCCATCTCTGTAGTCACGTGTGTGTGTACATAGGGGCTGAGAGTTCCCACTTCACAGGACTACCTGACCTGGGACAGCAAAGCGCCCGGCACTGGGCCTGGCACATGGTCAGTCCTCGCTTCAAACAATGTGGTATCTGAGCCCCCTTTCAAAGGTGATTCTCAGCCACAAAATTGAAGGTTATTTCACTGAAGAATTTTTTTAAAAAAGAATTATAAAATCCCTCAGAAGGTTTTGGAACCATCTGGCCTTTGAGAATTTAGTTCTGATGGAATAAAAAAGCCGGAAGCTGGAACAACCAATTTCTACTCAGGCGTAGTTGTTCATTCTGTTTATTTCAGTTCAAGCTGAACAGTTCTTGGGTGTTGAGTAGCTCTAACCAGTTCCATCTGTGCAGGGTGACACTGACCACCTGTAGGAAGGCCCTTTCTCACGGTGGCATGGATATATTTCGTGATGAATTTTAAAAACTGGGATGATTTTCTAGTCATTCATTCTATGATCAAGCTGGTAGTGAACTTGCTTGAAATTAAGAAAGGAGGAAGGAAATGTATACTTGAAAAGAGGATGAGGGGCAGGGAAGGGAGAGAAAGAAGAGGGAGGGAGCACCAGGCTTCTGGGCTCTTCCATCACAGTCAGGAGTGCCGGGCACGGCGCCCAGAATGCTGCCACCGTTCAGCTCTCACAGGAGCTGCTTTTCTCCTGCTGTGGGTGGTTTATTCAGCTGAGGGAGAGGCCAAGGACCGACCAGGTCTTTCATCAAGTCGTACCAAACAACTCCACGGGTCACGTTTTTCTAGAAATCTCATCCAGAAGTTATGACCACAAACAAAATCATAAGTCTTACTGGCCTTCTGGATCGTTGCATAAAATTGGTCTAATTTCCGAGTGGAGCCTGTGTCCTCAGACGAGCTGGTGGGAACCCCTTGGGGTCGGTCGTGCCATCACCTGCCACCAGGCGGCCCACACTGGGGCAGTGCCTGTCAGAAGGACAGAGCCTCACCCCAGATGCACTGACCTCTGGCAAGACCCGTGAGGATGTGAAGGTTGTGTCATCACAACCCCCTGTGAAAATCATAAGCATGTCGAGAGATGGGGCCACCCCACTGGCAAGAAGCCCACTTTCAGTGACCACCACACAGAGCATTCTGAAGCCCTGCTGAGGTTGCTACGTCTAGGATTGTCTTCCAAGTAAATCCACCTAAAAATGAGATTCTTTGGAGATTTCAGAAAGTCAGCCCTTTGAATCCCTGCCTTGTGCTGAATTCCAAGCAGTGGACCAGTTTATTACCAAATTCCAAAGTATATCAAGGGCTTGCAGAGATCCAGTTGGCATTTTTACCACTGAAAACCTGCATAAATTGACAGGAACCCACAGAATGAATAAATACCAATTATTTCTGCCACTTTTAAGCCTGACCATGGACTGCAAAATAAAAATCCAGTTCTCTACAACTTTCAAACAACTGTTAGTACAAGCCCTTATTAATGTTTTTATCTGAGGTGATACTAGGAGAGGGCATAGCGTTTGTGGCAATCCTGAGGCCTTGAAATAAACAGCTCCTATTTTGGGTTCTGTGTCACCTTTTATTGACACTCACTGGCTTTACAGCTTGCCTGAAAATATTTTATTATAATTCACAGGTAAATGACAAAAGGCTTGAATTTACCAATCCAGTATTTCCCACTGGGGTGTTAGGCTAGACAAATAGTTTCTAATGCTAATAACTGTGATTAAAGCCAAAGCCTTTACTTAAGTAACCAATTAACTTTGTAAATAAAAGTCCAAGAGAAAAAATGTCAAATTCAGATTTTCCGTCTCTTATTTGGTAGACAAAAGCGAATAGTAGCCTGTACAGTTAGGCATTTCAGCCTGGCCTAGCCCAGTGGGTGGTCGCGCAGCGGCCTGGCTCCGGGACATGCCCGTCACAGTGACAGTGCACCCAAGGAGATGCCCTTCGTGCCCAGCCAGGGAGATTGATATGTGATCACAACAGTTGCCTTGCAGGTAGCAATAAAGCATCTTGAGGAAATGATGACTTGAGCTAATTCACCCAAGATGCTTGTTGAGCTAACAGGAGAGAGGCCCTGAGTGCGTCCTCCGGGCCTCACCGCCTTAATGTGTTGGGCTCTTGACAAACGCGGACCTCTGGTCCCACTCGGGCCCCCTGTTCTGAGCCTCCTCCTTTCACTCCTCGCATTAAAACTCAGTGAAGCAGCCTTGGTAGGCAGCTTCCTAACCCACACATACTTCACTCTCTGGGCCAAAGTTCTGCAGAAATGATCAGAAAGTCAATATTAGATCAGGAGCTTGGTAGTCGTGGAACACTGTGCCTGCAATGACTTCACCCTCTGGGCCAAAGTTCTGCAGAACCGATCTGGAAGTCAGTTTTAAATCAGGAGCTTGATAGTCACCGAAAGCTGTGCCTCTGATTAAACTCAAGGACTCACTGTGCCCGCAGCGCCCCCTCGGCCTCCTCGGCTAGATGCAGATGTGGGTAAGAAAGACTCTGTGGCCTGATAAGGGTTACAGCCTCTCGGAGGTGACAACACGCTGGGAGAGAATGTGCAGCCATCAACCACATGCAGTCTTCCCGCAGTTATCAGAGTTCTCTCTTATCTGAGGTCAGCGAGGGCTTCTGGCCCCTTCTGAAGAGGAGTCAATAGCAAAGAGATTTCATAAAATCTCTGTTAGGTTCTAGCATTTTGAAACACTTCAATTCATTTGATGTTAATGTTTAAGTAACTTGGCGATATAAATTTCTCTTTTCCAAATCCTGGAAAGAATCTCATCGTCGGCAAGGATTCTGCGGATGGGTTTTGAAGACATTTTACCTTTTTATAATTAAACCTACGTAATTCATCACACTTTACATCAGATTATCACACCAGTGCCATTAAAAACTGATTTGCAATTTGCTGTTAATTCAAGATGCTTCACTTTTTTACTATATGTGATTTTTCTTTTCACAGGCAGGTGATGACACAGGAGCCATCAAGGCCCTAGTGCAGACAGGAGAGGGACGTCAAAGCCCCCAAGAGCCCGAATCCAAGAAATTTCATTTTAATCACTATCAAACCTTATCAAGTGCTTATTAAAAGAGGCTCAGAAACTTTGAAGAGGATAGCTGTGGAGTTTCTTGCTTATCAAGGTTCTGAGACATCCCCATTAAAAGTCTGCTTCCGGTGTGTGTGAACGAAAAGTAATTTAGCTTTAATTTGTGCAGACGAAGCAGCGCCCCATCTAGGCAGGCGGCAGTGACTCGTCCTCCATGCCAGGCTCGTCACATTAGATTCGCCCCGATCAGAGCCGCAGCCCCTCAGGTGCTCCGGTCCTGCTGCCTTTTAGCCAACCAGCCTCCTGGGGTCCCCTCCACACCTTCCCATCCTGCAGGATCACCAAGTTTTTGCTTTTGATGCGGGGTTATTTTTATGGAACACCGAGGGACTGAAAACTTTCACTTAAGGAGACTGATTTTGGTCTGAAAACTGCAAGAGGGAATCTAAGTTTGGCAGAACACAGCACGTCCCACACCAAGAAATGTGGCTTCTCTCCCCCACAGAGGTCACCCAACATGGGAGAAACTGCTCAACACACTCCTCCTTTCCCTCCTCCCTGCCCCACATGCCCCTTATCCTCTCGACAAAGCATTATAAGGGCTCCCTCAGTGCTCAGCTCCACAGGGGTCTCCCCTTTCCCTGGTAATAGATAAGCTGAAACGTGATGAGATCTTCAAGAGGCCGTTTGTTACCATCTCGCCCTGCGGAAAACTGCGGCGGGCACCTTCCTCTCTACATCAAATTTAGAGGATGGCTTCCTGGAACAGCCTGCCGAGGCGGAGACCACATCGTCCCCAGAAGGCAGCCCTGTGCTCTGGTTCCTCCCAGTGAGAAATCGGATGTGCCACACTTTGGAGGAAGACGGAAGGCCACTGGTTGCTCTTAATCATCTATTGAGCTAGTGAAATAAAGGGCCTCAAGTGAAAGCTGAGTGCGGGTTCTGTGACTGCCTCCGGGAAACTGTTCTGCTCCCTTTAGCCATGTCCTCAGGTGACTCCTGATGGCACCTCTTCTTCTCGCCAGGTTGGACACAGGCCGAATGAGACAACACGAGTCAAAGATGAATCGCTGGGTCTGGCACTGAGTTCCCATTCAGTATTGTGGTGCTTTGTTATCTTCTACGGAGAATGAAAAAACAGACCGCCCAGCCTAAGGCAGACCTCAAGATGAGGGTTTGAAGACGAGCTGAAGGCAAGGGGATCTAAACCATAAATCTTGACTACTGGTGATTCAACCTTGTTAATTCGACATCTTAAATTATGAGTGATTTGGTGGAACACAGCTGTTTACTAAAATATAAGCGTATCAGAAAATCAAAATTGACTTAATTCAAATACTGTCCTTAATTCACCTTGAATGAATGAGGCACTCATGAGTAAATGGAATACACTGTGGTTGAAAGACACTAGGAGTTGTAATTAGAAGGAAAGATGAGATACGCCAAACACACAGAGGAAAACCCAATGTTTCAGAAAGCCTTCTGGCATGGGGTGTGGAATAAATGACCTTCCAAATTCTATCACGACTAACAACTGTCTCAGAAATCAGCACATCATGTGGCAGGGGTAAGCACACAGTGGGGTCTCAGTAAAACCTAATGATTTATCACAAGATGGGCTTTGGCCAACCATCAACTCTACCACTTCCAACCTACAACTCACACATCACTTTAAAGGTATATTCCTCTCAGAGGAGCTCAAAGCCTTTGCTTGACATCCACTTGTCTCATTTAACAAGCTTTTTAAAAACACTGACACCATGCTAGATATCGTGGCAGAAACAGGGAAACATCAGGTGGAGTTAGAGGGACAAGACACCCAAAACAATAGAACTCAGATCTCATGAATCTGTACAATGCCCCTGGGGTTAAACAGGGAGCAAGAATATTTATATCTCCCAAGAGAGAAATATGACCAAGGCCTTGAATTTTCAGGATTTGCTCAGACTTAACAAGCAAGGGATTGACTGAAAACTAGAATCCAAATCTCCCAAAGTATATAAGGAACTGGAAATGTTTAGTCTGTATACAGAAGAGACGTAAAGGAAACACAAAGACCACGTTGAAGTATCTGAAGGCTCAGGGTGGTACTGTCCCAATAGGACAGGTCAGATATTCTTCGTCCAACTCCCTAAGGAAACTAATCCAGAATTCCTCCTGTTTTACTTCTAGGTGTCCCTCACACCAACTAATAAGGCCTCAGAATAGACATACTTACAGTATAAGGGGGGAAATGCACCCGAGGGACTATTATGCCCAACTGACTGCAGAGTCGGGCGGCCACGGTGGTGCACAGATTTTGACTCAATGTGAGGAGGGACCTCCCAGCAATCAGAGTCGTTCTGATGTGGAAATGCGTTGCTTTATGGGCACGGTGTGCTCCCCATCTCTAGAATGTCAGATAGAAGGGTGAGGATGAAATCATCTCCTACGAAGACCTAGGGCAGGATGACCGGTTAGGATTCTAAGCGAGAGATGACGAGGCCTGAGTTAGTGCAGTACTAGCGGCAGAGAGAGGGAGGGAGCCGGAGATGAGAGGATCGTTCAGGAGTGAAATCACAAAGACTTATAATTAATTAGACACGAAAGATGAATGGGGGGAAAGACATGGACATTCTGGAAGAGGACAGCCACCAGCTCCCAATGCAGAAGCACAAGCGGGCGCAGGTTCATGGAGGAGGATGTACAGACCGAGGCGACGCGGGCCGTCTGGGCGGAGCGGCTCGCCAGGCGGAGAGGTCCAGGCGCTGCGGGCAGCGGTGTGCTGGAGACAAGCTCGAGAACGCTCGCTGTGGGGGGGCGCCCATGTCAACTGCCACCTAACAGACGGCGTGTAAGGGGCGTGTTAAGCCTGGCTTTTAAGAGGCAGGCTAGAAAGAGAAACTGAAGGCAGTGTCTGAACTGCTATAAGAAAAATATCATAGATGGTTGCCTTAAACATTTTTTTTTCACACTTCGGGAGGCTGGGAAGTCCAAGACCAGGGAGCCGACAGACGTGTTGTGTGGCGAAGGCCTGCTTCCTGGCTCAGGGACAGCCCCCTGCGCACTGCGTCCTCACACTGCCAGAGGTGCAAGAGTGCTCTCTGGGCTCTCTTACCAGGGCCCGGATCCCATCCACGAGGGCTCTGCCGTCATGACTCCTCCCCTCCTGGAGGTCCCACTTCCCATTCAAGGTTAGATTTCAACATGAAGCTTGGGGGGACACAAACATTCAGTCCATACAATAGGCAGGACCGGTCAGGAAGGGTCCAGGAGAAGCAGCAGAGTGCAGTGTCCTAGAGGCCGACAGGCGGACTTTCAGGAAGGGGAGGCCCCCTTGCCAAGCGCAGCCGAGTCCCGACACCATCAGAGCCGGACAGCACGCACTGTGAGACCTGGTAAGGCCGCTGGCCGGGCGAAGGGGCTGAGGGGCCGTGAGGTGGGAGGAAGCGGAAAAGGTGTTCATGGGCTTCCAGATGGAGGAAGACAGGGACCAGGAAGGAAGACAAGGAAAAGAGAATACTGGTAGGTGGGAAGGGCTGGAGTGTGCTTATAATAGGAGCAGAGCCTAGGAAGGAGGGACAGACTGAGGCCCCTGCGGACAGACCAGTGGAGGGGAATCGCTGAGGAGGGGTGGCCACGGGCACAGGAGGCAGAGAGGGGGTCACTTCATCCTCGGAGGCTGCAGGAAGGGACCGAGGGTCATGGATACGGCTGTGGGCACACCCGCAGCTGGTGAGGGCAGCGGTGGGGCTGGGACTGTGCCTGAAGGTCTTAACTGCTGCTGTGGAGGAAAAAGTAAGATCTTATTATGAACGTTAAAAAAGGGCTGAAAGAGAAGGCGGAGAGAGGAAGATAGGAGTGAGCTGAGCAAGGGCAGGCTGGGCCGAGGGGCGGCTCCAAGGAGACAGGCATGAGTCGGGGACGCTGAGCATGCTCCTCACCGTCATCCTAACGTAAGTGTCCAATCCCGAGCTTCGCCCACCCCCTCCAAACGCACACGCCTTACCTGCCCCCAGCCCTTCCCCTGCTGGGCCTCATAGCAAGGCCGGGTGGGGGGAAGGCCTCTCCCGCTGCTCCCGAGCAGCTGCTCAGTGTCACCCCCTCCAGGAGGTTCCCTGCCCCGGCTCGGTTGAACCTCTGGCGGTCACCGCAGGCTGTGTGTTCTGCCTGCCTCTTGGAGGGAGCTCCTTGCATGGCCCTGGGACACAGAATTGCTCCCCAGGGCTGGACCGTTCACTCTGTCCCCCCAGCACCCACACCCAGGGGGCCCTCAGCACACATGCTGGACACGGGCATGCGGGCAGGCAGGGAACTCGGAGTGGGCGGCTGGCTCTTCGGTCCCTCAGGCCTCTGCCACCAAGGATCTAGGATTCCAGCTGGTTGGTTCTTTGTGTGAAACTGCTTTCGTACAAGCATACCTGTATTAGAGGACCCTGGGGGAAGCCGCTCTTTACACAAACTAAAAGATGGATCACAGCTCTTTCATAAGCCAGAGAAATAAGCTGTGACATTCTCACGCCGGAGCCAGACTCCAGCAGTAGCCGGGGACGCGGGAAATCCAGGTGAGGACAGCGGCCCCAGGAGGCTCCCCTCCCCGTCCCTCTCCCAGCAGCCCGCGTCTCCTCTGCCATCCTGGAGATGCCCAAGTAAGCCTCAGCTGAAAGGCCCAGAGCTGTTTCTGACACCAGCTTTACATGCAGCCACAGAGGCCTGGGCGGGCCGTGCACTGCTGAGCTCACATGGGGGTGCCGGACGACCTCCGGCCGGAGCGCCCCAGCTCTCCAGCGTCGGCCCCACTGCTTGGCCCAGGCCCTTCTCTACAGTCCTGGAGGTGCTGGACCTGCTAACAGAATTTTCCCAGGATCCCAGTCCTGTCTCTGCTTCTCACCCACGTCTCTCCAACAAAAACAAGGCCTGGGCCAGGCTCCAAGCTCTGGGGTCTGTGGGGAGGGGGTGCTGGGACCCAGCCCCGTCAGGCACGTTCTTCCCCAATGCTGAAGCCAGAGCCCTGAAGCTCCCTGATGCCAGTGAATGCATTTAGGTCTCTTTAAAAAAGCTGTGCTAGGCCTTTTTTGGAGGGTAGGAGGGAGACATGAACAACTAGCAGCCCCCACAAGGAGGGGCCGGGCCACTTGGAAAAGGCTTTTCCCACTTTGCACAGCTTGTGCTAAGGGTGCCTCAGCCCCACCAAGAAGGCAGCTCAGGCCACTGTCACCACCGGGATGGGCACCAGCACCCACGGTGTCACGGTGGTGGACAGACGAGGGACACCGACAGGGAAGACAGTGGGGCCTGCACTCTCCCACACTCGCCCCGATACAGGAAGGCGGTTTCCAGTGAAGACAAGTTCCAGGAGCTCAACCTCCAGGGATGGGCAGATTGTACACCTCAGGCTGTCGTGTGCAGTCAGAGAGGCTCCAAATATTTTCAGGGGACAAGTGAAATAATTTAAAGGAAAACAAAAGTCAACAACAGTAATAGTACCATTTAAGCTCTTCCCACCACAGACCACTTCACGGCTGTGAGGAGTCAAATCTACGTGTGGGACGTATACGCTTGAAATTGGCTGCCGTCCAGCCAGGGCTTGTTGAGCGGCTAACTGCCCCCGACTTAGTGACCGGTCAGTGGAGACTTCAGCAGCCCACGGCTCTGTGCTCCGAGCCCTCCGCATAGGCCGTTTCCGAAAGGAGGCTGCTCTGCGCATGCCAGGGGAGTCTCATTCAGGGTTCCCGGGGGCTACCTGACAAAGCCGCCCTGACCGTCCTCAGGGGAGCTGCTGATAAGGCAGCAAGTTTCAGCCCCTTTGCCCCCTGCCCACACACAAGAAAAACCAGAAACACGAGGCACCAGAAAGAGTAGGGATTTGTTCCCATTGCCAGTTCCAGAAATGGGATCTACTGTGCTGGTCCCCAAACTCCTCCCACGGTTCACTAGGACCTAAAGGTGGTCCTGCCTGCAGGAGGGTTACCTGTTCTCCAGAGACTAGTTCTGCAGCCTCTGAAGTCTCTCCTGAAAATCGAGGTTCATGCTTATTCTCTCCCAGCTGAACTGTGAGCTGAAGCACTGATGCACACAACATCACCTTGTTCTAGATTTCAATGGTCTTGATATGGGTTTACAGAAACGATCATGTTCTTGAGGCCAGAACACCTGACTTCTACTCCAGGTTCCCCACTAAATGGTCCGGTCAGTGGTTTCTCTGAGCCTCAGCCCCTCCTTAGCGGAACTGGGTGAACTACTCCCCTGCCCGATGCAGACAGCTTGTTCTGCAACTTCAGTGAGATGACTTGTGAAGAAACTCAGGCAGTGGAAAGCCTTTTGCAAGTGGAACATGACACCATGACCCAATGCTGTGGTGGTGAAGTCCCTCAAAGGCGGGACCCAGATCTCAGTTGTTACCTACCCCCAACCCCCACAGAGCGCTCGCACAGGGACGGGTCTACTGCACCCAGCATTCAAGGACTTTCAGACTCGAATGTGCTTCACTGGGGTTATAGATCTGGAATTTCTTCATTCCAAACTCTTTTCCATTTCCTTTTCTCACCCATGATCCAGTGGGCTTTTGTGAACCCTCTGGGATGTTAAAGTCATGACCTCTACATCTCTGGCCTCTGCTCGAGGGCCAGCAGTGACCGCAAAGCCACGATCCTCTCTCCATTCTGGGATCCCTATTTAATTCTTTTCCAGGGCCTTTGTATACAAGTCCACAGGGCCCCTAAATACATTCTGAATTCTGAAGAATCTCTGCACATGAGCTCTTTTTCCCTGAAAGCACCAGTTTGATTGGTCTCCTATGTAACGAAGGAGCTTTTATATTTTTAGTTTTCTTCCCATACAACAAACACTATTAATAACATTCTACTTTCTCCAGAGATGATATGGATTAGACCAAATGGAAAGTTACCATGGCTACCGCAGTGTTATTTTGGGTATGAGAAATTCAGACCAAGGGAAGAGACATACATGGTCAAGAACTGGAGCTTTATTTCCGCTTGGCTATCAGGCGATCAATCCCAATTTAATTTTGAAATGCTAATTGCATCCGAAACTAATTATAAGAGGCAAGACCTGAAACCCCTAATTAAAGTGAGAGTCAATAAAGCGGTGCAGCATTATCACTGGGGCAACACTGGCTGGATGAGGGATTTAAGCACAGGCAGATTTCCTTGCTCAGGTAACTGTCTCAGCAAAACAAGACAGGGAAACACATCTTCAAGGTCAGTGGGAAACCTTAAGTTGGGTCCGAAGACTTGGGTCTCCACGGAGTGAGCAGGTTAGGCCTTCTCTCTGCATTATGATGAAGTCACAAAAAAATCTGGTGGTGGGATAGCAAGCCCAGGAGGACAGGAGGGTATTTCTACCAGTAGTCAACCACCAAAGGCAGCCCTGGCGGGGAGATGGGCAAGCCAAGGGGCAGCTGGCTCAGACTAACCCCACAGAGCGCTGTGCAGGCCGTGGAGGACCAGGGGTATCCACACAGGCTTATCACTCAGACCCAGGTATTTATGGGCTGTTTTCTCACATACCAAATGCTGAGCTGTGCTTTTCTGAATTAGCAGAAGGTGGCCTATGGAAGGACTTCTTTTAGAATGAAAACCTACTGCCCATCCTGAAGTGCATGGTTCCCTTTGAGACCTCCAGCCTATCTTTTTACAGCTTAAAAATATTGTTAATGGCGTGACTTCATCTGCCTGACACTGGAAAGATCCATATTTAGGCCAGAAACCCCATGGTCCTCATATCACCCCACTGGACTCCAGAAAGGGGTCCCTAAATCAGGGAGGGGACCCCTTTAACTGGTGACTCACTACTACTCCCCCTCCTCCAAATTCCGAGACAAAGAGACAAAAGTGAACTTTGCCGAATGGTTAGAAAAGCTACTCTGAACATTCTCACAGGGCAGTGAAAGCAGAGGTCTATCCTCACCTCATTGTATATTTTTCTACAAAGGCGTCTTTCTCTCTTTAACAGATTTTCCTGTTATTATTATTATTTTTTAAGCATTATTGAGAAGGAAGAAGCAATACCTCATAGCCTGTCGTAGCCTTTTCACTGGCACTGAGGAAGTCCGCGCCTCAGGAGAAGGGGCTGAGCCAGCAGGGTGGGAAGGATTTCTTGAGCATTCAGACTCGTATTTCCCATGAAAAATGAGGTTCACAGGCAGGCTGGGGCCGACAGGATTTTTTCCACCGTAGACAAACCCCGATATCAATGAGAGCCCATATTAATCTTAATTCTTGGTGTCGTCACAGGTGGGCAACATAGAACACAGCCTCATCTTGAATTAGTCAAATGAGGTTCTTTGAATATTTTCATCAAAATAAGTGGCACATTGACATATTAGACAAGACCTTCGGCATTGGGGTCTTGTAACAAAGGGTTAAAAATGGGAGCAGTTAAGACAGTTCTGAATACTGAAGTATTTTAGAAACTGGCTGTTACTTGAAAGGAGCTATTTGGTGGTTTCTGTATGTCACATACATTATTGATGTAATGGGCCGGAGGGTTCAGCAGAGACAGGCTCAGCCACTTCACAGTCATTATAAATGAGGGAAGACAGATAGAGACAGAGAGAGGAAGAGGGAAAATAGTTCTATCTTACTGAATTACTTTGGCAGAAATTTCAGCCCAAGGAGACTAGAAATGCCCTGAAAAACAGAGCTTGATTCCAAAACACAGGTAAGGAGATGGATTCTGCTTCCAGGGGAGACACACCACTCACTAGAGGCTTATAAAGATCCATCCAAGTCACAGAAAGTGCCTCTGTTTCCACAGCCAGCAGGCTGCAAACTTTTTCTAGCACCTCTTAGAAAACTAATGCTTTCAAGGCCCACAAAAGAATTTTAGATTACCTTATTTCAGAAGCACACCCACCTTGACTCCCAGGAAAGCCTCGCGGTGGTAGAAGCAGCACAGGGCTGCCGAGAGGGCATGGAAAGCGTTGCATTCCTTAGGCATCTTTCCGTCTTAGGTCCCTGGACCACACGCCTTCTCTGGGGTTAAGGGAAGGGGTCTTGGGGTGTTAGAGCCCCGGTGCCCCGCAGCAGCTGTGCCGCCCCTGCCCGCAGTCCTGCGGCAGGGCAGCGAGGCAGCTCCTGCTCCCAGGCCAGGCTGGGACTGCTCCTCCGCTGAAGCCAATACAATCCACTCGCTCAATTCTGGCACGCTCGTGTCCTGCCGGCCATGCACACAGTGCCAGAAATTCCCATGTGACCAGACTTGCTCTCTGATGAGAGTCTAGCCTCTGTTAGAAGAGGCTTTGGGCTCTAGCTGTCCCCTCCATGTGGAGACCCGGCAGGAATCATCACACCCCTTGGGCAGCTTTTGCTTCCCAGGGCTGAAGGCACCAGGCAGTCTCCTGGAGTTTTGTCTGTTTCCTCGTCACCGCAGCACCTAGGGGCTAAGGGCGCACCTATCACACCACCTTGTCATGAGACAGAGGCTCCTCTGAGAGCAGGACCTGAAGGTGATCAGGGGGTGGCTTTCCCTTCAGAGAAATCCCAGAAGTCCTGAGAACCCCGGGCAGGACCCCTGTCTGCGCCCTCCCAGCCTGCCCCAGACTGTTTATTTTTCATTAGGGTGCTCCTGGCAGCCAGCTTGCAGCTGATAATGCTGGCGCAGCCATCGCTATTGGCAAAGCAATATTGCCTTTTGGTGTTTAATTAGCAAGTCTGTCGGCAAACACCCGGAGTGCCCCGTGTCCTCCCCACCTGGCCACGCAGTCTGTTGGGAGGATGGGGGAACACACAGCCTCTTTTGACCCAGCTGTTTGTCTCTCTCCCCTCCTTCACTCTACATACTTCACTTTAATTACCGTCTGAACCTTGTGCTGCTCTGTCTGACCCAGATCCAGGACTCGGACCGCGTGTCCGATGCAGGCAGGCAGCCCTCCTGCGCTACGAGGCCTCTATCCTTACAGGAACGTCTAACACCTTTAGGGGAAAGCAATTGCTTTTACTCTCTCATTCCAGTTAGAGGGATGATCAAGGACTCTTTTTTTTTTT
>JAQQAC010026012.1:4849435-4870257 GCA_029783875.1 Phataginus tricuspis | reverse complement strand
TTTTTTTTTTTAATCAAACCCAGGTTTCTGCCTGTAGCTCTTCCTCTACTATTCCAAATATTAACTTTCTGTGGCTTCGACACTCAAAAATGGAATGTGTCCTGAAGTTTTCTAACACTTCAAGCAGGCAGAAACTTGTAATGAGAAAGAAACAGAACCTATTCAGTCCAGAAAGGAACACCACCAGATGAGGCATGACGAAGGTATGAGAAATATCCAGCAGGATTAGTGTCAAATCCTCAGGAGGCCTCGGCCTTTGGACTAGGTCAAGTCGGCCTGTAAAAATAGAGAACTGTTTGTTCAATGCCTGGGGAGCAGCTTCTGTGCTTGAATGAAGACTATGAAGCGAGAGCTCACACCACCAGTGGGCAGAGGCTGAGCCTAATAAACACGCAGAACGTGGGGATGGAGCTGCAAGGGGTCTGTCACCACAGGAACAATAAGGGAAGGGCTGACTTCCCTTCTGCTCTCTCAACCGGTTCCTCCCTCACCCCTTTTCCTCCAGATCCCGGAGGCCAGATGTGCAGTCTTGGGGGCTCCTGGGTCCCGGGAAGTCTACTGCAAACCTGGAAGGAAGCTGAGGGTGGTAGAACTCACAGGATTTCTGAGCTGCATGGGCTTTGGAAATGTCATCGGAGACTCCATACTGCCCTCCAAGGTCCATTGTATTGTACCCACCAGAAGCATGGTCTCTGCCCTCATTTCTGTTAGATGGGGTCCAAAGGGTAAGTGCAGATGAGCGGCCAGGAACCAGGCCCAGCAGTTTTGTGGGGACGACTCACCATCAGGCCAATAGCCACCAGGTAAGCGGCCCAGCTTTCACCCTGGGCAGGAAATAACCAGCTCTGTCTGGCTAAGAAACTCTCTAACAGGCTAAAAACACCCTCCCAGACCTGGGAAAAAGAAGGGAAGCAGCTCCTTAAATTCTGCACAGAAATTCTGAGATTAGTCAGCCAAAGTCCCTGAATTCAGAAAGTATAAATGAAGTGCAGTCTCGAGAGAAAACATGCAAATAACTCAGACACATAAATGACACAGAAGACCCACTGAAGAATCACAGCTCATGTCCCCTGCGGCTTTCCTTCTTCACTCTGAGAAATGTCTCCAGGATGCCCAAAGAATTGGTTCTGTCAGGATAAAGAACTGGCTAATGTTATTAGATAACTCTTTCCTAAAAGTTTTTATTTTTTTCTTCCACACCCAAAATAATTTCTAAAGCAGCACTCAAAGGTTTTAATCAATTTTCTCCCAAAATGGCCAAGGAGAGAGAATGAAATAAGGTGTTTGTTATTGCAACTGAAGATGATAATTGCATAAATTCACAAAGTGTCCATCACTGACTTGTTATGCTTTTAAATGTCTCCCATCCACCCCGATCAATTCCCCCAGTTCTCTCCACAATTAATATTCTAGTCTAGTTACAAAGAAACAGAGGACCCGAAGGGCGGCATGGCTCTCAGCAGAGAACAAAGGACCAGGGACTCCAGCCTGTGACTGCAGAACCTGGTATCTGATCACGTGGAGACACAAATAAGGGATTTTTAAATGCCTTGTAATTAAACCTGTTACATAACCTGGGGCGGGGGGGGGGGGTCACTCTGGTGATTTAGTCCATGTGATTTAGGATCAGTCGAATCTGGACTCAGGGCGTTCTAAGCACCAGGCCCTTCTGGGGACAGGGTTCGGTGTCTCCCGTGCAACCCCGGGACTGACGGTGAGTGGTGGGGGGCGGGCAGCAGAGATGGGGAAGACTGTGCCCTCTTGCGCCCTCTGTGGCCTCCCGGGCACTCTCTCCTCTGCCCCAAGGACAACACCTGCGAATGAAGCCAGAGCTGGGCAGCAGGTGGACTCCTCAAGGAAACCCCTATGATGTCAGATCAGATGTTGCCCGGCCCATCCCGGAAACGTGTTAAAGCAGGCCAGAGGGGAGCCCCTGCACCAGCACGGCCCTCAACGACTTTGACTTTCTCTCCTCAGGCAGCCCTAACACTAACCTGCCCTATTTAGTAACCATGGAAACAGAAGCTGACCGCCAGCCACAGTCCACAGACATGTGCTTCCTGTCGGCAGCAGCCCTCTGACTGACAGAGGCTGAGAATGCTCAGAGTCCCTTCCCTAAGTGCCACGGTGCCCTCTAGAAGAGCAGGCTCAGAGAGGGGGACCCTCTCTCTGACATGGCACGGGGAAAGGTCTGCAGGGAGAAAGATGTGCCTACCCAGAATCTGCTTTCTCCAGTTCAGGGCAACCAGGAAAACGGTGCTGTCGGTACGCCCCACTCCCTCCCCAAAGCCAGCCAGAAGCGGGCATGCAGCCTCACACGGCTGGGCTGCCAAGCAGCCCTGCGACAGGGACTCCGCCCACAGTGACCGGGCTGCAGGTCCGAGGCTGCGAGGCCTTGCTTGTCCCCGCCCACAGGGACACAGTCCCAAGGTCAGTCAAGGGGTGAAAAACTGCCACTGTGGTCAAAACAGCCCAACTTCTCATGGCACTACTGAGACTTCGCCTCCCCAAAGGTGGATCCTTCCTGGCTTTCTGCCTCCAGGAAGTCCAGCAGCTGGGCTGTTGGTGAACATACAGACTTAGTGAGCTAGGGGGTAAGGCTGATGCTACCAACTCCACTTCTCCTGGTGCCCTAGGAAGCAGGGAATGCTAACCTCAACTGGCCCAACCCTAAACATCCAAGGGGACCATCTGCAGGCTCAGCTCCTTGAAGAGTGGCAAGGCACGTGCCTGGGAAGCTCTGAGCCAGGAAAGGGGCATGTTTATCAGCACTCCTGCTCCCCAAAGCTTCTCAGGGACCCGGCCCGTGCTGTGATTCTGAGAACAGTAAAGCAGGCGGCGAGGCAGTGGGAGAGGAGCTCGAGCATCTCAGAGAACCGCCCCCCATCACAGAAAAGCCACAGGGCTGGTGGAGAAGTGCCGAGAAACACTGCTGAAGGAGAGGCTGTCAGGGAAGCAGGCAGTCCCGCTTAAGGCTAGGCTCAGCGGCTCTGAAAGCAGCCAAAGGCAGTTCAACACATTTTTGAATAGCCTATGCAAAGGCTATTTGTTTCTTGCTCCAAAAGGGAATGTACACTAGACTGAGTGGGAGGAGGGCAGGGAAGGCCGAGCTCTCAGGGCTACTTTGTATATTGCTGTAGACCAGCGTGTTTGCTGTGCACATCTCTGCCTGCTTGGCCAGATTCCTCAAGGGGATGGAAGGGCATCGCTGTTACATGGTCTCTGTCCGGAAGCAGGACCGACCTACCTTGCACAGAAACAAAGAGACTCAGGACAGTATGCATAAACAGATTTCGCTCTACTGGGCCCTATGTCCCCCACAAATTTCTGTTTCTCTAAATGGCTATTAAAACTGCATAACTGATCATGTGAAGCAAAATTAGGTGAGCATCTGGCCCTGACTTTGCTTTCTTGCACTATCACATATAATTCCATCCCACACATCCCTCTACCACCACCACCTATTTCCTGATATCCCAGAGTTCCCATATTATAGAAACTCAATTTTTTGTTTTTAGCATTAAGGCAAAATTAAAAGAACATGCATGGGGCATAATTCAAAACAGCAGGCTTTGTGACAGTCAGTCTTCTTTGAGAGTCTGAGAACTATGGACCCTCCTCCCAGAAAAAGAGGCAATGTTCTATGTATAATGTCAGGGGATTTCTGTGTCCCCTGAAGCCCCTCCACACCCCTGGGAGTTCTATTCGCCAAGATGATCTGCCAGCCACCTCCCAGCTCCCTTCCATTCTGCACTCAGCTTCACACTCAGAGCACGCATTGGTTTCTCCGGTCACAGCAGCTCCTAGGCTTTCTTTGCTGTATTCTTTTCTTTCCCCTTCCTTCCACTTCTGGCAAGCCGGGCCTGGCTGTGCTGCCTCCCTTCTGCACTGCTGCCGGCTCCAGCTCATAAGTGCTTCTGCATAATGACACCTTCCAAAACTGAGCTGCAAGACACACATTCGCATGCCTCAGAGGTAACACTGGGAGGTAGCTGGGCAGAGGGAGAGCCTGGGTGGGTCAAGTCTAGTAAGCTGGGTGACCTTGGGAAATTTCTTAATCTCTCTGAGCCTCAGTTTCCTCCTCCAACTTACCCAGGCTTTTGTGAAGCTCAAGTAAGATCACTCATAAAGAGCCTGACACCTGCACACAGTGGGCACTCAGCAAAGGCGAGCTCCCCTTCCCCTGCAAAGGGAGGCGGGAACCCCTCCCCTCAGCTCATTCCTCCTGCAGGACACATGCCCGATTCCACCCAAATGCCAGGCCTCACAGGAAGAGGGAACCACTCCGCCCTGAGCAGACGATGGGCCGGGTGGCACTGCGGTGACTCTTGAACCTTGAAAGCCAGCAAACAATAAGGAGTTTAAGAGTTTTTCATCCTTAAAATATTTGTACCCTTTGAATTTTAAGATCTCATATTAAAATTGCACATACGGTTTTAATCACACTTGCTCAGATGTCTCAGATGATTTTCTACCAGCATCTTTGTCATCCGGGGACTGGCTTGTTTTGACAGGCATCCTGTGTGTCCGCAGCGTCAGCCTGCCTGGCTCTCACCCAGGGGAACCCCTGGGCCCACCCACAACCACGGGGCTCGCAGCTACCCCGCCCCAGCCAGTCAGACTGCGGATCCCGGGGCCCCTACAGGGTCTGCGCCCCCTCCTCTCCCCATTTCCTCACACCAAGCTGGCTGCAGAGCAGGGCTTCAGCCTGTGTCCTGCCCGGATGCCCTCACCCCCACGCCCTGCTGAGCCCTCCAGGCCTCCGCCCCAGGACTAGACCAAGTAAGGCCCGAGTCCCCAGAGGACCACGCCCTGTTACCTGACTCCTCTAGATCTCACTGGATACTCTGATACCAGCCATGTCTAGAATTAGGATGGTGCCCGGTATGGCCCCAGGAGGCTGTCCCTGCTCTGCCCGGCTACCCTCTCTAGACTTTCTGCATACTGCCAGCTTCTGCCTTCTGCCCACACCTCTTCCTCTCCAGCCTCTAGTGGCAGGAATTGCTAGGGTTACAGTGCATTCTTCCAATGCCTCCACACCCATTCCCACCTAGAAAGGTTAGCAAATGTCTGAGTGGATGAAGCAGGCATGAAGGGAGGCCCGAGAAGGCAGGAACCCTGGGAGGCAGGGCGGGGTCGGCACCAGGTGAGTGGTGAAGTCAGGACTCACCCACTCAACACAGCCTTGAAAGCCAGCTTAAATAAAACACAAATGATCCTATGAATCCCTTCTCTGTTTGCAAGCAAATTCCAGCCACCGGAATGAAATATTTCAGTGGGAAAATGTTTTCATGGTCAAAAACTGATCATGGGCATATCAAAATGACATACTGGATAATTCTGCATCCTGTCCAAAGAGCTATCTATGTGCATCAGTCCATGAGGAGTTCTTAACCTGGGGGTGGGATGGGGCTTCCAGGAGCCAACAGGAATCTCACACGAACTGTTCAGTGAGCATCTGTTCATTGAGGTGAGGGGGTCTATGGCTTTTACACAATTTTCAAAGCCATGTAACCTAAAAATCCCCACTGATCCAGGAAGACTTTCAGCAGCTCCTAAAGATGTGGCTGCTGACGGGGTTCCTTGATCTTCTTTCTAGTGGAGAAAGAAGTAAGGCGAAGCCCTGGTCTTCAGGGACCTGAGTGTACAGATAAAGCCCCGCGGGTACCCTGGGTGCAGGCAGGCCTTGGCAGGGCTGGGGTTGGGATGAGGAAGAGGCAGCAAGCCTGGGGGCAAGCAGTGCCACTTTCCTTTCTGCTGCTGGAGTGGCTGTGACACCTGTGAGAGGAGGGGACCCCTTTGCCCAGCTTCACTCAGGTGGAAGGGCCTTGCCTGCACACAATACTTCATATTACCACCAAATGCAGAAGAGCTACGCTTGGCTCTCAGCAACCCCTCCCCGGTGTCAGGCTGCAGGGACGCATCCCCAGAAGACTGCTGCAGCCACAGATGTCCTTCCAGGGGCCCTCACTCACCCCATGTGCAAGGCCCCCAAGAGCCGGCACTTACACAGGGAACTTGACCACAGTGCTTTAATTTAATACACGAGGAGACACATATCATTACCTCCATTTCACATGTAAGATCAGACAGTTCTCAGAGTTAATAATTAAAACAACTACGAATCAGAGTGGCTGAACCCGTCAGGTGTGATAATGGAAGCAGGGACACCACCTGGTTGCCTGGAGGCCTTATCTTGTGCAAACCCAAAGGCAGAACTGTGGCTGCTGCGACAACGCCCTCCTTCCGACAGAGTGGCGGACAGTCTTGGCAACAGGACACGTGTCTCATCTGAATATCCCTCATCAGAGATCCTAGTCCATTCCTTACTGATGGGAAAGGGCAGGACACGTCCAGATGGATGCTGAGGCCAGAACCTGAGACGAGCCGGGAGGCAGACGAGCCCCGTAGCACAGGTGAAGGGACCACCTCTGTCACACACAGAGCCCGCAGCCGGGCCCAGCTCTCTACAGGACAAGGCCGACTCAGAGGGTGTGGTGCTTGGAAAGGACTGTATTGATTACCAGCCAGTTTCTTCATTTCCTAAGGCACTCAGCTGCCAAGCACAATGCTACAGAAGTGACGTCTAGAAAGTCAACACCCCTGGTGCCCAGGGTGGGGACAATGGGTTCCTTCTGTCAGTGGTTCAAAGGACAATACAGTCCCTGGCTTTGCAGTGTGTACCCAGAGTGGTGGGAGGGCAGGTGGGAGGGAAGAAGAGTTTCCAGGAGAGCAGCAGGAACCCGCCTAGACCAACCTCAGAGTCGGGCTACTTGTGACAAGAGCTCCGGGGACTTCTCCAAGGGCAAAGGATAAGGGGAACCCATAGCCCCTCTGCCCGGCACACCTGTAACTCCTCCAATGGTGTAGAGCTGACAGACTGGGAGGCCATGGGTCTCCAGCACATAAATAAACCAGGAGGGAGATAAATAGAGAAAGATGAGTATGGGCCTTGGAAAGATCAAAGAAGAAATATCTCTGTAAAACCTAGTATTCATGTGCCGACATTTCACATATGCACCCTACGTACACAGAGACAAGTAGAAATATAGCCTAATATATTTCCGATCCTGACAACCCAGGGGAAAAATTGTGTAAATAGCAGATAGTGGTTATGATGTCTACAGGCTTTACCCTATGACATGTATATTCATCCTTGTAATGAATGTGTCAGCCAATCAGAATACTGAACACTAAATGGTCCAGGAGTGGACATGTGACCAGAGCAGAGGGAGTTCCCTTTTCCCCTTGGACCACAGGCTTTAAGATGACAAGCTAGGGAAGCCTGTGGCCAGGTGCCCCGCCGGGAGAAGCTCCTCTGAGGGAATGCGGCCAATATGCTGAGAGGACACGCAAGGACTTAGTATGCAGTTGTTTTCCTTCTTCAGAACAGTCACCCACCTTGCCCCCGCCCTTCCCAGTGGGGAACTCCTTAGCTCACATGATTGGCTTGAGAGTTTACAGGTTCACCTTATCAGTGAGAGATTAGGTAAAACTTGAGATGGAGCTATAACACCCTGTGTTGGGCTCCACCAGAGTTCACATGCATAAGATGTGATCCCTATATCTGAGAAACACTAAAAAGAAGCCAACACAGAACTGATGTTCCATGAAAACACGGAGAACACATGCCCATTAATAATAGGGCCGTGCACTCATGTTTCAGTGATGGGTGAAAATTAATGGTGTTTGACAGCCTACGCCAAGGCTACGCCATGAGAGAACTGAATTGTCTTAAGTTTTCAAGGCTAAAGCAGACCTGAGTTTGCCTCTAGGGAAAGGGATTCGTGGAGTCGGCATGCTTGGTGCCACTGAATGTAGGTGTGAGTCTTGCTCGTACACCCAGGACCCCTCCCAGGCCAAGGGAACCCACTAATGGATGGCTCACTCCACCCTGCTCATGCAGGCAAGAGCACCGCCGTAAGTGTCTGGAGGATATTTCCACGGGCTCCACCTGACTCAGAGGTACTGTAGGACACGGTCCCTATTAAGGCCAGGTGGGCTCCACCAGCTACAGCTGATTACCTGGGAGGGCAACTCTCATAACTTCAATCTCGGTCAAAGGAAAGGGAATTTGCATCATCCCCAAATTGTATTCAGATCTTCCCAAGTTTGCTCCTTATGCACTCCTCAGGCAGACGTGACCTGAAGGAGCCTCGGAGCCCTGCTTCTCAGTCTGAGTGGCTGGCCCCACGGGGCTTCCTTTACTCACTGCTACTGCTCTATTTAGCCCCGTGAGGAGCCCAAGCTCCAGCCCTATGTTCCAGAAGCGGTTATTGAAGCATACATAAATGTGGTCTGCGTCCTTGTCTGTTGGCCTCGGGGACCATGGCTTATTCACTGTTGTCACTCCAAAGCCCAGCCCAATGCCTGAACAGGATGCAGCCAGTGAACGTTTGGGGATAGCACACATCCTCAGTTTAGGTCCACAGGCCCCCCTGGAAGTAAGATGCACAGTAAGTATGCATGCATATTTCTAGACACAGGGTTCTCATTCATCATATTTGCAAAAAGATCCTCCCTCAAATAGTTAAGAACACTGAGGCATGAGACGTGACTCACCACACAAGGGTTATGGTCCTCATTTTATGAACCGGCCTTGCCATCCCTGTGGCTGGATTAGGGCTGGTTCCCTCATCAGCCCTCAGAAGCACCTCACTCCCTTGACTGTGACCTACCTGGGTTCCCAAATGGGAAGAGGCTCCCAGAACACAGGAATTCCCAGCTCCTACCACCTGAACTCTGAGTGAGCTATCCCTGAATGTTCTGCATACCAGGATGCAGCCCTGTTCTGTAGGGGCTTTTCCAGTAAAGACCATGGAAGACAAATGGGGGGACTCCCTGGGACCACACAGACTCCTCAAAAACCACCACCTGGGCCTGGGAAAAATAAGAGTTCAACAGGAGACTGGTGGTCACAGGAAATAGACCATCAGTTTCACCATCTCTTCTGCACAAAAAGCTCTTTTGAGAGTGTGAATGGGGGCTTTATGTAACACGTTCTCATCCATGGGCTAATAAATATGTGAAATGGCCTCTCAGACCAGGTTCCTGCAGCCTGGACACTGAGGTCATTGAAGAAACAATTAGATGCCGTCTGGAGAGAGCTGGACCTCAAAAGGAAATCGCCTCCAAGGGCCAAACAGCATGTTCTCATTCCCAGGGGCTGACATATCCTTATCCTCATTGACATAAAGGACGGATGGAGCTCGGCCAGCTAACCCACACTGGGGGCACAGAACGGGCAAATGCAGTGGCAATTAATAAAGGCTTAAGGGTCGGGAGGATGTTCATTTTCTGCCTACCCCGAGTAAATTTATCCTTTGACTGCACTTTCACATCCAAGCTGAGTGTCTTTGCCATAAACCAGGCTTTGGCCTCACCAAGCTTTGGGCTTTCACAGTTTTAATATAAAGCAATTGGAGCAGAACAGCAACTGCTTCTGGCCCAGCTCTTCACAGTATATAATGAGCAACAACTCCATTGTATGAAATAGAGTTAGTATTTGAAGCCCACAGTCCACTCCACTGTAAAGAACAAGGCCATAACTGAGAACTCCCCTTTTTCTGGGATATTCTCAGTTTTTTCTCAATTGATTTTCCAATGTATTTTAAACGAATAGTGTAAAAAAAAATAAAGTGGTCCATGTGGTTCAGATTCCACACCGCAATTAGCCTTTAGCAATTAGCCTTTACAGAGCCACAACCGCTCGGCTTTGGCATATCAAAGAAGATCCCTAAGTATTTGAAAAGGCGATTAGAATACTTCTCCTGGGGTTGGGAGATGGGTGAAATGGGTGAAGGGGTCAAAAGATACAAATTTCCAGTTATAAAATAAGTCATGGGGATAATATACAGCATGGAGACTATAGTTAATAATACTGTGCTGCATATTTGAGAGTAGCTATGAGAGTCTATCTTGAAAATTCTCACAAGAAAAAGAATTTTTGTGACTGTGTGGTAACAGTTAATTGCGCTTTTTGCAGTGACCATTTTGCGATATATGCAAATGTCAAATCATTATGTTGTACACTTGAAACTAATACAATGTGTCATGTATACCTCTGTGATAAAAAAAAAAATACACCCTGTTGAACCACATATCGGTTCAAGGCCAGATTTTCTTCAGACTTCAACCAAAACAACACAACAGAACGAAAGCTGAAGCATATATGAAAATCAAGCTGTGCTCTATTAGACCAGACACTAGGGAGATTTGCAAAAATGTAGAACAGCATCATTCTTCTTACTAGATTTTTTTTTCTTACTAGATTTTGTTTTAGAAAATGATTCTTCATAAAAATGTTATTATATTCATATAATGGGTCTGTTATTTTTAAATGAATTAAATATATCAAAATTCCTAAATTTTAATTTCCAATACAATAAACCAATAGCTAAAACTCCCATAAAACCTCTTTGGGGTCCTCAATAATTCTTAAGAGTGAAAAGGGATCTTGAGACCAAAGAGTTCGAGAGCTTCTGCTCAACTACGTTTACTTATTTTATATAATTTTGATTGATCCATAAGTTTTTAGCATCGTATCTATGGCCTAAAGTATACAAATAGAGGGGTGTTTTATTTTTGTAAGTAACTATCACAAAAGCACTAATGACTAGAAAAAATTTGGAAATTGAGATAAATGTGAAAAACAAAACAGAAATTCCTTAGTTGCCAAGAAGTTAATTCTGACCTATTACGCAACATTCTATCGTTCTACTCACAGGTTGTTTTTTTTTTAACCCTTACAGAAATTCTCACACAAATGCACACCAAGCCGCCTCAGCTGACGGTAAGGCCCCCTTCCCAGGGTGAGCCTCCTGCCTCTATCCTGGCCCCCTGCATCCTGGCCCCCTGCATCCCGCCCGTCAGAGAATCCTGACGGCTCCGTCTTTGCATCATACACCCGGGATCCCCCTCGTCCACCGGCTCCTCCGCCGCCCCAGGTCCACCCGATCCTCCGCTCTCATCTGGACAGTCACAGTGGCCTCCCAGGGATCCAGTCCTGCCCTTGGTCCCTGCCGTCGGCCAGCGACACGGAAGCCACGGTGATCCTGCATGGGATCCCACCTCACACCACGGAAGTGAATGCCTGTGCTTGGACGCACAGGACTCATGCGTCCTGCCTCGCGCCCCTCCACCACTCTCTCCCGTCCGCTTCTTCCACTATTGTGCAGGTCCACCCCGATCCCCAGTTACTCTGGCCTCACGCTGCTCCTCCGGGAAAGAAGTGAGCTCTGGCTTCGTGCCACATCCTCTTCCCAACAGGCATCACGTTTGACTTGCCTCTCCTCTCAAAGGTCACCTTCTGGGTGAGGTCTTCCCTGAATTTAAAATTCAGCACCCCCTTACTCTAACACCTCAAAGCTCCTTTCCCTGATGATTCTCTTCTGCTCGGCACTCACGGCTGCCTAACAGGGTTCATGTGGTTGTCTTCCTTGTCTTCTCACTGGTCCGCCTGGAACACAAGCGCCATAGAGGCAGGAATATTGTTTTGTTTACTGCTGTAGCTTCAGCCCCTAGAGAGTGACCAGCAGATGGCAGACACTCAATAAATATTTGTTAAATGACTATGACATATGTAACAAATAGGGCTATATTTGTTAAATAACTGCAAAACTGTTTGTAGCAAGAAAACATTAAAAAGAACCAATATGTCACTAGGAAATTGGTTAAATATAGTTGTATTTCCTACAATGGAATATTGGATAGCCATTCAAAAGAAGGAGGTAGACTTATATTTAACATGGAATGATTCCAACGAAACAGCAAATTGCAAAGCAACATGTGGTTATATGTTATTTTTGGCAATCAATCAATTAATGCAATTGTCAGCGGTTCTCCAACTCAGCTTCTTGCTGTCTTAATGGTCTGACTATCTCAGAATTTCCCAAGAACACCTGAAACTTCCTCATTTCCTTCTCATTCAAGAATATGAAGACTACCTAATTTCCCACAAGGCTCTCCCCGCTGACACTATCCCACAGGCACAGGGTCTCCCCCTCCAATCTCTAATATACCGATACGGGTCTTCTGCCCACCTAAAACCAGCTTCCTTCCTGCCAACCTACCATTTTTTAAGACATCAAATTGCAACTCAAATAATAATCTTTTACAAGGAAACTTCGTGGCTACCACAGGTAAAACTTCAGTAAGTGCCAACCCCCCTAAGCTCAAAATCTGAATACAGTATCACAGCATCTTAGAGCTTCTGGTCCAAGTATGTTAGACAATTAATCCTAATACTAAAATGCCTTGACAATTTAGTCTTACCTGAGGCAATGAAAACCACTTGCCTTTTTACATACTTTAAACACAGCCCTTAGTTCTGAAGTTATAAATACATGGCACACTGAATATTAAAAGCTCTCAGAATATTTAGAAAGTGAATTGTATAGCCAAATTCTGCAAGGTTGTGATGTGTGGTTACCACCAGAGGGCAGAATTTAACAGCAAACGGTTCCAACACTAAAAAGCGTGGCCTCCCATTTGGGGAGCTTAAGAGTTACTGGGACCCCATAGCTGATAACAAGATCTCTTGTGGAATTGACAGGTTTCAGCCACAGAGGTTGGCATAGCTACACTTTTTATAACTGTATATCTCTGCCTTTATGTGTATTTAAGGGGACAACAGTGACTCCGCAGTTTTTATCCTCCATCAGGATGGCAAGAGAAGGTAAACAGGTTGGGCGTGGAAGCCTCCTGGCTGTCATGAAATAAAATCACCGAAGAATTTCTAGAACACTTTTAGAGATATGTTACTTGCTTTGGGAAACTCAAAGATCTTTGGAACAACCTCATTTCCTCATCCCTCAACTTAAATGACCTTCACTTCTGATTGTATGTGGTCATAACTCAGCCAGTCACTAAATGTTTATTAAGAGGACAAGAAAAGGTCCTGGCCCTCAGAACTCACATTCTAATGACAGGATGGTTTGTTTGTTTTTTTAAGTAAACAAATAGTAATTATTTTAGGAGACTTTAACACACCACTCACTCCAAAGGACAGATCAACCAGACAGAGAATAAGTAAAGACACAGAGGCGCTGAACAACACACTAGAACAGATGGACCTCACAGACATCTACAGAACTCTACACCCAAAAGCACCAGGATACACATTCTCAAGTACACATGGAACATTTTCCAGAATAGACCACATACTAGGCCACAAAAAGAACCTCAGTAATTTCAAAAACATTGAAATACTACCAACCAACCTCTCAGATCACAAAGGTATAAAACTAGAAATAAATTTCAGAAAGAAATCAAAAAGGCTCACAAATACATGGAGACTTAACAACATTCTCCTAATGAATCAATGGGTTAATGACCAAATCAAAACAGAAATCAAAGAATATATGGAGACTAATGACAACAACAACACAAAGCCACAACTTCTGTGGGATGCAGCAAAGGCAGTTCTAAGAGGAAAGTATATTGCAATCCAGGCCTATTTAAAGAAGGAAGAGCATTCCCAAATGAACAGTCTAAAGACACAATTATTGAAATTGGAAAAAGAAGAACAAAGGAGGCCCAAAGTCACCAGAAGGAGGGACATAATAAAGATCAGAGAAGAAATAAATAAAATTGAGAAGAATAAAACAATAGAAAAAATCAATGAAACAAAAAGCTGGTTCTTTGAAAAAATAAACAAAATAGATAACCCCCTAGCCAGACTCACTAAGAGAAAAAGAGAATCCACACACACAAACAGAATCACAAATGAGAAATGGAAAATAACGACAGACCCCACAGAAATACAAAGAATTATAAGAGAATATTATGAGCATCTATATGCTAACAAGCTCCAAAACCTAGAAGAAATGGACAACTTCTTAGAAAAATACAGCCTTCCAAGACTCACCAAGCAGGAAACAGAAAAACTAAACAGACCAATCACCAGCAACGAAATTGAATCGGTAATCAAAAAACTACCCAAGAACAAAACCCCCGGACCTGATGGATTCACCTCTGAATTCTACCAGACATATAGAGAAGAAATAACACCCATTTTCCTTAAAGTTTTCCAAAAAATAGAAGAGGAGGGAATACTTCCAAACTCTTTCTATGAAGCCAGCATCACTCTAATACCAAAACTGGGCAAAGACCCCACCAAAAAAGAAAATTACAGACCAATATCGCTGATGAACGTAGATGCAAAAATACTCAACAAAATATTAGCAAACCGAATTCAAAAATCCATCAAGAGGATCATACACCATGATCAAGTGGGATTCATCCCAGGGATGCAAGGATGGTACAACATTCGAAAATCCATCAACATCATCCATCACATCAATAAAAAGAAGAACAAAAGCCACATGATCATCTCCATAGATGCTGAAAAAGCATTTGACAAAATTCAGCATCCATTCATGATTAAAACGCTCAACAGAATGGGTATAGACGGCAGGTACCTCAACATCATAAAGGCTATATATGACAAACCCACAGCTAACATCATACTTAATAGTGAAAAGCTGAAAGCTTTTCATCTAAGATCGGGAACAAGACAGGGGTGCCCACTCTCTCCACTGTTATTCAACGTAGTATTGGAGGTTCTAGCCACGGCAATCAGACAAAGCAAAGACATACAAGGTATCCAGATTGGTAAAGAAGAAGTCAAATCGTCACTATTTGCAGATGACATGATACTGTACATAAAAAACCCTAAAGACTCCACTCCAAAACTACTAGAACTAATATCTGAATTCAGCAAAGTTGCAGGATATAAAATTAACACACAGAAATCTGTTGCTTTCCTATACACTAATGATGAACTAACAGAAAGAGAAATTAGAAAAACAATTCCATTCACAATTGCATCTAAAAGAATAAAATACCTAGGAATAAACCTAACGAAGGAAGTGAAAGACCTATACCCTGAAAACTACAAGACACTCCTAGGAGAAATTAAAGAGGACACTAACAAATGGAAATGCATCCCATGCTCTTGGCTAGGAAGAATAAATATTGTCAAAATGGCAATACTACCTAAAGCAATCTACAGATTCAATGCAATCCCTATCAAACTACCAACAGCTTTCTTCAATGAACTGGAACAAATAACTCAAAAATTCATATGGAACCACAAAAGACCCCGAATAGCCAAAGCAATCCTGAGAAGGAGGAATCAAACAAGGGGAATTACGCTCCCTGACTTCAAGCTCTACTACAAAGCCACTGTAATCAAGACAATTTGATATTGGCACAAAAACAGACCCACAGAGCAGTGGAACAGAATAGAAAATCCAAACATTAACCCAAACACCTATAGTCAATTAATATTTGATAAAGGAGCCTTGGATATACAATGGGGAGATGACAGCCTCTTCAGCAGCTGGTGTTGGAAAAACTGGACAGCTACATGTAAGAGAATGAAACTGGACTACTGTCTAACTCCATACACAAAGGTAAACTCAAGGTGGATCAAAGACCTGAATGTAAGTCATGAAACCATAAAACTCTTAGAAAAAAACATAGGCAAAAATCTCTTGGACATAAACATGAGCGACTTCTTCATGAACATATCCCCCCGGGCAAGGGAAACAAAAGCAAAAATGAACAAATGGGACTATATCAAGTTGAAAAGCTTCTGTACAGCAAAGGACACCATCAGTAGAACAAAAAGACATCCTACAATATGGGAAAATATATTCATAAATGATGTATCTGATAAGGGGTTGACATCCAAAATATACAAAGAACTCACGCACCTTAACACACAAAAAGCAAATAATCCAATTAAGAAATGGGCAGAGGACATGAATAGACATTTCTCTAAAGAAGAAATTCAGATGGCCAACAGGCACATGAAAAGATGCTCCACATCGCTAATCATCAGAGAAATGCAGATTAAAACCACAATGAGATATCACACCAGTGAGGATGGCCAACATCCAAAACACAAACAACAACAAATGTTGGTGAGGATGTGGAGAAAAGGGAACCCTCCTACACTGCTGGTGGGAATGCAAATTAGTTCAACCATTGTGGAAAGCAATATGGAGGTTCCTCAAAATACTCAAAATAGAAATACCATTTGACCCAGGAATCCCACTCCTAGGAATTTACCCTAAGAACGCAGCAGCCCAGTTTAAAAAGACAGATGCACCCCTATGTTTATTGCAGCACTATTTACAATAGCCAAGAAATGGAAGCAACCTAAGTGTCCATCAGTAGATGAATGGATTAAGAAGATGTGGTACATATACACAATGGAATATTATTCAGCCATAAGAAAAAAACAAATCCTACCATTTGCAACAACATGGATGGAGCTAGAGGGTATTATGCTCAGTGAAATAAGCCAGGCCGAAAAAGACAAGTATCAAATGATCTCACTCATATGTGGAGTATAAGAACAAAGAAAAAAACTGAAGGAACAAAACAGCAGCAGACTCACAGAACCCAAGAATGGACTAATAGTTACCAAAGGGAAAGGGACTGGGGAAGAAGGGTGGGAAGGGAGAGATAAGAGGGTAAAAGGGGCATTACTATTGGCAGACATAGGGTGGGGGGGCACGGGGGGGACTGTACAGCTCAGAGAAGACAAGTAGTGATTCTCATCTCACTACGCTGATGGACAGTGACTGTAATAGGGTTGGTGGGGGGGACCTGATGAAGGGGGTAGTTTAATCACCATAATATTGCTCATGTAATTGTAGGTTAATGATACCAAAATAAATTGTTAAAAAAAAAAAGTAAACAAGTAGAATTTGGGACAGGTGACATGAGGATAACATTCAGCGTAATGAATAGTGACGGGGAGGCTGCTTTCAGCAGGGGCCCGGGAGGTCTCTCTGAGTCAAGATGGACCAGCCACACAGAGAACCAGGGTGACAGTCGCCAAAATAGTATTCACGGAGTGCCAGCCACACCTCAGGCACTGTGCTGACTACCATACACATATTAACTCATTCAATCCCTACATTCTCCCATTTACTGTTAAGGAAACTGAACTCAAAGAATTTAAGAAACTTGCCCAAAAGTCACACAATCAATAAATGGCTCTGATGTGGCTCTGCATCTGTATGAGTCTCCTAGGGCTGCTGTAACAAATGACCACAAATTTGGCGACTTTACAATGGAAGTTGGTTCCCTCACAGTTCTGGAGGCTGGGTCCAAAGTCAAGGTGTCGGCAGGGCCATGCTCTCTGCAAGGCCCTAGGGGAGGACCCTCCTGGCCGCTTCCAAGCTTGTGTGGCTGCTGGCAAGCCTCCCTGTCCCTTGGCTCACACGGGCAGCGGCCCCCACCCCTGCCTCCGTCCTCACTAGGCATTCTCCCCGTGTCTGTGTGTCTGTGGCCAAATCCCTCTCTTCTCGTGAAGTTACCGGGGGTTGGATTAGGGCCCCCCCCAATCCCGTGAGACCACATCTGCATTCGGTCACACCTGCAAAGACCTCATTTCCGAATAAGGTCACATCTCAGGTACTGGGGCTTAGGGTCTCCATGTGTTTTTTGGGGGACACAATACAACCCACAACATCATCCCAGTACCCACTCGAACCACTCGGCTGTTCTACTTCAAAAGACTCTTTCAAGCCCTGGGAAAGGCAAAGTGCCAGGGGCTGCTGGAAGAGCTGGCAAGGAGGAGTCCGGTGACTGAGGTGGGCAGCAGGAGATGAGGTAGAGGAGGGCCACGTGGCGGGGGCTCTAAAGTCCAGTTATAAAGCTGAGTCTGGTCAGAAGCTAAAGCTTCCATTTGCTTGCATGGAAGCTCTCCAGTCTCTGCCGCCTCTCATACTGTTTGGGGATCTCAGATGAGTCTTCCTCCGTCAGCCAAGAATGAAGCCTGTGGCACGGAATTCAAATGTGACTCCGCCCTTATTCCACTCACAGGCCAGACCAGGCTCCTTTGAGCCCCTCCAAAGGGCAGCTCCAGGGTGTGACCTTGATTCAGACCATCAGGTTGAGGAGGCCCAGGACACTTACTTCTGACTGTGACCCTGAAAAAGTCCATCTCAGGCCGCTCTGGCAGAGCAATATCTGGCCCAGGGAACTATCTAGTCAAGCCCTAGGCAAGAGAAGTCCGGATTTAAGCACCGGTGCCGTCCCCACACACCTGTTCATCAACAGAGATGAAGACGCTAGAAGGGATGGACCAGCAGAGAGATGCAGCCCAGCACGCACAGGTCTACCCACAAGCTGCTGAGACGTGCCCGAGTGGGACAGTGGTGCTAAAGCGTCACCCCTGTGCAAGATCACACAACATGCACTCGGACCGCTGCATCGTCAGGCAAGAGGGAGGTGACGCCGACGATGCAAGGCTCCGTCATGGAAGTGTCAGCACATTGAAAGCCTGTTACAGATTATCGGGAGGCAAAACGGGGACAGGGTGTGTGTGTAACATCAGGAGCAGGGGTCGGCGAACCCCTTCTGTGAAGGGCCAGATAATAAATCAGGCTGTGTGCCCTGTCTGTCACAGCTACTTAACTTCATTGTAGCGTGAAAGTAGCAATGTGTACATGAATGGGGGTGGCTGTTTCAATAAAACTTTATTTATGAAATTAAGAGTTTTATAATTTTCACATTCTTTTGATTTTTTTAAAAAAGCATTTGGAAGTATAAAATCCATGTTTAGCTTGCAGGCTGCACAGCAACAGGCAGCAGGTCCAGGCTCGGACTGTGGTTTTCTGGCCCCTCACCCCCACATACCCCCAGTCTGATGAAATTCCCAAGCGCTCACGAATTAACTTAATGTCACTGTGGTAACAAGCTATCTAGTTGGAAATCTCCTTTTCTCCCCTAAAATATTTCCTGGCTTCTGGCAAGAGGCCAGGCACCTGTGTGAACTCTGGAATCGCCCTGGCTGCTTCTCCCTCACTCCCTCTGTTTGGGTCCTGCCAGGAACTGTCAACTCACCTAATAAAATGGCTCTAAGTCAATCTCTAAAAGACCTGCAGCACCTGCCCTCCTTCCCATCCCTACGACCACGGTCTTAGGTAAGGCTCTTGATGACACGGTCCTCCTACCCTGCCCGACTCCACTGAACAATTCCCAACACGTGGTATATGCTCGAAACTATCTGATGAACGACCGATGCTGTAAAACCCACACTATGATTGTGGATATTTCTTTCCCCACTGATCAGCAGTTGATGTGGCCCATTTCAAAACCAAACTCTCCCAATGAGACAGCAGCACCTAAGTGGTAAAACATGATAAGGTTTCATCTTGCTGTTTAGGTCGGGCCCACTGAGGAATAATTTGCATATATCAAGAGGCACCCTTTTTGATACAGTTCTGTGAGCTCTGAAACACCACATCAAGGTTTTTCTATCATCCCCTAAAGTTCCCTTGTTCCTTTTGCAGTCAGCTTTTCCCCCTACCACTGACCTGGTTTTTCAATTTTCAACCACTGGCCTGTTTTCTGTCACTGTAAGTTTTTATATGTACTCAACAGTCCACTCCGTTTTCTGGTGAACAGTATGGGTGTGCTACAGTTTATCCACTTACCAGTTGAAAGATGTTGCAGTTGCTCCCAGTTTTTGTCAGTTTTAAATAATGTGCTTATGAACATTCACGCACAGATTTTCGAATGGACACATGTTTTCATGAGAAGGTTTTACTTTTTATAAATGGCAGTACTTTCACAGACCTGTGGGGTAAGAGTCCATGGAATAAGGGACTGTCTTCCAGCTCTGTTCTTCTGTCATCCCACCCTGCCTCAGCAATTTTTAAAAATTGCAGTAACATTAAACCTCCCAAGAAGATCTACAGAGAATGTTTTTGGGGTGGAGTGGGAGAAGCTGGACGGGAGTTCTCTTTTGTTCCTCCGAATGGAAGCCCCAGAGCTGTTTCACGCTCTCCAGTGGCAGCGTTTTATCTGGTCCCACAGGGGCCAGGCTGGCTCTGCCGACGCGCACACTCAGGCAGAAACCTGCAGAGCCAGCCAATCGGGCCATGATTTGATTCCTATGACTTGTTAAAATCTCACGGAATGTACAGCGTGCCATTGTCTTTGTAAGTCCCTTTCAGGACTTTGTTAGCTGGCTAATTCAGAGCAGACTGATCTGTTTCCCCTGCTGGAAGAAAAGACTTTCCTCAAAGACGGGTATTTAACCGTGACCGTGGCTGCAGCCATCTTGAGCACAAAGAGAGAGCTGACATCCTGCGGCCCCTTCTCCCACCGAGGTCTCCTACAGCCAGGGCGCTTACGTGGCGCTGGAATTCGCATAATTACTCCTCTTTTAATCTGCTGGGTGACCTAATGTAGCCCCAGCGGACTGCAGGAAACGGCCTTGCTGAGATCTAAGCCGTGGGCAGTCATGTCTCTAAGGCCCTCTCAGAAAGAACATTTTCAGAGCATTAACCCCCAAAAGGACCAATTTCCAAGTCTCTCTGGGCTCACGATCTGCTCGCTTCCTACTCTCCAATCAGGATGATTGCTCAGCCCCAGCCCTTCTCCTCCTGATCTACAAGTGAGCTCAGAAACTGCAAATCATTTTATAAAAGCTCACAAGTGGTTCTAGCAAGCATCCACCAAGGCTGACTACAAAAGAAAGGATATTTGTTCCCTAGGAAGCTAGACAGGAACAAAAAGCTACATTCCGTCCTGACGTGCACTGACCGCGGCCGCCGGGAGAGCAGGCCTTTGTCGGCCGGCATTGTGCTCTTTGCAGCCTGGCCATGACAACGGGCTTGCATGCATCTTGGCTGATCTGGAAAACAGTATCCCACTGTTCTTTTCTACTTCACTATATTTTCCAATTTATTTTTCTTAAGGTCAATTTATCTTAAATGCAAATCTATAATAAACATTTCTTCTAAAGGAAAAATCACCCCACCCTTCCCCTAAAAAACATACTTTTAAATGAA
>JAQQAC010026012.1:4822397-4848935 GCA_029783875.1 Phataginus tricuspis | reverse complement strand
GGGGGGGGCCCAATTTGTCAGCCAGGCTCAAGACGGTTGCTAAGTCTGAGAAATGACAGGACGGGCTTGCGCCAGCCCGAGAAGACTGACCTGCGGGGCCGTTCAGACCCTGAGGTCAAAGGCCTCTATGAATGTGCTGTCAGAGTTTTAGTGCCACAGAAGCAAATGCAAATACCCAACATTCACCCAACAAATCCCCAAGCTATCCCTCCAAAGCAAGGGCAAAGTGAGAAAGAAAAAAGAAGTATGTGATGTGCTCAGGAGGGACACAGAGCCTTCATTTATAAAGCTCTGGCTAAGAGCAGTTGGGAGCAGAGTAACCTTCAGACCACCTCAACAAGTCCTTGGAAAGAGGTGCCCCTAGAGCCACCAAGAGCAGTTCCATCACATCCCAGCCAGACAGGTGCCACGGACGGCCCTACCATCTCTTCTCAGCCACACAACTCAACCTACGACTGACACTCATGAATAAGATGCAATAGCTTAGATAATACTAAGACAGATCATTCCAAAAAGTCCATGTTTAGCTTTAGAATTCATCATTGGATTATCTTAAAAGGCTTGGACTTTTATAAAAGCAAAAACTAGTTATTGGAGCAAGAGAAAGGGGTGTGTTTGCTAAGCACAGCCAGATTGAGCCTGCTGTGGGAGACAGCCAATTTCTGGAACAGGCAGGGACAGAGCTTTAAAGGGCCGCTGTGATTTACACACTGCATAATTCAGGGCACATTTTTTATCATTGTGGTCAAGTCAAATCACGGTCTCTGTGAATAGTGTCTCCTGATGCTTTATAGTTCACAAACCTGAACAAAAATATATGTGCTGCATCCAGGAAGGACACCGACATCATTTATATCATTACACATTTGCTCCAGTGAAACTTCAGTTCAGACATACTCTGGGTATCGAGAGGGGAAAAGACAGTAGTATCTACTTCCATTCTAATGAACTTTATCAAGACTGTCTCAGTGATCAAGAGATTGCACTAGGGCTTCTCCTCTAACATCCATCCTCTGGTCTAAAGAGGGAAGAAATGCCAAGAACCCCTTGGGTAGGCACAGGCACACAAAGGCAACAGGCCTGAATACTCCAGAATGGGGGTGCTGCCCCTGGAATAATGAAATGGGATGTGGCTTCTAGGAGGCAAGCCCCTTAAGCCCTAATTCATACCATGAGTTCTTCTAGAAGTTAATAATGTATGTAATCACAGTCCAAGAAACTGTGACAAATCAGAGTTCTATTTTCTGTTGTAAGTACCAGATTTAACTGCAGTTCTCAAAAATGAAATAAACATACACACCTGAAAAAATTGGGGGCAGAGAGTAAAAGCATCTTTTCTTTCTGCTCTGAAGGAAATCACTGTTTAGAAGTGTTGCATATTTAGAAGCACTGAATGCCTGCTCCACCAGGACGCGGTGGGTCACTACAGCTCCTGGGCCCAGATCAGCCACTGAATAGAGTGACTGCTGAATAGGAACGGATGACTCAGGAAACCTCTGGACGCCTTCAGTTCTCCGCTAAGATAACAACAGGTTCATTATTCCTTATCTACCATCCCCAACTAAAAAAAAACTGTGAAAACTGAAAATTATAAAAATAACTTGGTTGGCAGCATAACAAACTTGACTTCATTTGGTGGCAAAATGTGACCTGAAGTACATAAAATCATTTGTGGTCTATTTCTCCTGCTTAGTGTGAATATTCTTACATTTTGCTGCTGCAATAACCAGTTTTGATTATGGGGTGCCTATCCTAGGCCCCTCTGAGGGTGTTACAGATATATATACCATATTACCTTTATTAAAAAACTCTGAATTTTAAAACATAGCTGGCCCCAAGGGTTTCAGATAAGGGGAAAAAGATTATAGACCTACATAATGGATGACGTAAGACCCTTTCAAAGGTTACCAAAGGCCTGCAAGAGTCAAATTACCTCCTGGTTGTCCAATCCAGCCAGCTTTATTTGGCAACATTGTGTTAAAAATGGGAAATACATTACACAGGATCCTGATTATATGTTAAATCCTGGTTTCCTACCTTCACATATTCCAGAGTTGGGTCCAGAAGATGCTGATCCCTGAAAAGAAAAAATATAAATATGAGAAAACTGAGCACAATGCATTCTTGTACTGTGTAAAGTGTATATTGAACACTGCTTCACCCCATTCTTCCACATTACTATGTTGAGCCCACCTCCCAGACAATACTCCCAGCAGACAGATATGGAAGTTAGAACAGACATGGATCCCTTCCATGTGTGTGTTGGGGGGGGGGGTTAGGACCCCACCATGACCTCTGCCTAAAAGCTCCAGGAGAGAGCTGAGCCTTGTCCCCAACTCTGCTTCTAAACCGCATCCTTCTCCTTTTCACTGCTGGCTCTGTTACCCGCCCAGCTCCTGACGTCAGGCTGAGCTATTATCCTAATTTTCTCTGGTGCCCCAGTATTGATTCTCTCCCCATCTAGTGTCTGCTTGTGCCTATCATACTAATATGTTAGGATTAAGCAGACAATTAAATGCAAACAGCAGCGGGTGCATCAAGGAGGCTGACATACAGAAAGTGGAGAGGACCTGACGAAGGCAAAGGAAAGGAGGGGAGGCCGGAGAGCTCGTGTCTTCAGGGTTTGCGGAGTTACAGTGAGGCGCCTCCCCAAACAAAGGATGTGAAAAGTCAGCTGCCTTCAGAGAGAAATTCAAAAATTTCAAAAACCCAACACCTCCCCACAGAGAGAGGACGGACGGGACAGCGGCTCTGAAGCCTGTAAGAGTAGTCTTGGGGTTTTGGGGGCAGGGGTTCTCAGTGTATTTACGGAAAGAGTGTCCATCAGAAGGCAGGGGACCCCACACCGAGCTCAAGGCCCAGACCCTCGGTGTCTGACCCTGGCTGCGGAGAGACCCCAGGAGACAGCGCCCTCCCCTGAGCAGGAGCGGCACGGGCCCCGGGGGCCCAAGGAGCCCGACCTCACAGCTCAGGGACGCGGCCTTCTTGCGGTGGGAACGGATCCGACCCCATTCCTGGCCCGGTCTGCCTGTTCGCCGAGGGCTGCACACAGGGCGCGCGCCCCGTGAGCACAGATTAGGCTCTGAAATGAGCCCCTTTTGTGAGGCCAAAGGATCTGAAAAGTGCATAAGCTCACAGTCTCGGGTGCATTCCCATCAAAGAGGGGTACGGATCAATCTTTCAAAGCCTTAAAACCAGGCATATTCATACTCGCCTTCAGGCTGGTCTTCATCAGGCATTTTTTCCCCAAAGCAGCAAGTTTGTCTGCTGCGCTGGGTCACCACCACGCCTGCCGCACTCGCCAGATACGGTGTCAATGTCGCCAGGCTTTGCACCCGTGGGGCCGCCTGGCTAGCGACTAAACACTGCGCCCGCAGCTCTTTGGCCAGATCTCTTTTAAGTTCAACAACCCCTGGTTTTCTACTGAATTAACGTTTTAGGCATAGAGCCATCCAGTCTTATGCTAATCACGTGGCCCAGCTGTCTGGCCCTCTGAGTGCAGAAAGATGTTAGAACCATTGAAATGTTGTTTCTCATCTTCTTCAAATTTTATGTAATTTAAAAGCGTGCATTATGTACATTCACATATATATCTTAATGCGTGGATAAACAGTATAGGTGTGGGCTGTTTAAATCAATGGCTCTCAAATGTTACCGGTCTCGGAATCTCTTCACATACTGAATTACTGAGGACTCCAAAGAGCTGTTGTTCATGGGGGTTATATCTGCTGATGATACTAGAAATTAGACTGAGAAAATCTCAAAATATCTATTAATATTCTAAAAGTAAACCCACTATATGTTTACATAAAATTACATTTATATTGAAAATAAATGTTTTTCATCACAAGAATTTAATGAGGAGAGTGACCGTGTCTTGCAATTTTGCAAATGTAATGTTTAATGTTTGGCTTAGAGGACAGCTGAATTCTCATATTTATTCCTGCCTCCAATATATTATGATATGTCTTGGTGGAAAAAACGAAGAAAGTCCATCCTCACACAGACATGTAATTGGAAAAGGATGGGTATTTCAATAGACTTTCAAATAATCATGATCTCTGATACCATGCCAAGACTCAACAAGTGGTAGGTTCTTTTTCTTTTTCTTTTTTTTTTAAGTATTAGTTTCTTAAAGGTTAGTTGTAATGTGGAACCCTAAATCCATATGTGCTTACTTTTGTGTATCTATCTTACAGTTTGAATGGACCTTTTATCCGTGTGTGATTTTGTGATTACTGCTCTGGAAAATACTAGTTCACTGACTTATGCAGATCTTCCAAATTCTGACATATTTCATTATAATATTAAAAAAGTCACATTTGTTAATGTCATCATTGATGTCATCAGAGGTTATTGGGAAGCATCAAGCTCACGGTGGAAAATACAAGTTTTCCAAAATTCTCATTTTCACTTAATTTTTCAATGGGCAGCTAACACTGTTAAATATTTTCCTTGTTCATTTCATTCATTTGGGCACAATAGCCGCCAAATACCAGGACCATAGAATCATGATCTGCAATTTTAACTCTCTTTTTTTTGGTGCTCAAGTATCATTCTTTCAGTAAATTATTTTTAGAATTTTGTCTAGGATCTGCTCCTCTCACCAGATTTTGCTATAAAATCCTTTTCTGCTCACCTCTGAAAGCTAAAATATTCCTCTCTCCCTTTCTTTAGAGGCACCCTTGGAAATTCTCTGAGCTGGTTCTTTCAAGATGGACCCCTCAAGCTCTCGTGGGAGGGGGCGGGATGGCCGGCACAGATCAGCCCGGTGCTGTGCCTGGGGGCTCCTGAGGCAGCCCTGGGTGCAGTCCACAGGGTCCCCATCCAGTGATGGGGGCACCTTGAGGCGGGTGGCCCTTGCTCTCCCACCCCAAGACCCTGGCCCCTAGGAGCCTAGGGTGTTCTCTCAAATGCCTCCCACCCTGGACGAGCCCCCTGGGCTCCTGTTTGATTCTCCACTATGCAGAAGAGAAGGAAGCTGGCAGGCGCTGGTTAGGGATAATACCGACGTCCCCTCCTGACCCTGCTCCCACATGAACTCTAGTCCGGAAGCCTTGTTCATTCTGTTCTGAGAGCACAGAGGAACCCAAGTGTCCTTCCCCCCAAGCTCAGCGCTCCAAGGAGTGCTCTAGTGGGTTTCATTCTCTCCTCATCCTTTTGAGAGCGGCGAGGAGGGAATGCAAGGAGAGTATAATAAGACCGAGTGAGTATGTTACAAATCAAAAACCTTTAAAACTCATTGCTTCGAACCAAATTATATTTAAATGCAGAAGAGCTGTGTCTCCTTTCTCAGCCAGCCACCCGATCCCAGCTAACCAGAAAGAAGACATGAGCTTGAAAACACAGAACTTGGCCCTGTAGCCCCAGCCTCTAATTTGAAATGGAATATCTAATTATTCATACAAGACTGGCCAGCAAACACTCCTTAAACCACAAATTTATATTCTATTCTCCTACAGAGATCACTGGAGAACAAACAGAGGAACTTGGAAATATCCACAAAAAGGTTTTTAAAAAAACGTTCTCTTTTTTTGCTCATGCCAGTTATGAATCCCCACCCGTGGGAACCCATGATGCTGTGTGCATCTCTCTTTGCACCTCGAGAGTCTGGCAGGCACCCACGGCCTCTCTGCCAGTCAGGGCGCCCTGTGCTGCACGGGCCACAGGCAAAGCAGCAGAACGAAACTGGGCTCCCCTCTTATTCTGTTCTTAAGTTTATTAAGTTTTAAATAACATCCCTGTGTTTACTCCAGTTAAATTATTCTTTAGTATCCCACTTTCGTATTGAGGGATATCTAGCTGGGGGCCATGGAAATGACATATTTACTATTTTAATTAGTTTCTCATCTGTAACCAGGTTAATAATTTCCTGCCTCTTAAAGGGACACTTGATCTATAAGTGTTTGCTATTTTGAGTTAAGAGATTCTCTGTTTAAATACATAAGCAAAATTTCAGACACAGATTTTTTTCTGCGTGGTTGGAATACAGATGAGGAAGGAAGTGCCCTATGTGTATCTTAAACTATAGAGAGTTTTAAATGAAGGAATGCTTATTTTTTAAATATTATGGAATAAATTAATGGCTATCAGTGTTGCCAAACAAATGTCCTTTTGGATATAACATAAGGAAGAACCATTTATAACGGGATGATTATTTCATGCAATGGAGGGATGTGAAACACAGATCCAGCTATTCCAGACCGAGCGGGAGAAAGGCTCCCCGGAAACCCCCCCCCACTAGTAATTTCCAGAGTTGGCACACCTCGTTTGCACACATCATGTGTTTGCTTTCCGGCTCATTGTGTTAAGCATTTATTTAGCACGGTCTCTCCCTCTATAAGATGAACGCCCGAAGGGCAGTGACATGGCTTCTTTGTGCCCAGTATCTCCGTGGATCTTCCAATCACCCCCCACACATGACCATACGCGTACCTACAACATGCCGTGCAGCAGGCCAGTGCGTGCAGTGGACACGGAGGAACCACAGACAAAGGTTCTCCTCCCAGAGAGGTTCAGGCAAGTGGGGAAGACAGAAAAAGACTCAGTCCAACTCAGGTGGCTGAGAGTGTCAGTGGGAGAGAAACACCACAGAGGGGCCCTTCAGGGACGCGTGAGCTAAGGTTTGAGGACTCGGGAGGGACTCGTCCCTGGGGAGAAGCTGCAGAGGAGGTGGGGTGAGAAACGCCCAGGCAATGACAGAAGCAGGTGCAGATGTGTGGGGGGAGCCTGTCCCCAGAGAAGCCGGGGTGATTCTTACTCAGGCTGCTGCCCTGCTCCAAACCTGCTAACAGCTCCCATCCGATCAGGACGAAACCCTGCAGGTTCACCATGGCCTTCGAGACCCTGGTTGGCATGACCCCCGCTAACTCCCCAGCCTTACTGGGTGGGCCGAATTCTAATGGGGTCCCTCACAGGAGGGACAGGACACCATCCCCTGGTGAGTTACTCAAAGACACTGCTTGTGAAGGGACTTTGCAGGTGTAATTAAAGTTGCAAGACAGGTGATGTTTAAGATAAGGCAACAATTTCGCCGGACCTGACTTGAAGAGTGAGGAGGGTCTGACAAGACATGCTGTCAAGAGCGGGCTTGCGGCAGACCCACGGCAAGGAACTCCGAGCAGCCCCTGGGATACAGGAGCTGCCGCAGCGGAGCCAGCCAGGAAATGAGCTCTCAGTCCTCCAACTGCAGGGGATCTGAGCGTGGGAGGAGATTCTCCCCCAGAGCCTCAGATGAGAGTGCAGCCACTGAAACAGAGACCCGAGCTGAGCTATGCAGAACCTGTGACGTGCTCAGTGGGCATTAGGTCACCGAGTGTGTGGCAATTTGTCACTCAGTGAACGCTTGCTAAGACACTCTTGCTTATTCCACTCGTTCGGTTCAAGACATTCTGACTTTCTTTCTGTTGCTCAAACGTGCCAAGCCAGCCCCTGCCTGCGTGGTTTGGCATTTATTGTTTCTTTGCCTGAAATATGCTCCCTGCAGACTCCCGGCCTCACATCATTCAGGTCCTTGCTCAAACATCACCCCCTCAGAGAGGCCTTCCTCAACCATCCTGCCTAAATGAGCACCACCACTACCCCATCCCCTTCTCTGGCTTTATTTTTCCCCCACATTTTCTGATATTTTATGAAATGTTTATTTGCTTATGGTCTGTCTTTCCCCCGGAATTACAATCCTGCAAGAATGGGGCTTTCTCTGCTCTAGTCACCTTGGTATCCCCAGGGCTTTGCACACAGCAGTTGCCCAGGAACCCTTTGGAACTGAACGCAAGAGCGACCGACAGCAGGCAGGGTGGGCGAGGCAGCAGGAGGGGTGGGGCTGGGAGGCTGGGATGAGGAGGAGGCAGAGACAGGTCATAAGGGGCTGGGATGCCAGGTCAATACATGGAGACTTTACCGTGAAAGCAGAGGGGTTTGTTGAAGGGTCTTAAGGTGGAGAATAAGCAGAGATTTGTGTTTTAGAAAAATCCCCCCACAACAGTGTGAAAAACAGATTCCTGGGGGCAAGATGGAGTCAAGAGGACCGAAGGAGAGGATGCTGGGGGGTCTGAGGGAGCGATGATGGGACCTGCCTGAGAGTGACACAGGGAGCCGGGGGCAGTGTACAGTCAGGGGACTTTTACAAGTGAGAACAGACAGATCTCGGTGCATGGATAGATTTGGTGGGTGACAGGGAAGAGAGAAGTAAGGACATCACTGACCTCTAAGGGAGCTAAGCAGGTGATGCCTAGTGCACGGCAGGGCCTCGACGCAGTTGCTAAGAACAAGCTGGCAGACCTCGCGGCCCGAGCACCGCACTGTGCTAACTTTTACGGTCATCAGGATCTGAAAATCTTCGGCTCATTACCACTCACTGTCCATGGTGGCAGTTCACGCGTGTTTGCTGTCATTCAGCTACTGAATGTCTCAAATAAGCTCTCCTTCCTTTTCAACTAGTAAATAAGTTACTTCCAGGAGGATCTTTCACATCCCTTAATTTATGCACAAATAAATCTTTCCCGTCAGGTATGATGAAATAAAACAAACATGGAAGGGACTTATTCACACCTGAGTTAGCTCAGGAAGGAAAAGCAGAGAACAGCAGAACAGGGCTGTCGAGCAGATGCTGTCCCACCCACCCGCTCTTATAAAGCCCTCTGGTCTCCTCCAGCCCAAACCCCGGACAGCCGCCACGGCTGGCCTTCTTCACGGGACTGCAAGCTCCACGAGCGCAGAGGCTACGTCTGTCTTGCTCTTCAATGCACACTGAGCCCTTACAACAGTATTTGTCACAGAGCAGCCAATTAATACCCAAGCAAGGGCAAGACTGGATGAATGAAAACATAAGTCACAAATAATCACCCCTTTCTATAGCATCTCACTACGCTGATGGACAGTGACTGTTGAAGGGGGTAGATTAATAACCATAATATTGCACATGTAATTATAGATTAATGATACCAAAATAAATTATAAAAAAACAAAACAAAACAAATAATCACCCTTGTATTATATCTACACCAACCAAATAAGACCTCTGAAAACTACAAGTTTCTCCTATGGGACCTCCATTTGCTCAATACGGTAGACCAAATATTCTGAAAACTAAGTGATAATTCACTTATAAATACATTTTGCAAGTACACTGTTGAAGTCACAAGAAACACAGATACATACGCAAAACAGGTAACAGAAACTGAGAACAAATCAAGAACACAAAACATGAGCAACAGTAACAAAAAGGTAAGGAGGAAAGTGTCCCCCGCAGCCCTCAGGCCTGAAGCCCTGCCCAGCACCAAACCACCAGACTAGGGCCACACCATCCGTACAGAGAGGATGTGCTGAAAAACAGCAGAAGCAGCATGCGCTCGCAGAGGGAACCAGGAAGGCGACCTGCTGTCTCCCCCACAAATTCTGATGGAAACAGTGATGGCAGTAAGGATTTCTGACTACAGGTCAGCCTTCTTGTTAGTTGAGATTCAAATTTACACCACCTGCTTTGACAGTGAGTCCAAAACTGAGAGATTCAAGTGTCTGGTGGTGGTGCCATTAGTAAGGCAACAGCGTATAACCCTTCTGGCAGAAAACTTTATCAACAGGCTGCTGCTCCAGATACCCACAAACCTGGTTAAGCATGAATTTCCTTTTGGAAAGAGGACTGTGCAGGGAAATAAGCCCCAGTGGCTGGAAGCCAGCAGGAATGACAATAGACTGAGATCTCCAAAGACTTCAGGTGGTAGCATCTCAGAGACAGGCTATAAAATAAGGACGTATGATAAATTTTTAAAAATAAATAAAAGATGGAAACAAAAAGTGATCTAAGAGCAAACAGGCAGATACAAAAATAACCTACTATGCTTTCTAGAAATGAAAAATTGATGAAACTATAGATATAAATATATGATCTCCTAAACAGAGTAGACATAACGGAAGAAAATACTCATTAAATTAATATAAATTTAATTAAAACAACCATATAAAGAAATTATACAAGACATAGCACAGAGAGAAAAGGCAATGGAAAATACAGAAGAGATAAAGGAAAATACAAATGGTAGAACGAGAAGGCCTGTACATTTACCCAGAACTCAAAAAGGAGAGAATGGGAAAAAATAATAGTCAGAGTAATAATGATAGGAAACCTTCAAAATTAATGAAAGATACCAATTCTCAGATTCAGGCATGCCAGTGAGTCCCACGCAGTGTAAACAAAAATAAATTCTCACCTAGAGGTGCTGTGATGAAACTACAGAGCACGAAAAACAAAGGTTTTAAAAGCAGCCAAAGAGCAAAGAAAGGCTGCCTCAGAGCCGCGGGGTCAGGCCGGGGGCAGGTTTCCATCGGCCGAAAGGGAGCGTGGGAGCTTATAATTTCTTGCCCAGCAAAAGTACCGAGAATGAAGGTGAATAGGCAATTTTAGACAAACAAAAACTGAACACCCCTCAGGAAGAAGAAAAAGGATGCAGAAGGCCAGCTTAAGAGTTAAGAATGAATGACATGCAAAGAAACTGGTAAACACAAGGTAACTCCACACCGGTACAGATGTGTTATAACAACGTCAATGTCTAATTTGTGAAGTTAAAAAAGAAGGAAACACTGGCAAAGATGTGGAGAAATAGGAACCCTTGTGCATTGATAGGAATGTAAAAAATGGCAGAGCTGCTATGGAAAACAGTATGGTGGTTCCTCAAAAATAGAATAGCCATATATCCAACAATTCTGTTTCTGAGTACATATCTAAAAGCACTGATATAAAGATACAAACATAGACCAATGGGATAGGGTAGGATTGAGATCCAGAAGTAAACTTTCACATGATTTTTGACCCAATCAATGAGCAAAGAATAGCACTTTTCAACAAATGGTGCTGGGACAACTAGATATCCATGTACAAAAGAATGGAGGTAGACCCCTACCATGTAGATCCCTACATTTTGAGGACTAGGAGTTGAGACTTCAATATATGAATTTGCGGGTACACAATTCAACCCATAACAATTGCTTTTTATGGCTGAGTAATGTTCTATTATTTGTGTATACCACATTGTGCTTATCCATTTGTCCACTGGTGAGCGTGTGGGTAAAAAATAAAATAAAAGCACTGAAAGCAGGATTTCAGAGACATCTGTGCGTATATGTCCATAGTAGCATTATTCACAGAAGCCAAAAGTGGAAGCCGTCCAAGCATCCATCACGGGTGAGTGGATAAACAGAATGTAGCATACACACACAACGGAGTATTATTCAGTCCTAAACAGTAAGGAAATGCTGACCATGCTATAACCTGGATGACCTTGAGGACTTTATGCTAAGTGAAATAAGCCAGTCATTATTTATATAAAAACAAGTAATATATAATTTCATTAACATGAGGTACCTAGAGGAGTGAAATTCATATAGGCAGAAAGAAGAAAGATCGGGGGCAAGTGGGAGGAGCTGTGGTCTAATGGGTTCAGAGTTCCAGTTTCTGCGAGATGAGGAGCTGGGGAGATGGGTCCCACAGCAGCGGGAATGTACTTAACATTACTGAGCGGCACACTGATGGCTAAGACAGTAAATTTTACATTATGTAGTTCTTATAATTCAAAAAAAACCAAACTAAAACATAGGGCAAATATGGTGAATAAGCCAAGTAGGCAGCCGTAGCCAGGGCTAGTGTCCTAAGGTCTTGTATTGCTCAGAAAGAAAGAAAGGTATTATTTTACTCCATGTTTTAAAAAGTATAGGAAAGGGTTTTAAAGTAACCACTCAATGAAGAGGAGGAGAGTACTTTTAAAAAGACAATACAAAATAAGGCAATTAAAAAAACCCGTAAGCCTGTAAGTTTTTAAAAAGGTACAGATAGTCCAGATGTACAGAATAAGAGGCAGCTATAAACCCAAATACATGACTGAATCCAGTAGCTGTTAACTGGGTTAAACTCACAAGACAGATTTTCAGAATATAGAATACAGTACATGTAGGATACAATTAAAGTGGGATTATGATGGAAAGTATAACCATAAATGCTTATTTCTAGAAGAGGAAGACCGTAATTAAGTGTCCAGCTTGTTAAGAGAACAGAACATAAAGAAAATAGAACTATATAAAGGGAGCAGAATTAAATAAAAAACAATGATACAACAGGAAAGTAACAACAAAAGCCTGGCTCTTTGGAAAACCTGATCAAACAACCTCTGACATACGTGATCCAGAGGGTAAGAAAGAGCAAAGGCACAAAACCACACAGAAATGAAAAGGCAGAATCACAGACAGATGGGAACATAGTAAGAGAATACTATGACCATCTTTATGTCGATAAATTCGAAAGCTTAGGAAAAATGAACAAATGCCTAGAAAAATAACACTAAAACAGACTCAAAATGAAACAGAAAATCTAAACAGTCCTATAACCATTGGAAAAACTGAATCAGTAGTTCCGTATCTTCCCACAGGCCTGGATGGTTTATTATCCAAATTCTGTCAAACTTTGGAATTATTTTTTACTTGAAAATGATATAAACAAGAGACTTGAAAAAGAGGTATTTTTTTTTTAACTTTGATTCCAAAAGCAGACAAGGTCAATAAAAGAAAGGAAAAGTATAGGCTAATCTCATACACGAAGAGATATGAAAAAATCCTAAGCAAAATACTGACAGGCCAAATCCAAGAATGCATAAAAATACATCATATCAAATTGGGTTGACTGCAGGAATATAAGGTCACTTTAAAATGAGAGTATCTACTAATATAATCTACCACATTAAAGGAGAAAAATTATTTGGGGCATCTAATTGATGGGGGAAAAGGTGTTTTTAAAAAAATAATCTTTTCAGGATCTTGGCAGGAAAAAATTAACTCTTCACAAATGACAAATAGAAATCTTTCTTACCCTGAAAAAGGCCATCTACCATAAACCTCAGTGAACATCATTCTTAATTGTAAAGTATTAGAATCATTACCAAAACCAATCAGAAACACAAGCCAAGGACGTCCAGTATTACTGCTTCTGTGCACCGCGGTCCTGCAAGTCCTAGCTAACACACTTCAATAAACTGAAGAAATAAAGGTGTAAGAGTTGAAACAGGAAAAACAAAACTGTCATGGTTCACAAATGATGACTGTCTACGTCAGAACATGCAAAGAATTGACATAGACCTTATAAGGAAGTAGGTGCCTGGATATGAAGCAGTGTGCAAAAATCTTTTATTTAAAACTTACAAAGGACAGGGACTAGAGAGCTTGTATGTCTGGGATGGAGTTCTTGCTTTGTGGACGTTCAGTCATCACGAATGAACTCATTCCTAGAACACTTATTTGAAATGCAAGACAAGAAGACGAGTGGGGCCAGTAGTAGACTGAGTCTGGGTTTAGCTGAAGGAGTGAAGCCAAGGAGGGACAAACGCTGTGGCTGGGAGTCCCCTGGTTTCCCGTTCTTAACAAACCCCTGCACCAGGGCACATCACACAATCAGGAAAAGCGAACCCACAGCCGGGAGAAGTCTGCCCTCCACTGGGAACCTCGTGGCTGCGCCCCACCATCCCATCACAAGTGGGCGTAGCCACGGAACCTAGAGCCTCCACCCTTCATTCTCCATCCTGAAGCTCCATCAGCATCTCAGAATCTTCTCTGGGAAGCAGTGGTGGGGAAGGGACTGGGGGAAAGAAGAGGGGGCAACCAGCTTTAAATCTACTAAGAGTTTGCGTTCAGTAGACAAATTCCTTACCAGACCCTGCTCTTTCAGGTAAGGTTAACATGGGGGCAGTCCAGCATTCTCGTTTTATATTTCACTCAATGGCATCCACGGTTCTAAGGCCCCGCCCACCCCACCAGCCCGTCTCCCCATCCTACTCCTCACACTCCAGCAAATCCAAACGATCTCGAATTCCCTGAACCAAGAGGCCAGGAGGCCCCATGGTCCTGCCGTCCATTCTCACCTTCTCTGACCACTCTTTCCCCCACTCCCCACAACTCACACAATTAATAACGTCTCCTCAGTACTCCTTTTTTAGGCATTACAAAACGTTATGATTATAATTCAGTGTAATATATATATACTCTTGTTTATCTCACTTACTGGACAATGAGCTCACTGAGAACCAGGACCGAATTTTATTTTATTCACCTTCGTATCACCAGGGCACAGTTGCTCAATAAATGTCGGTTTGAGTGAGTGAGTGTGTGTGTGTGTGTCCTCTCCACAGGGCAGAGGACCTAGGCCACACCGCTTGCCTCCTGTCACACTCCATGGGCTCCCCAAGGAAAGGTTAATGCTGGACGGAGAGAGATGCCGTCCCCAACTCACGAAGGAGATGAGTTAGCCGCGGACTGTGACGGCCTCAGATAGAACGTCCTCGGCAATGGAGCGCCCCTGCCGTCCCCGCCCCACCGAGACCGGACGCTTTCAAAGTGACACCGAGAAGCTGGCTGCTCTGCTGAAAATGAATCTCTCTGGATGTTTGAAATGCCAGGGAGGAAGGTAATCAGGGAGATAACCTGGAGGACAGAGTTTACCACAGGGCCATTTCCATCTGTTTGTGAGAAAAAGAGAAGATAATAGATGTTGAAACAGGGCTGGCCTGCTGAATGTTAAGATGCTGTCTCTTGGAAAAGTAGCAGCTAGAGTGTAATTAGATGGACAGGGGCTTTGCTGATACCAGGAACCACATTAAAGTCCCAATAAAGAGGTCCTTTCTCACTCTAGGCAGGGGCACATTATGTGTATAGCCTTTATTAATTTAAAAAGGGATGTGGCTTTAAAAACAGAACTAAACACTTCTGAATGTGCGGTTCTTATAGTTTGTCTTATCACCTTGCAAAATAGTAAGAAATTCACTCTCTCACATCCCACAGTGTATCTATTGACCTGACTCATTAACGTAAGCTTTACTAGTAGTTAACAGGGTTAAGGCGGGTGCCTACTTAATATTCTCTTCCTAGGGTTAACAGGCGGCACAAGAAGTTCCTCTTCACCAGTACAGAGAACCTAAGGGATGCTCCCAAATGATTAAACCAACTGCTCTGCTTTAGAGCAGACGACTGGTCTAGACAGAAGCTCACCATCTGTAGTGGGGGAATTCATTCTCCATTTCTGCTGTCTAGAGCTGAGAACGGTTCACCAGATGTGATCTGGGTGGCCGAGTGTGACCACTTCCCTTGATCTGAATATTACAATTCAATTAACGCTCCTAAAATCACATTAGCTTCTTGGACAACCAGAGTACGCTGCTGACTCAGGCTCAGGCTGCAGCCATCCAGAGCCCGGGCCCTGTCTCGCACATGGCCGTCAGTCCAAACCCCACACTTTCTACTTTGGTTTCGGTCTCCAGTGCAAGTCTGCCTCGCACGATGGTCTCACCCAATTAGATGTGCTCTGTTGTTTCAAATGCCAAGATCCTTTCTGGATCTCATTTTTGTTTTTTTGACATATGAGCTATTCCTCCAAGATTCATGTTACCCACCAATGTCAGTGACCCGTGTCAGTATTGTGTCTACATGACTTTTTTTAATTGGCTAGGATGGGCTAAGAGAAGGGTCGGTAAGGACCCAGCCCACAGCGTGCTGTGTGTATTACCGTGGAGCCCGACTCTGTCGCCCTGAGGACATCACCAGTGATTGGCACTTGGTACACACCTCCTCGATGCTCCTTTAACCCACAAACAAAGTAACCCCAGGAAAATAATTAATCTGGTATGACTTGCTTTTGGCAAAGCCCTGTTCATTACTAATGGTCCCTCTTTCCTTTGCCAAGTACTCACAATCAACGTCCTAATAATCCTTTCTGGAGTATTTCCTGAGTTCATGTCAATCTTATCGTTTTATAGACTAATTTGATCTAATTCCTCTTTTGAAAATTGAAATACTCATCTGTCTGCGTCTTTCCTGTAGGTCTCAGTCAGGTGTTCTGACAGTCTTGGCCTCTGCCTCCCTCAGTCTCCCTGGGCGTCACCTCATTCGGTGGCATCAGAGCCTTTTGTCACGGCCTTTTCTGCTCCAGGCTGGCCATCATCTTCCTTTACACTGCTCCGGCCCTTCCCAATCAGAGCGGTCATTTCCTGGACACGCAAGCCCAAAAGAAGTTCAGCAGGTTGTTTCCCGTCTCATCCCCCTCCCTTTGGTCTTATTGTTCCAAACATAACTTCTGAAAACCCTTTTTGTTGCCCTTCGCACTTTCTATAATCGTCTGCTCACTCTGCTCTCTTTCTTTTACAGCCCAGCGCCACCCTCTGCTGTGGTCCACGGCTGCACGGCCCGGCCTCTCCCGAGTCTGGGTCCAAGGCCAGGCCAGCACAGAGGAGGCAGGCCCTGAGGGAGGGGTTATCCACAAAGTACAACACGCAATTGCCTGGTCAAGGAGGAAAGGCCCAGAACTGCCGTTTGAACTAGTGGAGTGACACAAAGGGCCACACCAGGGGTGGGAAGCTAGGTCAGCATCAGTGAAGGGCGGATCGGGTGCTGGTGAGTCAGATGGTTGAAAACGGGCATCCCTATCTCCAGGGCTGTGAACTCCTCAGATGGACAGAGCCTGGCTTGCCTCTGAATCTCCAGCACCTAACACAAAGCCTGGCACACAGGAGAAGCTCGATATCCTTGTGAGCGAGTTCATGGGAACAGCCGTGGCCCCTCTCACCACACCAGCATCCTGTAAACAAGTCAGTCGGGGCTGGAGACAGTCCAGACACATTCTGAAACACAGGCGCTACCCGGACAGTCACATAACTTCTTCTCCTTCAAATTGTGGTCAGTTTGTTGCTTTTGGTTGTCCTGAACTGTTTCTCTTCAGAGCCTCAGGCCGTGGGATCCTCTCTGTCATTTTCCTCAACTTCAGGTATCTTCCTTCCTAAGGCCCAGGGTGTGCAGCAGATGAGACACACTTTCCTCCCTGGCGATCAGAGACTCCGAAAACTCCTGCTCTTTTCATTTCAACAGCCAATTCCTGCTTCTGTGAGTCAGTTTCTATCTCTTCTGAAAACATAGCAATGCCTGATTAATGTGTTCATGACATATAGTAAAAGAATGGCGATTAAACCGCCTCCTCAGGCGGGTTCCCTCATCATGTTGAAACAACACCATTTAAATGGCCTACATGTTACACTATGGTGAGTCTATGCAGGAATCTAAGACTAATACAAAGGGGTCCTGGGTGCTAAATACTTGATGCAGTCATGGGTTAACCTGTGCTCAGCAGAATTCTGGTGGCAACGTTAAGGGAAAAGCCACTGTTGAAATCTTAACTTGGCAGCGGTCAGTCAAACTGAATAGAGTAAGAACAAGAACGCCCGGATCAAGGCCAGTATGTCTCTTGGCAGGCACAGAGGGTCTGGCATCAGTGAATCATCCGGCTTCAGGCTGTCAAAGCCCAAACACAGCCCCGCTGATAAAAGCAGATGCTTTGTTTGGCTGGCATCTGTTGACCTTCCTCACAGCCACCAGCCCCACGTGCCCGCCCCCAGCTGCTCCCCACCCCCTTCTAAAGGAATGTGTGAAGGTTCCTTCTCAACTAATTCAAAGGCAGAATAAAAGTACTGTGGTTTGACATAATGTCCTCAAGACTTCTAAAAGGAAAGATTTCACCTAGCCAAACAGGAATGCTGCCCTCAAACTGTCTTCAAGGGCAGGCATGTGTCCTCAAGGTAGCTGCTCACCAAAACCTTGACAGGTGGCTGTCAGCCCTCAGGCAGAGCCGGCAGGCCAGCCGCAGTCATTCATATCCATCCTCTGCCCCCTTGAGTTGGGGACCCTGTGGGATCCAGTAGGGAAGGGACCGCCGGAGAATAGTCACCATGCTGCTGACTCAGGCCCACAGGGAGGTGGCCCTGGGGACATGCCTGCTTTAATTAAAGCAAAAATGTTTTATAGAAAGAACCAAGTAATGAAAAAATGTGCTTTGTTTTATTACATGCGTAAAAGATTATATGTTTTCCTATTGAATTTTGTCTCCAATCTGAAAACAAAAACAAAAACCTTCCTACACAACAAAGCCCATCCCTGCACACTCCCTCCCCCTTTCTCTGCTCCCCACCAAACCCAAAGCTGCCTCCTCTGCTGACAACGCGGAAGCTGGGGGATTCCACAGGGCTGGTCCCAGCGTCCCTGCCCTTTGTGCTTTACACTGACCTCTCCCCTGGGGACAGCATCCATTTCCACGGCTTTAATTTCATTTCTATGCAGACTCCTAACTTTATAACTTTTAACCCAGACCTCTCTCCAGGGCTCCAGGATCCTAATGCGAATTGGCTGGTTAACACCTCCACGGCATGCCTCTCAAATTCAGCACACCCCAAACTGCAGTCTCAAGTCTCCGCATCACGCCCTCCTACACCCTCCTCCGAAAAGCCGCCAAATCAAGAGGAAGCCCTACTCCCCTCGCAATCCCCAATCCCAGTCAATGCCCCCCACCCCACGCACCCAGCTGCCCAGCTGTGCTTGACTGTCCCTCTCCCTCAGCCCAGCCACCCCTCACTCTACCTGCAAAACAGACCCTGAGCCCACCCACTGTCATCTCCACCACTTTCCTAATGCAGACCCCCGCCTGCTCCCTGTACTTCCGCAGCCCCCTCCTGCCTTCCCTCCAGGCCCTCTTCTCCCACCAACCACTTCCCCACGGAGACCAAATAATCTCCTGCAAACTGAATCATATCATGTTATATTCTCTTACTTTCCAAGGTTGCCCTTTGCCCTACGGAGCAAATTCAAACTCCTCACCCCAGTCTAGACTACTGCTGTTCAATAGAAATACAATGTGAAAAACAGAGGTCATTCGCAATTTTCTGGTAGCCAACTAAAACGAAATAGGTGAAATTAATTTTAGTAATATTTTATTTAACCTAATATTTAAAAAATTATCATTTTAATACCCAATAACACAAAAAAAGTATTAATGAAGTATTTTATGTTCTCTTTTTATATTAAATGTTCACATGTCCCCTTCCCCAGACAGGCACTCCCTCCGCCCAATCCGAAGAACTCAGGGCTCTGGGATGCTCCTTCTTTGCATCTCCTCATTTGGTGGCCCTGTATCTGTGGATGCATTTGTCTGCACGCCCCCTAATCTGGGCACTGCCCAAGGACAGTACCCACATCTGTTTCGTTCTCCCTGGGTACTTAGTACCCAGCACAATGTCTGGCACTAAACAAGCCCAGTGAACAATCACTGAAGAATAAACAGCAAAAACACTGACATTAAGTAAAAGAGCTGGGCCAGTCCACGGAAGACAGGACTGTGTCTTAGTACAATGGTGTGCTGACGTTTGGTGCAGTGTGAAGCTGTTATACCTGTACGCGTGAGTGGTGGCCGACGTGCACTGCTGCCCGGCGGCTCCAGGCAGACCCAGATACAGGGATTCCAGCCAGACACCATCAACACATGGGAGCCTTTCTCCCACACTAGCTGCAGGCACTGAACCTCAGGTCACACACGGGGATTAGGAGCCTCTCAGCTCCAGACTTCCAAGAGGAAGGAAGAACGGAAGCCATCTAAGCCCCTTCTCTATGCCAAGTTCTGTACTAGGCGTCCTTACATGGCACAGTATTTGAATGTACAGGTACCTTTTGAGGATGCGGAGATTCAGAAGGGTAAAGTAACGTAGGCAAGGTCACAGGGCTACTGGGTCTGGTCGCTGGAATGAACGTCAAGGTCACCAGCAGCTTTGTTATCCGTGGTCACATCTGCGTCCCAGCAAAGGCACCAGCGGCTCCCAGGCTCAGGCTGGCAGGACAGACGGCCAGTACCAGGTGGGGCCGAGGGCAAGGACGTCACCTGCTCTTCTGAGGCTCCCACAAGGCGGCACCAGGCTCAGGCGTGAAAGTCAGAGTGTTGATATTTGGTGGCGGCTTCCTATTTAGTGACCGGGGAACTTTCGCAGCACTCCTCAGAGGGAGTATTTTCCACCTGTGTTTTGTAGTTTAGAACTGGCCCTAGTTCACACACCTAGTAAGTGGACAAGCAGGAACCCAGATGGAGGCCCCTGGGTTACATGCCTGTGTATCCTCTCCACTGTGGGTGCTCTGTTCCCTTTGGGTTACTATGTTTGCAGGTAAATATGGAACCACAGATAATCCACTGCTGTCAATTACAGAAGGTTTCTCAGACTTCTGTAAATTTGCAAATAACAGCACAATCCTTAAAACTAGAAGACCCTAAGTGCTTGTCTTTGTGGCCTTTGCAGTCTCTACAGCCAGTCTCTAAGGGACAGACTGGGTGGTGACAGCATTACAAAGCTGTCACCAGCAGGGTGGCTGTGGCCTGAGGGCTTATCAGTCCTGGGGCTCCAGCCCAGACCCTGAAGGTGGCCTCTTTCCAACCAACAACAGCGGCCACGACTTCTTCAGCTCGCATCTTCTGGCCCTACTGGGATGGCTCCTTAATCCACACGTGATAAGAACATGGATAATCTGTAACTGCATAACACCCTCTGTTTACAATACACTTTAACATATACTGAGGGGTAGAAAAAACTCTCAGTTTCTGACTCTCAGAAGACTAAAAAATGCCCTTTCCCAAACAGCACGTAGGAGACCTGAAAAAACATGATTTGAAGCAGATCTGTTCTGAGGTTGGGGGGAGAGAAGATGTTGAGCGGCTCCACTCAACAAGGACTGCTTTGTGTAATTCTCTGAGCATTTTTTTGGTTGTGGCCTGCAATCAGTTTAAAAAAATTTCTTTAGTTCTCCCCAGAACAGCTGAGAATGCACAGATCCCAGCCTTTCGGTTCAAATCATCCCTGTCAGTAGAGGATTTGGGACTACGGTCAGGCAACTGGTAGACCTGAAGACATTCCCCCTGTCTTTGCTTCCTCAGCCCTGGGGGCCTGCAGGATGCACCGCAGGGGCTGACCTTCCCTCTGACCCAGCTGCCCCTGGCCTCAGCACAGCAGAGGCCACCAGGGACCGGACACACGCCACTCCTTAGAACCCATCAACCCGTCCCCAGCAGCTGCATTCAAACACCAAGGGGCATTTCAAAATGTTCGGGGAAAAAACTCAATTTGAAATTCTAAAAAGAAAACTTCAGTGCCTGGACTATTACTTTCCAGAGACATTCCTGGCTGTCCAGCCATTGCTGTTCTGCCAACTCAATCGATGTACCTTCTATTAAATAGAATCTACTTTTAGTAAATACACTTTTTTCAACTTTAAACCCAACCTTTCCTCTGTGCATGAAAAGCTTCCAATTTGAGGACAGCAGACAAAGTCCATGTATAAAGAAAATGCAGATGTTTGCATGTGGACCTTAACGCTGTAGATCCTTCTGATTAACTCTGAGCTAAAGGCTGATTTGCATATCTGAGGGAACAGCTTGGTTTGGTAAGGAGAAAGCAGTAGCTGTGGAACTTGGTGGTTCTGAAGAAGAACAAATGAAACAATTTTTCAGATGAGGGCACTGACATAGCCCAGAGTTACGTCTTTAAATACGTGTTTAGAGAGGGGTCTGCACGGATCCTGGGCTTGACACTTCTGCTTCACCACTGAAGAGCTGACACTGTGACTGTGACATGGTCGGTTACTTACTGCCTGGGAAAGTACACTGGGTTTTAACATGGGATAATCCCACAGACTTCCTGGACCCCATCAGTCAAAACACTTGTGACTAGTCAGTCAGCTCCACTCATGTAAACTAATGAACATCACATTGTCCCACCACATGGTCCCGCAGCACAAGGGGCAGAAGGAACCAGGCACCCGGCAGCTGTTCCCAGGAATGCGTGCCTCCTTGTACCCACAGGCGGGCAAGGGCCCCAACACGGTCTCCAAGCACAGGTCCTACAGCCATCCCAGCCACAGACATCTCAACAACAGGAACAGGTCACCTCTGAGCCCAAGGAAGGTCCCAGATTCAAATAAAAATTCGCCCTTGAAGATAAATGAGTCAAAGGGACACCAGCCGAACAACACTAATGTCAAGAGGAAATCCTGTCTGCAGACCTCTCAGAGAAGCCTTGCTCCCCCTGTGGAACAAAGGCTCCTTCTGTGACATCAAGCAGCAGGTTGTAGAGCGCCCTGGCTTCTCGCTCTGGCCACCTTTCAAAACCACAAGTTCGTCCAAGGGCAGTCGGAACAACAGCTAAGCCAAGAGATACGGTCCCCGAATGAGGCCAATGCCCCTTCCAGACCTGCCTTCGGCCTGGCTCTTGGCAGTAGAGGCTCCATTCTCCCCAACGGGATGTCCAAGCGCTGGGTTCAGACTCCGTGGGCCTAAGCTTCCCATGCCAGCCAATAGCTCAGCGGCGCCCACAGCAGGCCCCAAGCCCGGGAGGCTGTGCCGCCCAGCGTCTGGGGAGGGCCCTGTAGTGCTTCCTGGGTTGTGATCCTTTCTTGGTCGCCCACTCAGTCTGCTTAGTAAACAGACCGTTAGGGTCTGACCTCAGGTGCCTCACTATCCCTGAATCATTGTCCCGCCTGTGCATGATGACACGACAACGGTGTGATGTTCATGATAAAACCCCGCTGCGTCTCACACAGGATCACGATCCTCAAATGAGGTAATTTATGAACGTGTCTTTTAAGATACTTTAAAACTATAAAATGTAGGAGATAATAATGCACGTGAACTTGACACAAGTTTAAATGACAGCTTAATGCAAATTTTTAGGTCAAAAGGGATACTTCCTCTGCTTTGCCTGGGGCCTCCCACAGGGTGGATATTCAGGTAATATTCAATTCTAAATAAAGGTAACTTTTTAATGCTAAATAAGATAAACATATTTGTTGGGAAACTAGCAAACTTATAACTTATCAGAGTACTTCACAAGACAAAGAGGTGCTGTCTGGAGGGCTTCCCTCTCAGCATAGGGGAAGCGGGCTGGGACAGGAAGAGGGGCCACAGGCTCCGCGATGGCCCCACTCCCATCATGCCAACACCAAATGTGACAAAACGGAAGGTTTTCAGCCTTGACATCTGGGCAAATCATTTAGTTGAAATTAACCCCTGAATTCACCATGAAAAACACAAGTGAGGCCAAAAATGTTTACCTGAAACAAGTGCCCCCAAATCAATAATCTTGCTGCAGACAGACCTAAGAAGTCTAGGTCCCCAGAGTCAGACATCCAGTCTCTCACTTTAAAACACACATGGCTCCCAGTTTCCAGGGGTGAGTGAGCCGGAGCGGCGGGCGGCAGGAGCGTGCACAGCTCCTGTGAGCGCCGGGGCTGCGTCAGGGACAGAAATGCTATTTCCCTCTCAGGGTGGTTCTTCTGGCCCATCGGGCAACACCACCTTCTCTGGAGCCTCAGGCTCTCATTCATTCCACTGTCCTTAGCTTTTCAAAAGCACAAACTTTATTTGTTGATACTGTAGCATGCTCCAAAAAGGAATTGAGGCAGCTCATAATCTTATTAGAAATACTTAAAAGGATAAAGAAAAAAAAAGAATATAAGATACTTTGGGCTCCTCAGAATTGGGAATGCTGCAAGATATTTTTTTAAATGTGTTAGCTAAGTAAAATATATTGATAATGAGACTGGGAAGCAGGGAAATGGGAACTCTATATGATCCTTTGACACACAACCACATGCCTTCTCACTCAGCAGAATTTTGTAGGCTAGGCATCTGTCACTTCCTGTATCCATCTTTAACAATAAGGTATTTTAAGTGAAGGAAAAAGATGTGAATTTGGATGAATGTAGTTCTGAATCATAAACAAGCATAAACCACCACGCTTGTTAAGTCTTCCACAGCCAGGACTTCGAACTCAGGACTTGTGCTCACCCCGATAAGATCTTTTACAGAGATCTGACCTCTGTTCAAGTCAGTTTTCAAATCAAAAAGCTTTGAACTCCTGGCAAGTTGACAGCTTGGACCTTGGGTGTTTATCAAGAACTTCCTTAAGATAGGAAGGGTGACTCCATTACCACCCCAGCCCTCAGAGTTTCCCTCTGTAAGAGCTGCACCAGCCAGGACCTTCGAACTTCACAAAGGAATGATCAGTGAATTGTCTTTATGTGATGCATAGTAGATATCAAGCTCAATACAGAGTTGAGCTTAGTAAAGAGCCGCTACAATAAGCCAAGCAACAGTTGATTCTGGCTCCACATTGTGCAGCCTGGCATTCATGATTACTTATGGCTGGTCAGAAGTTATTTTTCTTTGTAGCTTCGTGGCCTGCATCAAAGAGAGCAATGATTGCTCCCCATTCTGCATCCCGGCCTGTTAAGCGCACATGATGCAACGTTAACCACACGGTGCACAGGTGCACACTTCCACATTTACCTGTTTCATCAGGAGGCCGCCCACCAGCTCTCTGAGCTGGGAGGTCACCCACCTACGTCCTGCAGAGCAGGTGCAGGCCATTCTAATCCCAGGACATGCTGGAGGAACTTTCTGGTCTCATGTCAGAAATGTTTCAGAGCTCTCCAGTGCTTTCTGCAAAGACTATCTGGACCTCCACTAAGCCTCTTCTCGCACTACCCCAACTACACAACAGAACTAAATCTGAGCTCTTGCCTGCCTAGCCCTCTCCCAACATCTACGCTGTTCTCCTCCTAACTCACTACATTCCAGCCCCCAGGCCACACCTGGTTTGTTTTGGGCTTTTCACATAGCACAGAGTCCTTTGCACTTCTCCCGATGCCTGGAACAGCCTTCCACTGGTCCTTCCCAGAGCTGCCCTCTCTCGTTGTGCACATCTTGGCTTAAATGTCATCTCCTTAGAGACGCTCACCCTACAAAGATACCACCACAGTAAATCTCCAGCATCGGGCTCTGTGTCCTTTATAGCACTCCTATAATCTGCAATTGTCTTCTTTATTTACTGAAATTTATTACCTGGGTCCTCCACTAGAATGTTGCTCTGGGAGGGCACCGTTTGAGATGCCCCATGGCTATCCTGTTAATTCACGTATTTCCTTCCCCGCTCTGTAAAAGGGCAAGAGTAGATTGCTGGGTTGATTTGGCCGCTAGAATGTCTTCGTGGTTGGACCTACCCTTCAGTTAAGAGACTCAGAGGAGCCTAGCAGAATTTTCCTGGTGAAGCACTGGTGGTTATAAAATCAACGTGCTCTAATTAATGTAAGTGCTCAATACATAGGTATTGAACAAATAAGTGAGCTAGGATCCAGGTGGCTTTCTTTGCTACAGGTTTGGACAAAAAGAGAGACACCAGCAGAGACGACAGAAGAAACCACCCCCTTCTTTGCTGGAATGCATGCAGGCTGCTGATCTTCCCCAACAGGAAAAGTGGTGCAGAGTTTCTAAAGCAGCTCTAAGCAGCAGACACCAATCACAGCCATGCCCATTACAAACCCAGAGAAGAAGCCCTTGTAACTGTAAGGCTTATTTACATGGGTCTCTGGTGGGGAGAAGGAGAAATCAATTCTTGTTCTAAAGTATCCTGAAGCTGAGCTGATGTTGCACACATGCAAAAATTGTATTTCAGCATGTCAACAACTACCTACCAGGGGATGCAGGTCCTACTTGTAGACACCCTGGCATCTCTACTGAAGTGGATGGACATAGTTTGGAATCTGATATTATAATAAAAAAACTTGTACTTCCTTTTGAAGGACTTAGTGATATAGGAAGTTGGCTTTAAAATGCTCTCAAATATTAGGCGATATTAAGAAACAGTTAATTTTTTTTACATGTTATAGTTTTTTAGAGTGTGGTTGTATTTTTTAAAAATAAGAATCCTTATCTTTGAAAGACACATACCAAAATATTTACAGATAAAATAAAATGAGGCCTGAGATTTGCTTTAAAATAATACCAGAGGAAGGAAAGTGGGTGGGAACACAGCCAAAGCAGGCCTCACCGTGAGCTGATAACTCTTGAAGCTGGGTGATGGGTCCATTATACTGTTTGCTCTACTTTGTACATGTTTCATATTTTCCCTAATAAAAAGACTTTTTTAAGAAGCCCTTTACAACAACTTATTTTCACTCGTGGAATTGAAGAAATTACCTGAAGGTGAAGGTTTCACCCTTCCAGTCTTGCAGTGTGTGCTCCTGGATGATGTCCGGGGTCAGAGGTGAGCTCTGCCGTGGGGACTTGGAATGGGGCAGGGTACCCATGTGACTGAAGGTGTCACAGGACCCTATGGGAGGAGGGCCCTTCTTCTTCCGTGGAAGGGTGCCATGTATAGACACATCCTGATAGGCGTCTCGGCGATGCTCAGTGAGAGGTGACTTGCTGCTCAGAAGGTCCATGGAGGAGGCCAGGGGGCACTGGTGATTCACTGGCCTATTTCTGGGAAGGCTCGCAAATTTTCCCGCAGCCATGATTTTTAATTCTAAGGGGAAAAGAAAGGAGTGAAGGTATAAATTGAAGATAATCACAAGAACTGACTCATTACTTATAAAAGGAAATGGAAATACACCACATAACAAATAAAATGTTAAGGGAGGACTAAAAGACAAACATTAAATACCCAGTGAAATTTCATATGAATAGGAAGTTTACTCATCTCCTTTTTCTGATCTTACAGAGAATGAATATCTTCTGGGTTGGCAGCAGACGTGCCCGTGGAAAAGGGCAAACACATTTCAGAGACTTTGGAGACACATGAGCCCTCTTATTATTTCAGATGACTGAAGCTGATGGAAATGCATGACTAACAAAAAAAGATTCCTGAGGAAGGACTC
>JAQQAC010026012.1:4726386-4812400 GCA_029783875.1 Phataginus tricuspis | reverse complement strand
TGTGTGTGTGTGTGTGTGTGTGTGTGTGTGTGTGTGTGTGTGTGTGTTACTCCCCACCCCTACACAAAAAGTAACATCCTAAACCTATAGCTCTACTTGCTTTTCTTGGAGGGGGGGGTTTGTTTGTTTTGTTTTCTTTTAACCATCTATCTTGGAGATTTTGCCATGGCAGCGCATAGTATTCCTTTGAAGAGAGACACCATGATTTATTCAATCAGCGGCCTACAGATGGGCATTTAGGTGGTTTCCAGTCCTTTCCTATTACAAACAGTACTGCAGTGGATAATCTTGTACCTATGTCATTGGTATGCACAAGTGTATCTGCAAGATAAATTTCCAGAGGAAAACTGCTGAATCAAAGGGTATATGGTTTTGTAATTTTGAGAAGTAATGCCAAATTGCCTTCCACAGGGATTATACCAATTTATACTCCCCAGCACTATAAAAAAATGCCAATTCCCCCACATCCTGGCCAGAAAGTATTATTAAACTTGAATTTTTGTCAACCTGAGAAGCAAAATATGAATTTTAGTGCAATCTTAATTTGCATTTCTCTTATAGTAAGTGAGGTTGCTCACCTTTTCGTGTTTAGTAACTATATATTTTTTCTTTTGAAATTTGTCCTTCCATTTTTCTATCCACTTTTAGGTCTTTTTATCAATCTTCTAGGACTTCCTTCCACATAAGGAAGCTTAGCTCTTTGTGGCACGAACTGCAAATATTTTTTTCAATGATAATATTAAGGAAAAGATGTGATATAAGCAAAGCACTGTTATTTTAGAAGCTCACTCTGGAAGCCGTGTAGAATGAACTAGAGAAGTGAGAGTCAAGGCGGGACCCTGGTTAGAAGGCAGCTGTCACATGACAAAGGCTTTGACTAGGCTGGTGGTGGTGGGAAAGGAAGGACCATAAGGATCGAATTTATTTCCAAGAACTGGTTGGCAGGAGTTAATTATTAGCAATGATAACAATGACAATAACCGTTGCTACAATTGACTGAGGACTAGCTACAAGTCAAATACAATGCTAAGTGCTCACAAGGCTTAAGCCATGAGCTGGTACTATTACTGTCCGCATTTCACACATGAGAAGGTGGGTTTTAGCAGTAACTTACCCAAATTCACACTAGATTTAAGGGGCAGAACCAAGGCTAACCCCAGGTCTGTCTGACCGCAGCTGCCTGGTAGGGAGCCGGGAAATGATCAAAGGTCTGCTGTCTAAGTGCCTGAGTTAACGCCTGGTGTGGTGGCAGATATGGAAGCCAGCCAGCAGCTGCCTCTGGCTGGAGAGCAACATGCTTGCTTTTAGGTGTACTGGGCATTTTTCAAAGCCTGCCACGGACATGACTCTGTCCACAATGTCTCTCTAGATCAGTGAGGATGCTATTACCTCCATTTTACTGATGAGAAGAACAAGGCACTGTGAACTTAAATAACCAGCTCCAGCTCAGATGTCCTGTTCTCTGGGAGACCTTCCTGAAACCAAGAACAGGTCAGACTCCTCGGTTATATGTCCCTTTCCTCCCTGGGATTTGTCACAGCTAATAATTTCACATTTATTTCTGTCTAACATCTGCTGCTCTACAGAGTCTAAGCTCCATGTCTGGTTTTGCTTTGTTTTGTCCCTACTTTGGGGTCTGGCACATTATTCGTAGTCACTACATATTTATTGAATGAATGAATGAACTCAGAGGTTTCTAGACCCTTTGTCCTTTTATCTTTGCACTAATTATAAAGTTCCCTATAAATTAAATAAATGTAATGCCGTGGATATGGGCTGTGCTATAAACATTTTTAGGATCAAAATTTCTTCAAGTCTACAGTCAGCTTCCACATTAATGTTTAACCAGCAAAACCCTGGGCCACTTTGGCCAAAGGACATGAAAGGACAACATGACCAGTGATACCTATATCCTCTGGACAGCACGGGAGGATCACCCAACCTGCAGTTCATCTCCTGCCACAAAGTAATTTGAGGAGTCCCAGCTTCAGGAGGTACCGGGCAAAATGCACTTTAAGGATGAGTAACTCCTACAACTCCAGTTTTGCCCAGGCCTAAATGGTGACAATTGAGGAACACCAGATATTTAAGCTGTAATCAGTGAAGACCAAACAGAGAACCTGAACCTGAACGATTGCACAGAGAGACTGAGGGGTCCCTGAAGTTCATATATGATAACCCGGTGACACAAAGAGCTGGTAGCTCTGATACGAACCAGAGCAGCAAGTGTAGCAGTGTTTTCAGAAGCCGGACCCTCTAGGTTTCTGCCCCGTGAAGAGCCAGTCAGGGACCTGGTGTCATGGGAATCCCCAGACTACCAAGCAGTGAAGTCACCTCGGCTTCCAGAAGGCCCGTACGATGGCTACCAACTCCCTGTCCTGTCTGCTAGAGAAGCCATTGCAGGAGGACGACAGCCAGATAGGTCCTCAATATGTACGGACTGAATGTGTGAGTAAGTGAAAAAGGGATGGAATTCTGGACAACACAAGCTCGTTTTCTACACAAGGCGCACCTCGGCCCGATGGTCCACATTCGAGCTGCTTGTTTCTGGACCTGTCTAGTCACCAGTGGACCCTGGCACCCAGTTACTTCCTGAAGCTGATGGCCAGCTTTGCATTAACTAGCTTCTCAATTTACTCAACAATTAGGAGGAAATACACCAAAATACCTCTGGATAATGATGGAATTTCAGATGATTTTAATTCCCTTATTCACAGTTCTCCTTTTCAGGTTGCATTTTTTCTCTCTTTTTTTCCCAGTAAGCATGTGTAGTTTTTATTGTTTAAAATGTCATCTAAAAACCAAATTCACTAAGGCCCTATCACATGGAAGTATCGCTAGCCGGATGAGGACATAGCGAGGGACGTACATTCCTGTGGGGAGTACGGCATGGCTATGGGTCGAGGGAAGGAGTGGCGGTGGCGGGGTCCTCTGCGCCATGGGGACACAGAGAAGGGGAAGACTAAAACTACTGGGGGACAGACTGCTGGTGCTGGTGAAATAAAGGAGAGGATGGAGTTTTGGGGAAAAAAATACGTTTGAAACAAATGTATGTAAACCCCAGCACAATGGCCACCCGGCTGCCATCCAGAGTCATGACGGGAAGGGGCTTAGTTTAGACACTGCCGGTTGCCCAGCGTGGGGTGGAGGGGAGCCCTGCCAGTGTTGTTCTAGAACAGAAGGAACCAGGATAGCTGCAGAACATGAAAGGAAATGAAGCCTCCCAGCTTCCCCAGACAGGAGGACCCAGACTGACAGAAAGCCTGACTTACTGGGTGTCCTAAGTCCATCTCCAAGAGCGCAGTTGGCCTTCCAGATGCGTGGGCTTCTGCCTCATGGGATGGTTGGTGATGCACGGGTAGGATTCACCCACCATCTTAAAACTGAATCTTCCTAGCAATGTTACCACGTAAAACTCCACGATAAGCTGCCCATTCTTCCATGTGAGGCATCCACCTCTCCGCAGCCCTCTCTTTTGTAAAACAATGTTAATCCTTAATGGATGACCTAATGGAACATTAGCTCTGATTATGCCCTTTGCCAGCAACTTCTAAGAAACTGTCCTATGGAAATGCTCACTCACCTGTACACACTAAGATATTCACGACAGCATTTTTTGCAGGTGTTTTAAAAGTGTTTCTCTGCAGACGGATGACTAAACTGTAGCACATCTATATAGGGCCCACTCTATGCACCTGACCAGAATGCGGTGATTCTGTAGGTATGACTGCAGACAGATACCTTAGAAATACTGTGAAGTGAATAAAGCAAGTTGCCCCATTCATGTAAAAATAACAACTTATGTATTTATGTGGGATATGTATAAAACGCCTGGAAGAATTCTCTCCCATCAGACTGTCTGAGAGGTGAAATGAACAGGTGAGCAAGACGGGAGAGGGGATTTTGCTTTTTCTTTCATGTTATTTTAAAATGAAATTTTTCCAGTGACACTGCTTGCTTTCATGATTAAAGATAATTTATAGAGTAGCACTTACTATGTGTTAGGTACCATTCTAAGAGCTTTATGTGTGTTAACTCGTTGAATTTTGACAATAACCCTATGAGGTGGCACTATTCTTGTCCCTTTTATAGATGAGGACGTGGTCCCTGCCCAGGACATGTAAAGGCGCTGAGCTTCGAACCCAGTCCATTTGGCCCAGAGCTGTGCTCTTAATCTCTAGGTTATAGGGCCTCAAAAAGATTACATAAACAAGTCACACGGTTTTAGAATCAGGCCGCCCTTGAACTCCAGTCTTTGCTGAGGAGCTGTGTGATTCTTAGCCAGCGTCTCGCGTCTTGGTCAGTTCGCCCATCTGTAAAGTGGGGATTAAGCTCACACACCTCAGGAGGCTGTCGTGGCAGTCAGTGAGCACTCAGTGAATACAGACAATTTCCCTCTGTTGAGATGAAATTCTCAGCCCTTTAAGGACCGTGAACTTAATTGGCTATTTTCTTGACTGGCGGCCTGGCAGCTCCTGGTGCTTCAAGGGGAAGAGGGGCGGGGCTTGGCTCAGACGGAGAGCGTGGGAGTGCTGAAAAACACTTGGCCTTTTTCAGTTTTGCTAAAGCCAGTTAAGAAAATAAAACTAATAATATTCAATGAGTTACGAAATCATTCTGGGGTAAAATATCATCATTCCCATTTTCAGAATGAGGGTATGGAGGTTCAGGGATTTGCACGAGGTCACTGAGACGACTAAACAACACAGCCAGGACTGAAATTTAGATTTTCTAACCCCAAATCACCCACTGCCTGAGTCTGTGTCCATATCATGGTAGGACGCGCCACTGCAGCCTCTCGGAAGGAAGGCGCTATAGAAATGATAATAGCACCGTAGTAATCGTGCCGCTGGGGGACATTCCATCAGTTTGCGTGCTGCAGTTGCTGAGAAAGTGGCCTCTTCCGCTCTTCAGGACAAAGCTGATTCGCTGACAAGTGTGACAGACCCCTCGCTGTGGGTCCAGGCAGCCCAGGGTCACATTTCGCTTCCTTTCTCTCTGCTGTTTACGTCCTCATCTTTACAGTCACCATTCCATGAAACAGAACACAAGCCACCCTGGGGGAGCCGGGCGACCTCAGCAGGCAGGTGGCTGCTGGAAGGTGGCAGGAGGCCCGAGGTAGGGCCATGCTCATGGTTCCCTGCTCAACAGCTCTGCCTCTGCCTGACCCTTCTCATGTCCATCTCAAGAGCATATGGGGTCAGGGTGGGAGCCGAGGAAGGACTGTCCATTTGGGAGGCTCCAGCTTGGCTGCCCATCATGCAGGCCCAGTCAGTTCCTGCCAGGTAGGGCTTATGACCGTCCTCCAAGGAGAAAAGTGGCAACCGGCCATGGACAGGAAGGACCCAGAGTTCTCAGCCTTTTCTCCCGCAAGGCATAGACATTCATCAGCTCACTCCCGGGTGAGGGCTAGCGGCCTGCGATCCCAGGGCAGGAGGTGTGATCCCACAACTTTCTGTTTCACTTGAGGCACTCTTTGCTTATGTAAATGTGGATAGTTGTTCAAGCTGGGATTTGTTATACTATTCTCTCTACTTCTGTGTATATTTGAAAAATGCCATGATGAAATATTAAGATAAAATGTGTAAAAGCCCTTGGAATGCAAGTGTGTGGCAGTGCTGTTATGATAGAGATAATCTTGCATATGCAGTTTATTTTTTTCACAAAGTTTTTACAATCTGTAGTGCTGCATTATCAGCAATGAAGTGCTTGCCACACACCTGAACAACCAGTGCGAGAGCAGCCGGGACGGCAAGTTGGAGGTCCTGAGTGAGGTCATGGGTTTGGTCCTTTCCTCTTTGGTTCCTTCCCCACATGAATCCCTCCCTTGCCAACACACACACACACACACACACACACACACACACACACACACACTCACACTCACACTCACACACACACTCACTACACACACACACACTCACACACACACACACACACACATTCACACACACTTGGTAGGGGAACTCCTCTTGGGTGGTAACCATTTGGAGTTCCTCTGAATGGCCGTGTTGGCAGAAGGTCACCACGAGGCAAGGACCCGGCAAAGCACCCTTGGAACTGGTGTGGGCGTCTGCAGTGAGGGGCCGAGCACCACAGGGTCTGTGGGGGAAACACTGCCTGAACTCAGATAATAACACCTCTGTTTGCAAGCACTGGAGAAGAGCCTTACATGCATCTTCTCATTCAACCCTCTCATCAACCCAGATAGATGGAGGTTATTAAGTCCTTTTTACAAATGAGAAAACAGAGGCAGAATAACCAGCCAAGTTCCCAGGGCCTCCACCACTTCCAGGGTGAGTCCCTGTTTCTCTAGCAGCGAGTTTGGGTTGAGTGGCTTGAGAATGGTGTGGAAGAGCGAAGTGACTCCGAAAAGAGGCAGGCGAGCTGGGGTAACTCAATACCTGGCACTTGGTAGGCATTCAATATATATTTGTGAACTGGACTTTCAACAGAGTTTCAGCCATGGGGTGGGAGTGGGTGGGAATCTCCAGTGGGTTGGGGTCTCCCCATATACTTGAATTTCCCCCACGGCAAGAAACCACATAGGCGGGTCACAGTTATGGGCCGTGAAGTCCCAGCTCCCCTGTCCTCGGAGCTTTTCCTACCCTCAATCGGACGTCCTTGGGGGCTTGTCAGAAATGCCTAATCGCAGCTCCACCCCAGGCCAACTGACTCAGAACCCACATTTTCACCAGCCTCCTGGTGATTCCTGTGACAGGCCCGTCATTACCAGGCGGCCTAGTGACAATTCCTTTTTCCTGTTTGAGGTGTAGGGGGGCTAAGACCGCGTGCTGCCCTAACCTCCTTCCCCTCAGCAGAGGACCGCTGGAGCCGGGCGGAGGCAGACTTCTCCGCTGTCAGCGTTTCCAGGAAGCTGGAACCCCTGTGTGCTCCCCACGTGACCTCCTCTGCCCTGGGCTCACAGACTCGGGTCTGAGGAGCTCTTCCCCACAGCGTGACCGGGCAGTGACAAATGCTCCGCACGGAAGGAAATTGGTGAGCAGTCCTCGCATATTCTGAGTGAGTCATACTGACCTTTCTTGAGGACTGCACTCCAGATGATTAGACTTGTGGTTTCTGTGTCTCCATTCAGAGTGTACTGCTAATGTACACCTTGAGAGTGTCCCCCAAAATACAGGGGCTGGCGAGGCAGACAGGAGCTCCCCGACCTTGAGGCACTGTATACGAAGATAATATTATACTGTTACCAGCTTTGGTAATGAGGTTAAAATAAAGGACAGGTGACATGCCTCTGTAAACATGGACTGCAATGATTTGGGTAACTCCTGGGGACAGAAACTAGTCAACAGCAGCTCCAGGGGCCCTCACGCCCTGCACTCTCCCTCCCCACTGCCCACCGTCCTCTCCTGCTCAGGGCTGGCAGAGCAGAGTGCAGCCCACAACCGTGAGAGAGCGGCGGCCCTGCCCAGCGCCCCAGCACCTGCTCTCGGCATTCCATGGGTTTTGTCTGTTCAATCCTCATTGCAGTACCTCAAGGCGGTATTATTCTCCCCATTTTACAGATGAGGAAGTTGAGGCTCAGGGACGTTCAGTTGCCCAAGGTCACATGTCCGGAAAGTATCAGAGCACTGGAACACAGATCTGAGAGGGCTTCTGGAGCCCAGGTCTCTCCCTCCACACCCGGCTGCCTCTGCCTCACCTGGCTGCTTGTTCGATTTCGGGTGGGACGGTCACAGAGAGAGGGATGGTGGCGGCACTACACTTGGTGGCCGCTGACTCCGCTTTTGCGTCTGGTGCCCGCGGCAGGATCTGGAGATGCCCTCCATGAAACACCGAGGGGTGAGAAGAGGAAACCCCCAGGGCCGGGAGAATGATCTAAGCCTGTAATTAGAGGGTGGTGTAAATGCCTTAGAAAGGCCCTCTAGCTCTTCACGGGCTCTGCTTGGAAACAGACATGAGGTGACTTAACAAACCACCTCTGCATTTGAAACCCAGATGCCAAGTACCGGCCATTCGCTCTTGGGACCCGCCAGGATGAGAGCCAGACAATAAGGGCACAGAAAGACAGGAGGACGGTCAGAGGAGGAGAGGCAGAGGGCGCGAGCCAGGCTTCAGCTAGCCTGCTGTTCACAGGCGAGGCAGCTCCTCGGAGGAAGGCTGTCCCAGCCCACACCCAAGATGATTCAGGCCCGTGTTCCGGAGAGCACCATTCAGTCTTCCCCACCAGGACGCCAGACTTGGACTCAGCTACAGTTCTGCCACCGCCAGGCTCTCCCGGGGGAGTCCTTGCTCAGCATCCCCACCCGGAGCCCCCGGGCGTGGATTCTCTCCTACCCTTCTCCACGGCTCTCTTCTCGGCAGGCCCATCTCTCCCCGCTCCCTTCGCAGGGGGTCCCCCAAACCTTCCCTCCATCCACTCTTCCCTAAAGCCCCCTTCTCCACCCTGATATCAGTGCTCCCAAGCTTGCTTTACCATAAGAACTGCCTGGGAAACTTGGACACGCAGACCCCCAGGCTCCTCCCGGAGAGGTCTGGGTTGGGAGGATCCACGTGGAGATCTGGGGACCCCGTGTTTAGCGAGATCCCGTGTGTCCCATGACCAGATGCTGGACTGCACTCTCCCTGTCGTCAGAAACTCCTCCTAACTTCCCCTGAAGCTGGCTACAGTCCTCAAAGCCCCCCTCTCCCGTCCTGTGACAAACACCTCCAGGGCTCCAGGTTCGAAGTACTGACCTCCCACCTCCAGCAGCCTGCACCTGGGCTCCACTCCACCTGCCGCCCCCGTCCCCCATCCTCTCTCTCCTCTTTCTTTCACCAAAGCCTCTGGGGTTCTGTGCAGTTCCTCTGCCCCAGCCCCTCAACTGACATCGCCCTCCTTGAGGTGGATACTGACTCGCACAACGCAGGCACGTGTGATGGGCTTTGCGACTCCATCGGACACCGCGGACACTTTCTCCTTCATGAGTCTCTCTGTTCCCTTGACTTCTGAGACAGCATTTTCCCCCGACCCTCCTCCTGCCTCTCCATCCGTTTCCAGGCCGTCTTCCCAGTGGGTCTTCTCCCCCAGCCACCTCAGAAGCGGGTGCGCCCAGGTCCCCAGCTCAGCCCCCTCTTCCTGGTCAGCACACACACTTCCAGTTTCAATGCGACTTGCCCCTGGAGCTTCAGTTTCACCTCCCAGCGGTCCGCTAATGCTGATTAGTGCACGGACAGTTCAGAATGAGCACATCCCAAAGCCAACTCACCCCAAAGCTACGCCTTCCTTCCTTTGTACTTTTTGTCAGGATGAGACCTCCATTCAACTGGCTGCCCAAGCTGGACCCCTGGGAGCCGTCCTGGGCCCAGTCTCTCTACTGCTGCCCCCACACAAATGCACACACAGCCAACTATTCACCACGCCCTGGGGGCTTCATGCTTAACCGGTCCTCAAATTCATGCCTCCCTCCCCTCCCCCCAGGACCACTCTGGTCAAGGCCTCCCTCCTTTCTCTCTTACGCTCTCCATTGCCTCGCAGCGTGTCTCCCTCCCCCTGGTCCTGCCAGTCTGCCTTCTGCACCCGCCTGTGTGGTGCTTCTAGAATGCAAGCCCAATCCCTTCTCTCCACTCCCCAAAGGCCCCCAGGAGCTTCTCACCAGCACAGGTTGAAGCCTGAACTCCATAGCATGCCTCCCCTGAACTCACCACCGTACCCCATGCCTCCACATTCCTTCCTTTCTTTACCTAACCGGCTTGCACCCCTCTCTCCTCCCTCGGCCCGCATCACGTCCCCATCCACTTCTTGCCCCCCGCTGAGTCGGCGCCGCTGGAAAGTGTTCCTGCAACACCCTTTTGGTGATCTCGAATGTGTTCGTATACCATCCTCTGCGTATCAGATCACAGCGGCAGATTCAGCTATTAACTCCAGAAAGAGAAAGCGTGAGGTTTGTTTTACATTTTTACAAACTCTCTCCAGCCCTGGTTGTTATGACAGTGCCTGAGAGCTGGCTCTTCCCCGCACTCACGAATGTGTCTGAAGCCAACTCCCCCTCCCTCTCCCTCTGGGAGTGAAGCCCGAGGCCCACCCAGGGACTGGCCCACCTCTCTCTCAAAGGGAGTAGCCTCTCCTGGCTATTGGCAAAGCTACCAGAAATTTGGCTTCAAACTATTCACGTCTAACAGGTGGTCCAGAGATTCTGGCAGAGACTATGGTTTTAAGGAGGGGGTGAGATGGAGTCATAAAATGCCATGTTTTCAGACTGCCCTGAACCCTAAGGGCCAGATGGCTGGTGAGGGAATACCGTGCTTGTGGACGCCCAGGTGGGAGACAGGATGCTGGTTCACATACCTGGCCCCCTGGCAATCCTGAGGTGTCAGGGCAGGCCTCAGGAGGGCGGCTCACAAGCCCAGCTTGGGAGGAAAGATAAGAGGCTAAGACTGCCGCTAGAACCCCCAGGACTCCAGGGCACACTCCCTGAACACAGTGGATGGGACGAGGCCTCAGCCTCTGCAGGTGCTCCTCGGGTGGTCTGGCATTCACACACCCAGAGGAGAGGGGGTAGATCCTCACCCGGGCCTGGAGTGCTGATTAATGCAGAAAGAATTCTGTCAAATTAGACTGTAGAGCCCTTCAAATGTCCTCTGACCCAGCCCCAGTGTGAATAGGTCACACACTCCTTCAAAGAGAAGGCTGGAAAAGCTGACGGCGCCAGGCAATCCTTTGTAACCTATCAAAAGCTGGCCATGCTAGGGGAAGGGCTACAGTGAAGGCAGGAGCAACGAAATCAAAGGAGGCAGCAGGAGCCGCATGGCCAATTCAGACCATTAAAGCAAAGAATGGAAAACAGGGCTGCCTCATACAGTTGTACAGGTCGTGCACTGCACAATGTTGCTCAGCTGAAGGAGCAGATGAGGGCTGAAATCTGGCCCATGCGCTCACTTGCCAAGCTGTGTGTCCTGGTGCAGAACTACATTGGTAGGAAAAGGAGGCGACTATTTCTAATTTGCAAAAAGGTATTGTTTGGGGATTGTTGCAGCTTTGATGGAGAAAACATTAGCAGCAGCACTGAGAATGCTCAGGTGAATACAAGAAAAAGCCAGGATTTGGCAGAAGATGACAAGGTCCCTGGGGCCCCTAGGGCCCCTACTGGGTAGGGGCTCTGAATTTCAGCCTATCAAGATGATGTCCAGGCCCATGACTGTGCCCTGGTCCCCATGTCATCCCCCTCACCACCATCCCACTCCCTCCTAGCCAATCCCCAGCCATGCAAGGCCTCCATGGCCAGAGCGAAGAAGGCCAGTGTATTCACAGCTGTGGCTCCAGCCACGTAAACCCTAATGACCCGTTCCTGAAGGGGTGGAGGACACCTGGTGAAGAGAGGCGGTTTCCCCAAGCCCACACTGTGGCCACCACTGGTCTCAGCTATTAGCAGAGACTTCAGCTGGAGAGTTAGACCACCAGCCTATGGCTGAACGCCAGGTGAGAAGGTGCTGCTGAGTTTTCCCCTTTGTTCCTTTCCTATTTATAGCTTCACCTTAACTACATCCACTGCTGTTGACAGCCCACAGGTTCTAACCTGCCGGGGGAACTTCTAGGAAGATTAAAGCCTTGTTCTGAAAGCTCACAGCGCACGACATAAGGGACCACGGGGTTTCCTCTTGCCTTTCCGGCTTGGGACAGAAGTTAGACAGGCAAGTGGAGGATGCTCTGAAGCACACATGTGCACAGGAGGCCAGAGCGGGAAGAACTAGCTTCTCTGAGCCCTTATTCTGTGCTGTGCATACATGATCATATTTAATTCTCCAGCAACCCTGTAAAATTTGTATCATTATCTCCATTCTACAGATGAAGAAACTGAACTTCAGAGAGAGGAAATAACCCTGACCTTCTAGTAGGTCATAAGGATCTGATTTGAATTTCCTGGTCTGTCTGGCTCAGACACATGGGTTTTTTTAAACCCATAATGTGTCCCCTAATAGGCATCTCCCCTGGGGAGATGCAAACTCAAAATAGTAAAAAGGAACAGAAACAACTTGAGGAGTTTTGCACTAGCAACGGAAGCTAGTCTGCCTCCAGTCCTCTCCCTTTGTGTTCACACTTCTGAGACACTCTTGGGAGAAAATCACACCTCTTACCTCCCTCCCAACCCCTAAGGACTTCTGTATAGATAAAATCATGGCATCGAAGGTGCACCTTGTGAGGAGGAGGAGGAGTGGGCAGGCCTCCTGAGCTGATTACGTGGGAGCTAGCAAGGAAGAACCTCTTTTCCTCCCATCCAGCTCAACCCACTGCTCAAACACAGCATCGTGTCTCAGGCCTCACAGTTCAGTCACTGACCCGTGAGAGCAGGAAGGTGCAAGAACAACTATGGCGATGTTTACCGAGTCCTTGTTACGTAACAGCCACGCACTGTTCCAGGGGCATTAAATAGAGACCCACTCGACCCTTACACACATGCGTGCCAAGTACAAAGGAGGAGACTGAAGCCCAGACAGATGAGGGAACCTGCCCCAAGTCTCCCGGCTCTTATGAAGGTGACTTAGAAACAGACTCATGCAGCTTGGCGCCTAGGTACTGCCCTGCCTCTCCAAAGCTGCCCCTCCTTGATGCCGTATCCATTTTGGGGACAAGGAAACAACCCCCTGGAGGTGAGGGACTGCCTGCCTAGCCAAGACCTGGGCCAGGCAAGGTGTGGGGTCTTCTGACTGGGACCAGGGCCTCACGGCACCTCACCCCCAGGGCTCAGCACACTCAGGACTCACTAACTGCGCTTCACTCAGCTCAGGCTCTAGATGCCCTTAATGCTCTGAACTAGACCATTCCTAAGTACCTGCTTACCTGCCCAGCATCTGTACAGTACTTGAGGATCCCTGATGGGCTCATGGAAGGCTAAACACGGCTTCCATTAGCTTCTTCACCTCTCCCCTCTTCAGCAGACGGAGTCAAACGGAAGCCAGGAGGGACAGTGGCACCTCACACAACCAGCAGCGTTTGGCAACGACTTTGCACACTCCCTGCAAGGCCAGCAAATATTTTGATAATCTTTCCCCTACAGGACTCTCCTGGGGAGAACAAGTGGACACAGTCGGGGGCAATCTCTCTGTAGATTTCACAGGGAGAGACATTACATCAGTGGAGGGGATTTTGACTCTCAGGACTTTTGGGAAGGGAAGCAGACTCGGAAGCAGGGGCTGCCCAGTCATCTGCCATGTCTCTTAGCCTCTGGTGTGGGCCAGAAGGGAGGCCACGGTGGACATCGTCCAGTGGGAGAGAGCCAGGGTGTGGGTAATAGTTCAGCCTTTGGAGTCAGCCAGACTGTGGCCCCGAGGGCCAGTCCTACCGCTCGGCGCTGGGTGACCTCCAGCAAATTGCCCCACTTCTCTCTAGTCCTCCGTTTCCCCACTGAGAAAGAGAGATGATAAGAGTTGTCACCTCTTGGTGATAATAAGAGCCACTCACCTCTTGGACTGGCCCTTGAGAATTAGACACAGTAATGTCAGGGAAGCACTGAGCACAGGGCCTGGTGCATGCAGGTGTGGAATCACCATAAACACAGTTCCTTCACTTTCCTGGAAATAAGCTCAGGGTGGGGGGTGGGGGTGTCCTTCACTGTCATTGGCCCCCTTTATCGAGCTCCCCTTAGGGGGCCTGAGGCCCCTCACCTGACCCAAACTGTGCCTTTGGGAGGGGAGGAAGAGTCCAGAGTGACAGGCCACCCCATGGTCACAAGTTCCCTCAGTGGAAGAAGTTCAAGGGCGCATCCCAGCAGACAGGTCAGCCCCGCTGGACAATGAGAGAAACCCCACAGACTCCTGGGAGGGGACATTTCCGCACAAAGGCGTATTATTTTGAAACAGATAAAATAAAATTGATGAACACTTACAAAAAGCAAAATAATATAAAGCCATTGAGACAAAAAAGGGGCGGTGCAGATGGAGCGGCCCAGGACAGAGCGTGCCCGGGCAGAGGCACAGCGGCCTTTTGCCCCCTCATAGGCACCTTTTGGCTCCACCCCCCAAAGAAGAATTTGCTTCTATTTTCAGTGTCTACAGATCCCGCAGGACACCCCATGGAGGGTTGCCCTGGGCCCAACATTCTCCTGGTGACTGACCAGTCAGGCAGTGGGTACCTGAGAGAGGGAGCCATTTCCTGTGTCCCTGAGCCACCAGTCATACCTGCCAATAGCCACCTTCTCCTCTGGGAGCACCTGGGTCACCCTCAGGGACAGGGCAGGACCTGGCCCCGAGAAGGAGCTGGCCACATGCTGCAGAAGGATGCGGCAGCGTGTGAGCCTGCGGTTTGGGTAGGGTGAGGAGTGGACACGCTGCCTTGCCCACAAAAGACAAACATATTGGCCCATCCCGCCTGATGGTTTCAATGTCATGAGAGACGTAGTCATGGGGGAAAGTCTTGGGGTCAACACACACCCCCTTGCACACATCCCATCCCCCATGCTTAGCCCCACCACAGCAACTCTCCCTTCCCGAGCTGCATACCAATAGCGCTGCTTTACATGGTCTATGAAACCCATTTGATGTGTGTCTGGTGGGGGGCGTTGTGAGGGGATGCTCGTGGAGGGAAGGAGAAATATAAGCACATGGGCCAGAAGAAGCCTCAAAAATAAGGGCAGCTCAACCATTTCCTCTCTGCACCCCAACTCATCAGCTCAGGCTCAGGGACAGGGAAGGTCCATGGCCAGCTCTGCACAGCAGGCTGACCTGGTTCTCAGACCCAGCGCCCGGTTTTGTGCAATGGAAGTGGCGGGTGCAGCCATCAGCTCCCGCAGGGAGTTTGTGGAGCCCCGGGGCTCAGGCCCGGATCCCACAGGTAGGGACAAGCCCTGCCCCTCATTTGACTCTGCTGCCGCAGTCACAGCTCCCTCGCAGACGAGAAGTCGAAGCACCTCATTAAGACGGGAGGTCAGATAACAGCCCCGGGCTTCTTCGGAAACCTCACTCTGGCCAGCGGCACAGAACTGCCCAGGTCTCAGGGCCCCCGGGAGCCCCCGGCGTCGTATTTCGCACGCTTCTGCCTCTGCTGCTCCCACTGAAGGAAAGGGCTTGCTCCCACTTTGTTTTTCATTTCAAGAATACCGCAACCCCCAGAACTCATGTTTTTGTTACAGTCAGGTGGCAGCTACCCACGCACTTCAGAGGCTGCAGACCCGATCCCAGCCACCCCCAGCACTGTGGTCTCTGGGAAGACAAACAAGCCAGGGAGAGCCAGCCAAGGGATCCTGCCCTCCGTGGCCCAGGGCTGGCCACCGAGGCTGGCGTCAGTCAGAAGAGCTCACAGGGGTCCCTGCCGGAGCACAACGGCAGCTGCTTAGAAGTTACAAGGAACTGGAATTTTGGTCGGATCAAGCCCTCCTCTAGTGGCCAGAGGGGAGGCAGATTATATATATAATCCATGTGGTGAGGAATCTTCATTGGAGAAAAGCAGGATACATTCATACAAATGGGAAAACTACTTTTAAAAATGATTTTTAAAGATGAGTTTTGTGTGTGTGTGTGTGTGTGTGTGTGTGTGTGTGTGTGTGTGTTAAGGATTTTTCAAAAGCAAAACACCTCTGCAGGCCTTCCAATTATATATACATATGATGACAGATATATTATTACTGTGATGCATTTTAGTTTACAAAGTACTTTCATATGCCCATTCATTCAACAAACCTTCATGAACCCCCTACAAAGATCAGACACTTTCCTAGGCATGGAGGGACACAGTGGTGAGCGAGACAGGTAAGACTCCCACTTCCACTGATCTAACTCTCTAGCTGGGGAGGCAGCCCATAAATACCAGGCAGTAAATCAGCAAGATAAGTTCAGGGAGCTGTACGTGCTTTGAAGATCATACAGTCAGGGAGGAAGGGGGCTGCGTTACCCATATTTCAGGGGCTGCATAGGCACCTGTGGCTGGTGGCGGGTGGCATAGATATGGAACATTTTCATCATTGCAGAAATTTCTAAGATAGCATTGAAAGTGACTTGGGGCTAATTCAGATGGGTGGTCAGGGAAGGCCTCTCTGAGGAGGTACCTTGAGTTGAGACTCCAAAATGAGAAGAAACCAATAGCTCCCAGCCTTGTGTGGTGGTGGAAGGAGTGAGCAAAGAGCTCCAGGCACTCCGGGGCAAAGATCCAAACGTAGGCATGAATTTGGCAAAGATGAGGAACAGAGAGAAAGTAGTATGACTGGAGTATAATGAGCTGGAGGTGTGGAGAATGGAGAACAGTGAAGCCAAAAAGAATAATAAAAACAGCTGGTAGCTGTTGAGGGCTATGTGCCAGGCATCTGTGAGGTAGGCGCGGCTATCCTCCTTTCACGTGTGAGAACATTAGACACAGAGAAGTCACACTTACCCAAAGTCACACAGCTGGAGAGGGGATTCCGCCTGGGCACTTAGGCGCCGTGCCAAGGAGACAGGGGCTGCGCCATGAACACCCTGCGGGGAGTTGGGACCCTCTCTGGGTGCGGTAGAAGCCCTCCCAAGTTCTTAGGTAGGCGAGAGTGACTTGATCGATCGCACTTTTAAGTGGGCAGAATAGACTGCAGAAGATGAAGGCAGAGGCTACCTTACTCAGCCAGGCAATGACATTATAATGGCTCTGATTAGGTCAGCAGCAACTTTGTTTTTACTTTTTAGAACCGATCAGACATTGCACTTTTATCTTCAAGAACTTTGGCGGATAAAACAAGGCATCTCTTCTAAAAAAAACTTTGAAACTCAATATACACACCCCAAACAACCATTTAGCATGGGAAAGCTAGTTTTTGCATCTTACCTAATTCCACTTAGAGCATCTTTTCTATTTTCTTTAGATTGCTATCAGATGAAGCCAATGATCTTCCAAAACTAGCAAGCTGGTTTTGGCTCCACCCATGGTCGTGTCCACGGCTGGAGGGGAGCAGCGTCTCCAGTCAGGTGGGACCCAGGCTGTGGGCTTGTGTGTGGAAGAGACCTCCATGGACTCAACAGCATTTAGAGGTGCAGGTGTTAGGACTGGAGTGATAATCAGGGCTCCCCAGCCCAATCTGTCCTGTGACATTGGCTTTGGCTGTGGTGTCGTCCTTCCAAGTTCTTTTGTAAAAGAAGCAATGGAGGTAAACTGACAGACCTCCCAGGGAAACATGCAGGAGTGTTATTTCACCTAAATCTCCAAGCTCCTGCAGACAGTTACTTAAGGTTCTTACATAGAATGCAACTCCTCACTGCCTCTAGCCCTTAAACCCTCTCCCTCATCAAATTCCTATTGTTCCTTTAGACCTTCTCTTCCCAGAGGTAATGGGATTAAGGGAATTAAGTTCAGCTAGTGTTTCTGTCCAGCCACAGCTACGTCCTGAGGCTCAAAGTGTGGTGGCCTGTTTGGAAGGTAAAGGTTCAAGTCAAGGTCACAGCCCTGCAGTGTGCCCCGCCCCTGACACCCTTTCCCCTCCGTCAGGTTCCCTGATTTCTCTGTGGCTCCGTTTCTTCCTCACTAAAATGAGGGTGTTAACTACTGCTGTTCTACCTCATAGTATTGTAGTGAGAACTAAGTAGGTAAAACAGAACAGTCATCACCGTTGGCTACGACATCGTATTACCATCACTGCAGGGGAGCGGATAGGAAAGAAGGTGACCCACCCGAAGCCGGTCTCAGGGCTGTGATGAAAGTGGGGGAATAGGGTCCAGAACCACCCAGGAGACAACCGCCCTGGAGCGCTGGCGGGTCAGTCCGAGGACTTGCCTCAGCTCCGGCCCTGCTCCTTGAGTGACTCTGTAGGCTGGGTCAACCCCACCCCACCCCGGCCGTGCCAGCCACGGTTCCGCAGACTCAGCACGGCCCCCACTCTGGGCCAGCGCAAGAGCCGCTGGGCGGTTTCCGGCCTCGCCTGCCCCCCGCCTCCGGCTAGCTTTGGTCGGATGCAACATCTCCTGTGGGTGAATGCAGAGGAAAGCCCTCCGTTTGGGGTGAGGAAGTCATGGCAGTTCAGGTCCACCTCTGTGGTTCTGCAGGAAAGTGAGTGACCCAGGCCTCAGGCTGGTGGGACCCCAGGCTGCTTCTTTGCCTGTTGAAGCAACAGCTGACGATTTAATTCTAAGTAACAATGATTCACAGGACAGCAGTTCCCTTTTTTGCCAGAGCATCTTAAGATTAAGCCTTTCTGCCAGGTAAAGGAAGGTCTTACTTCCCAGTGGAGGCAGAGGGAGGCAAGCCAAGGGGTGTGATTAGGAGCACAGACTTGGAGCCCAAGTGTCTGAATGTGGCTTCACGACTTAAAGAGCAGTGTGGCCTTGGATAAGTCACTTAACCTCTCCCTCCTCGGGTAACCGCCAAACAGACAATAGTAGTACTTACTTCCTACGGTTCTCATGAGGGTTAAGTGAGTTAATACCCGCCCAGAGCCTAGAGCAATGCCTGGCACATAGTAAGTGCTTCTCTAAGTGTTGGAGAAATAAATATCCAATAATGGGGAATTGGTTATATAAAACCTACACAATGGAATACTATACAGCCATTAGCATCTCTCTTATAGAAGAATAGTAATAGAGAAATATATTCATGATCTGTTATTAAGAAAACAATATGCTCTAAAACAAACTACAGTATACTATTGTTGAAAAAAGGAAAATAAATCTAATGCATTGAAAAACTTATCAAAAGGGTATACATCAAAAATAATACATCTAATTGTTTTTCTGTCTTCCAAAATGCCTGTGTTCACTTAGTTTAGTTGTAAAAAACAATAAGAAATAAAAATTATTCAGTAATGAAAATTATACAAATTATACAATTATACAAATATAGTAAAGGTGCATAATCCAGATTAAATGATCATGCTTTAAGATGAGGATGACAATGATGGTGATAACAGTAAAGGTTCTGACCTTCCCCAAGACTAGGTCATTCAGAGCTGAGGCCGAGAGGTGACCACCAGCACATGCCTTAATGATCAGTCAAATGTTATAATCAAAAAGAAAAAACAGCAATATTACGTGCTTATATGGATATGGCCTACTAATTCCTTCTGGGAATAATCAAAAGCTATAGCAACACAGCTAGATTTAAATGTTACCTAAGTGACAGTGACCCACACATGTAAAATAAACCGAGAAGCGACCGGCAGTGTAAAAGCAATGGAGTGAGCATGCTCTGCAAGGCGGTGTGAGTGGAGGGGGAGTCGAGTCACGGAAGTCGCGAGCACAGCCAGGACGGGGTGGGGTTGGGGAGCATTCCTCCAGCCATTGAGTCAGAGGTTTCAAGAAGGAAATGGAACTTCAGGGGCTGCTAAAAGAAAGGAAGGAGATAAACATCTCCTTTTACTGCTTACTTGTGTAGAACTTGAGTGAAGAAAAGACTAAGTCAAGAACTACCTCTGAACCATGACCTTCAGTCCTGAGCAGACTTGTCTGTCACCAAGCCAGTTCTCACTGCACTCGAGGGTCTTAAAAAAAATTAAAACCCCAAACATGCTGCATCTGGGCTCTGATGGATGGGACTAATATTAAATTGAACCCTCTGCGTGTCAAAGGACAGGTGGTACGATGAATCCAAAAATCAACTTAACCTCGCTTCCAAGGCACCTCACCTGGCTTGGCCAGGTTTTCCTATGAACACTCACAGCTCCACATACCCCTTTCCTGGACCCAATCAACACTGGGTCCTTGGAAAGTTGTTAGGATCTTGTTTATCTCCATGTTTTTAGCTCATAAATCCTCTCCCCAGCATCCTGTTACCCTCTGCAGACCTGAAAAGAGTGGAAAAACAAAACAAAACACTAGTTGCAAATTCTGAAATTGTGCTGGCCGAAGGAAACTTTTGACTGAGAGAAACTGGTTTCAGTTCCCCTTCAGTCTTTTCGAATGTCACCGCCATAAAGTCTCTCATATCGCTTATACCTTATGCACAAACCGCACTGATATCCACATGGAAGGGATCGCTGCCACAGCCCCCTGAACTCATGGACTGGCTGGAACTGCTGCTTTCTTTCCAAAGAACCATGGGGCCCATGGCTTCCTCGGCTCCCCCAAGGGCTGAGCCCAGCACACAGGCAGGAGGAAGCTGTTTTGTTCTTCAGCAAGAGTTACAGCGATTAGGACACCCAGATGCTTTCTGCTGATGCTCGTGGGGGACCAGCCTCTAAGCTTTAGGCTTAAAAAAACCAGGGGACGCAAATTTTATATCATGAGAACTGATGGCATATTTGAAGAAGGCAATGAAGAGAATCACCAGGAGATGTGCCACAATAATCTGAAAAAGTCCTCATTGCATTTAGAGAAGGGAGGGCAGGAGCCCAGATAAGTCAGAGCCTTTTCCCTCCCAGGAGCATCTGGTTTAAAGTTACAGAGAAGGGAGGAACAGGAGGTGTCCGCAGGCTTCTTGAGCAGAGGGCTCCTGACTGCTCAGGCACATGTCATGTCACCAGGACTTCCCAGCTGGGGATTCGCCCTCGTCCCCTCACCCGTTCCCTGACCCTGAGAGCTGGAGAGGCCACACTGATTTACAGCCACACTCCCTTTCCCCTCTTTCCCGATCCTGCCGGTCTGTGGTCAGTTCAAAGCACACCCAAGGGAAAGAGAGTTCAATGAATCTGCCAAACTGGGAAGTGGTTTTGGGCAGGCACTGACGTTCTAACACACACTTTGTCTTGAATTGGGCCCCTTGCGCTCCAGTGGAGCGGGGCTGTGGTCTGTGCAGGTGTTCGCCGGGGCTCCCAGAGCAGAGCCCTCTTCTCTGAGTAGGCGCCCCTGCATACGGGTGTCTTCAACTACTGGTGTTAGATTAGGGTTCCCGGTGCTGAGCGCAGGACAGGTAGCCCTCCTTTCACTCTCCCTTCCAGCGGCAAGCGGGGGGAATATCTCCTGGACTGGAGATGGAGACAGAGAAAAGAAGGCAGTTTAGGTGGAAAGCTATTGGGTCTTTAGAAATTCTACTCAGCATTTATGGATTTCAGATTGGCAGAGAAGAGACTTTATCTGGTCAATGCAAACCTATAAGGTCAGGAGTGTTGCTCCTATGATGTTATCTCAGAAGACTCTCTTTCCTTGCTGGAACATTGTGTAATTTTCTTCCACATCTCTATCTCAAGTATATATTTTTTAAAACAAGACAAAAAATGCTATCTTTCTATAACCAAGCCACGAAACGAATAGATCTGTTCAATGCTGTGTTTTCCTTGCTTTCCCTCTGCAGTGCTTTTTTGGGGAGCCTTCACATCTTTAGACTCTTTTTCACTAGACAAATATGGTTAGGCCGCCTCGAAATGAGTCCAGGCGCTCCAGCATTTCTAAAATGGTACAAACCCATCCCCGGTGGGATAGGGGGTAGAAAGGTAGATGATGGAACCAAGAGGGGCTGGCCAACAGATGGATTCTCTCCGTGTGTCAGGGCCCCGTGTTTCTGCCTCGGCACCTACTGGAGGCGCCAGTCCAGGGAGCTCGGCAGGCACAGCTGGGCTGCACACGCCCTCCCCCTGCCGGCTCAGGTGTTTGCCGCCGCTCCCTTCGCCCCTTGAAGGGTATTTTTGAGTAGGAAGAACTAAAAACCCAAAGTCACTACTTCGGAGAAAGCTTACCCGAGCAGGGCTAATCAGAGAACTCAGGGCAGAGCCTGCAGACCCACGGAGCTCTGCCCCCTGGGAAGCCCCCGCTGTCTTCAAGCTGGGGACCTCACCCCCCTCCCCTAAATGATGGTGTTATGGTGAGAATTCCCCAAGCCGCCAGCCCTTCGCGAATCACAGGCAGCCTCAAGTGATGGCTGTTTTCCCGCTCTGCGTTCGCTGCTCCCCAACCCCATTTCCCTCCTACTCTCAATGTCCTTATTTTCCATCAAAGTAACTGTTCACTTTGTGAACCCTTAGCACATATTGTTTTGTGACTGAGTTTTTCATGCTTTCTGAACACCCGTGTCTCTTTAAGAGCTTCCTACTCCCTCTTGGTCTCCAGCCCTCTTAACTGATTGTTCTGCAGATTTCCTAGGCTTCTCGGTGGCGTCTCCTCCCCCTTTCCTTTCCCATCCTTGCCTCTCTCTCTCTCGCCCACGCCCAGGCTGACGCTGCTTTCCTCTCTCTTCGGCGCCTCCCCTTTCCCTCTGCTGGCACCTCCTCCTTCCTGCCCCTTCTCCTCCGTTACCATCCCACTCCCGAGGTGCCCACCCCACCATCCCACCCCAGCATTAACCCCCCTGGTGGGCACCACGGGGAGATGAGGAGCAGCCCCCACCGAGGGCAGCTCATTTGGTTTCTAAAGGGCTTTTCCCATCTCAACTGGTCACAAGCATGCTTAAGGCCAAAGTGGGACAATACTCCTTAGAACAGTGTTGCTACTCTCTTTTCTAAGAACCTAAACTTCCTTAGAGCCCCTGGTGCTGGTCCTCTAATAACCGGGTTTCTTGTTGCTCCTAAAGGCAGACTTCTTAGCAAGACCCACAGGGCCACACCCAGTGGCTCTGGCTTCCCCTGACCTTTCGGCCTCGTACGGTCCCACACGTGCCTCTGAACTCCTGCCAACTGGTCTTCCATCAGTTTCTCGAAAGTGCTAATATTCCCTTCTACCTTAGGGTCTCTGGTCACACTATTCACTTGGTCTGGAACATTCCATCTCCTTCCCCTGCTGTATTCAGTTACCTCCTTTCCTTAGTTACCTGGTGCTGTGAAACAAATTACCCCAGAACCTACCAGCTTAAAACAACAGAATTTTGTCACCTCAGAGTTTCTTTGGGCCAGGAATCTGGGAGCGATTTAGCCAATGGTTCCGAGTCAGAGTCTCTCAACATGTAAAATTCAAGCGGTTGGCCCTGGCTTCCGTCATCTGGAGCCAGGGTTTCCCTTCCCAGCTCACTCACTCGGTGGCTGGCAGACCTCAGCGCCTCTCAGGCTGTTGGTGGGGACCCGAGACCCTTGCCACATGGCCTTTCCGTGGGCTGCCTGAGCGCTCCTTAGGACATGGAAGTGGGCTTCTCTCAGAATCAATGATCAGAAAGAGAAAGAAGGAGCCCGAAACAGAAGCTATAGTCTTCTGTGACCTAATCTCAGAAGTGACATCATCCTTTCTGCCATACGCCATTGGATGAGCAGACCAACACTCCTACAGTGTGAGCGGAGACTACACGTGGTGTGGATATCACGCAGTGGGGGTCACTGGGTACCATTTTGGGTAGCTGGCTTAATTATTACTTCTCTTCCTTTCCCTTAATACATTTTTGTAGGAGTTTGTGATTAAAGTGTGTCTCCTCCATTGCATAAGCTTTTTGAGAACTAGTATCTGGTTTGCTTATGTATCACTTAGCTTTTGCTGCAAAACAAACCAACTGAAATGCAATGGCTTAAAAAAGCACCCTTTTATTATTCTCATGGGCTGTGGGTCAGCTCAGCTATTGGGTTAGCCGGGGCCAATGTGCCTGAGTTGGCCTCACTCGCTTGTCTGGCAGGTGGCTGGCCTTGGGCTGGGACGATGAAAGTGAATGGGTGGTGTGTCTCTCACTATTCAGCAGGCTAGGCGGGGCGTGTTTGCCTGGCACTGTAGGGTTTCAAGAGCACGAATGGAAAGATGCAAGGGCTCTTGAAAAATATGGGAAAGGCATAACATCACTCCAGCTATTTTCTATTAGCCAAGACAAGTCACAAGCCAGCCCAGACTCAGAAGTGGAGAAATAGACACAATCTCTTAATGCAAGGAGCTGTAAAGTCACACTGCAAAGGGGTGTGAATAACGAGGGGGCAAATGCAGCCATTTTTGTAAATGATTTCCCACAGCACACCATAGTATACCCAAAGCCTAGCACAGTGCCTGGCACATGGAAGGAACTCAATAAGAGGAGTATTTCTTGAATGAATGAGTTTGACCACCTTATCTTTAGCTGTGCTTTTATTGCCCTTGGTTTATCTCCCTCATTGCTACGCAAGCACCTGGAAAGACCGGGATCCTCTCTTATTCATGTTTCTGACCCCACAAACTTGACCTGGCACTGGGCTTCGGTAGTAGGAACACATGTAAAGGCAACTTTTTCCAAACTCTGGCTGCGTATCTCTATCATTCTGCCTTCCTCAGAGCTTAAAGGGTTCCACAGCAGGCTTTCATAGGCTTTGCAGTCCAACAGACCAGGGCTTGGAGCCTGCATCTGTCGTTTGCCAGCTGTATGACCTCTGGCAAGTTTCTTAGCCCAGCTGAGCCTCAGTTTCTTTTCCTACAAAATGGGGGTGCCTACCTCAGAACTGCCATAGGGTTTAAGGGCCATCGGACGCGTGAGCACTGAACCCAGTGTAGGCTGCGTAAACACCATCTCTTTCCCTTTACCCTAATGCCTCACGTCATCTCAACACCTGGCTCCTCCAGGCCCAGCCCGGCTCCCTCGCCTGTCCCTGGAAGGCCTCGTCTGCTCCCTACGTCTCTGGGTCTTGAACACGATCGTCGGCATAAACACGAGTGCAGCGAAACTCTAATTAGCAGTGCAATTCCTGCTGCTACAGACGGGCAGGAAAATTGCTGATGACGTGATTTTTGCCACTACGCGGTTGCACGGCTCTAATCTTGAGGCCAGAGGATCTTCTTGTCTCCCTCACGTGTCCGGAGCTCAAGCTGCCGCCTATTACTCTGTCCTACTAACTGTTTGCCCTCCAGCCACCGTAAAAGCGCTCACCGCTCATCCATTTGTTAACCCTCCAGACATTTCTTCTTGCCAGGTGGGCGACCTTATCTCCAGCTTTACCCTTTCCCTCTTTACAACTCCTTCTCCCTTCCCCTCCCTCACCCCACAGAGCCATCTTATTATTATTATTATTATTATTATTTGCCTTTTTCCATGTGTCAGACAGCATGCCAAGCACTTTGCACTAATTGCCTCATTGATTCTTACATGAACTGTAGCGGCGTAAGAGCTGTTACCACCATTTCCCTGGTGAGGAGACCGGGGCTCAGAGAGTTCACATGACGCTCATGGCTGCATACTTGGGTGGGTAGTAGAACAAGATTAGACCAAGATTCTGGTCCAAAGCTTGCACCCTCTCCCCAATGTATACCCCCTTTCCTCTTGTCTAATTGTAGTACATCCTGTGGCAACTTCCTGCTGGAGTGAGTGTTCCTTCTCCTCTGTATGTGCCGGGCCTAGATGTTATTGGTGCTTTCTTTACAGTCACCACCTTCCTCCTCAGCCCTTCACTTTCCTTTTTCCCTAGAGCAGTGCAGTTCAATAGAACTTTCTATGATGGAAATGTTCTCTGCATTGTCCATTACGGCAGCTACTAGGCATGTGTGACTTTTGAGCACTTTTGACATGTGGTCAGTATGAATGAGAAGTTGAATTTTAAATTTTATCTAATTTTAATTAACTTAAATTCAAATAGTCACATATGACTACTATTATATAACACAACTCTAAGGTCTTTGTGCAGTTTGTTATTGGAAAGAGGATGGAAGTAGGGAAGGGTGGATGGAGAGAGAAGCCTGCAGAACAATTACTCATGAATATTGAGTGAAGACTAAGCTTCTCATAAGAAAAATCATTTAATGACGTCCAGATTCCTGGTCCAAGACTCCTTCCTGGACCTCTGCCTTCCAATCACCAAATTCCTGGTGAGGTCATCGGAATGCCAGGCCTTAGGGATTAAGTTGAGGGTTTCCAGAGGGCCAGACTTCCTGAGCGACATGGTGATTGAAATGTACCCATCCCAGAGTAGAGAGAGTGACAGGTTACTGAGGTGGGATTACCTTCCGCAGTGTATGCTGCTGAAATCAATATTCAGTAAACATGACCTTTGGCCTGCAGTTTACAATTCTACAGAATTTCCCACTCTATAGAATGTCTAGAAATGCAGATTTAAAGAATCAAAAGCAATCGTTCCAGAAACTGAAATGCCATTTTTGTTTGTACTGAATCAAGACAGTTCCAGGACTTCGACACAAAGAGGTCTCAGAAATGGTTAGCTGATGAATTTGACTGCTCTGAGCCTTCGAAGATTAACAAATTTCTATTGGAAAAATCTGCCCAGTTCTAGAAGCAAAAAATTCATTCTTTTACTCATTTTTTCATCCAACTATCCATCTATCAACCCACAAACATTTTCTGAGTTCATAAGAACTTCTAAAATGCAGATGGGAGAGGGGGCGTAAAAAAATGAGAAAGGCAAATAACTTATAGAGTCAACTTTTTCATTTCAAAAATAGAGACTTTTCTTTTCATGCCATAACCCAAAGGAGTTTCTGCTCTTAGTGTCTTCTACCAGGTATCTTTTATCCATTTATTTATATATTGATTGAATGTTGTCAAATCCCTTTAATACACAGACTGTCCATTTAGTTATTGTCACAAGAATTTGGAGTTTATAAAGCACTTTAACTGTACATTATGAAATTTACCTCAATAAACTGCAATTTATTTAATCACATATCTGTTTCTCTGTCTAGAACAGGTGTTCCTGAGGGCTAGGACATCATACTGACTGCAGTATTCACTGCCTGGCACATAACGGGTGCTTATTAAGTTCCCTGAAGGAACATAAAAGCACAGAAATGTGATACTTGGTTAGATCCATGACCCACCCAACTAGCCGTCTGTCCTCATGGGAGTCAAAATCCCAAAGGAATTTGAAGCAGCTTATGCTCAGCTCAGCCTCCCGTGAATTCACTGAACCCCACCTGCTTTACTTATATTTGCATCCTCTAGTGTCTTAAGGGATAAGAAATTCTCTAAGTGTATTGATCCCAGGTAGGACCTTGTTTCTTTTTCTTTCTTTTTGTGTGTATGCCCTAAAACCTCATCAAGTTCAAAAGTTGTCCTCTTTCTACTTCTAGCAACACAATATTTGGTGAAGATTTAAACATTATAATAGTCTTATACTTGACTTTCACAGTTTTATAAACTTCTGTCACATCCATTTTAGACTTGTGTGTTAGAGGTAAGAATGTGTTCTTGTAAAAAGGCTGTTTTGAATATGAAAGCTGCCCATTCTGCCTGTTAGTTAGCTCTATACACTCTTCTCAGGGTGCTTTGCATAAGGTCTAGTGACCCAACTGCATAGAATATTCATTTATTTGAACACTCATTCAACAAACATTTATTGCATGCCTACTATGTGCCAGGCACTGCAATTCTGCATTGGGTTAAGACTGAAAAAAATTATAAACCAGCAATGCCTTCTTGTTCTTCCCTCCCTGCTAGTCTCCTTTGCTCAACTTCTAGAGCAAACATTATGTTTGGTGTTATGGGCTGAATTGTGTTCCCTCAAAATTCAGATGTTGCATCCTAACCCCCAGCACTTCAGCATGTGACTATGTTTGGAGGTGGGTCTTTAAGACATAATTCAGGTAAAATGAAGTCATATGGGTAGGCCTTAATCCAATATGACTGGTGTCTTCCTAAGAAGAGGAAATCAGCACACAGACACAGAAGAAAGACCATGTGAAGACAGAGGGAGAAAACAGCAGGTACAAACCAAGGAGAGAGACCTCAGAAGAACTGAGCCCTGCTGGCATCTTGATCTTAAACTTCTAGCCTCTTGAACTGTGAGGAAAATACATTTCTGTCGTCTAAGCCACCCAGTCTGAAGGAGTTCATGAGGGCAGCCCTAGCAGACTAAGACATCTTGCGATTCATCATCTCTCTGTATATCTCCTTTTCTTTTCTCTTTCCATCTTTTCTTTCATTTTGTTGTGAACTGTTGATCTCTCAGAGATGTTTTTCTTACTTTTCACACAAGTGTCTTCTTGCCCTGGGTAGGTTGTAAAGTCCTCAAGAGAAAAATGAAGGAAACGAAGCACCGTCTCTGGGCTTTCCACCTACCCTGGTGCAATCGGCAGGACCATTTTAAAGGTGAGGAAACAGAGGCTCTGGAGAGAGAACTAAGTTACCCAAGATCTGTCAGCTGGCCTGTGGGGCTGGGCTCTCAATGGAACTGCCTGGTTCCAAAGCCACCAGACCTGCCTCCTCCCCAGTCTGCCTCCTTGAGCGCCCCAGCTGGTGGCCCACAATTTCTCGAACAGCCCGGAGAGCTCAGCTCACAGTGGGCCCACAGCACACTCAGAAACGATTTGCCGACTTGACTTGATTTAAATAAATGCAGATGTTGTGGCTGACCCAGGGACGTTCAGCTGACAGCGCTCCTCTCGCCTAACGCCTAGCGGACAGATGGCGGCTCCTCAGCAGGAGTGTGAAGACCTGGGGTGCCATGACTCATTTTCCTTCCTCTGCCCAGCCAACAAGTAAAAGCTGCAGGCCCTGCCTCAACGGTGCACTTTCCCAATATCTGTGAGAACAAGTCGCAAACCTTAATGCATTCGGGTGCCACTCAGTCACCTTGCAGTCATTGCTGTGACAGGAACAAAGATAGCACGTGCCAAGGACATTGACATCCACCCACACTGCCAAGTTTCCTCTGGACCCAAAGTGCCAGCATCTTCCTCCAGTGGGAGGACGGCTGTTTCACCTGCGGCGGAAAGGCCTGTGGGCAGTGGGATGCGGAAAGAGCCCAGCAAGGCTGCAGGGGTGCCGAGGGCCAGGAGCAGCCTCTGAAGGCGTCCAGCTCCACTGTGATTTAAAACACTTGGGAAACAATGGCTATTTAAATGCTCCTTTGGTAGTGAAACAGTTATAAAAATAGATCTGACCTTTTGGGTTTTTCTAATTTTTCTTTAAAAGAAAAAAAAATTAATTTCTTTTGTACAGTTCTGCATACTCTACATCCAGAGCCCGAAGCAGTCCAGAACTGACATGAGAGCCCTGGGTTGGAAGTCAGAGAATCGGTATTATTTCCAGCTCTGCCACTAATTTTGCCTCTAAAATGCAAATTTCTCCTGCTTCAAACCTTTAAAAGCTCAATCACTTAATGACTACATTCAAACTTGCTGACATGGCCGGTGAGATCAGGAGCGAGCCAACCATGTCCACCTGTCCTAGCGCAGGTTTCCCAGAAGCAGACCCTCAGGCGAGGATCTGGGCGCGAGCAGTGCAAGATCACTTGAGGGAGGTGATCCCCAAGGCCTGGGAAGGCAGTGGGGGCATGAGGGACAAGGACGGGAGGAATGTCTCCAAAACGCTCACTGTGAGCTGGTGACCGCTGGGGGCGACTTGGGTTCCGTCTCCTAGGGGCCCTCTGGGTGCCTGTGCAGACATTATCTGACCAAGAGCGAGCAGGCTGGAGTGAGGCGGGTGGTCACTCATCAGCTCCCCTTGCCCACTGGTTGAGGGTTGGCCTGAGGCCATTGGTTCCTTGGCTTTGCTGGGATCTGCGAGGGCTGAACACACTCTCAGGACCAGAGAACGCATCAGGCGGGGAGATGCGGGGCCTTGAGCCAGAAGCGACAGAGGGGCTGGAGAGATCAGAAGAAGAACTATATTACTAGGCAGCTCTTTTCCTTTAAAGGTGGAATCTAATTCTCTACCCCTTGAATCTGGTCAACACAGATTAACTGCTGAACCATGTCGGGGAGGCTGTGAAGGCTTTGACTACCAGCAGGTAGTTCTCTCTCACCTGGAGGCTTTGACTACCAGCAGGTAGTTCTCTCTCACCTGGAGGCTTTGACTACCAGCAGGTAGTTCTCTCTCACCTGGAGGCTTTGACTACCAGCAGGTGGGACCACTGGAGGCTCCACTACTTTTTCCACCTCATCCACCAACACCCCCTTCCACACACTCAACCCTTCAAATGACTCACTCATTCCCTGACTACTTAATAATGATAACAGCTACTACTGGTTTTTGTAAGCCTACGAATTACTGGGCGTTGTGATAGTCAGTTCATGCCTAAAAGCCAAATCCTTTTTTGATCCATGAGTCCTTGTCCTCCTGGGAAAGATCTCCTGTGATATTGTGAAAAAATAAATATATATATTTGGTCTTCATGCCCAGTTCCTGGCTCAGAACTCTTTTTTTTTTTTTTTCACAATTTATTTTATTTTAGTATCATTAACCTACAATTACATGAGCAATATTGTGATGATTAAACTACCCCCTTCATCAGGTCCCCCCACCAACCACCCTATTACAGTCACTGTCCATCAGCGTAGTGAGATGAGAATCACTACTTGTCTTCTCTGCTGGCTCAGAACTCTTAAAACCCTTGGAATTTCTGACTGAAAGGGGTAGAGGAGCGTCTTCTGTTATTCCCCATGCACCCCCCTCAGCCTTCACGCAGCCGATTCCCTCCCTGGGCCCCCATCCCCACCCCCTTGTGGAGCCGAAGTCAGGGAAAACTCCTTCGTGCCTTTGTTTTCTATTTTTACTGTTTTCCAATTAAAGGAACTCAGAATCACTTTTGTTAAAACAAATGAACAATAACAAAAGAGAGGAAAGAAGAGGACGTTCTGAGGAGAAAAGGAACACGTACACGCACTGGTCCTAGGAGCCTGGTCCTTTAGCTTGCCTCTGATCTCTCCCTTGCTTAGGAGGAGAAGGAAAGAATGCACCCCGGTGCTCCAGGCCGCGCTGTGTGCTCAAGGGGCCTGCCTGCCCGCCCCGAGCCTGCGGGGCACCAGGGCAGGATGCGCCAGGGTGTTGGGCAGCCGCAAGGAGCCTGCGCCGTCTCCACAGGCACTGCAGGGACAAGGCGGCCCTGGGTCGCAGTGTGTGGGTAGTGGCCACTAGCAGAGCTGGACTGACAGCTCTGGATGCCTTAGAAGTTCAGGGATGCCGCAGGCTGGAAAACTTTCGTAGGTGGGGCAGGAAGGAAGGGTAAGGAAGGCTCCTCTGAAGTCGGCACAGTGGGGGCCAGCAGTGGGGGAAAGGGGATGTTTACTCAGTTCCTGCCATGCCCTGCAGACTGGAGCCCAGGGCCAACGGCTCAGAACCCTCAGCGCCATCTTGAGCTGGTGAATAGAATACGGCGGTGGTTTGTCTGGGTCGTTTCCTCTGCCTAGAAGGTCCATCTCCACTTTGCCCACCCATCATAATCTCAGCATCCTTCAAGATCTCATCCAAATGTCCCCTCCGCTGGGAAGCCCTCCTTGACTGCCCACAGGAAGCATCCCTCTACAGGAGCCCTCATCTCCTTGTTGTGATTTTCCCTTTAATGACGTTGAAATTGTAGTAGAGATCCATGGCCCCGTGGCCCAGACCCCTCAGGAACAGAGTGGAAACCTTAGTAAATGTTTGTTGATCTGAGTATGACGGAGAATTAAGTCAGGCTCCTCAATGGGCTCCGAGGAGGAGCCACGCCACCCAGCAGGCTTCTGGCGGCCTCGGAGGAACTGAATGCCTCCCTCCTCTGACTCCAACAGAGCTGTTCTTCCCGAGCCTTCGAGTACTGCGACCCGTCATCTCCTGAGAGGCCACATGGTGAGGTAGGGAGGGGCCCCCGCGGAGTAAGGCTCAAATTCCACCTCCGCCACTACCAGCTGGGAGGCTCGGAGCAGGCCAGGGGGGCCAGAGTGCGCACCACGAGGGCGCGTCAGGGCCGAGGGAGTCACGCCATTGCCAGCGCTCACAGCTTCATCTGGAGACTGACGAGCACTCCGTACTGTCGGCTATTGCTGTATCTGCCTTGTCTTCTCCAAAGCACAGAGGCAGACCTCCCAGCCATCTCAGGCACTGTCCCAAGTGTGTCTGAGACTACGGGTGTGCGGGGCCCACAGGCTCAGGCCAGGTCCAGGGAGGGAGAGGGCAGCCTACGCCAAAGAAAAGGCCTCTTTAAGGGAGTGGCGTGGAGGGCGCCCTGGTGGTCCCATGCTCTGGGAGCCGCCCCCAAACTCTGCACCCTGGTCTGGGACTCCAAATGAGGGCCTGCTTGGATCTCAGGCCTGCCTTTCTGTTTCTGGCCTCCTGGCCTTTGCTGCTGTCCTCAGGGACAGACTATTTTAGGTAGCAGTCAAAATAAAACTGAGATTAACCCAGAATTCTTGGCAGTCAAACAATGCCATAATTATGTGCTTTCTAACTCCAGAAAGCAGGCAGCCGAAGCGGACCCGCCGGGGTCTGTGGGGTGCTCTGAGGGTAACAAGGCCTTGGTCCCGCACTGCATCACCTCTGCAAGCCCTTGGCTGCGGGCGGCCACCACAGCACCATCGGGCTCCCGGGAACCCTACTTCTTTTCCAGGCAGTCATACTGTTGATCAACAATACAACTTGCTTGCACACTGGACGCTGGCAGGTTGGAAGTGTGACTTATTACTTTCTGTATCATAAATCCTTCTCCCAGAAGTCCTGGTCCCAGGGGCTCATGGTCATGAGGGAACAGAGGAGGCTTGTGTTCCAAGGCTGGATTTTCGGGGCAGGAAATCACCCAGAGGAATGCATTTGTGCTTTGATTGCTGACAAGGGATGCAGACCCCCTCGTGGGGCAAACAGGCCCCTTCCTCTCTGCTGGGAGCTGAGGGGGAGGGGAGGGAATTAGTCACACACAAGAACGACAGGATTAGGCCCCAGAGAGTAAAACCCCTCACTCCAGCCCGGAAAGGGGAAAAGGAACGGGGGATTCAAGAAGCTGGTGGGGGAAGGGTTTGGGATGATGTCAGCAAAGGCCACTTTCTGAAGAACAAAGAGGCAGCGATGATCAGGGGCTTTACGCAGCTCACTAAGCGCCAGGCGAGATCTCAGGGTGCCTGGAGGAGAGAAAAGAACCGACAGACGCCGGCACCAGGGGCAGCCCGAGGTGAGGCTGCAAAAACATGATTTCCCCCAAACACTGGCTTGGCCCTGGGAACAAGGAGGCTTCTGGAGCCGGGATGGCCCTAGGGGGCGCTAGGTGTTGGCCAGGGAAGCTGACCTTGCAGGGCGGTTGGCCAGAGAACAAGCACACCACAGCCTCTCCGGTTGGGCTGCCCTGCTGACAGAGGAGGGAACAGACACGGGTCGGTGAGAGACCCTCTCTGTTCCCTTGGAGAAAGGCCGTCCGGCGCAGCGGGGGTGACACCTCAGCCCCTGCCGTCCCCACCAGGGATGCACATGGCTCTGCTCTCGGCTGTGGTTGAGCCTGTTGCCCCTCTCGGGCCTCTGGGAGCCCATCATCTACCCCCCCCCCCAAGGGTCCTGCGACTTTTCTTCCTGGCAGCTCTCCTGGGAGATGCCTCAGGATGACTGCACTTCTTTGACACTGGATACGGACTTCCTGCTTGGTTTTAGTTTGTTTGACTTTTATTTTTGCCTCAAAAGCCTGACATGTCTTCCTCTGCCACACCAGCCGCAAGAACAACAAGCCTTGGGAGGCTGACCCTGGAGACTGGACATGCCCAGAGAAATGAGCCAGGGTCTCAGGGCCAAGAGTCGGGTCTAGCAGGCAGACAAAGGAAAGAGAGGCTGAAGGAGACGAGGAGTTGTAAACGGGTGGGACTGTAAGGCAGGTCCCCCAACTGCTGTCCTTGCTAAAGGGTCTTCACTCTAGGAGGGCCATTCCGCCCTGTGTGGTCTCTAATTGGAAAGGGAAGTCACGTTCCAGTGTGAATGAGAAGCCACTCGGCCCCCTCCCTCTGGGGACTCCATGGCAGCCCCCTGTTCCCTGGGAACCTGGATGAAAATGGGCTGGCCCTCTGGGCAGGGTGGAAGGGGCTTTAGGCAAACAAGTTGGGTGGCAATAGAGTGCTTAGCAAGGGCTGTGAACCGATCCCATTAGGCCTTGGCAGGTGCTCGGGGAGACGGGCCAGTGCCGAAGAGGAGGGAAGCCTGAGGGGGGGCAGAGGCCCCTTGACTTAAGATGCCAGCTGCTGGCAGCTGGCGCTGCACATCTAGTCTTCTGCACTGGAGACATTTTTAAAGAAAAGGCTGCCATCACACAGGTCCCACTGTAAGTGGCCTTCCCGGGTGTGTCCCTCACTGGACCAGAGTGCCTGCCAGGCTATTAGCCCTTGAGTGCACTCTCCCCTGGCCAGTCTCCACACAGGAGTCCTCGTTTGTGGGATTGTTTAGAAAATCCCAGGAGACTGACCTCCACCCAACGTGTACACGTAAGAAGAGCCTGCATAGTTCAGAAAGCTGCCTTAAGTGCGTTCTTGTGCAAAGGGGTGCATTAAGCTATTACTTTTCAGAAAATGCTTCCTGCCAGCACAGTGAGGGTGATCTACAAGGGTGACTGGTTATCCACTCTAACTGCAGGTTCCCTCCTCTGAAAAGTCCTTTCTAGTGGGTCTTTTGAGAGGTGGGCCCCTTCTCTGGATTGGGCTGCAGGGTCAGAGGGCAGGAGGAGGACACAACGTGCCTCTGCCTCCCACACCCCGCTGTGGGGCCTGTCCAATTCCTGACCTGCCGTCTGCAACTGAGTATGATGGCGCTGGAGGAGGGGCCGCAAGAGTGTCTCCCCACATCCCCCCACTCGCAACTATCTCAGAGAAGTGAGCCCGCCCAGCTGTTATTAGCTGATACCCCAGAAAGCAACCTGCCGAAGGGCCCGAGGGAACCGACAAGCAAGCGAGACCCTGAGACCTGCTTTGTTCAAATGCCATCTCGCAGAGCACTTGTCCTGCGAGCCACTTCTTACCTGGCGCTGCTTCTCCTCCTGACCCCACGGCGTCATGGCCTTCTAGCACACTACCACCTGGTTCCCTCCTTACGGTCTCTGTCAGTGTCCCACCAAGTGTGAGCTACACTGGGGCAAGGGACCTTTGTCTCTTTTGTTCACTCATACATTCCAAGCACACAGACCATTTCCTGGCGCCTGGTGGGCACTCAGAAATACACACTGAAGGAGTGAGTTTAATGTGAGATGTCGATGCGTTATGATACACAAACTACTGCAAGATGCAGCTTCCAAAAATGAGCACAGGCAGGGAGTGACGGCCTCACGTGGCCCAGCCTACCCTGTACTTCCTTTGCTGATGAGGCTGAGACTCTTTCCGTATGTTTACCAGACATTTGTGTTTCTTTTGTGTATGTATATGAAATGCCTGTTTATGCCTCCTGGTCATTTTTCCTCTTGGATTTTTTTTTCTTTTTAACTTGCAGGAATCCTTCATATATATTGGAAAACAATCCTCTATTGATTATATGAATAGCTCCCAGTTTGGGGCTTCTCTTTCAATTTTCTTTATGGAATATTAATTTTTTTTTGGTATCACTAATATACAACTACATAAGCAACATTGTGGTTACTAGACTCTCCCCATTATCAAGTCCCCCCACATACTCCATTACAGTCACTGTCCATCAGTGTAGTGAGATGCTATAGAATCACTACTTGTCTTCTCTGTGCTACACTGCCTTCCCCGTGCCCCCCTACCTTACATCTGCTAATCGTAATGCCCCTTATTTATCCCTCCCTTCCCACCCATCTTCCCCAGTCCCTTTCCCTTTGGTAACTGTTAGTCCATTCTTGGGTTCTGTGAGTCTGCTGCTGTTTTGTTCCTTCAGTTTTTGCTTTGTTCTTATACTCCACAAATGAGGGAAATCATTTGCTACTTGTCTTTTTCTGCCTGGCTTATTTCACTGAGCATAATACCCTCTAGCTCCATCCAGGTTGTTGCAAATAGTAGGATTTGTTTTCTTCTTGTGGCTGAATAATATTCCATTGTGTATATGTACCTCCTCTTCTTAATCCATTCATCTACTGATGGACACTTAGGTTGCTTCCATTTCTTGGCTATTGTAAATAGTGCTGCAATAAACATAGGTGTGCATCTGTCTTTTTGAAACTGGGCTACTGCATTCTTAGGGTAAATTCCTAGGAGTGGGATTCTTCGGTCAAATGGTATTTCTATTTTGAGTTTTTTGAGGAACCTCCATACTGCTTTCCACAATGGTTGAACTAATTTGCATTCCCACCAGCAGTGTGGAAGGGTTCCCCTTTCTCCACATCCTTGCCAACATTTGTTGTTCTTTGTCTTAAGGATGTTGGCCATCCTAACTGGTGTGAGGTGATATCTCATTGTGGTTTTAATTTGCATTTCTCTGATGATTAGCGATGTGGAGCATCTTTTCATGTGCCTGTTGGCCATCTGAATTTCTTCTTTGGAGTGGAATATTAATATTAATATAGTTTAATTTATTAATCTTTCCTTTCAGGGTTAGTGTGTGTCTTATTTAAGAACTTTTTTTCCACCCAGAGGTCACAAATATGCTCCCTAGTATTTTTTCTAAATATTTTTAAGTTTTGCCTTTCACATTTAATTCTGTAATCCCTTAGAATTAATTTTGGGATATGAGGCAAGTAGGGATCCAATGTTTTTCTTTATTATTATCAACTATCTCCTCATTGACCAGTCCCTCCTTTCCCCAGAGATCTGCAGCGCTACCTCTGTCGTATATCAAAATTCCATCTGCTGGCGGGTGGTTCTGGGCCTTCTACTCCATTTCATTTGTCAGTTTATCCATCCCTGCATCAATACATTTTGTCTTAGTTATTTAGCTTTATAATAAGCCATGATATTTGGTAGGGAGGTTCCCTATTCCTTATTCTACTTCTTCAGAGAGTCTTGTCTATTCTTTTTTTTTTTATAATTTATTTTGGTATCATTAACCTACAATTACATGTGCAATACCATGGGGATTAAACTACCCCCTTCATCAGGTCCCCCCCGGCAACCCCATTACAGTCACTGTCCATCAGTGTAGTGAGATGCTATAGAATCACTACTTGTCTTCTCTGAGTTGTACAGTCCTCACCATGCCCCCCCAACCTTACATCTGCTAATTGTAATGCCCCTTTTCCCCCCTTGTCCCTCCCTTGCCACCCATCCTCCCCAGTCCCTTTCCCTTTGGTAACTATTAGTCCGTTCTTGGGTTCTGTGAGTCTGCTGCTGTTTTGTTCCTTCAGTTTTTTTTTTTTCTTTGTTCTTATACTCCACATATGAGTGAAATCATTTGATACTTGTCTTTTTCGGCTTGGCTTATTTCACTGAGCATAATACCCTCTAGCTCCATCCATGTTGTTGCAAATGGTAGGATTTGTTTTCTTCTTATGGCTGAATAATATTCCATTGTGTATATGTACCACATCTTCTTAATTCATTCATCTACTGATGGACACTTAGGTTGCTTCCATTTCTTGGCTATTGTAAATAGTGCTGCAATAAACATAGGGGTGCATCTGTCTTTCTCAAACTGGGCCGCTGCATTCTTAGGGTAAATTCCTAGCAGTGGAATTCTTGGGTCAAATGGTATTTCTATTTTGAGTTTTTTGAGGAACCTCCATACTGCTTTCCACAATGGTTGAACTAATTTGCATTCCCACCAGCAGTGTAGGAGGGTTCCCTTTTCTCCATATCCTCACCAACATTTGTTGTTGTTTGTGTTTTGGATGTTGGCCATCCTAACTGGTGTGAGGTGATATCTCATTGTGGTTTTAATCTGCATTTCTCTGATGATTAGCGATGTGGAGCATCTTTTCATGTACCTGTTGGCCATCTGAATTTCTTCTTTAGAGAAGTGTCTATTCATGTCCTCTGTCCATTTCTTAATTGGATTATTTGCTTTTTGTTTGTTAAGGTGCATGAGTTTTTTTATATATTTTAGATGTCAACCCTTTATCAGATATGTCATTTATGAATATCTTCTCCATACTGTAGGATGTCTTTTTGTTCTACTGATGGTGTCCTTTGCTGTACAGAAGCTTTTCAACTTGATATAGTCCCACTTGTTCATTTTTGCTTTTGTTTCCGTTGCCCGGGGAGATATGTTCATGAAGAAGTCGTTCATGTTTATGTCCAAGAGATTTTTGCCCATGTTTCTTTCTAAGAGTTTTATGGTTTCATGACTTACATTCAGGTCTTTGATCCACCTTGAGTTTACCTTTGTGTATGGGGCTAGACAGCAGTCCAGTTTCATTCTCTTACATGTAGCTGTCCAGTTTTTCCAACACCAGCTGCTGAAGAGGCTGTCATCTCCCCATTGTATATCCAAGGCTCCTACAGTATATGTTTGGGTTAATGTTTGGATTTTCTATTCTGTACCACTGGTCTGTGGGTCTGTTTTTGTGCCAATACCAAATTGTCTTGATTACTGTGTCTTTGTAGTAGAGCTTGAAGTCAGGGAGCGTAATTCCCCCTGTTTTATTCCTCCTTCTCAGGATTGCTTTGGCTATTCGGGGTCTTTTCTGATTCCATATGAATTTTAGAATGATTTGTTCCAGTTCATTGAAGAAAGCTTTCGGTAGTTTGATAGGGATTGCATTGAATCTGTAGATTGCTTTAGGTAGTATAGCCATTTTGACAATATTTATTCTTCCTAGCCAAGAGCATGGGATGCATTTCCATTTGTTAGTGTCCTCTTTAATTTCTCTTAGGAGTGTCTTGTAGTTTTCAAAGTATAGGTCTTTCACTTCCTTCATTAGGTTTATTCCTAGGTATTTTATTCTTTTTGATGCAATTGTGAATGGAATTGTTTTTCTGATTTCTCTTTCTGTTAGTTCATCGTTAGTGTACAGGAAAGCAACAGGTTTCTGTGTGTTAAATTTGTATCCTGCAACTTTGCTGAATTCAGATATTAGTTCTAGTAGTTTTGGAGTGGAGTCTTTAGGGTTTTTTATGTACAGTATCATGTCATCTGCAAATAGTGACAATTTGACTTCTTTACCAATCTGGATGCCTTGTATGTCTTTGTTTTGTCTGATTGCCGTGGCTAGGAACTCCAGTACTATGTTGAATAACACTGGAGAGAGTGGGCACCCCTGTCTTGTTCCTGATCTTAGATGAAAAGCTTTCAGCTTCTCGCTGTTAAGTATGATGTTACCTGTGGGTTTGTCACATATGGCCTTTATGATGTTGAGGTACTTGGAGTCTTGGCTATTCTTAACAGTATATTCCATCTAAATTTTAGAATTATGTTGTAAAGTAGCCCTTAAACTTCTGTTGGGATTGTGATGGGAATTGCATTGAGCCTCTCAGTCCATTTAGGAAACATTGCTACCTTTACAATATTGAGGTTTCCTTTCATAAACTCAGATTATCTTTTTATTTTTTAGGTGTTCTTTATAATTTTCAATGAAGTTATAATTTTCTCCACACAGTACTCTTACTTTTGACCATCATCTGGGCTGTGTTGTGTGATTGATGGCATCTTCCTATTATAATTAGCAATCTTTTATCTTTCTTAGGGTGCATAAAGTAATGGTGCATCACATCATTGATGGTGTCTTAGATGCCATGAAATACAGTATTTTAGCTGCTTTGCAAATGGTATCTTTAAAAAAAAACACATTCTAAATCTCTAACTCTCTGTAGGTGCTAATTAGAAATACAACTGATTTTTATATAATGATTTTGTATCCAGCAACTTTACCAAACTCTTATTTTTCTAATTTATAATCTGTTGTATGTCACTCCTTCTGACTCCTGCACATGGTGGTCTTGGTTCCTAGTGTGTTTCACGATCTTTAATGGTGAGATCATATTTTCTTGATCTTCATGGGAATCTCGTGGACGTAAATTGGGGGCGCTTTCCTTCAGATATAATTTACATTTGTCTCTGTCTAGATTCAGAATGACGCTGTTAATCTATGATGACTTAAGCTCCTTAAGAGGTCCCTGGATTTAATGTGGCAGCCTTACCCTGTTCCCAGCCCAAGGCTTAAATCCCAGACTGTCCTATACTGGCACTTATTCTCAGGTCAACTTCCACTCTTGGTTGTTTGCTGCTGTATTCAGTTTTGGTTTCATCTTCCATATTTTGGGAGAAAAGGGTGGAAGAGAACTTAGAGATTCACATACTTCTTGTACTCCTACCAATGCATTCAAAACCATACTTTGTTCAAGAATTCAGGATCCGGTTTGTAATGGGAAATTCCTTCCGCATATGGGGTGGTCACCACCTCGTGCCCTGCACTTGCAGGACAGGTGCATTTTCATCCAGATTGCACACTCTAGGTCAAATACCAACTTAAAAATAATATCTCTTATAATAGTAATACATGTTCACTGTAAAAAGTTTAGAATAAACAAAAAAATACAAAGAAAATTTAAATCACCTATTAATTCTACCCACACACTGGGATATATTTTTTAAAATATTTTAGTGTATGTAGTGGTTTAAGTAATGGTCCTGAGATATGTCTATGCAGAACCTACAGGTATTACCTTATTTGGAAAAAGAGTCTTTGTAGAGTAATTAAGTCAAGAATCTGAAGATGAGATCATCCTGAATGTGTGGAGCCTAAATCCAATGACGAGTCCTTAGAAGAAAGGGGAAGTAGACACAGGCAGAAAGCCACATAAAGACAGGTGCAGAGATTCGAATGATACTTGCTGCAAACCAAGTAAAGCAGGCAGGCACTAGAGGCTGGAAGAGGCAAGAAAGGATTCACCCCTCAAGCCTTTGGAAGGAGGGTGGCCCTGCTAATGCCTAAATTTTGGACTCCTGGCCTCCAGAACTGAGAGAGCATAAGTTTCTACTGTTTTTGCCTATTGATTTATGGCAATTTGCTACAGCAGCCCCGGGAAACCTAGGAAATCTACTATAGATCAAGTTCCCCAGGCAACAGATTCTAAGGGAGATTTGCACGCAGATATCTTATTGGAGAGTGCTCTCAGAAATGATGCCTGGAAGGTTGTGGGAATAGCGGGATGGTGCAGAGGGGGTGCTGAACTGTGATGCACCTGTAACAGAGGCCTCAGCCTGTCTGGGAGCTCTGAGCCTGGGACAGCTTTCGGAATGGTCTCAAGTTGAGGCCAGGCCTTGGTAGCCCTGTACCTACCAGTCGCCGGATGTGGGCAGCCCTATTGGAGGGGTGTGGCCTTGGGCGGGACAGCTGCCTTCAGAGGAGAGCAGTGCTTGGGGACGCCTTGGCTGTGAGCCCTCAGCAGCCACCACCCTGGTATCTGAGGACATGAGAGCCTCCGGCCTGAAATGAGGAACTGGCGACACAGACACATGCACTGAAATACCCTTCCAGTCATCTCCCGATTTCTCTCTGATGTACATGTTCAGTTTTAGGGTTTAATTTCTGAAACACTTAAGCTTTTTATGCTTGTCCATAAATCTAGTAGAATATTTAAGGTATAATTCTATTGTTAGAATGCCACTGCGTTTTATGTCCTGCAGTCTATAGAACAAGTTCATTTTAAGGAAGTAGAACTATTCCGTATGACTATCATGTGATTTTTCCAGGAAACCGAATTTGCTTTCTATATATGCCTCTCTCAGTTCCAGACACACCGGCTTCTCTCAGTGTTTCCAGACGTCTCTCTTGACACGTTTGTCTTTGATGCATACTGTTCTACCGGCCTGGGGAGCCCTTCTCCCTGGAGCCCCTCCTACCCCCGCCCTTGTACCTGGCTTGCTCCTCCTCACCCTTCATGTCTCAGCTGAAAACCCCTCTCAAATAGGCCTTTGCGGACACCCTCTAAATTAGCTCCTCCTGCAGCACCTTGAACCTCCCTTTTTATTCGTCAGAGCCCAGGGCTGACAGTGGGAACACCGACACTTGCTGAGTTGAATGTCGTGTCACCCTGCAATGCCTGGGGTTTAGACTGAGTCTCACTTACCGCTCTATGCCTCTATGCCTTCAGTGCTCGAGAATGCCGTGCATTCGTGGATACTTGCTAAACAATTTTAATGACCAGTGGTTTTACATGGTAGCAAACATTACCTATCTATCTATCTATCTGTCTAGATACAGATATAGATATAGACATGTCTGTAGATGCACATACGCACACTCTGCATGTCCAGACTGCTCCCCTAATACCCAGGAACTGACGCCCCCAGAGCATGGCCCCATGAGATGCTCTTGGCGTCTGCGGCACCAGCCCTGCAGAACCTGTGCACCCAGCGCCACTGGTCTTCTAGTAAGTGCTGAGAGGAGTTTGCAGCTAGCTTGAAAAACATCTCTGGGATCTCCCTTACAGAAGATTCCAAATAATATATGTGAGCCTCCTTCCTCCAGGGGCTTAGCTCTTGAGTGTGGGCTTGCTTCCCAAAAGTACAGTATGGAAAAGGGGAGACAGTAACTTTACAGCAGAGAAACGTGATCCCGTGGTCAGGTGATCCATGGGACACCCATGGTTTCATGCTCATTACGTGCCCCCTTGCTATATTGTGATGAGAAAGATACTTCACCTCTACATTCTTCCCCAAACTCATCACATCAGTCTAACCATGAGAGAAGCACCAGGCAAACATAAATCATGGGATATTCTATAAAATACCTGACCAATACTGCTCAAATCTGCTCAAATCCTTTAAACAAGGAAAGTCAAAACCTCACAGGCCGGAGAAGTCTAAGGACAAGTAATACAATCTGATATCGTGGATGGGATCCTGGAACAGAAGAGGACATTGGGGGAAACTAGTGAAACCCGAATAAAAGGTGGAGTTTCGTTAGCAGCCATGTGCCAGTGCTGGTTTCTTAGTGTGATGAATGCTCCATGGAAATATAATCTATTAACAAGAAGGGAAACCCGGTGAGGGCTCCATGGGAATTCTGGACTCTTTTGGCAACTGTTCTGTAAATCTAAATCTATTCTAATTTTTAAAAAAATATGGGAGAAGAACACCACCAATTAATTCTGTGCCAGGGGAAAGCCCCTGGGCCTGCTCAGCCTTCTGATGGCGTATTTGATTATGGAGATGCTGGTTGGGGTAGTTTGGAAAGGAAGGAGGTGCAAGGGTCAGAGGCTCAGCTATAAAAACATGTCTTAAATGGGACGAACACATCCGTGGGAAGCTTGTGGCTTACATAAATAAATAGGAAAATAAAAGATCTGAGGCCACATGATCCAAGCGAGTTTCTCTCCCTTTGACACAACGCGTGGCTGAAAGATTCCAAACGGAGGTGCAGAGTCCCACACTGCCCTCCTTCTATAGCTCGGGTCAAGTGTGGGCGGAATTAACATCCAGCACCCTCGCAAACAGTCCTAACCTGGAGTGAGTGATGCCCAGGCACCAGGGGAGAAGGGGGAGAGGGACCAGTCCTCTGGGCTGTAGCTCTGAGAGGCCTTTTCCTCGCCTGCCCCACTTCACCTGCGCAAACACGGCAGAGAGACCCTGACGCCTGCGGCTCCGCTGGGAGAGACTCCTCGATGGGCCTGGAGGGGGCGCTGTGAAACAAGACTGAGGGAGCCGACCTCCCGGGCAGGTGACCTCCTCCTAGCGTCCGCAGCTCCAGGGAACACTCTACTCTCCAGGGCGAGGGAGACAGAGAAAAAAAAGAAAGAAAACGAAATAGGATATTTAGGAAAAAGAAATTCATAGAACCAGCTTCACAGTGTGGAGCCCAAATTAGCCGGTGGGGGCACAGCACAGGGCTCCGGGGGTAAAACCCGTTCCTAGACAACAGCCTCAGTGCCAGAGGAGCTTTGTAAGGCCAACAGAGCCATGGGGACAGAGAACTCAGCACCGAGACGTGGGGGTGGGCAGAGAATGAAAGAGAACTGAAAAGGAAAATCTGTTAGAAAGACCTGAGTTTTAACAAATGACCTCAGCATCTTCTGAGGAGTTAGGACAGTGTTTCCTAGGCCAGGGCCTCTGGGATGGCCAGGCCGCCCCTGTTGCCGGCTGGGACCTTAGCCAGTGGCTCCCCACCATCTCCTCCTGCCCCCAAAGGGGCCCCCACTCTCCTTCTGCCACATCACCTGCTCCCTTCCCCTCCCATCTGTATCCTTGGGGAGCAACTCCAGGATCCTCTGGTAACACCCGGGCCCTGCCAAATGGGGCCCCTCTCCCCTCTCTGACCCGCAGGTACAATCATTTCTACACACACATTAGTTACAGACAAACAACAGCTACAGAGGGAGACGTGCCCGCCCTGCACCCGAAACCCTCTACAGTGGGGTCAGTACCTGAGCTCCCTGCAAAGCAGCAGCACAAAATACAAGACTGATACCAGTGGGGCCTTTCACCAGGTCTTTACCAGGAACCTGGGAATGAGGATCCTCACCAGACTCCAGGCTCTAGGCTGCTTTTAAAAGGTCATCGGGGATCCAAGCACCAGATGAGACCCAAGCAGCCCCCTCCATGGTCCTGCAGGGTCCACCGTAGCCCAGTTAGCGAGCCCCCCCAGGTTTCTATTTGGAGAAGGGCTTTAAATGAGATGAGCACCATGGGTTCCCTCCACGTTTATACAGATTCAGAAACAGCTTTCCACCAGAAGAGAGGAGACGCAAGTCCGTCAAAGATTTATTCTGTCCTAAAGCATCTTTGAATAACTGAAGGTTAAATAACACTACCATTCTGAATTCTTTGAAAATACGATCCTATTCAGAAAAACAATTCATAGATCTAAGGAATATGGAATGAAGATATTCTAAGAGGATTGTGACGTGGAAGCATAATACTTCAGATTCACGCATAAACAAAATACAACAGAGAGAAGAGATTTATAGAGAGCCAGGAAATGCTAATATTATTTTCCCCCTTCTAATTTATAGGTCTTTGGTCATTTATCCTCAGGGTGATTAAACAAAAATTGGAACTTCTTTTTAAATGAAATAGGTAGCTTATTAAAACATCTTGGATGTAGATTTTGCTTTTGAGAGCAGTAAACTTATACATGAGAAGTAAAGAAGTAGAGACCATGGAGCATAGGACCGAGTCTATACGATGTACACATGAGGCCCAGAATTATTAATATGGAGCGAAAGATCCAAATGGATCTGCTTATGTAAGACTTGTTTCTGGACCTCTGACACCCATCTGGGCCAAGGCTGAGGCAAACATAGCTCTTTTAAAAAGAAAGGGTGTGTATGAAGGAGACCCCAGAAGCAAGAACAGCTCTTTAACAAATGTTACGCCCTTGAAGAAGTCCATTATCATTAAAACAGTTTTAAAAAAGTACCTGAGTAACAGGTAGAGCACAGAGGATTTGGGAGGCAGGGAAAAATACTCTGTATGGTAGCATGATGATGAATACGAGCCATTACACGTTTGTCCAAACCCACAGATCGCGTGACAGCCAGAGTGAACCCTAAGGTGAACTGTGGGCTTTGGGTGATTAGAAGTGTCACCACCACTGGTGAGCGATGCTGATGACAGAGCTGTAGGGGGCTGCACCTGTGTGGAGGCAGGGGGTTTGTGGGAAATCTCTGTACCTTCCTCTTGATTTTGTTGTAAAAAGAAAAAGTCCCTAAGAAATAAATACACTGAAAACACCACAGGTTTATTTTCTAACCCGTCCCCCACCAAAAGTGATGGACCCTTCCCAGGCTGTTACAGGTATAACAAAACCCCTTGTTGGGGACAGAAACAGGAGGGGCTGCTCTGGGGCTCTGGGGGTAGAGTCGAGCCCAGAGGGAGACCCTCGCCCGGCACTGCACTGAGACAGCAGCCTCACGGGGGCGTGGGGAGGATTAGTAAACCTGCCTTCCTTGCAAGGAGTTTTGAGCCCCTCAGAGGAAAGGCACAAAATAAACTCAGCCCAGTGCCCTTTCCGCCACCCAGACACTTCAGCACAGCCGAGGGTGCTGAGCACACGCATGTGCGTGGGTGTGTGTGTGCACGCTCATGTGCGTTTACCCCTTTCCAGATTCGTTTGCTCAGAGCCCTCGGTCCACTGGGTGCTAGCGTAGTTTACTCCTCAAACATCTTTTTTTCTTTCGCTCAGGCATTAGGCCACACAGGCAACAGACCAGTTAATTTGAAAAGCAGAGCCTGAAACCAAAGTCCAGTCTCTGAGGAGTAGAAACCAGGGGCATTTCTCCTGAAAATATGGCCTTACGTCATTTTTATAGGGAGAAGTAGACCTGGGTCTTTACTGGACAAGCACTTTCCAGGGTACTGAGGCGAGTGGGGTAGCTGTCTCTGCGCTGGTGACAAGATCAAGACAAGTGACACGAATACACATTTGTGATCACGTCGCGTCTTCAGTGGAGTTCGGAGTGTCTGCATACCTCCCCTAACTGATATTTATAGCACTGGGGAGCTATGTGAGAGGTGGGCAATGTAAACCCATTTCTGAGAGGCGTAAGCTTGAGGCCCAGAGGGTGAGGTGTTCTCTATACTCTAACGCTGTATGTTTTGAAGTGGGGTCTGCAAACACCTCAGGGGTCCAAGCAAGTATTCTAGGTTGACCATGAGCACTCTCGGTAAGAATTACTATTTTTTAATTCATTTTAATGCTAATTTAAAAAATTAACATTTTGTAATGGGTTGACCACTTGACGACTGAATTCTGACACGGTTTCAAGGAGTACATCTGTGTTTGCACTTATAATCGTATCTTCTGTAAGTGCTTGCATTTAGTGTGTGGTATAGTGTTCCTTGAACTGGGGTGCAGGGATATATTTTTAGGGTTCATTGGATGCCCTAGTTTGGGAAACACTGCTCTAACACACACAGCACTCCCGTAGGATCTGCCATGCGGTGTGGTTCAGCCGGAGGAATGAGCCAGAGAGAAATAGTGGGACTGCGTAGGGCGGCTCCTGCAGTCCCAGAGGCCAAAGGAGGGCGGCACGTCGGCTGTAACCTGGCCTGGGCTGACCTGTGAGGAGGTCGGGTGGGGGGGGCAGGGGTGAGGTGTTCAGGGGCAGTGGTGGTGTTCCGGGGCTTTGCACGGACCATCCAGGGGCCAGCCTTGGTGGACAGAGGCCGGGACATCCAGGCAGGGCAGGACCCCAGTGACATAGGCAGAGCTATCAGAGCTCAGGGCAAATCAGGAAACCAAGGCGGGTACTCAGAGCTTTTCGTGGCCCAACTCAGAGGGGCTTCGGAATAGCGGGCGCACAGCTGGATGCCCACCCTCGGCATCCCAGTACTTGGTGTACGGGCTTCGTGAGAAAGGCTCCCCACCAGCTAACTCCTACTCACCCTGCAGTTATCATATTAAATGTCAGCTTCTCTGGGAAGTCCTGCCAGACCCTCCAACTAGCCTCTCTGCCAAACACCCACACAGCACCCGGCACTTCCCTGTGACCTTTCATCACAGTGGTTAGCAGCTCAAGGCCTGTTTGCATACCTGGACGGGAGGCTCCTTGAGGGCAGGGGCTATGTTTCTCCTATTCCCTGCAGGCACGTAGCAGGGGTCTGCAAGTATTTGTTGATGAGATAGAAACAATAGGTCCTTCTGGTTTGGTGGATGTAAGCTTGCAGTGTGCCCTCTGGCTTGGTCACAAGTGGCCTGGACCTGGCCGTGCTTGCCTGAGGCTACAGTGTCCAATGCCGAAAGCTGAGAAACAATTTCTACAGAAATGTTCTGTCATGTGCTGAGCCTCATGCCAGAAGTGTGAACTATGGGATAATTTTGCTGTTATCTCACGATTCCCCTGATCTGAGTGTCTAAATAAGGACCCTTTTCTCCCCCTCCAGTGCGCACCAGCTCTGTCACACAGACAACGCGCGGCCATTCGGAGATAAGCATGAGGCACCTTAACTTCTGAAGACCACGTCCCGCATCAAGAATGAGGGGGTGGCTCCCTCCCCCCGCATGAACACAGCATAGTTAACCAGGTAAGGGGTGAGTGGACTAGCTGGAGTTATGGTACATTTTATAGACATTTAAATAAACATTTATCAACTTTGACTTCACAGTTTCCTTTTCTTATTTTGGAAAGTTTATATAGTTTTTTCAAGTTGTAAAAAATTTTATAGGCCCATAAAAAACTCCTTTATCTTTTTATTAGATAAAGTGGTTGTGGGGCCAAGGTAGCTGTGTTCCACAGCCTTAACCAGCAAACAAGTTCCTAGCGTCTGCTGAGAGAAGCCAGATTTCCTTAGGAGACTCAGATGTATCTACCCAAAGCCCAGCATTTGGCAGTCTTCCTATCGATTCTGTTGGCTGAACAGAGGAAGAACATTCCTGCCTCCAGAATTAAGGGCCACGTCTGTGAGTGGGGCACTAGTTCCTAAATAAGGCATTTGGAATGCAAAACCATCCAGCGTGGTTAGTCATTGCACCCTGACTGCAGCGCTGAAACTTGAAGAATCTGGGAAAAAAAGAACAGGGAAGTGTGGTAGGAAGAGGTGGGAGGAAAGAAGAGTTAACTGAGTAATACAGTTTTTGAATTAAGTTAAGAAAAACGCACAAAACTCAATTCAAAATAACAGATCGAACATGCAATTTTATGGAATGAGGAGTGGTGATGCATTCAAGTACAAAATGTGCCAGGCATCATGCTAAGTCCCACGGGAAGGTAGGTGCCCTCGGGCAGTGCATATATGTAGATAGAAATGTGTGATTACCTAGCACAGTGTGAATAAAGAACACAAAGCAATAAGTACCGGGAATGGACGAGGAGACGGTCTTTAATGGGACCCGAGCAAGTCCAGGGAGATCGCACAGAGACTGTGGCTTCTTAACAGGATTTTTCCAGGAGTGAACAAAGTCCCCGGAAGAGAAGGCAAAATGAGCAAGCTATGTGAATTCAAAGTAATCATGGTTAACTTTCATTGAGTGCTTTCTGTGTGCCCAGCTCCCAGCACTGTACAGTTAGTAATTCTCCTTGTAATATTCTTACGCTAAGAACGTGATTCCACTTTCTGGCCGAGGAACCTGAGGCGTGGGGCGGTTCAGTGCCTGTGCAGTCAGGCTCCAGAGCCCTGAGCTCCAGCTTCCTTGCCTGACCCATGGAGGTGCAGTGGTGTGAGGCGGGAAGAGTCCGGTTGGCTGGATATAGGCTTTTAGGCCAGGGCTGGAGGACTGGACGATGAGACTGAGAATAGATACTGGACCATTGGGAGGATTCTTCAATGCCACGTCAGGATTTGGGATTTTATCCTATAGACCTTTCTCAGAGTGGGGTCTATGGATCATCTGCATGAGAACCATCTCGCTTGTCAAAATGCAGATTTCTGGGACTGGCCACAGACCTACTGAAGCAGAAGCTCTGAGATGGAGCCTAGTAATGTGAATTTTAAAAAACATCTCTCCAGGAGCTTCTTCTGTGCGCTCCAGTTTGACAACCACAGCTGTAGGCCCTGTGAATATATGGCCATTTTTGAGTTGGGGAGTGGTAAGTAGTCAGATTTGCTTTTCAGAAAGTAAAGTTTTGAGCAGTGGATGAGTTGGAGAGGAGAAAGCTTCAAAGCAGAAGATAAACCAAGAGCCCCCTGTCCTCTGCAGCCGTGGGAAAGCCTGGACTAGAGAAACAGCAGTACTGAGAGGTGGTTCGGCGGCAGAAAGAAGAGGCTTGGGGATCAGATGGAGAGAGAGTGAGGTGTGACCAATGAACTAATTATGCAAGAGATTCTGCTTGGGTGCTGCTGAAGTTGGGTGGTAATAGAGCACAGACTTGGATTTAGAAAAGCTGAGTTCAAATTTAAGCTCTGGCTAAAAGAAAAAAAAAATTTAAGCTCTGGCACTTGCCAATAGTAAGACAGTGGCACTTCTGTTTTCTCATCTGTAAAATGGGGACAATATTACTCCCCTCATTGTATTGTGGTGAGGATTAAATAACATGCTATAAAGGAATATGCACATTTCTGACACCCAATACTTTTCATGCTCACTTCCAAAAAGTAAGATTAAAAATGACATTAAATGGAGAAGAACTTGTCGAACAAGCGTCTCCAAGCCACAGTCACAGTCAGAGCCCACCCGAGCCCAGCCTGCAGGGCGGAGATGGAGCTGCGCTCAGTCCTCCCTATGCTGCTGATCTTGATGCCAAGGAGGAGCTGAGCTGGGAAGGAATGTGCTGAGGCCGAGCAGAACCGGCCACAGATCAGACATGAGTCTCCACCTGGCAACGGCAGCTCCTAGCACAGGTAACAGCTTCTCCCACAGCACGTCTGTGAAGTCTGTCACCTGAGGGCTGCGCAGTCCAGGGTGGACCAGCGGCCAAGTCCCGGACAGCCTGCTGGAAGCAGGTCTGAGAGCATTTATAGCTGTGGAGAAGCTGGGCTGAGTCGGGTGGGGGCGGCCCAGGGTTAGGAATAGGATAGCCAAGTAAAACCCAGGGCACCCAGTAAAATTCTAATTTCAGATAAACAGTAAGTAATGTTGTAGTATAACTATGTGTCATGCATACTTACATAAAAACATCATCATTTATCTGAAATTCAAATGTAACCGGATGCCTTGTTTATATTTGCTAAATCTGGCAATGTTAGTTAGGACACTTCAGATCCACGCAGGTTAACGCTGGAGCCAGAACCAGAGACTGGGAAGCATGGGAGGAACGGCGGGAGGGGAGGTGGGTTTTGCCTCAGTTCTCGGAGTATGACCTGGTTCCCTGACCCATCCAGGAGACTGATGAATCTGGACCTGGAATTCCAATCTTGACTCGTCCGTCAAATACTGAACTTCTTTCTCCCTCCTTGTCATATGTGTGCATCTCGCAGATCTGGTCCCTAGGTTTCCAGCTACACAACTGTGAGCTGAAGCTCCCTTCTCCTGGGAACTGGTTCATTCTGAATGGCATGGCTGTGTGACAACTGCCACGTCCTTAGCTGACCTCCAGGTGGGAGAGGCACTTTAGAGCTACAGAGGAGCCTGTGGGACAGGAAAGGCAGTGCTCTCAGGGCTGGGAGAAAATTCGGTTTATGTTATGCAGCCATCAAAAACCATTCATTATTAATGAGTGATGTACCAAATGTTCCTATCTCCTGAATTTAATGTACTGTATATTTTTGTAAATCCAGCAATGAATAATTAAAATCTTTATGCTTTGGTCTTTCAATACAGTGTTATAATTTTCTAAAAATAAAAATGACTAAAAATATAAACTGTGTCATCTCTGACTTAGTTAACCTTGCCTGTAGAAATTTAGCCTCATAGGCCCCAAGGCAGAGCCCGCTTCATGCTGTGTGACTGGGACAGGGCCCAGAGCTCAGAGGGCCCCATGCTTGCTTTAATGCTCTGCTGTCACCATCCTGAAGTTCTTAATAAAGTGCCCCATATTTTCATTTTGCACCAAGCAAAATGTACTCATGGAATACGCCTCGAAATTGAGTTTAACATCTGAAAGAAGAAAAGAGCTTCTGAAATGCCAGCCTTGAAACCCTAAACTTGTAACATGGTGGCAAAATCATAAATAGGAAGGCATTTTCATCTGGGGAGGAAAATCAGGTCACATTAGACAAGGATCCTGCCGCCTGGAAGGCTGCTCATTGTGACATGAAATACTGACAACAGCTGCCAGGTGTGGCATGTCAGGCCCAGGACAGTCAGCATGTCCACGGAGATGCTTTCCACAGACATAGGTATGAACAGCACAAACCTAGGAGGTGTGCTGTGGGGAGGGAGGCTGGCTGCCTCGGCCACAAGGGGCGCCATCCTTTTCAGTCCAGGGCACAGTCTCTCAATGTTCAGCCGGGATCTCCCCCCACCGCCTGTCTGGGGTGATGGTGGCCCTCACCCAAGGGACTCAGCCGGTGGGCCCTGGGTGGGCCTGGGACTTCCAGCGAGGTGCAGGGGATCGAAACCCAAAACAGGGTGCTTGGACTTGTGCCCTCTGCTCACTCAGCAGTCTTTTCCTTCTTTTGTCTTCCTGCTCAGTCCTTCCCACCCCCAATGCCCCGTCCCCTGCCCCGTGACAGCCCCCAAATCCTGATGCGTGTGGATTCCCACAAGATCAGCCGCTCCGTGGAGCAGAGGTCAGGGAGGGGACGGCCTTTCCCATCCTTTTTGTTCCAGTCCAGTGGCCCGGCCTAATATGTTTGCTATCTTAGGTGATAGGCATTAGGGACTGGCTGCCAAGCTGAGAAGATGAGTGGGAAATTCTGTAGAGCGGGCTTTTTTGTTTATTTCTAATAGCAAGAGAGGAATTACCCGAGAGCACAGGCTGTTTCCAGCGATGGCCTTGTGTTCAGCCTGGGATAAAAGCCATCCCCTGACTTGCACACCCTCTGCGCCGGCCTTATTGATAACGCTTGCAGATGACCCCAGGCTAGAGCCTGGCTTTCTGCCTGCTTTTCTCCGCTCAAGTGTGCTTGCTTGGCTGACATCGAGTGACCAGCACCCAAATCTGCCAAATGTGCTCACTGGAATGAGCTGTGATTCAAGATGATGGTACTTGGAGGAAGTTCTAAGACCGTCGGTTAGTGGTTGGGCTTCGTACCCGCCAACACCCTGGTGACAGCATGGCAGCAGGGCCCCAACTAGGACAGCAGCTTGCAATTTTGGAAGAACATGCCAAATAATAACAGCTGATATTACTAATGCCGGATACTTCCATGGAAACGTTACAGTGTGTTATTAAGTTCATTGGCTCAGATCAGACTGACCAGAGAGTTGAAGCCTCTGACACTTGTTCACTCTGTTGCCATGGGGAAGTTACTTAACCTCTCTGTGCCTTAGTTCAGTAAAACAGGGATAATGGAAGTCCTACTTCATAAGGTTGTTGTAAGGATTAAGTGTGTTAATAATCATAAAACAGAACAAGGCTTGGCACATAGCAAGTGCTCAGGAACTGTCAATTATTATTATTATTTTTAATTCTTGCAATGCCATGCAAGTAGTGCATATTGAAGGATTAAAAACTAACTTCAAAGCGGTTAAATAAGTTGTATGAGTGACATAGCTGGTAAGTGACAGAGCCTGATTTAAATCAGAGCCTGTGCCCTGGCCTCCACACTATGATGCCGCAGTATAGAGAGGTGAATGGGGAGGTGGCTGGGCCTGGCGTCCCCAGCCAGCATTTGCAACTTGAAAGATGTCCTTTTGAGTTTATCCAGGGCACTGGAGAGAGGGAGGAGGGTGGTGCAGGTGTCCAGAGTGAAGACAGCTCTCTGGAAGAACAGCTGGCCAACCAGGAGACTGTAGGAGCAAAAAGCAGGTAAGTGAGAGGCATTATATCTGCTCCATTCCTCCTCCCTGTACAGGCCCGTGAGCTCTGTAGGGTGAAATCTTAGCAAGCAGAGTAGCTCCAAGTGACTACCAAAACCTGGTCTTACATGATCTTAGGAAGAAAGTGGAAGGCTATAGTTTAAAGCAAAAGGCACTCTTGATTGTTGTGGTTTACAAAGTGCTAATGGTTTCTAATAATCTCCCAAATCTATGGGTGTGATCACAGCCCCTGCTCCCAGGGGGCCCTGGAAGCTGCCTTCCATCTGCAGGGCTCCATTTTCTGTAACTGGCTTGAGACTGGGCCTGCCTCCGTGGGATGTACACTTACTAGAAGCAGTTTTCCAGGTACACGGATTTCATCTTTGTCCTCACTGGTGAAAGACACTCTTCCCAAACTGAATTAGACTGAGAACAAAATCCCTGGACTAAGCATCTCTTGTGTTTAAAAACACTAACAAAAACTATCCTAGGTTTCTGCTGAAGTACATTATTTTATAAATTGAAACGGAGCTTTTTTTTGTAAATTTACTGTTTAGAAAACAAACAATGAAGCCCACATACAACTATTTCAGAAATGCTACCACACAGAAAAGAAATTCTCTTGCCAAAATGCCACCATATAAAGAAGGTGATTGAAGAAAAGAACACTTGTTGAAATGCCACCAACATCATACTGAGAACAACTGAAAGAAAATGAATATCCTGCATACTTCCATAAACCTTTCTTCAAATCACTCCTTATTTTTAAAACTGCAACCTATTTAATTAAATAATATTTATTGAATTATAGCCTGTCAAATTCTTTTTTACATGGCTAATAAAATTTTTTTGATTAGTTTTTGGTATTGGAACAAATTGGGGCACTAAATTTAAAAATAGTCAACAAATTACTAGGTTGGCTAACAGAAAACCCGTATTCTTAACACAGGGGCTAGGTTCATTATTTACTGTGTAACTAATTACCAAAAATCTTAGTTGCCTAAAAGAATAACAATCATTTACAGTCTCTCACGATTTCCATGGGTCAGGAATCTGGCTCTGGCTCTGAGTTTCTCATGAGATTGCAGTCGATGTCCACCAGGGCTGCATTATCTGAAGGCTTGACTGGGGCTGCAGGATAAACCTCCAAGGTGCCACTCACTGGGCTGTTGAGCTGGTGTTGGCTCTGGGCAGGGCTTTAGTATTTCTCCATGGACCTCTCCATCGACTGCTTGAGTGACCTCCAGGCATGGAGGCCGCCTTCCCCAAGAGTGATTCAAGAGACTGAGGTGGAACTCCCAGTGCCATTTGTGACCTCCACCATGCCCCCCACCAGACTCAGTGTGGGAGGAGACTACACCAGGGCACGAATACCAGGAGGCAAGAATCACAGGGGCCACCTCGGAGGCTGGCCACCAGAGGTGGCTCTAATATGAACCAGTTCCAAGAAGCCTTCTGCAATCTTACAGTTTGTGCCAAGTATTCTTTTATTTCCCTATGACACCCAACTCCATTCATTACCCCACTAAAAGCTTCTGCTTCCAATTGTAGATGCGTAGAAATTTGGAGCTGAACTGCACTGTTGCAATTACCTATTCCAATTCCAAATGCCTTTTGAGACCCTTGATTAAAATGATATGTTGACGTGTTGTTCCTCTCCTCTACCAGACTCTAAGTTCCTTAAGGACAGGCACCATGTCTTATTTTCATGTATTCCCAGCACCCAGAGTGAAGTCTGTAATGTAGAGTCCCCCCATAAATGCCCACTGAAGTGTTTTTCCTAACTTGGATGAATCATTTTTATTCTTTGGAATTCAGTTTTCTCATTGTACTGGACTGGTTGATTGTTAAGCCACTTGCCACTCTGTATGTGAAGAGCCATTTTTCTAGTTGGATATGGTCATGTGGAATGATAGCGTTTCCCCACTTCCTAGAAGCATCTCCTTTTGGTTTGGGATGGAGGTAGTCCACTGGCCATTGTACTGTGGAAGCAGAAATAACTTACAGTAGATCCTCAAGAGATAGTAGTGGAATAAATTGTCATCCAAGCATTCAGTCTTTGAGGCAAGACCAGTTCAAGAACTCATCCCACTTGTGTTGTGGGAAATGAAACAAGGGATGACAATTCAAGACAAAGAGGCTCCTTTACTCTGTGAATTAATCTGATCATTACTTCCCGACTCAAAACCCCTTTGGTTCCCCACTGCCGACAGAGCAAGACTCAGCGTCCTTAGCCTGCACCCGGGACCCCACACCGCCTTCCCTTTCACGGACCCCTTGATCAGGGAAGCATGCTGGCTGTAGGCTGTCCAGAGCTACTCTTCATCTGTCATAATCCTCTACCCAGTGTGGCCTCTGCCAAGCAACTACAGGCCAGCTGCCTCCAAAGACCTTTCAGACTGAGTGTAACTTGTAGTCCCAAGAGCCACTTGGAATTAAAATATGCCAAGATGCATTTAAAAAAATTTTTGTTGTGAAATTATTTTCCTTAAAACATTTCCTAGGGAATGGAAAATAGACTATAAATTAACGATTGTGCCTTCTCGGGATTTTATTTGATGTGCTAGAGCCCGATCACACCCTACTAAGCCCAGGATAAAGAAAGACCTGGAGGTGACCCTGCCATATCAGTGGGTGAGTAACTCATGCGATGCCGGCCGTCCTGGGAGCTGCCCCAAGGGCTCCAGAAAGCTCATGTATCACAGGGCCAGCCGCCAAGGGGCACACAGCCTCTGCTGTGGGAGCTCCATAACAATAAATTGACTTACATTTATACAACAAGCCTCTTTCACTCTTAAAAGATGGCCCGTTAGGGGAAAGTGCTAATATGGCTTTTCCTCAAGGCACTTGTTTAATGTAATTCTGAACAGGTGGTATTTCCCCAGGTTGTCTCCTTTGTTTGGAAATGTTATGGAGACTTTGCTGAGAGCAGTCCATCACCCAAGAAGTACAGACAAGGCCATTCTTACCAAGTTACTCCTAAGTACACTGACCTCATTATTTGCCCATAATGTGAATGGATATTTATTTAACGTCTCTTTGTACAGAGATTGTCAATTGGTGTATGTGCCCGGTCATCTGCCTGCATTATCATTGTCTGTTCCTTAAAAAGGAGGGTTACTGCTCAACGGCAACAGTACAATAGCACTCAGAAAGGTGCTGGGGAGTGGGAGGTGACCGAAGTGCAGGGAAGCCCCGTAGCTCACCTCGGCAGGCCCGCCTAACTTGGTGCCTGAGAGGCGGCAGGCTGGAGGCCACGGTGGCTCCACCGCCCACACGTGCACCACAGCACCCAGGGCATTCATGGCCCTGTTGGGTGGGCATTATTATCCCCACTCTACAGATGAGAAGAGTCGAGGCTTAGGGTGTGGGAAGGGTCTCAGTCACATCAGAACTTGGCCGCGTCATCGTTTATTCCCAGTGGAGCTCGAGTGCAGAGCCAGCTGAGACGGTGAGCTTGGTCGGATCCGTCCTGGCCTTCCCGGGGTAAACAGCCGTAAACCCAGCCTAGCTCTGCAGCAGGTGTATTGCGAAGGCCCGGTGCTTCCCCACTAGTGGCGCTTTACACGGCAGCCCGTGGGAATGGGAGAGAGTGCGGGACCCTCCCTCGGCTGTCTCAGCAGCGCCCAGGCCGCCGCAGGGCAGTGCCCGCCGGAACTGCTGGCCCTTCTGCCGCCCGGGAACTGGAGTTTGAAAAGAGCCCCCACGAGAGACTGAGAAGCACGCCGGGCTGGCTGCCCCTCTGGGTGGGTCTCGGGCGCTGCCCGTGACAGCTCCACTTCCTGCCGCTGTGACCCTGACGGGGGCTGAGCCCGAGGCGGAGGCCGGCCCCCCGCTCCCGCAGAAACCCCCGTCCGTGCTTCCGCTCGGCGCTTCCAGACCGCCCGCACCCGCATGATTTGTGGCCCTCATTAAACAGAGCGCTCAGCCGGACTCCGTGGATTCCACGCCTTCCCCGCGAGGAAATCCCCTTGGGAGGCGAGCTGACACGTGTCTGAAAGAAGAAAGAGACCGCGCAGGAGAGCGATCCCCCGTCCCTCCCAGGCCTCCTCTAACGTGACTGAGCTGGGCCAGCACCCAGACGCGTTTCTTTTTGACTTAATTATCTCCAGGGAACCGTAGCTAGAAACCAGGCACACCCGTGTCTGCCCTACGGGGCAGGTACGCTCTTGCTCCACGGCGGGGGCCCGAGGGGGCCGGAGGTCTTAGGGTGACGGGGCCTCTTTCCCACAAACAAACAGATCCTTTCGAAAAGCCAGTGAGGCGAGGTCCCCCAGGCGGAGCCCTCCGCGCAGGGCAGAAACAGACTCCACGTCACCTGCTCGTTCAGTCAGGAGCCCGGACGCTGGGGACGAGGGATGCTGCTGGCCTGGCGGTGCCGCGGGGGGCCGGCGGCGGCTGGATCTAGTCCCTGCCTGCCCCCGAGGATGTAGGCACTTTGATGACAGATGAGTTTACCCTGCTGCAGATGAACAAAGCCTCTGTCAACAGCATCAGTGGGGGAGCAGGGCGGCCCACTGCTCAGTGCTCTCCAGAATTGCTCTGTCATAGGCTCTCCGGCTATTCAGAAATTACTAAACATTGGCTTCCTGGGCTAAAATCTTTCAGGCAAATTAAAAGTGGGCGATAAAGATGCATTTCTCTCTCTCCCACCCACCCATCATCTTTTCTTCCCTGAATCTACCCCCTGCACCCCAGCACCATCAAATAAACATTCCATGGTCTCTTATTATAATATAGGTAGAAAAAGCAGTCCTGGATCCCCACGTTGTCTCTTCCAGGTGTTCATAACTGGAGGCAGGGGCGGGGTGGGGGAAGGTGCTGTGCTTTCCTGCCTCCACTCAATGGTTCATCAGTTTCCCATCTAAAAAATGAAGCTATTCACAAATATTACTGCTGGGCATATTTCTGAGGGTCTGTGTTAATATAAGTGAAAGTGCTTAGAAATCTTCAGAAGATAAAAGCTTTTTATTCACTCATACACAGTATTTGTGTGAGTCTAGAGGTTAGTTAGAGGTCTTTGGAGTGAAAGGCTGCAACTTTGATGTATAATTTAACAGAGGTCCAGTGCTTTCCCTGGACTTTCCCCGGGGAGACGGAGCTGACTGGGGACCAGTTCTTGGATCTGTAAGCAGGTGGGGTAGGAGGATGTGGAGTGCAGCCAACCTGCTGAATCCCCCAGAGCAGGTACAGAAGGAAGGGGGAGCAGTGGTTCCCAGTCCCTGTGCCAAAGGGGTCTGGGCTGGGTGTCATTCCTGCCCCAGAGCTGGAAAGGGACGCTCCAGCCGGGAGGCTACAAGGTCGCGCTCAGTCCCAGTCTCCCCCCGGCCAACACACACACACACACACCTCCAGCCCTTCAGGATGCCTTTTGCAGTGAACATATGCAAACGCTAGATATAAAGTGGAGACTCTGTGTTCTTAATCCCTAAAGGAGAGCTTCCAGGGTAGTTTGGAATCTTAAAAAGAACACTAATACTTTTTGCTAAACAGAGTAACTTTCTCAGAGCAGCAGAAAGGGAGAGGCCATTACTAAACTGGCTCCCCCACAGCCCGTGGGCATCCTCTGGGAGCACACGGCTGGCCCAGCACGTACGCACAGGAACACACTCAAGGCGCTGCAGGCTCAAACCCAAAGCCACACCCTCCCACTCGGTGCTGCTTCTCAGTTTCAGCTTTCTCTTTGTTCTCCCTTCCTAGCCAAACTTGAGTAGTTCACAGTGTCTTCACTAACACAGCACACACTCCTGAGCCCCCTTAGACTCTGGCTTTCACTCCACTTGCCCCCCAACATGTTCTCCCATGGGCTACTGGCCACCTCTTCATGGTCCAGTTCAATGGCTGCTCGGTCCTGCGCTGAGTCCCTTCCTCATGAGGCTTCTGCAACCCTGTCCCTCCTGAGTCTCCTGTCAGCTCTGCTCTCCCTTGGTCATTTGCCTCGCTGACTCTGCCCTCTATTCCTTAGATCCTGGCTTTCCCCGGGTTTCTGGTCATGGTCTTCTTTGTTTTCCTCATTCTTCGTATTTTTAGTGGAACTCTGTCATTCTTTTTGGCTGACTAGCCCTCCTTCTGCCAGAGAGTCTTCACCTGGGAGCTTAGGTGGGAAGCAGAGGTGGTCTAAACACTTCCCAAGCTTCCCTTGAAGCCAGACTGTAGGCCTGTGACCTGGGCTCTGGCAAACAGATGCCCCTGACACCTACCTTCGAGTGGGGAGCCTGGCTCAGAAAGGCCTGTGCTGGCGGGCTCTGTTCTGGTGAGGTGGGCGCTGCTCTGTCCCGGGGCTGGAAGTACTGTCCGGTGCCCAGTATACAAGCTGGTCTCCAGGCCGTGTTGTTATGACTAGGGAGGCTTTCCTCAAAATTCTTTGAGTAACAGCATCACATTGTCCTATTCGCTGGCCTGCTGCCATCCTCACCCCCTATTATTAACTGAACCTTCTAAATATCTCTCCACTTTGTCTTCTCCCATGTCCCAGCACCACTACATTAGTTTAGGGACTCATAGCTCTCACCTACACTATCGAAATAGCCTCCCAATGAGTGTCCCTGCCTGTTGCCCAATCCCTTTCCACCTAATTTGCTGTGCCACCAGAATGGTCCTTCCCAAATGTAAATTTGACTGCTGTTCCATCTTTAAAAGCTGCCAGGAGCTCCCCATTTCTTTCAGGGCCCTCAGGCTGCTCCTCCCAGGACTGCCCCTGTGCCATGCTGCGGCCACCCTGAACGGCCTGCCGCCTGCCCGTGCCACACGACTGACACCCCCAGGCCCTTCTCACTACGATCCTGGAGCCCCCTGCCTGCTCCAGTCTCAGCCACCTGCCGCCAGCGACGCCTCTTCAAGTGCCTGTGGTCTGGACTGAGAGCCGAGCCTGCTGGTTAACTGGAAGCCTCGCCTTCAGGGAAGGGAAATGCCTGTTTTCCTAAGCCCCCTATCCAGTGTCCCTAGAATGAACAGAACCCTAGGAGCCTCCTTGCCTTCCTCCCTGCCTAACTAACACATCCATGTGCTTCTTCAGCACATACCTACTGATGGACCACTCGGTGCGAGTTACTCAGCCAGGTGATGGGATCAAGCAGTAGACAGAAGTCCCGGTCGTCTTCATGGGGCTCAGTGCCAGCTGAACCCCCACTGTCCGAGGCTAGCCTGCTTGCCTGGGCTTCCGCACTCTTTCGAATTCCACTCTGTTCTCAGTCCCCCACCTGCTCCCCATCAACCAGCTCTTTATTTCCTCTCTTCTCACAGAGGGTTGCCTTCTAACTGCTGTGTCCTTTCCTCCACCTGGCTTGACCTCTTTGACCCCTAACTCTGTCGTCCACCCATCCCCAAGAACTATTTCCTCCTAGGAGCCCTTGGCGTTGTGTCTGACTCAGCCCCTCGGATCCGATGCCTGACTATGAATGCCTGTCCAGGCTGGACTTGGGTTGGTCATCCTCAGTGATCTCATGAATTTAGCAAGTAGCTCTTCTGTAGAGGGAAGTAGCTCCCGTGACCACCATCCCACTCCACCTCCCATCCATACACCACTGTTAACCTCTTCCTTCTCTCCCCATGGTGTAACTGCAAGTCTTGCTATTTATACTCCCTTTTCCCCCACGACTTTCCATGTCTGGCAAATATTTACTCTCCCTTCAGTCTGCAAAGGTCAGCTCCTCTGGGAACTGCCCACCCCACCTCTACTTTTCCCATACATTGTCTCTGGGGCATCCTTGTATCTGTATCTGCACTTACCCAATTCTACTGTAATTCTGTCTTCCCCACTCGACTCTAAACTCCGTGATGCTGGGTCTGTGTCTTAAAGCATTATCATATCCTCTCTGCCTGGTCAAGTATGTGACATAGAGTAGAATATAAACATAAATATAGTAAATGCAAGGAGAAAATCCAAATCTCACATGTCTTTAAAATTAGATGCACTTTCCAATGTTCCTTTTCTATTAATGGCACATAAATGTTTATGCAAGAAGCGTGATGAGCAAACGACAATGCTAGTCTTCTAGCCCTGGGCTCTAAATCTAACTCATCTTCCATTTCTCCTCTTCCCTTCACCCAGAGGCAAATGTTTAACAACGGTGTCTCTGGGAGAAAAGCCCTGTTTCGTAGTGTCTTCTAAATGCCATGGTGTAAATTGTCTCACCACGCTTTCAAGCTGCCAACGTGATGATACTCAGTGTGGAACTGGGGGAAGGGGTGCGCAATGACTTGTGAGTCCATCGGCGCCAGGTCCAGTGCACCTCTGCCTTCACTCTTACCAGTGAGCAGCTCCAGTCCACCTAACCCTCCCTCAGCCCACAACAGCCAGCTCTTCTTCATCACGTTAGGCCTGAGCACATCTGCCCTTCCTCCCATACTACACCTCTGTCCCAGAGGGATCTGTCTCACCAGTGTTACAGGTTTTCATTGCATTCATTTCCCGTGGCTGCCGTAACAGATTGCTGCAGACTTGATGGCTTAAGAAAACACAAATGTATTGTCTCACATTCTGGAGGCCAGGAGTCTGAAATCAGTTTCACTAGTTGGAAATCAAGACGTGGGCAGGGCTGTGCTCCCTCTGGAGTCTGAAGGGAGAATCCATTCCTTGCCTCTCCCGGCTTCTGATGGCCCTCGGCGTTCCTTGGCTGGTGGCTGCAGCACTCCAGTCGTCGAATGCAATGAGAAGCCCTAACCCTGCGGTCACGTTGCCTTCTCCCCTTCTGTCTGTGTCACATCTCTCCCGGCCTCGTGTACAGGACCGCTTGTGATCGCGCTCAGGGTCCTCTCAAATAATCCAGGATAACGTCTCCATCTCATGCTGCTCGACTTAATCACATTCACAGAGACCCTTTTTCCTATAAGGTAGCATTACCAGGTTCCAGAGATCTTTGGGGGTCACTATCCACCCTATTACATTCATTACTGTAAAAATGCCTAGGCCTTCCCCTGCTGGAGTTGCCCGCAGCGCTGACCGAGCAGAATGGAGATGGAGCAGCATGGTTTGCTCCTGCCAGCGAGCCTGGTGCGTCTCCTGTGCTTCCTTTCACTTGCCTGGCCTTTTCCGGTCTGTTTGGTTGACCTCTGGTGACTTGTCAACCATTAGTGATCCTGACTTTCTGATGACACTCATTCATAAATGTTCATAAAAGCACATCCCTACCCCTAAATGTGGAAAATTTGGGAAAAACGGGAATAAACAGAACCTAACGTGGCCTACCCTTCCCTAACACCACTCCTATTGACATGCTGATGCCGGTAACACTTTGATAACCATCTCTGTGCAAATTGCTTTCCCATATTTAAGGTTATTTTTTTATATCCATGAATTCCCAAAATGACTGAGTCCACCTGAATATTGTTAAAAATAGTTCAGATCACTTTTGGGCTTCAGGGGTTCTGTGCCATTTTCAACCCAGAGATCCAGGCCTTTTGTAATCAACCCACCTGGACTTGTTTAAGCTTCCTCTTCTTTATTCCCCTCTGAGAGCCGCCCACTGCGGCCAGACCAGTCCCCTACCGCCTCCTGCATCCGCGTGTCTGTCCCTTGGCTCTGGTCCAGCTCCTCAGCTCCCCTGAGTTCCCGCTCTTCTCAGATTGCCGTCCCTTGCCCCTCCTTCAAGGCCCAGTTCAAGTCTCCTTGTGGGAACATCTTCCCTTCGAAGGGCTGCCGCATGTGGGGTCAGTGTCTACAGGGAAAAGAGTGTCTGATCTGGAGTCACAGTCTCTGGGTTCAAGCCCATGAGGTGCCTGAGATAAAGTCATTTATGCTTCCGGGGCTTCAATTTCCTCATTCATAAACCAGGAGTCATGGTCCTGGGTCAGGCCACCTCCACGGCTGTTGTCAGAAATAAATAAAATGATGAATACGAAGATGTTTTAAAAGCTTCATAAATGCAGGGCATTAATGTTATTTCTTCCTTCAACAATTCTTCTTTTGTCCTTATTGTCTGTGCTACATAATGAATAGCACTTCATATATGGACCTGTTTATTCTTCAACAGCAACACACACCTGGAACTATATTTTTGCTGGAGATAATGTAGAAGCTGGCTCGTTCACCATGGCCTGTGTGTGTGCCTCGGCCCTCCAGCTAGATGGGGATGTGCAGGGGTAGGAGTGGCTCCCAGTACAACGCTGGACACCGTGAAGGTGTGCGCAGCCCTCAAATGGGTTCTTGTGCAGCCTTATCGTCATACCACCCCAGATGAATAGCCTTCTTAAAAAGTCTAAATTATCATTAAGTTTAAAATTATAAAACAATCTGCATTGCCTATAGACACTGTTTGCATCTCAAAGATATGTTCTGTGTCTTTAACCAAAAAAATGGTGGGATGGTAGTGGTAATTTTGTATTAATCCCTGACAGTGGCTTCTGAAGCCACTGGAAAACAGGCTGCCATTTAAGTTTGGGTCAATATTCCTTCACGGTTCTCCTTTTTATCACCCTTCCCCCAAGATTTTTTAAAAATACAAATTATGAGTAAAGTAAAAGTTAACAAACTAGATGAATGAAATCTTCAAAGCACACATTTTAATAGACGACCAAAAATTTCTGAAATCATATTCTTTAACAGTGACTGACAAACTATGTGATACGAGTTGACCGCACTTTCTAGAAATTTCTAGAAACCCCAATCCATAAAATTAAAATGAAGAAGCTAATTTTCACAAGAGTCTTTTACTAGGAAATCCCTCATTCTTGTATCATTCCTAAGTCAGTTAAAATAGACTTACTGTTAAAATATTTAATTTTCACTCACCAAATCAGGGCCACAAGTACTGAGTAAAGTGAACCGCACCTCCACAAATTTAAAAATTTTATACTAATAGAAATCTTCATTGTTGACATTTACTTGCCTAGTGAGTCATTTGCTTAAAGGCGATCTTGATTCTTTGCATTTCCTGCTTTGGTTGAAATGTTTCAGCCTAAAGATATGTGATAAACGGGAGTTTCCTTATCTTAAGATGAGGCACCAGAGCTGGTCTCAATTGAAGGAATTTGTACTCCAGTTGAGCAAAGATTGTTCTTTTAACTCTCCTTTGATACTTGGCACTGAACCGAGGCAACTAAAATTAGCTGCCTTCGGAATCCAGGTGCGCCAAGTGGAAGCCATTCAGTTAGCCCCAGGAAGTCACAGAAATGGTTGAAGCAGTAAATATACGTCTGTTCAAACTGCGTTCTTCACTAAAGCCAACCTTTCATGACTGCCTCCTTCAGCAAAAAAATGGAAAACCACCACGTTTCAGAGCTGAAAGGGACCAGAGAAGGCATCTCGTATAATCTCTTGATCCTGCAGCTCAGGGGAATGAAGTGGCGGGCCTCCCCGAACCTGTTTTCACATCTGCAACATGGGGTCTTATTACTTGCCTGCCCACCTCTCAGAGGTGTTGTGAGGATTAAGTGAATGGACTCTTTAGACTGTAAGCATAAGGCATGCTTTATTCTCTTCTATGGTCCCTTGGAAGTTTTAAATCATGTGTACGCGTTCTTTCACACTCCTCCCACCCAGAAATGCCCTCCCTTTAGGCATAGGCTGCTGACCATGGAGACTGCTGGTGACCAATAGAATGCGGCCAACTTCTGGGGCCAGGTCAGAAAAGGCAATTCACCCATATATGCTTCCACCTGGCTCTCTAGGTACACTCGCTCTGGAAGGAGCTGGACACCATGTTCCAAGTCCACACCCCCTGAGACTGCCATGCTGGAGGGAGCCGCACGGAGAGGCCACGTGGGGCCCCCTGGTCAGCAGTCCCAATCTTCAAGCCCCTCCCAGGCTGAGCACCACACAGGTGAGCGAAGGAGCCTCAGGTGATTCCAGCCCCCAGCCCAAGATGACACAGATTTTGAACCTTCCACGTCAATGTCCCCAACGCTTTGGAACAGAGACGAGCCATCCTTACAGTGAATCGCTGCCCCACAGAATCTATGAGCAGAAAAGAATGGTTGTTCTTGGCAACGACATCTGTGGTGCTTGTTACACAGCAAAGGCAAAAGGAACATCACCGTGGGGACGAGGGTCACGGCCACCGCAGGGGCACCAGGTGCCATGCCTGCTGGGTCCGGAGCCACGGAGGCCCCGTGTGCGCGCACCTCACCAGCTGCACCAGAACCAGGGAGGAAGTCATGACTTTTCCCATTTCACAATAAGGAAACCGATGATCAGAGGGGCCAGTGGCTGACTTGAGCTCCACAGGGACTAAGTGGCAGGACCGGGACAGACTCCTGGGTGTGGCCTGGCTGCAAAGCGCAACCCTAAGCTGCAGCCGAGGCCCCGCATGTATGGGTGACAGCCAGACTGTCAACGCCAACGTCGGGACTTCCAGTAGAAGGCCCTGTCCCCTGGCCCCGCCCCAGACTGAAACAGCCCGCAGCTTTACTGCAGAAGCCCGGCGTTGCCTCACAGGCCAAGCCCGTCAGATCTAGCTTTTTTCTGAGCTGCAGGGAGAAAATGACAAATAATTCACAAAGCAGCTCATTCACAATCTGTGATCTCAAAAACATGCTATTTGACCCATTTGCTCCTGGCCCCCAGAGCCATTAGCACCCTTGTGATGAATTGTCTAGAAGGTTCTTCATACACTGGTGTTCCCAGCTAGCTCTGGGGTCTGCCAGCCTCCAGACTGCTCCTCCCCAAGGGCATGTGGCTCAGGCTGCTGCCCTGCAAGGCTTTCTCTGTCTGGAAGGGGAAATCCATGCCAGCTTTGGCCCTGGTACCTAGGAATCCCCTGAATCTGCAGACCCACCCAAAGTGCCCTGATGAAAGCACAGGCTTTGACCATCCTTGGGGATGGTGCTCCGGGAGCACGACTTTGCTACGCACTTACAGATCCACTTTGGCTTCTCCTGTTTATTCTCTGAGCAGAGCCGCCTGCACGCTCAGTTCTTCCAGCCTCCACCAGGCCCAGTCCCCAGGCGCCAGTTGCTGGCAAGAAGCCACCCTCTTCAAAGGCACTAACTCTTCCACTCAAAACTGTCACCACCATGGAGTGTGAAGGGTGCTGGCTTGTCCATCCTAGCAGTGAAACCCCGCACAGTCCACGTCTCATCCTCTGCCATGCGGCTGCCATGCTCCTAGACATCTTAGTACCGCCCCTGAAGGGCTCCAACCGAACAGCCCCTCTGAGCTCAGATGGCCCAGAGCACATCTCTGGGAGCCGGGAGGCTTCTGCTCCGGCTACAGCCTCCAATTCAAGGCAGCGCTGAGCTTCTCCCATGTGCCAGATGTTGGAAAGACTAAGAAGCACAAGACAAATCCCTGCCCTCACTCGCACCTGAAGGCATTTGCTCTCCGCCCTGACTTCCCGGCACAGCATCGAGTGTCAGTCGACTGTGAGGTGTCACAACGAAATCATTATCAGTAATGGGAAGCACCAAATATTTTAAGTAAGAGCAGATTCATGGTTATCTGTACAGTATTGTTGCTTTCACTTGTTCTGACACAGGAAAAAGGGTTGGCAAGGAGCAGTGAGAGCGCTGGGAACGGCACATGGTGAATGTGACACTCATGAATGTCACCTGCCTTGTGCCTAGAATGAAATGGCTGAGAAGTGCCGGTTGCCCAGCGAGGGCAGGGTGCGGGCCTGCTGCCCACAGACCACACTCCGTGTAACTGACCGAGGAGCCTCACAGAGAAGGGACTAGCCAGCCAAAGGGTGCTTTTCAAGAAGCAGACAAAGCAGAGGGACTGCTTTCTTTTGACTCTGGCAAGATGTTATTTCCTTGCTGTTTGTGCAGGAAGAGAACCGTGAATGGTTACAGCGGTGGCAATACGTGTTATCATGGTGAGCTTCACCTCTCTAGTGGGTATCTCACAGATGAACCATGACGGGTCATGTGGTGCCCTGTGCTATGTTGATCTCTTCAGTAATAATAATGTTACATATTTCTGTAGCGCTTTAAAGTTACAGAACATTTTCATATTCATTGGCTCCGGTAGGTTCAACTTTAAGATACTTTGGAGGAGGTCTAACCCCACCTATTCAGGAAGAAATAACCTTAGAAAGGTCTTGCTGCAAGCCCATAGCAGGTGAGTGACAGAGCTGGGATTGAAATTCAGGTCTTCTGTTTCACACGGTGTTTGCTGAATTATACCCAGGTTGTGTTATACTCGGCCTCGCCGTGGTTGGGAGAAAGCTGCTCTCATTCTGTTGGATCCATGTCTCACCAGCTCATGGAAGCTTGTTTCTTGGCACTGGTGACACCTCAGCCTCTTTCTGCCTGGTCTGTCTCTTTGGCTTTGTCTCGTGAGGCAGCCTTCCCACAAAATTTCCTCCACTTTAGGTACACACACAGCTCCCCCCAACACACACCCAGGACTACCCGACACTTGGTGGAGAGGAATACCTCCACTTAGAGCTCGGTAAGCAGCCCAAACCTGTGACTGCCTGAGAGCCCGGGGACTTCCTTCCCGCTGGCGGAAAGGAGAACCCCAGCAAGCTGCCGCCAGTGCCTGAGGGCTGCCATTGGGGCTCTTCTGCACGTGGGCTTAAGTGTACTCTGCTGAGGCTGAAATCAGCAGGAACCTTGCAAAGAAGAGGGCATAAAAACTCCTCCCACAGCTTTGCCCTTTCCTCCCATCTGCACCTGTGCACATATGTGCACGTGCATTCACGCACACACACACACCCCTGCCCTAGACCAGGCATTAGCTCTGTACTAAGATGTTCCGCGTGGGAGTCACCTTTGCAGGGCAGAATGTGGTGCCCAGACTGTGACATGGGCACTGCTTTTTATGTGCCATTTAAAGCCAAGGACTTTTCACCCCTCAGTAAAAGTGTTTCTCAGTCAAAGTGCTTATTGAACTTCAAACTGAATGGCCATTTAAAGGGTGATCACAGCAGTCCCACAGTCAAAGAAATGAGACTTATGGCTTTGTTAGTGCTGAGGCTTGGCTCAAGATTTGAAGGCTCGATGGAGTCCTGCCTTGTACTTGCAAACATCTGGAGAACTGCTCAGTCAGCCTTCCAGGGGGCTCGCCTGCACCCTACTGCGCTCCTTCAGCTTTAGTCTCGTCAACACAGGGATCATTGAGAGCCTGTCTGTAAAGCTCAGCCCTCTTTTGTTCTCTGGACATGTAGGGCGAGATGCAAAGTAATGAGATAACAAGTGATGCAATTACGGGTATCAGTAGGGACACCTTCCATTTCTAAATTTTATTTTTCTGGAGGGTGTGCATGACATTATTTAACCCATACAACACATCTCAGGTTAAACTGAGCCAGACTTTTTATCACTATTAGGCAGCTGGAGAGTCAGAAATTTATAAATATAGTACAGGGTGAGAGACTATGTGCATGGCCATGTGAGGGCACATGTGTGCTCTCAGAAAGGAGGAAATATTCAATCATTCAGAGTTATCTAAGATGATATCTGATGATAGGGGCTTTTGTATCATTTTCATTTTTTGTTTCCTATTCCACATCAGGGTTATCTGGAGTCACACCGACTACAGGGCTCACACCAAATGGAGTGGGAATCCCCCCAGGCAAGAGCCAGCTTGCAGCTGAAGTTCACGTGCTCTTGACGAATAAGAGGGGAGAGTACATGTCCTCTGTCATGTGTTGTGTGGCTCTCTTATCTGGAGCCTTGGGCGATTTGAGCGGATGGTGGAGAAGTGTCAATAGCACATATAAAACGCATAGAATTGAGCGTCAGAAATGTAGGGCTATGTATAACCTTAAAGGACTAAATTAAGCTGCTTTTTAACTGCATGTAGTGTTCCAGAATGGGTCCCCCCCCAATGTTAGTACCTTTGGTAGCATGAATTGCCCCTTTTCTAGAAAACAATGACTGGCCTAGAGCCGTCCAAGGGCTATTTTGGGGGTGCTCTCTCTTCACCCACCTCCCTTTCACTCTGTCTTCCCAACACCAAGCACTTGTCTAATAATCAACCCTACTTCCTTCAACTAGCACAAGAGCCCTCCTTACTACAGGCTAGAAACAGCCTCGTGTTCAATCTGGAGAGCCCATCACCCACTTTATGTTACACGTGTTATTGTAAACTTTGCATATTCCTTTTCCTATTCCCTGGTAGCTCTTGAGGTTGGGTAAAAAAGCCGATGAAGCAAGTTAGTATCTTGTGCTTTCCAGCTTCAAATGAAATTTTCATAAAATACATTTGTAGAAATTATTTTTCAACAAAACCATTAACAAAAACGGAAGGGGCCTTGGTTAGTCCCTAGAGGTAATATATCACTTGGCCAGAAGCCTGTCTGTGCCCAGTGTTCCCCTCCATGACGCCCACTCCGGGGCACAGCCTCCTGAAAGGACAGGAATGACCTTGGGCAACAACAGCATTCAGAGTCCCAGGACTTTTACAATGATCCCCTCGCATCCCCGTGGCTAGTGTACCAGGGACTATGTCAAAGTTAGCCTCGAGTGTGGGATGCCTGGCCCTACAAATGTATCTTAAGCTTCTAGAATTGCCTGGAAGGAGGGCTAGATACTGAGCTCTGCTGGCCTCTCTGGGTTGGGGAGGGGTGGTTCCAGCTCAGTCCCAGTACGGAAGCTATCGTGGTTGGGGTCTGTCCAGGATCTGATGGGCAGGTGAGTGAGTCTAGCCTGTGGGTCCTGGGGAAACTGTGTCTTTGGGTTCTTAGCTGAGATCCAAAGAGGAAGACCCTCACTCATGTTTCCCATGATAGTCAGGGGGTTTGTGTTCAGACTGGGGAAATCCAGTGGTCTTCCAAAAGGAGCACACGGTCTCTGGGCCTGGGGAATGAAGCCGGTCCCAGCTGATGGCCTCCCTTCTCCCAGAAAGGACTATACGTCAGCCCCTTAGTTTCTTGTTTCTCTTATCTCCACTTCCACATTTTCTTCTCATTCCACTGAGACAGATAGTGGAATTTAGTTGCACATTTCCCAGGTGGCTTCAAATGTAGGGAAGCAATGACCTTGTGAGCCAAGTTTGTCCAGCAACAAGGAACAAGATTGTTTCTTATTGTGTGTTTTACCAACTATGGGATAAAGAGCTGAGCCTCTCTAGGGAACATCACGGTCCTCTGTCCTCTTCTTCCTCTCCTTTTCCTTCGAGAGGGACGAGACAATCCCCCCTGGGGTGCAGAGGGCAAGGCAGGCACCCTTCAGAGTTACCTCCCCTGGGGCATTACTTCACTGACCTCCTGACCTCCTGGATGGAGGGCCCCCCCACACTGCTCCTTGCTTCTCCCACCTCCCAGCCTCCCCCCTGGTGTGACGTACATCCTGCAGACCATCCATGCCTGGACCTCAATGCTGATGGTCCTCCTGTCCAGCATCTCTATGCATCGTGGGTCACATTCCTGGGGAAGAGACCTTGGGATGGAGATTTACGTGTAAGGGCTGCCCTGGGGAGTGCCCTTGGGAATGACACCTGCAAAGGACAGAGAGGAGAAGGCTCGGACACAAGGTGGCTTGGTGAGCAGCTGTAGCAGAGGGCTCAGCCTATCCCACAGGGATAACTGAAGCCGAGTTGCCCTGCAAAGAGGTCCTGAGTGGAGGCAAAGGGCCAAGAGTCTGGTACCTCTGCATCGTCCAGTCATTGCATGGAGGTGTTCCTAGGGTGGGGGCATCACCTCGGGGGAGGCAGCTCCCTTTGAGGGGAATGCAGGCCCAATCAGCAGGCCACACTCCTGGTGACCCAGGAGAATGCATGCCTCTGTCCTAAGGGGGATCTGGGCAGCACATTCCTGCTCGGGACAGAGTAAGAGGAGGACGGAGCTGTGGCCTCCAGTTCCCACTGCTGTAGGTCAAGCCCTTGGCGTGACCAGAGAGCAGGGCCAGGGGAGGAGAAAGTAGAATCTCCAGGGAGCCCCACCGGTGGCTAGAAAAGAATGACCATCAGCTGGTAGCTGCTGGGCAGGCCTGGCCTGCAAGAAATGAACCGGCCACCATCTTGGGGATGGAGCCCAAATGACTGTCTTAAGTCTAAGTGGAAAGTCCACCATGACTGAATAATTTGTCTGGAAAAGTCCATAACTGGGAAGTAGTTCTAGGATGGCCTAAGTCTATGCCACTTCACTAGATTCCCAAAAGTTACTGTAACCCTACTCTGCTGTGGGCTTCCTGGTGTAGGTCATTTTTAAACTATGGTAGACTTATGGGGACCCCAGGATGAGAAAACTGAGAAGTGTTCTAAGGAATACTGACCAAAGCTAGGAGTAACGCCTGCCTATCTTTTTATCTTTCCTATACAGTCACCTCCTCCCTCCAAATAACTTCAGTTCACGGCTTTGGGTGCGGTTTGGTTCTCTGCTGTTCACCTCCTTGGCATCACTGACCCAGCTTTACTTTGCCATCTCATCTGGGAGGCGGGACAGTGGGTGGTGGCTGAGGGAGGATGTGTGAGAGCAGAATGGGAGAAAAGCTCTGCTTGTCTGCCACTGGCCGTCCTTCCCCACCCCAAGCTGGGGAGCAGCTGGGGCAGATGAGCAGGGGATGTGTCCAGGCTGGCATGCTCCTACCTGTGCGCCCTGCTGCGCCTCCCCACCCTGCTATGCAGAATTGGATGTGACACCGGCTTGTCACGATCCCCTGAACTGAACTCACAGAATATAGGCAGATGCACCCCGAAGCTTGTGACAGAGCCAGCCCCCCACAGTAAGTGTGGCAAGGGAGAAATACTGCCCTACTGATCTGAAAGGGCCTTTTTACACCAACCAACCACCGTTATGACAATGGGAGAAGGCGTCGGAAGCCGCGCACAGCGTAGGCCGGAGAGCTCTCTCTCCCTCTCCCTTTCAGGAAGGACAGAGGCAGACTTTCACCCTCCAGTGCTCAGCTGATTTCCTAAGCTCCACGCCCATGTGGGCGCCCTGGCCGACAGGAGCGGTTCTCAGCCGGAAGGCTCCCGGCACCAAGTGGCTTCTGCAGGTGCTAGAGGGGCGGCTATCAGGGCGCCACAGAGGCCTTATGGGTAGTTTTTGTTTTTTCAAGCGTACTGCTTTTTCTTCATTTTTCATTCCAGCTGCTTCAATCAAACATTAACATAATCCAATGACAAATGTTCATTGAAAACCCACTAACCTCAATGCTCTCTGAAAAACCCTTGTTCTACCCATAGGGTCCCCCTTCCTCTCCTCTGCAGACACCCCTTCAAGACCCAGCTGGAGGCCCACCTCCTCCTCAAGCCTTCCTGGTCACCTCTGCCAGCTGTGGCCTTCCCTTTGTCCCCCCCGACTCCCTGCATCACACCCCTAGCCCTCTCCATCCCACCCCACAATCCCCCAGACCTGTCCCTTTCCATCCCCTCTGGTTCAGCTCCCACCGTCCCTCACCTACTTACTGCCTGTTTCCTGTTCTTCCTGCCTTTGTCTTCCTCTCTTCAACCTATTCTCCATGTTGCAGTGTTCATTCCAAACGACAAATATGATCCTATCCTTCAACTGTCTAAACATTTCTATAATAACTAACACCTCCTGAATGCTTACTGCTAAGTGCCCTACCATGTAAAACTTATATGAATTTCACGGTAACCCTATGAAGCAGGCATTATTCCTCCCCTTTCACAATGAGGAGACCAAGGCCCGTGGAGGCTAAGTGACCTGCCCAAGGTCACCCAGCTAGCAAGTGGCATTTGAACGCAGGCGCACAGGCCTTCAATACCACCCTCTCAAGCAATGCACTGTAATGTTTCTGCTCCTCAGTGACTCCCCACAGCACTCAGGATAAAACTCCTTCCCACTCAAGCCCCTCATTTAGATTCATCTTTTACTCCCCTACCCTCCAGTGGTGTATTGGTAAATGTTTAACATTTGGTTCTCAGGAAAATAGAGTCCTGCTTTGTAGTATTTGCCAATCTCCGTGGTATAAATACTTCCACCACGGCCAGTTTCTAGCTGTGACTCTATCACTGACTGTGGAGCTGGGAGGAGATGCACTCAACTGGCTGACAGGAGAGGCTCCGGACTCAGCACACCACAGACCCCACCCATCTCTATCACCCACCATGACTGCCCATGTAGGACAGAGTACCTTGTACCCCCCACCCATCCAGTGGATCACTGACCCACGGTTTGTGTGTGGCCCTGGAAAGTCCACATTCATTTCCTCTCATTCACCACCCACCCAGGCCATCTGAGGCAGGGCCGAGAGCATGAGCTAGGCCCCGAAGGCTGCCGACCACCCTCCATACAGGCCCCGGCCCCCGCTGGCCCCAGCAGACCCTACCTCCCACAGCCGCTGCCCTTGGGTAGAAGCCCCGCTCCCTGACAGCAGTTATGTCTTCACCTCTAAGAGTAGTGCCAAAGGCTCAGAGAATCCGTTCTGCTGTGGCTGTGTCCTGTCCTGCGAGGTCCTGGCCTCTTAACCTACAGCCCCTGGGTTCCATCCTGAGCTCCTTCCCTTCTCAGTCCACCCACACTTGCAGGGTCCCATCTCTTCTCCTTATTTCATGGGATGGTGACTTCCAAAGATGGATGCCGTGGCCCTTCACTCAGATGCCCCACAGACACTTCCCCCTCAGTAGCTCTCAGGCCTTGCTGATCCTCTTTATCCACAGATCCAGTCCTCCCTCCATGGCCCCAGTCTCTGACTCGAGTCCCAGGTCCCATCCAGAGTCCTTGGAGGAAAGCATTCTCCAGGCCATGGAGTATCTACAAGCTTACATCTCCTGCCTAAGCCGGAATCCACATGAAAGGAACTCAGCCCCCAGCATGGCCATCTCTGCTCAGAGGCTAGAGAATCTCCCTAACATCAGGCATGAGCTGGAATGGACATGGTGGGGGGACTAATACTAGGGGAAGGGGTTACAGATGTTTCCTCCCAGCTCCTCATTAAAGACCAGGTGGTTTACCCAAGGCAAATGCTTGCTTTCCCTTCATGAGTCCCTGGGACGGAGTGCAATAACTCACTCGCTGGGTGTGGCACTGGAGTGGCATTTGCTTAATTAAATATGTAATATGGTATGGCTACATAAATCATACATAGACTATAAGAACGACAGCTTTTACAGGTCCATGACTGAACAGGTCTGTCTGCCTACACTTCCCTTGTGACATCTCTCTCTTTCTTGGAGTCCTTTTCAAGTTATTTAGATAACTTCAGGGTCTTCTCCATTTTGATGGTATTAGCCATAATCTTGTCAGGATAAACCAATTGGGCTGGATCTTTTTAGGTCTATCTGTTGGAAGTTTCCAGGGAATTTTTCGAGTGCTTATCTGATTCACTGAGACCAGTTTGCTGAGTTCCCAAGTAATGGCGTCTGCTTTAAGCTTCAAGACTTTGAAACAAAGACACTTAGACAAAGATGACAGAGATAAAAATTCATAGTACGACAAAGGTTGTAAAGTAAAAGACCTTAGGAGGGAATTTATATGGCCACAGGGGTGGCGTGGGGTAGATACCTCCATCCTAAATAGCAAAGTTGTGAAGGAGTGCAAGAGGCCTCCTTTTCAATGAGCTAGTCAGCATGCCATTGTTTTTGAAGTAGTCAGCTGGCCTTGAATCTGGCACAAGACTATCAGGATCCATCAAGAACTAAGATCTCCAAGAAACTAAGAACAATGCCTGCCGGCAAAGTGGGAGCTGGGCAGGAGGAGCACAAGGCCGGGAGAAGTGAGTTTTGCTGTATAAGCATCTATACTTTTGGGGTTTTGAACCATGTGAATACTCCTTTTAAAAAATTAAATGAACAAAAAAAACATATGAAGTTTGATTTACTCTCTTATTTTGAAAAATAAATACAACATCCAATACAACATTTTAACGAGGCAGATCTTCTCAAATTAGACAGAGGTTACGAAAGCCCGGATTTCTAGAAATGGAAAACACTGCCTGTCAAGGAGCTGCAGGCCCCTTCATTTATGCTCTTGGTCTGGGCCTCGCAAGGGACAGGGACATCACGGGGCTGGCACCCTTCAGGCTTTGCTGAGTACACTTGGTGAGAACTAACATGACACGTGGGACCAGGTGGTGAGCAAGAGGCTACTTGCAAGAATCCAGTATCAGAGTCAACAGGCTAGTCAGCGATTAGTGACCCTACTTGCAAAGAGAAGCCCTCCTGGAGAAGCCAAGTGTCAAGGAGGGAGGTTGGCTGAGGCCCCACCCCAGAGACTGAGTGGGACAGGTGGGATGCAAACAGCTGCCAAAATAGCAGGTGTGCAGATAGGAAACCAGTTGTGGATCCACGCCAAAGAATGAGATAAGAGAAGAAAGAAAATTACACTCTGGTGAGTTTCAGCTGAAAAGCGTGGTATAGAAGTCTGCACAGCCATATAGCCAATCAGAGAGGTGCTGGCCGCTCAGAGCTGAGCTGGAAACGTGTCTGTGGGGGAATGCCAGGAAAAACACCACCACCCACGGAGACAGGAAGATCTGCTGGGTCTTGGTAATGTGCAGAAGTTAAAACTAGGTCCAAAAGTGTGATCTGCTCACTGGAGGGAGAACACAAAAAATAAGAGGGGACTGTGTAGAGGAGAACACTTTAAATTAAAAAGTCAGCAACAGTGAGAGATTTGGTTTCAGCCATGCAGCCATCCCAGGGCCCCTGTGTGGAGGTAGAGATAGGGCTGCCTCCGAGGGAGGAAAGCCAAAAGGGCTCTCTGGGGCCTCTCCTTTCATGGGGACAAGGTATCTGGTAGCCTCCAGAATGGGGCCCCGCATGGAGAGATGCCGGTTTCCCTTGAGCCAGGAAATCCCTCCTCCAAGGCCCCGCGGATACTGATTCTGCAGTGGGTGGCTCAAGGGGACAGACGCTTGCAGATGAAAAAGAACTTTTTAGCTCAAAGGCCATCCTCTTCTACCCTGTTCAAGGGCAGCGCGCGGCCGCAGCTGCGTGTCACCACACTGACCTCCAAGGGCCCTTGAGCGCTGGCTCCGCGGGGGAAGGTCAGCACACACACTGCCAAGACAAGCCGAGCGCGCCGGCTCTGTCATTTCCCAACACGGAGGGAGGAGACAGAACGGCGGCGCAGAGGCGCAGAGCACGTGGCTTCCCGGAAAGCCCAGCTGGCGCGCAGACCCACACTGTGAGGTCTGACTCCCTGACTCATTAAAAGGCAGAGCAAAGAGAATATCCGGATTGCTGCATAAACATCTCTTGGGAAAAATGTGTCTATGGCGCTGCACAGCCAGGGCTCCCTCTTGCCTTCCAAGAGCCAGGCTGGACACAGGTGACTGGGGTTCAGAGCTAAATAAGTGCGCAGGGATGTGTGAGTGTGATGGGGTGGATGAGAGCTCAGGCTGAGAGAATCAGGCCATGATGAGAGAGGACCAAGGCGGGCTACACCCTCCCTCGGGTTCCTTCTAAGGACAGAGCAGCAGGCGAAGGGTCCAGACGGCACCAGGAGGGAGCTGGTGCAGCCCTGGGAGGGAATCGCTCCAGCCTCTAAGCAGCTGCTTTGCATTTCAGTCTCTGGGAAGTGTTGTTTTTCTCTTTAAACCTGCTCAAAGCCAGAATGGGCCAAATCAACAGTAAAAGTTTTTTCGTTTTGTGAATCTACAAAAAGGAAAATTCTAATTCTTTCTTTGTAATACTCTCTGTCAAGTTTGCATAATTCCCCTGGTTCAGAAAGTCTGAAGCACTTTCATATCTATGGATTGGAGCCCAAATAGCAGGGTCTCCTCAGGGGCTCTACACACCTTGAGGGCTACCAGGAGTTATTTGATGAGGGTGTTGGCGATGTAGCTGAGCTGCAGGATCCTGGAAAAAACTCTGGCACCAAGAAAGAGGACAGAGGCAGCATGCTCCCTCTTCCCTGGGGGGCCTCCTGGGAGAGACTAGCTCTATGCTGGGGCAGTGATGGATTGCACTGTCCAGGCTTATGGGAAAGAAAGGAGAAAGTCTTTTGAGCAAAATATTGGGCAGTGTTTTAACTGCCTCTAGCCCAGACTCCACTGGGGTCCATCCTAAGTCCTTGACAAAGAAGATTCTAAGTCAAAGTAGCAAGAGAACTGTGTGAAGCATCTAACAGAAGAGCTGTGACCGTCCTTGGAGAGGCCCTGCCCTCAGGGGAGAGAGCAACTCCCCAGCTGGGGCCACCAGAAAGGAGGTGTGGCACGAGCAATGGCGGGGCCACCGGTGGTGGATGCAGGCCACCTGACACAGAGTCCTGGTCCCAGCATCAGGACAACATGAATGGTTGCTAAAAACTGTATGAGGCCCCGGGGCCTCTCTCAGGTGAAAGTTGGGCCGCTCCAGTGGGCTTGGAGTTCAGTGACTCTAGTAGGAGGGAGCTCAGAGTCAAAGTTATTGTTGTGGCCACCACGCTGCCCCTTTCTGACTGCCCTCAGGCAAGCATCGGGTGGGGAGGTGGTACATATGTAGGGTGGCATGTAACTGGCAACACCCCTGTGAGCAAATCAGAGGGTAGGAAGTACCTGTCTTCAGAGAAAAATAAGCTAATGATTCAAAGGCTATCAACAATTTATCCAAATTCCATTTGGTGGGAAGACTATCCATAAGCAGGGAATTATTGGGGAGGGAGGAGGACCTGAGGCGGTGGGTGCAATCCCCATGCCACCCTCGGTTCTCCAGAGGGTTAACACATTGTTTCAGGACCACAGAGAGCAGTGCACGCGCACTGTCTGGGCACAGCCACACCTTAGTTCTTCTGTGCCAATGGCTGTCATCTCTCGCCCAGGCTCTCAGCGGAAGCTCTGAGAACAGCTGAACACCACGACCCTGTACCTTTAGCACTGGAACGAGAAATCAGTTCTCTTATTCCAAAGTCCTGTCCTCATCTAGTGCTAATAATACTAGATAATGTTTGTTAAGTACTTAATAAACCCATATACTACATTCTCATTTTATCCTCACAACCCTATAAGGTTAATTCTACTACTATATCCATTTTATACATGAGAAAACCGTGTTAGTCTCAGAGATTAAGTGACATATCTCATGTCACAAAGGCCATCTAGTTCCAGGGTCCATCCCCACAGTCACTCTGCCGTGGTCACATTCTTGAACTTTGGATGTGGAATGAAGGCAATATGGTAAGAAGCAGGAAACCTCATGGGATAACGGCTCATGAAGTCATCGGGGAACCGGAAAGGCCATCTGCTTTAACGTCCCAGTCTTGAGAGGCATTACTCAAAACTAGGACAGAGTATATAACTTCTCCATCCCCCTGTTTCCTTTCCCAGTGGAACAGTAAAGTGAACCGGGCATCACAGGTGGATTTGAAGTAGGTATTACTCAGGTACTAGGTGAATTACCTCCTAAGGAAGAGAAGTCAGAAATTGTGTGGTGCTGTGGCCTCGATGAGAGAATCCAGATTTTTAGAGCTGTCGGGGACCTGCAGATCTTAGAACTGACATTCTGTGAAACCTCCAATATTATTGGGTGGATGTCTCACCCAAAGTAAGAATCCTTCCGACCACACTCCTGAGTTGTTGCTGGGCCCTCCAGAGCCAGGAAGCGCTTCCGGTCACCAGGAAGCCACACTTATCTGCAAGGCACCCTTCCTCCATCACATGTACCCAGACACAGTATGTCACTGTGTCTCCGAAGCTGCTTCGCGGATGCACCATGGCCATCTGCCTCCTACCAGGAAGTCTAATTCTGCCCTCAGAGTAGGCTAGGGTGCATCAAATCCCCTTCCCCAGGGTGGCCCTGGACATGAAGACAAGGTTTTATACTTCTCCTGACACTCTCTTTTCCAGTCTAAATTGTTTTGGGTTCCTCAATTATATGTCATTGAACCTGACCTCCACAGCCCTCACCTTACCACCCTTCCCCGAATGCCCTGGGCCCTGGCTCTGGCATTGCCTCCAGCTGACCCCTGGATACTCACCAAGCACCTGCTGAGAATGCACAGAGGAACAGAGCCTCTGTCTTGGGATGGGGGTGGAGTAGTCGTGAGGATTGCAACGTGGTGTTGGAAGTGCCGACGGGGGCAAGCCCAGGGGGTTCTGACGGCCCAGAGGATGAAGAACCTGACAGGTGGGGGGGGGGGGTTGCTTGTGGTGTCGGAAACTGCACTTCAGAGGGGAGAGGAGGCTTGTAAGCCCGAGAGCGGCACAGCCACATTTAGAATCTAAGAACAGTCATTCTGATCACAAGTCGGAGAAGGGACTGGAGGTAGATCAGGTCAGAGCAGAGCAGAGCGGGACCCTAACCTCACCTGCTCTGGCAGGCGGACGGCCCTGCCGCTGGCTGTGGCTGTAGCTGTACTGGCGGCCACAGCTCACTCTTGTTTCACGTTCCGCGGCAATTGAACCTTCACTAGTGACTAGCAATGTCACCTCTTTCCCAGCATCTATCTCTGCAAACCAATTGTTTTAAATTTAATCTTGTCAGTTTCAACCCCTCCTTTCAGGCTATTGAAATCGTTGTACATCTTGGTTCAACTCCTTCTTTTTTTCTTAAGGGGGAAATACTGAAGGTTTTGCCAAAGGCTATGTGGGTAATCAGTGGTGGAAGAAACACTGAACCCAGGTTTTCTGGCTCCTAAACCAGGCACTTCATTACTCTGCCCCTCTAGGGAATTGCTGTTCAGAGGAAGGAGAATCAAGATGGACTTACTCGGAAGAACAGGTCTTAGCTTAGAGACCCCAAAGGCAGGAAGGGAGGACCCTACACCCCTTTCTCGTATTTCCTCCTGTTGACTGAATAGATCCCTGAGTTTGAATCTACAGCCCACAGGGACGGCATTGCTTGTTTTGGGGTAGCTGAAGGTCACAGGGGTTCCAACCCAACCAGGGAGGCGCTTGACACTGGTAAAGGCTTGAGAGAACTTCACAGGGCAAAAAAAAAAACCTTCCAAGCTCACGAATGCTAACAAAAGCTTCTCTGTGGCATGGAACTCATTCAGAATGTAAAAGCTGTTCAGGAAGCCCGGACAGGGGATGGGAAATGGGACGCCTGAGGGTGGGGAGAGAGGACGACACCCAGAAAGCTGCCCCGGATGGATGCTGGGAGAACTGGGTCTTCTCAGTTGGTACCTAACCCACCTGGCCTCTGGACAGAACTTCTTTCGGCGGCCCTCTGGGCTCTGCTCACTCAAGCCTCTGACCCTTGGTCCTGGGAATCTGCGGTGGACTGTCTCCAGAGACCTGTACCCAGGCTGACCAGTGTACCCAAGGTCAGTCCATTTCTCTGCCCCAGCATTTCACAACCTACATTAGCTCTTTTGCTCTTTTTCCCACTTTTTCTTGATGTTAACTTTTTTATTTTTAGTTTTTAACAGAACAGACTTCTACTTCTAACCAGCTCGTCCTGTATCCCCTTAGGTGAACTCACAGGACCTTCACAATCCAGCACCGTTCGCCGCTTGAATCTCTACTTCCGGTTCCACTCATGCAAGGCTTTCTTAGTATCCTCTGTTCTTAGGCCAAATGCCATTATGGAACCATCAGACTTGTCAGATGAACAAGAGTTTTATCGAGCCCTTCAAAATAAGCATATGCTTGTCTTCTATAACTGTTGATTGGCCAATTTCATAAAAGGAGTGAAAAGTAATCAGGAGCAACTCCAAAATATGCTCTTCAGGGAGAGACAATATAAATGAACCTTTATTACTTTCCAAATAACAGGCACCATAAGCATCGTTTTTAAAAAAGACAAATCAGGTCATGTGCATCTTGTTCCGAGCCCCGATACCTGGTCAGGCTGAAAGGAAGCCCCCGCACAGGCTGGACTGAGATGCCGACTGTCTCCTAAGCCCTTTCCCTGTTGTCTAACAAAACTCCCCTTGGCGAGGCTGCGGCCTGAACGTGTCCGGTTTAGGAGATCCTATGGCAAGCGTTTTACTAAGGCCATCAACTGGAGAATACTGTTTTACAAAGCGTTTTCTATCAGGTTTCTCACACAACTTCAGTGACACCTGAGAAGCTTTGTTGAAATGACATGTATTTGTCTGTGACTGGGTTACTCAAATTGCCTCTCTTCCTTGCCAGGAAATTCCGATCCTGGCAAGAGATGCCCACGTAATGTCCCACCAGCAGGAGAGAAAAGCCTAGCCGACACAGAGGACTGCCAGAGGATTAAATCCAAACCACATTAAAAAATAAAAGAATAAGCTAAAAGCTTACTGTGTTTACCTACTTAGCATGCCACCTTTCAGGAACAATGCCAGCCCCTGAGCCCCTGTGGACCATCAGGAGGCACCGGCCCCTTCAGCATTTCAGTGTCTTGACTTTACACATACCACCAACTGCACAACTGCTGCATCCAGGCGAACCTAACGAGTTTAACGTTCCTCAGCTCCAGACTCCCTCAAAGCCAGCGACTTACCTGAGGACTCGATGCTGATGCGTTACCTCTGCTGGGCTGAGCTGTCATCCATGAGGGCTCTCAGGGCTCATCAGCCACCCTGAGCCCCGGCAGCTGTCAGCTTGCGGGCGCAGAGCTGCCTCAGGAGCCAGGCACGGTCCTGACCGCTCAGCCTCTAGCTGCCCTGTGGCTGGAGAATCGCGGCGTGACGCAGTCAGGTCCAGGGGCTCGCTGTGTGATCGCTTCATATCATGGGGTGCTTCCTGTCTCCAGCTTGAAGAATGAAGGAGGGGTTATCTTAGGAAATGCAGATATTCAACAAAATTCCTTTTCTATGTGTATACATGAAGGTGTGTTGCAACATTATCTGTGAGAGGAAATAACTGGGGAAAAAATGCTTGCCAAGTAGCACTGAAATAAATTTTGGTGTATTTCCATATAATGGAATAAAAAAGAGGAGGCTCTGTATTTGCTGCTATGAAAAGGTCTTCAAGCTATACTGCTGGGTGAAAAAAAAAACAAGTTGCAGATAGTATTTGCATTAAGGTTTAAATTGTGTTTTGTTTTTGTCTATGCTTAGAAAAATGTGTAGAGTAATTCAAGGGAAATTTGGAACAGTGGAGACTCTGGGAAGTAGAATTGGGGTGGGAAGAAGGTTCTTACTTTTTGGCATATTTTGGATTTTCTTTTTTACCCTGTGTATATACTTAGTACTTTTGTAATAAAAGGAGTTTTAAAAAATTCCTTTCTTGCCTAATGAAATTTTGTCAGCTAGCCCAGAGCTTCCCACAAACCAAACTTCTCCATCAGCAATCCAGCTAGAGTGGATGATTTTGAAAAGAAAACTCAATATTCTAGAAAAGTATATCAAATAATAGATCTTGGTGACCTTAGAGGAGGGAGGTATCTTCAGATGATAGATTCTGAAACTGCCTCAAATTGAGAAACACTGAATTAACATACTACATTTTTATTAAGTTTATATACTAGAACATTTCAGCATATAGAGAAAATAGTTTAACAAACCTTCATGTACTCAACACCAAGCTTTATTAATTAACATGGCTAATCCTGTTTCATATCTTACCCATCCCACCCTCCTCCCATCTTTCAAATACGTCATTTTATCTGAATGTATATATTCCAATAAGTTAAGAACTCTTTTTTAAACATTACCACCACACCATTAAGATGTTTTTTTAATTGTCAATAATCCTTTTATATCATTAAATATCTAGTAAATATTCAATTTTCCAAAGATCTATACATTGTATTTGGTTGCTATGTCTTTACAACCATCTCAATGTATGGGTTTCTCTCCCTCTGTTTTTCCCTTGACATTTACTTGTTGAAGAAACCCAGTCATTTGTCCTGTAGAATTTTCCACATTCTGGACTTTGCTGATTAGATACCTGTGGTGTTTTTAAACATGCTCTTCTGTTCCTTCTATTTCCTGTAAATTGGTAGTTGATCTGATCCGGATTAGACTTGATCTGATTTGGGTCTAATTCTTTGGCAATAATATATATGTCCTGTGTCTTTCTGTGATATTGGCAGCCCTTGATGATTGTTATGGGTTGAATTGTGTGTGTCCTGTTACCCACCCAACACCCCGCAAAAGAAATGTTGAAGTCCTATCCCCCGTGCTCGTGGATGTAACCAGGTTAAGATGAGGGCCCCTGTAGTCCAGTCCTTACAAGAGCAGGAACATTGGAACACAGACGAACTCAGCGAAAAGATGGCCACGTGACCACAGAGGCCGAGATGGGAGTGTTGCGTCTATAAGCAGGGAATGCCAAGGATTGCAGCAACATCAGGGGCTGTGGGAGGAAAGGAAGGACCATCTCCTAGAGCCTCAGAGGGAGCATGGACGTGCCAACATCTCGATTTTGGACTCCTAGACTCCAGGACTGGGAGACACTACATTTGTTTTAAGCCACCCAGTCTGTGGCATTCTGTTATGGCAGCTGTACGAAGCCACTGCAACCATCATAGCTGAGGACCATTATTTCTGTGAGGGCTTGAAAAACGGTGATATTCCTTCTTAGTTATTGGCTCGGATATGCTTATAAAAAAATCTCCTCCTCCACTGTTTGGTTACCCTGAAGTTAAGTTCATATGGCAAAGGCCGATTCTTTCTCCTCACTTGCCTGTCCAGAACAATCAGATGGTTCCACAGAATCATCCCAAATAAACAATTCTATTTTTTTTCTTTTTGAGCATCATATTGAACTTGAAATTTTTCAACATGATTCATGTGTTTCAATCCTTTTCAGTTATTCTTATTCGTGTTTAAATTGTCCCGTCTGTGGCCAGTGGGAGCCTTGGCCAGAGGACTTCTGACAGGACCCCAGGGATTCCAGGTATGTCGTGATATTCGGTGCTCACCCTGGGCACTTCCTGCCTCAGACCGGGAATATCCACTCGCCCAGGGAGCCCTGCTTCCATTGAGATGGAGATAGTATTTGGAGACCACAAAGCGGCACTAGGGGCAGGCACTGCATTTGATTGGTCACTGTTTCTAGACCTTTAGTAGACAGAGCTAGGAAATAGAAAATGTGTCACCAGTTCCATACTAATATTTTCTATTCAGATTTAAGATTATAGAATGTTTACTAAATCTTTTCTTTCTTTGCATCTCTTTGTCTCTTATGGTAAAATGCTTGGTTGCTATTAACATTGATTACTTATTTGCTTTATCCCGTGATTATAGCTAATAGCTTTAGAAAAACATGCTAATTTTTCAGACTTTTTTTGTTGTTCTTTTGCCTTAGTATATACCACAACTTATTCTGTTAAAAGTCTCTTGAAATAATTACTCTCTCTGTGGCTGGCCACCAACTCAATACATAGTTAGAAACAGTTTGTTTTGTGGTGTTTTGATTTTAAGGAATTGCCCCTTTATTCAATTTTAATTTAATTTAGTATATATTTTATGTAAATTATTCTCACCAGTCCAAAACCAAACCTATAAAACAAGGTACATTCAGAAGTCCAGCTTTTAGCCCTGTCCTTCCTGGTTTCCTCCCTCTCTCTATAGATAGCCATTAAAAAAATCATTTTTTAAATTCTTTTGATGGCTTTTTAAAAATAAGGCAAAACCACTGTCTTTTTTCTTTAATGTCAACAAGTACTTTATTGAGGTGATGCTACATGTAAGTGTATAGCTTGGTGAATTTTGATAAATCTATATACCCACATAATCAGATTAAGATAAAATGCATTTCCAGTGTCCCAGAAATTACCTTGACCCACTCTAAGAGGCAACTCCCATTCCAGAAAAAGCTACTATTCTGATTTCTACACCAGAGATTAGTTTTAGTCATTCTTGCCTTTTACATAAATGGAATCATACAGAGTGTTCTTTTTTGTATCCAGTTCAATTAATATAGGATGTTTGAGAGTTATCCCTGGTGTTGTAGTAGTTTGTTATTTTTTATTGCTGAGTAATATTCCACTGTTGGAATATATCACAATTTTTTTATCCTTTCATCTGTTAGTAGACTTCTGAATTATTTCTAGTTTTTTAACTATTATGAATAAAGCTACTAAGAACATTCTTCTATAAATTGTGACAATTTATAGAAGAATGTTCTTAGTAGCTTTATGCATTCATTTTTCTTGAGTGTGTACTTAGAAGTGGAATACTTGGGTTGTCGGCAGTGGTGTTCTAGAGCTACTTATACAGCTTGGGACTGATGATGCATATTTCTTCCCAGCTTCACTTTCAGTTCCTTCCTAACTTGAAATCAGCCATGGTGGGAGTATTTATGCCACGGAAATTGGCAAATGCGACAAATCAGGACTTCCCTCTCCTCTACCCCAGAGCAAACTGTTAAACATTTACAAGCACATGACTAGCCACAAGGAAGGTACATATTTAAATTAGAAATTGCCTATTTCCCAAAAATGGCTGTAGCAATTTATACTCGACTAGCAGTGCATGAGGGTTCCTATTGCACCTCACCTTTGTCAGCACTTGGTATTTGACTTGGTCTTTCATTTCAGCCATTCTGGTGGGTGGGCAGTATTATCTTATTGTATTTTAATTCGCATTTCTTGATGCTTAGCTAACCATGTTCAGTACCTTTTCATATGCTTATGGTTTTCTGGTGGTTTGGTGGATTGACGCTTTGTCTTCTGACTTGACTAAATTTACTTATTAGTTGTAGTAGTTTATTTGTAGACTTCTTTAACTTCTCAATGTATATAGTCATATCATATGCAAATAGTTTAATTTCTTCCTTCCCAAACTTTGTATCTTTTCCCTTGCCTTGTTGCATGTTTCTTAATAAGCAGTGCACACATATCCTTAGATACACTGTAGCATACGTGTCTTAATTCATCCTGCTTTTCCCCCTTAACTTATCCATCCTACTTAAGTATATCTTAGAGCAGTGTTTGCGAGGATACAGATAAAATATTGATTTTTACAAAATTATTTTGCTGATTTGGAAAGGTGTAACAATACCCTGAAAAACTTACAAAAATTATGTTATATAGAGATGAGTCAATAAGACCACAGGAATGTATTTCTTGAGCCTTCCCTCTACTGGCTGGCTGGTTTTCTTCTGGTACAGTACTGCTGCCAACGTGGCAAGGTCTAGTTATGGGGGATTAGTGATCCCTCTGCTCTGCTTGGGCATCGAGGCTTACATAGCCATATAAGGAAATACTTCCTTCCTGTAGTCACATCAGCCCACCCCTGTCACCAAGCTGTAACCAGCGGCCCCTCCATGCATCCAGTTCCACTGTCTTGTTTCAGTACTTCTGTTGCAAGATGGTTCACCCTCTAACTCTGAAACAATACAGAGAACAGATACTTCACCCGGTTCTGGTACCTATTTCCCAATGCATCTGTGGATACGATTTGGTCTGTGAACGTCTTGGATTTAGCACTGTTATATATACATGTATTTTAGCCATTCAAGGAAACAGTTCTCAATCTAGACTGCGGTCATCTTGTTGAACCACTTACGGTATTGCAGTCATGCTTTCTATCTTGGTTGGCTGGATACTATTCGGAAAGGATTCTGTGTCTAGCACTGCAGCCCAACCTCCCCTGAGCACCTTGAAAGTGGACGGAGCCATAAAGTTGGCCAAGTTTTAAATGCAAACACCCTTTAGTCCAGCACCTATATGAGTTGACCATATCACAAAAATATAACATGTATATGTTCAAGGATGTTTATTGTAACGTTGGTAATAGAAAAAGAAAGCCTGGGAAAAACCTAAATGCCAATCAACAGAACACTGGTCCAATTAGGGTACATCCATAAAATGGAAAACTATACAGATGTTTAGTTCAGAATAAACATAATCTTAATGTGTTGTTGTGGCACATCCTTTAAGATGAATTAAGTTTAAAAAAGCAAGGTGAAACATAATGTTTATAATACAATCAAATGGGTATAAGCCTGAACAGGAGCTAGAGAATGGAAAGCAGATTTACATATAGCTATTGACGCAAGTAAGGGTACTTTGTGCGTGTGTGTTTCGACGTAAGTAAGGGTAC
>JAQQAC010026012.1:4588064-4726376 GCA_029783875.1 Phataginus tricuspis | reverse complement strand
AAGTAAGGGTACTTTGTGCGTGTGTGTTTCGACGTAAGTAAGGGTACTTTGTTTTCTAGAGGGACACATTGTTAACTGCTCACTGACATGTACTTTTAGGGCAAAAGCCTGGTGGGTAGAAGGAAATGGATACTTTTACTTGATATTTTACATCTTTCTAAAGTCCTAAAATGGTTTCATGATGCGTACATTACTATTATTTTTAATCAAACAAATAATTTTTTAAAAACATGATGGGTGGCTGGAATCTGCTTATGAGAACACAAAGAGATCTTGAATGTGGGATATTCTACACGGTAAAAAAAAATCAATATCATGAAAAACAGAAAGTTAAGGAACTGTATTAGGTTAAAATAGACGAAAAATAGACTCTTTAGTCTATTTTACACACTACAACCAAATATAATGTGTGTACCTGAATTGTATTTTGGGTTGAAAGAAATAGCTATGTAAGATGTCTGGGGACAAATGCAAAATTTAAATATGAGCTGAATATTTGATAATATTATTGAATTATTAATTTCACTAAGTGTGATAAAGGAGTTGTGGTTATGTCATGAAATGTCTTCATTTGTAGGTAATATATGCTGAAGTTTAGGGTGAAGGGTCATCATGTCTGTAACTTACTGTCAACAAAAGAAATTATTCATGAGAAAGAAAGTAGAGCACATATGTGGGAAAATATTAACAATTAATGAATCTAGGTTAAGGGTCATATGTGTTCATTGTATTATGAGCCTATAGAAAATCTTCAACTTTTCTATAGATTATGTTTATGTCTTAGAAAATGTTCAGAGAAAAAGTAATGGTACTGTTACCATGGAGCCCATAAATGATTGTGCTTGTTATTACGAGCTTATCTTAGCCTAAATTAAACCACCAAACAAAACTGTGGAGGCAGCAGAACTCTGGAGAGGGCCCGGATTTTCTTGGTTCAGTCTGGGACAGCTCTCCCTTCCGGAAGTGGTCCCCTGGCGTCCCTTACCCTTATTCACACCGAGATCAGGCTCAAGTCTACAAATTTCGGTCAAAACTGACCTGGCCTTTCAGTTTTACAGCTACTTAAGGGGCTTTTCCTGCTTTCCCTAAAGAACCAAGTCAGGTGGCTGATAGTGGGGAGAAGTTCCAGGGGGTCGGCCTGCCTGGTGTGAAGCAGCCTCTCTGGGTCTGGGGGCCTGGGAAAGGGCTGTGCTCCTAGCGAGGGGGCGGGTTTCTTGGGGGTGAAGAGCTGGGTGGCTGCGGAGAGGACCGCTGCCTCTAGGAGCCTGCTGCTCATGCATGTGTCTGTCGGGCACCCACCACGTGCCGGGCAGTTAGCCCAAGAGAACACATGAACAAATGAGTATTTACTGCAGGCAGGCACTTAGCTAAGCATTTTACCTATATGGCCTCATCTTAAAGCCGCCCTAGATACTACCCCTCTCCGGATCTTCTAATGGGCCAATTTACTCACCCAGGGCCACACAGCTCACAGTGTTGGATTTGGGATTCCATTTGGCTGTTCCTTGTCACAGCTCTACCTTTACCCACAACTCCCACCTCCTGCTGGGTTTCCAGCCACTCGGCACTTCCAGTTCCTCCAGCAGGCCTCACTCCTCTTGTCTCAGGGACGTTCCGTGTTTTCTATTTGCACGCAGTCTTTGCTCAACTATCATCCGTCTGTCGTACTCAGATACTTCCTCAAGGGAAGACTTTGAAAGTAGCTCCCCCTTCCAATGTCGTCCTTTTCATCCTATCATATAATCACATGTTTAATCATCAATCCCCCAACCTCTGGGCTCTTGTGGAGAGGAGGGAGTCTTGACTGTCTTTTTGAAAACCACTAGTCTTGGTATGGGGTCATGGTAGGGTCCCAATTTTCTGATTCTCACCCCAGGTTCTGATGTCCTGGCCAACAGAAAAAGTAGTTAAGAAGGAAAAGCAATAGAGGGTAGACAGTGGTCAAAGCAAACCGCCGAGTTTCTAGCCATCAGGCTTAACTATACTGTATACAACTTTGAGAGAGACACTGCGGGCACTGAATTTTAGGCAGTTTCACCTATAGGAGGCGTGGTGAAGAGAGACCACCCAAGGGCTAACGGACCCACTGGGGCAGCCGACAACTTCGGCTGAGAGATGAGATCCAGAGCGCCAGGCTCACTGATTCCTGTTCCTTCATCCATCCATCCATTTGCTCACAAACACTTACAAGGATCTGCTCCGTGCCAGGCACTGCTCTGGGCACTGGGGAGTAAGGCAAGAACAAGAGGGCCCCCGGGCCCTGGGCTTGCATGCAGCGGGCACGGTAGTCAGCCCCCGAACCAGTGCCGAATGCAGCCGGGGACACAAGCGGGATGAAGAACAATTAGGCAAGGTGAGATGACAGCAAGTGACAAGAAGGGCCGTTTGGGTACAAGGATTAGCAGACGCCCCTTTTTGAGAAAACCCGGTGAAGAAAGTGAGCCACCCGGATACCCTGAGGAGGGGCGTCCAAGTAGCATTAGTTATGTGGACAAAATGTCATTCGAAATCTGAGCCTCTTCCTTCAGCGCTTTAAAGTAGCTGCTTAGTATTTAAGTTGCCCAGGAGATGAGGACAAACTGGCCACACACGGGCCCCTGGGCACAGGCCCGCTGCTGACGCGCTTTATGCCAAGGGAACGGCTGCGGCAGCTGCAGTCCCCACCTCCCGCCCTCGTGGGCCATCAGGCCCCGTGGGCCGCCCCTCCCCTGCCCCCAGAATGGGAACAAGCTGGGGCGGCTAATGCAAGGGTGACTCAGGCTCCTGTTACCCTTGGCCTCCACCCAAGATGCGCACTCCTCAGGACATGCCTCCTCGCTGTCGGCCCCACACTGTTCTCACCGCCCTTCCCGCTGGCCTCGTTTCCCCACTGCTCCTGGAATTCCCTCCAACCCTTCCCCGTATGTCCTCTGGGGCCCCCTGGAAGGTGAACACCGCCTGGCTCTCACCTTTTCCTCCGAGTGCCTCTCTGCTCCTCTGAGGGCTCCTCCCAGCCTCCCTAACCGCCTTCTCCAGAGAAGCCTGCTTATTCTCCCACATCCTGTGGGGACCCCGAGGGGACCGGCATTGTCCTGGCCCGCTGTTATTTGCCCGTCCCCCCCTTTGCAAACACACCCTCTGGTTCTCACGCCATCCACCTTCTCTCCCTCTGCTTTTCCTCATCGACGCCCCCGACCAAATTCTGGGTCTCCCGTGATAGTTTTCAAGGGATTGGCTCATGTCGCTTCTTCCACGCCAGCACCTACTATCCCCTCGGGCAATCTCAGGTCTGGCTGACAATTCTCTTACATCCCTGGCCTCACAATTCCCTGGCTTCTTCAAAGGCAAGACATTATCTGCTCTCTACTCAGCCACCCACAGCAATAGAATGGTCCAAAGCATAAGTACAGAGACTGGAAAGGAAAACGGAGACAAGTACACAGGAAGCCACACCCCGGTGGGAGAGCCAGGGTGTTCTCCAGCAGCAGGCCTGGGAAGCCCCAAACCCCACTCTGGGCCTGGGCTGGACACACCTTATGAGAGGTTTCAGCTGGTTTAAAAACTTACTTGGTCTGATCACAAATGAGAGCATTCTAGAGAACAAAACATATTTGTTTAAAGAAATTGACTATACACACATTACTAAATGCACCAAGGAGAATAAAAAAACCCATCAAAACCTCATTGAATATTACAACCATTTGCTGAGTACTTGTGCACATTTTATTTCATTTTAATCTCAACCCCCTCCTGGCTGGCTCCCTGTATGATCCTGCAATGAGTCAGGCTTATTATTCAGAAATCTAGACATCAGAGCATTGAGTCAACAGAGGCTGACTTGACCAAAGGTGCTCTGGGGCCCCAGGGGGAGAGGCAGTAGGAAGAGCAAGGTAGCCAGCACGCGTGTGGCGTGTGCAGTGGAGGAGGTGGGCCAGTTCTGCAAGGCTCGGCTGACTCAGACATTTGCCCCTAGTCTGGTGGGTCCATGCCAGGGGTCAGAACCCTTTCTGTTAAGAGGTAGAAAGTAAGACAATACAAAAGAAATAGCATGGCTGGTTTCCACTAAGACTTTGTTTATGGAAACCGAAATTTGAATTTCATTTCATTTTCATACCTTGTGAGATATTGCTTTTGATTGTTTTAACCATCTACAGATGTAAAAACCATTCTGAGCTCATCAGCCATACACAGAGAGCCGGTGAGCTGCAGTTTGCTGAGCCCTGATTGTGCCAATAGCCCATAAGGCAACATGGCCGTGGGTGCTGTGTCTCCAGACAGATAGTGATACAACCGCTCCCATTTTGAACACTTACTCTGTGCCCAATGCTGTGAAAATGCTTCCCATATTTACCATTTAATCTTCATATAATCTTGCAAGTTATTCTGCCATTCCCCCTTTCCAGATGACAAAAACAGGGCTCTGGGAGGGTAATCTGCCTGGGGCCACACAGCCGGTGAGGTCAGATCTCTCACTTGTCCACAGAGACCGTCTTCACTAGTGCGCTTCCCGTACCAGCTCTCTACGACATACATTTCTGAGTTGCAAGTCCCCTCACTCCACCTAGCTATCCATCCTCCTATATTTTTCTTCTCTTTGGCTGTTTTGACTCACTGTCACCTTCTCTTTGTTCCCTACTTTAAGGTTTATCTTCTCCTGGCCTGGCAAGTGCTCAGGCAGGACACCTGGACACCTATTTTTCGACTTTACCCAGATCCATGGGTTTGGATCATGGGGGCTTGAGCCAGGATAGGGTGTCTTTCCTGGGGCAGACAGGTGCTGCTTCAGTTAAAAGGTGTTTCACTGAAAGCCCTTACAAGGTGCTGAGTGTCAAAGGCAGGTAAACCTGAACTAATGCGAAGTCTAAAAGCAGGAGGCTCCAGGAGAGAGGGGCACCAAAGGGCAGGACGTGGGTGAGCTGGAAGGGAAGGGAAGAGAAGCAAAATTAAGTCCTGGATGGAGCAGAGAGCTCCAAGGCTGTGCTCCAGTTGTGGTCGGCTCCGAGGGACAAGGGCAGGCGGGCTTGGCTGGAAGGTACGAGGTCAGAGCAGGTCGGCTCCTCCTGGGGCCCCTTTCCTATGAGCAGCAGTGTCCCTGGACATCACTTGGCATCTTCAGCTCCCCTCCATTACTGATCTGGGGTCTAGAGGAATGGGTCCAAGATGGGTCCAGATGAAAGTATCCATGGACTGTAGAAAGTTGGGGCTCAATCCTAGCAACACTGATATTTAAGGGACATCTTTGGGTGTGCTGACCCTCAGAGGGGCACTGTGGTTTCAGGGAAGTCAGTTCATTTTGAGGCCAGTCCCCACACAGCAGAGTCCAGTCCTGAGTGGAGGGGGATAGAGAGGTCATGGGAAGAGTCCAGCCCCAGGAGAGAAGGTGGAGTCCATCAGGAAATGAGGGCTGAAAAATCAGTGCGCTTAAGGACCAAGCAATCGTGGTGGAGGAGAAGGGACAGCCTCCTGTGGGGCCAGCAAGAGGAACACCAGGTCCACCAACTGGAAGAGATGAGACTGAAATAGGCTGCCAGGCTTGGGAAGCAGTGAGAACCTCAGGGCAGGACTGGCTTTCTTAAATGATACTCCCCAAATCACAAGCCATAAGCTCGTATAAGGTTGATGAATTTAACTACATAATAAAACTTAAGAACTTCTGCTCATCAAAAGAACTATGAAGAAGTAAGAAGAGAAGTTACAAATGGGGAGAGATCATTTACAACCCCTACAACCAACACAGGGTTAATATCCAGGATATATAAAGGACTCCAACAAATCAATTCTGTAAAAAAAAATGGGCAAACCGCACGAACATGCATTTCCGAGGAAAGGAAACACGAGTTAGCCAAAATTAAGAAGGACTGCAGTATCAAAAGATTTGGAGCTTCCCACCCTGAGAGTGTAAACAGGTTCACCACCAGGGAAGACTAGCTGGTACCATGTCGGAATTCCACTCCCACATGTATATGCTGGGTTTCTCAACCTCAGCATGACTGACCCATGGACCAGATAATCCTTGGAGGGAGTCTGTCCTGTGCTTTGTATGGCATTAGGCAGCATCCCTGGCCTCTGCCCACTAGGTGAAGAAGCAAGGCCTCCTGTCCCAGTCATGAAAACCACAAGTGTCTGGGACATTTGCTGAATGCCCCTTAGCATTGCCAGAAATCACGCCTGTTTGCAAACCACTGCCCTGGGCTCATGGGCGCCAGTGGAGGTCTGTAAGAATGTTCATTGCAGCACTGCACAAACGAGAAAAAAGTATAAACACACAAGCAAAAAAGAAAGACTAGAAACAACATAAATATCCAACAAAAGAATGGACAGCTATGCTGTGCTAAATAATTGCCATGAAATATTACATAGTTCTAAAAATGAATAAATATCTCCCAACAGTATGAATGACTCTGACCTATTTGGGGGGAACAAGGTTGTAGAAGAATATATTTAGTAGGAATGTTTCTATAACATTTAAAGCATACAAGATTAAATATTATATTATCCAGGGGCACCTACATAGGTGGGGTGGCAGATTTCATTTCCCCAAAATGGCTGCAACAATATTTCTGGTCGCACCTGCTCTTACAGAACCTCGCCACTCCTCCCTTAAAGGGTGTAGTCAGGGGCCCTGCTCCTGGGCTCTGCGACTGCTTCAACTAATAATATGCGACTTCCGAGGCCAGGTCGCACAAGGCGGAGCAGCCTCTGCCTGGCCTTCTCCCTGGGGATGCTCATCCTTGGAGCTCGGTTGAACAAAAGCTCCCCACGGAGAGGTCCATCTGGAGGAGAACCAAGACCCCAGGCCTCCGTCCTGCTGAGTGAGCCACGTGGGATCCAGGAGCCCTCGGCTGATTGGTGAGGAGAGAAAAAGACTGTTCTTGCCGAATGCCACTAAGCTTTAGGGTAGTTTGTTAAATAGCAGACGTCTGGAATAGGTGGCAAAAGCTGTAGCGAACAGCAAGGGAATAACATGAAATTGAGGGTCGCAGTTACTGATGGGGAACCTGACCGGTAGGGGCCTGTAGGGACCGCCTGCCACAGGACATTCCAGCCTGCAGCTGGCCCTGCTCCTCTGGGTGAGTGAAGCCACAGACCTTTCCTGTCCTAAGCCTCTGCTGTGACAGGGTGAGCGCTTCTTTAGGCCTTAAAGAGCTGAAGAAAACCCAAGCCTCCGAGGGGAAAGGGGCTTTGATGACACAGAATGGGCTCAGCCAGGCCCACCTGCCCGCTGTCCTTTTGGTGCAGGCCTGAGGACTTTTCTGAAGGGCTAGACAAGGATATCCCAGCGAATGATCTTAGGCACTGCTCTTCGGGTTGTTTAATCAACACTTGCAGGCATCTGTTGGCATTTTGGAAATAAAACCAAGAACCTTGAAAGGACAGAGTGAGCATTGTGCCTCTGAGCCACGGGGACTATTCAGAATCAGTCCTGAACAGTGGTGTGGACAGTGACACGCATCCCACGGAGAGAACAGTCTTTGTGTGCAGACCTGGCTCTAGGCAGGATCGTGGTGCTGGAAAACGCTGACGCTGGTGCTCCCTTGATGACCTTCCCTTCCTGCTGTGGATCCGGCATTTATCAAGCCATGTGGATGGCAAGCGTGGGTTCTCGAGGGGAACTCAGCTCAGTCGTGGGGATTCCCAGAGGGGCCAGTCTGGGAGGGGTGGGTGGGACCGAGCGGCAGGACTGTTCTGAGAGCTGGGGCATATCACTCATTTCTGTTCCTCAAGTGAGCAGAGACCTGAAGATGCCCTTCAGACAAGAAGATCTCCACCAAAGAGAGCAGATTTAAAGAGAAAGACACTCCCAAAGGTAGCTTTCTATAGAAAGTGGTTTGAAAATTCCCTCCAAAAAAGGTATCGCTGTTATTTATTTTTCCGAGGTAAAATCTGGGTCTCTGTCTTTCTAAAGTAGAAAGCCTCAAGCTCAAGAGCTCATGAGACATGAAATGTAATGAGTGGGATGGTGATAGGGAGTGGTAGGGACTGTGGCAAAGGGACTGAAGGCTAGGCCTTTACTAAAGGAGCCGCCACTACTCAGCTCCAGCCCATTGCTGAGATGAGGAAAGCCGAGCCTAGATAGAGTCAATGTTCTGATTGTGAAGAGAAGCCAGATAATTCACAATTTAAAAATATGCCAGCTAAACCGAACATGTAATTGAGTAGCATTTGGATGTATAAGTAGGGATAAAACTACCTCACAGGGTTGTGGAGAGGATGAAAAGAAATACAATAGAACCAATAATAATTAATTAGTGAATATGCTTCAGGAAAAAAAAAACATAATACAAAATAGGTCAGAGTCTATTGACAAAAAATACTCCAAAGATAGCTGCAATAATATCTCCCACCCCACATGATATATTTATTATGTGACCCTGACACTTCTTCAGGTGGTAGGGCTACTTTTCCTCTCCTTGAACCTGGGAAGGACTTTATGACTTCCTGAAGCAATAGTGTGGTGGGAGTGACACTATGTGACATCTGAAGCTAGGTCAGAAAAATGTCATGCGTTTCTGTCTTGCTCTCTGGAGATGACGCTCATATGTAACCCGGCCTCCGTGCTATCAGGGAACCGAGCGGCCTGTGGAGAGGCCCACGTCAAGAGGAACCCGAGCCCCCAGCCCTCACACTCAGCTGGGTTCCCTGCCAAAACCAGCTCCACTTGCCAACGGTGTGAGCAAGCCATCTCGGAAGCGGGTCCCCCAGCTGAGCGGCCCTAGTTAAGACCATGTAGAGCAGAGACAAACCATCCCTGCTCAGGCCTGCTCACACTGCAGGTTCCTAGGCGAAATAAATTCATGTCGTTGCTTTAAGGCACGAAGATTTGGGTGTCTTTTTATACAGCAATAGAAGACTAGAGAACACGGTCAAAAATTAAACTTTTATCCAGATACATTCCTGGGAGGGTACAGAAAGAGACCCAAAGTCATTTCAGGACCTCCTAAAATACAGAGCAGCATGTTTTAGGTCAAAAGGAGAAGGTATTTTCCTTCTAGGTTTCCAGGGCTGAAACAGAACCCACGGAGACAGGTAGTGGATGGTGGCGGACGCTCTGAGCCCCGATTCAGTTGCAGAATCAGGCTGAAGAAGGCCTGTAACCCTTCCATATCCGGGTGAAGGGTCAGTCCAAATCCTTTCCAAGTTGGAAGACTGAGCATTTTCATTTACCATCGAGGCTGGTGTCCCTCAAAGTGGGATTCTCACACTACCACCTACATCCAGCTTCCTTAGAAGGGGTTCTGGGAAGCTGCATTTTCAACCACTTTCCACATGGTTCTTCTGTACCAATTTGGAACCTATACTCCACCCATCTTCCAAGTAAGCCTTTCAGACATTTTCTTGGGGTTTATGTCTTGGAAAAATGTTCATGGTTTAACATTTCAGCAGCCCTTGGACTTGTCAAGGTGGCTGTTCCATTTCTCAACCAGCAAAGCCCTGCCTCCTCAGGGGTGGGTACGGTGGGCTTGATGCTAAGCGTGAAGAGGTGGGGGTATGGGGGCATCCCAGACATGGTGGGTGAAAACATAAAATGAAGTAGAATCAGAGATGGTTGTGCTGACCATTCACCACCCTTAACCCACACCAAGTCCCTTGCTCAGTCCCAACTGGGGCCCCACCTAGACCTGCCTTCCCTTCAGTTGCAGAAAGACTTTAGGCCACAAGAACATAAGCTAAACGTTAGGAAGTATGGGATTTTAGTAGAAGTGATCATTGAAAATGTTAGAATATTTTCTCCTGAAGCAGGAGGAAATGCTTGTCAGCAAATAAAGACACTGAATCTAACCCATAAAAGCCTGTGATGTGCGGGGCACTTTGCTGGGTGCTCACTGTAGGGAAAAATAGCTGGGCCCTTTGTGTCACACAAAAGCAGTAAGATGTTACGTGCAAGTTGCAAGAATATGTATATAGCATTATCCCATCTCTACAAAAATTGTAATAGATATATATTGGTGTATTTATTAAATAGACTGGAAGAGTAAACACCAAACTGATCACTGTGGTTATAACTTGAGGTGGGATGGGGTGGGAGTGGGAGGTAGCATGAGATTATGATGAAATTTTACTTTCTAAAATAAATTTCTCTGAAAAGATTTATTTATTTATTTATTAATGGCAGTGAAAATGTACTGAGAAAATATAGTAAGAAGAGTTCATAAGAAATATAGTAAGAAAATGTAAGGATTATTTAAAAATAAATGCAACATTTTTACTTTAAAAACTGTCTTCATGGAGGTATAATTTACATACGAAAATGCACCTGTTTTAAGCATATACTTTGAAAAAAATATACACCTCTATAAACACCATCTCAATCAGGATATAGAACATTTGCATCATCCCTGCCCCATGCAATCATTAATCTGTTTTCTATCACTATAGATTTTTCTGCCTATTCCAGATTTCATATAAATTAGAATAAAACATTGTTCTCTTTTATATCTAGCTTCTTTCACTCAGCATGTTTCTGAGATTCATTCATGTTGTTATGGTAATCAATAGTTTCCTCTTATTTAGGAATAGTATTCTTTTGTATAAATATGTAACAATTTGCTTATCCATTCTTTAGTTGATAGATGTTGGTCTGTGTTCAGACTGGCCATCTTGCATAGAATAAAGTTGCTATGAACGCTTGTGTGTGTCTTTGGGCGGGAACATATTTTCGTTTCTCTTGGGTAAGGACCTAGGAGTACCATTGCTGGACTCTAAGGTAAATGTATGCTTCATTCTATTTTTTAAAAAATAGATACTTCCATTCTATGCAGCAATTCTTCTCACAACTCAGTCTAAATAAATAATCATGGATGTGTGTGAATACTTAGCCACCTGAATCTTCATCACAGCCTTGTTTCCATCTTTGCTACATTTAAGGTACAGCCATGTTAAGGAGTACCACATGGCAATTTAAACGGCTATTTCAGGCTTCTAGTTATACTTAGCATATGCATTTAGCTTGTGAGATTCCACAATTGAAGTAACAATAAACAGATTAAAATAGCATAAACCCACAATAAAGAAGAAAACAGGAAAAGAGCCATCAGCAGAGATTTCAACAAATTTGGAAAGAGAAAGGATTGGGTGAAAATTGACTAATTTAGCCAGTGAAGTCTTGGGCTGCAGCCAATGAGGGCTCCAGTCAGTCCACAGTCCCCAAGAGAAGCCTCAACCTGGAAAGAAGAATCCCAGCGAGCAGGGTGGCCAAAGGAGGCTGAAAACCAATGAAGTTCTAGACATGCAACAGCCAACATCTCTGTTTGCCCAGATTAGACAGTTGCCAATCACTTCCTCTACGTCAAACACTGGAGGGCTTGTTTCTGAAGAACTTGTACAGACCACCTGGAGAGACTTAGGGCAGCCAATACGGAGTCTGAAAGTCCAGAATGGAGCCTCCCACATTCCTGCCTTCAGGGACCCGTAATAAGAACAAACAACTAGCTTCCTGCCTACTTTCCCTACAGAGAAGCCTGAGAGTGGACAAGCTCTGCCCTGCTCTTCAAATATCCTACGTAGAAATGTAAAGCCTTACATAGAAATGAAAAACTAAAGCAAACAGACATGGAGGCTTGGCCACAGGACAAATTAAGAAAAAATAAACCAACAGGTAAACATGAGTCTAGAGGAAATAGATATAATTCATGGAGCAGAAAAGGATTAAGCAAATAACGTGTAAAACCTTTAGCGACAACTAGGAACATATATCACGGTGGTAAAACAAATAAAGGATGCTATGAAAAAAAAATGGAGAACAAGAAAGAGTTATTTAAAAATATGCCATTCTGAGAAGATGGCAGCGTGAGGAGGGTGGCGGAAATCTCCTCCTAAAATTATATATATTTGTTAAAATACAACAAATACAACTATTCCTAAAAGAGAGACCAGAAGATACAGTACAACAGCCAGGCTAGAGCTACATCTGCGAGAACTCAGTGCTTCACGAAGAGGGTAAGATACAAAGCTGCGACCTGGCGGGACCTGAGCACTCCCTCACCCCAGTGCACCGGCGGGAGGAAAAGAATCAGAGCAGGGAGGGAGTGGAAGCACAGGCCTGCTAAATAACCAGCCCTGGTGATCTGCACTGGGAGCACTGACACACATCGCATGATGTATTGGAGATTAGAGAAACGGAAGGGCAGGATCCGAGACGGAGACTGCGAGCGGTCCCCTCAGCCGGCTCCCAGGGACAAAAGAAAAGCAGGCGCTTTTTTAAAAGTCTTAAAGAGACAAGGGCCCAACAGCAGAACAAAATCGTCCCAGTGCACTCAGCCCAGCAGGCTGGGAATCCATAGGAATTTCAGGCCCCCTAACCCGCTGCCGGGTCCTCTCACGGGGCTGCCATTTGTTTCCCCCCGGCCAGTGCCGCAAAGGGTCTGGCAGATCCACCACAGCTGCCGAACAGTGGGAGAGCGGCCCCGTCCACAGCAACCACACAGAATCCCCTCCTGGTGAGCGAGCAGCTAAATGGGAAGGGCCACAGATGTGAGAACAAGGTCTGCAAGGCACCAAGGGTAGCAGAACCCACCGGCGGTGTGACTGCAAACCCCCGCAGTGCTATAGGCCAGGCTGAGGGCGGCCCGCACACAGGCAGCTCAGGGGATTATCCCAGAGACTGCCTCCCAGTGTGCGGGTACCCAGCTCAGGCTCCAGAGAAGGGCAAGGAGAACAGCAAATAGGGACTTTGTTCTCCCAGCTGGGACACGTGGCACCTGCCTGCGGCCACCTCTATTGCCATGAAAAGACAGAGGAATATGGTCCAGACAAGGATCACCCAGACAACCCAAGAGAGACGGCCTGATGGGATAGACTTAAACAATCTTCCTGAAAAAAAATTCAGAATAAAAGTCATAACCATGCTGATGGATTTACAGAGAAATATGCAAGACCTAAGGGAGGAAGTGAGGAAAGACAATGCAGAAATGAGACAAGTGATCGACGGGCTTAAGAGCAGACTGGACGAGGTGCAAGAGACTGTTAATGGAATAGAAATCAGAGAACAGGAGTACAGAGAAGCTGAGGCAGAGAGAGATAAAAGGATCTCTAGGAATGAAAGAATATTAACAAAACTGTGTGACCAATCCAAACGGAACAATATTCACATTATAGCAGTACCAGAAGAAGAAGAGAGAGAAAAAGGGATAGAAAGTGTCTTTGAAGAAATAATTGCTGAAAACTTCCCCAAGCTGGGAAAGGAAATAGTTTCTCAGACCATGGAAGCCCACAGATCTCCCAACACAAGGGACCAAAGGAAGACAACACCGAGACACATAATAATTAAAATGGCAAAGATCAAAGATAAGGACAGAGTATTAAAAGCAGCTAGAGAGAGAAAAAAGATCACCTAAAAAGGAAAACCCATCAGACTATCATCAGACTTCTCAACAGAAACCTTACAGGCCAGAAGAGAATGGCATGATATCTTTAACGGAATGAAACAGAAAGGCCTTGAACCAAGAATACTGCAAGTATATTGCAATCCAGGCCTATTTAAAGAAGGAAGAACAATCCCAAATGAATAGTATCCAGCACAATTATGATTTAAATTTTAGGGAGGGATTAAACAATTCCCAGACAAGCAAAAGTTGAGGGAATTTGCCTCCCACAAACCACCTCTACAGGATATCTTAAAGGGACTGCTCTAGATGGAAGCACTCCTAAGGCTAAAACGATGTCACCAGAGAAAATAAAATCATAGCAAAGAAAGCAGACCATCCAAATACTAACTAAAGGCAAAAAGTAAAACCAACTATCCACAAAAACAGTCAAAGGAAATGTAAAAGAGTACAGAATAAAACACCTAACATATAAAGAATGGAGGAGGAAGAATAAGAAGGGAGAGGAATAAAGATTCATCAGACTGTGTTTATAATAGTTCAACAAGAGAGTTAAGTTAGACTGTTAGATAGTAAAGAAGCTACCCTTGAACCTTTGGTAACCACGAATCTAAAGCTGGCAATGGCAATAAGTACATATCTATCGATAATCACCCTAAATGTAAATGGACTGAATGGACCAATAAAAAGACACAGAGTAATAGAATGGATAAAAAAGTAAGACCCATCTATATGCTGCTTACAAGAGACTCACCTCAAACCCAAAGATATACACAGACTAAAAGTGAAGGGATGGAAAAAGATATTTCATGCAAACAACAAAGAGAAAAAAGTAGGTATTGCAGTACTTGTATTAGACAAAATAGACTTCAAAATGAAGAAAGTAGCAAGAGATAAAGAAGGACATTACATAATGATAAAGGGGTCAGTCCAACAAGAAGATATAACCATTATAAATATATATCCACCCAACACAGGAGCGCCGACATATGTGAAACAAATACTAACAGAATTAAAGGAGGAAATAGAAAGCAATGCATTCATTTTAGGAGACTTTAACGTACCACTCACTCCAAAGGACAGATCAACCAGACAGAAAATAAGTAAAGACACAGAGGCACTGAACAACACACTAGAACAGATGGACCTAACAGACATCTACAGAACTCTGCACCCAAAAGCAGCAGGATACACATTCTTCTCAAGTGCACATGGAACATTTTCCAGAAGAGACCACATACTAGGCCACAAAAAGAACCTCAGTAAATTCGAAAATATTGAAATCCTACCAACCAACTTCTCAGATCACAAAGGTATAAAACTAGAAGTATATTGTACAAAGAAAACAAAAAGGCTCACAAATACATGGTGGCTTAACAACATGCTCCTAAATAATCAATGGATCAACGACCACATTAAAACAGAAATCAAACAATATATGGAGACAAATGACAACAACAACACAAAGCTGCAACTTCTGTGGGATGCAGCAAAGGCAGTTCTAAGAGGAAAGGATATTGCAATCCTGGTCTATTTAAAGAAGGAAAAACAATCCCAAATGAATAGTCTAAAGTCACAATTATTGAAATTGGAAAAAGAAGAACAAATGAGGCCCAAAATCACCACAAGGAGGGACATAATAAAGATCAGAGAAGAAATAAATAAAATTGAGAAGAATAAAACAATAGAAAAAAATCAATGAAACCAAGAGCTGGTTCTTTGAAAAAATAAACAAAATAGATAAACCCCTAGGCAGACTTATTAAGAGAAAAAGAGAATCTACACACATAAACAATCAGAAATGAGAAAGGAAAAATCACAACGGACCCCACAGAAATACAAAGAATTATTAGAGAATACTATGAAAATCTATATGCTAAAAAGCTGGAAAACCTAGAAGAAATGGACAACTTCTTAGAAAAAAAATAACCTTCCAAGACTGACCAAGCAAGAAACAGAAAACCTAAGCAGACCAATCACCAGCAATGAAATTGAATCGGTAATCAGAAAACTACCCAAGAACAAAACCCCTGGGCCAAATGGATTCACCTCTGAATTTTACCAGACATATAGAGAAGAAATAATCCCCATTCTCCTTAAAGTTTTCCAAAAAATAGAAGAAGAGGGAATACTTCCAAACTCATTCTATGAAGCTAGCATCACTCTAATACCATAACCAGGCAAAGACTTCACCAAAAAAGAAAATCACAGACCAATATCTCTGATGAACATAGATGCAAAAATACTCAACAAAATATTAGCAAACCAAATTCAAAAATACGTCAAGAGGACCATACACCATGATCAAGTGGAATTCATCCCAGGGATGCAAGGATGGTACAACATTCGAAAATCCATCAACATCATCCACCACATCAACAAAAAGAACAAAAACCACATGATCATCTCCATAGATGCTGAAAAAGCATTTGACAAAATTCAACATCCATTCATGATAAAAACTCTCAACAGAATGGGTATAGATGGCAAGTACCTCAACATAATAAAGGCCATATATATGACAAACCCACAGCTAACATCATACTTAACAGCGAGAAGCTGAAAGCTTTTCATCTAAGATCAGGAACAAGACAGGAATGCCCACTCTCTCCACTGTTATTCAATATAGTACTGGAGGTCCTAGCCACGGCAATCAGACAAAACAAAGACATACAAGGCATCCAGATTGGTAAAGAAGAAGTCAAATTGTCACTATTTGCAGATGATATGATACTGTACATAAAAAACCCTAAAGACTCCACTCCAAAACTACTAGAACTAATATCTGAATTCAGCAAAGTTGCAGGATAGAAAATTAATACACAGAAATCAGTTGCTTTCCTATACACTAGCGATGAGCTAACAGAAAGAGAAATCAGGAAAACAATTCCATTCACAATTGCATCAAAAAGAATAAAATACCTAGGAATAAACCTAATGAAGGAAGTGAAAGACCTATACCCTGAAAACTACAAGACACTCCTAAGAGAAATTAAAGAGGACACTAACAAATGGAAATGCATCCCATGCTCTTGGCTAGGAAGAATAAATATTGTCAAAATGGCTATACTACCTAAAGCAATCTACAGATTCAATGCAATCCCTATCAAAATACCAACAGCATTCTTCAATGAACTTGCACAAATAGTTCTAAAATTCATATGGAACCACTAAAGACCCTGAATAGCCAAAGCAATCCTGAGAAGGAGGAATAAAACAGGGGGAATTACGCTCCCAGACTTCAAGCTCTACTACAAAGCTACAGTGATCAAGACAATTTGGTATTGGCACAAGAACAGACCTACAGACCAGTGGAACAGAATAGAAAATCCAGACATTAACCCAAACATATATGGTCAATTAATATATGATAATGGAGCCATGGATATACAATGGGGAAATGACAGCCTCTTCAGCAGCTGGTGTTGGAAAAACTGGACAGCTACATGTAAGAGAATGAAACTGAATTACTGTCTAACTCCATACACAAAAGTAAACTCAAAATGGATTAAAGACCTGAATGTAAGTCATGCAACCATAAAACTCTTAGAAAAAAACATAGGCAAAAATCTCTTGGACATAAACATGAGCGACTTCTTCATGAACATATCTCCCCGGGCAAGGGAAACAAAAGCAAAAATGAACAAGTAGGACTATGTCAAGCTGAAAAGCTTCTGTACAGCAAAGGACACCATCAGTAGGACAAAAAGACATCCTACAGTATGGGAGAATATATTCATAAATGACATATCTGATAAGGGGTTGACATCTAAAATATATAAAGAACTCATGCATCTCAACAAACAAAAAGCAAATAATCCAATTAAAAAATGGGTAGAGGACATGAATAGACACTTCTCCAAAGAAGAAATTCAGATGGCCAACAGGCACATGAAAAGATGCTCCACATCACTAATCATCAGAGAAATGCAAATTAAAACCACAATGAGATATCACCTCACACCAGTAAGGATGGCCAATATCCAAAACACAAACAACAACAAATGTTGGTGAGGATGTGGAGAAAGGGGAACCCTCCTACACTGCCAGTGGGAATGCAAATTAGTTCAACCATTGTGGAAAGCTGTATGGAGGTTCCTCAAAAAACTCAAAATAGAAATACCATTTGACCCAGGAATCTCACTCCTAGGAATTTACCCTACGAATGCAGCAGCCGAGTTTGAAAAAGACATAGGCACCCTTATGTTTATCACAGCACTATTTACAATAGCCAAGAAATGGAAGCAACCTAAGTGTCCATCAGTAGATGAATGGATAAAGAAGGTGTGGTACATATACACAATGGAATATTATTCAGCCATAAGAAGAAAACAAACCCTACCATTTGCAACAACATGGATGGAGCTAGAAGGTATTATGCTCAGTGAAATAAGCCAGGCAGAGAAAGACAAGTATCAAATGATATCACTTATATGTGGAGTATAAGAACAAAGAAAAAACTGAAGGAACAAAACAGCAGCAGACTCACAGAACCCAAGAATGGACTAACAGTTACCAAAGCGAAAGGGACTGGGTAAGATGGGTGGGAAGGGAGGGATAAGGGGGAAAAGGGGCATTAGGATTAGCAGATGTAATGTTGGGGGTCACAAGGAGGGCTGTACAACACAGAGAAGACAAGTAGTGATTCTATAGCATCTCACTACGCTGATGGACAGTGACTGTAATGGGGTTGGTGGGGGGGACCTGATGAAGTGGGGAGCTTAGTAACCATAACGTTGCACATGTAATTGTAGATTAATGATACCAAAATAAAAAAAAAATATGTTTGCCAAAATAATAACAATAATACAGTTGGTTCATGAAGTTGAAAAATCTCCTAGGTACAGATTTTTAGATTTTAAAACAAATGCAACATATGACAGAGAGGACTAAAGGCAGAAAGAGGTGATCTAGAAGTTTGAGATCTAAATAATAGGAATCCCCAAACCAGAAAAGGTAAAGCAAAAGGAAGTTATAAAAGAAAAACAATAAATAATTTTCTGACATGAAGAAGGGCATGTCTTTGATTGCTAGGGCCCAATGAATGCCCAGCACAATGAATGAAAAAGATCCACCCAACTCATAATCATTGAAAACGTTCAGAACACCAAGAACAAAGAATGGATGGAGTCCTGCTACGCTGATGGACAGTGACTGTGGTGGGGGTGGGGGCTGGGAGGCTCGGTAACATGGATGAATGTAGTGACCACAGTGTTGCTCATGTGAAGTCTGCATAAGATTGTATATCAATGACACCTTAATAAAAAAAAAACAGCAAAAGAACACTAAAAAAAAAAAAAGTGGATGCCAAAAGATTCAAGAGGATTCCAGTCCAAACTTGAGGGATGTGATGTTTGACCTAGAATTTTATATACCATCCATTTATGAATCAAGTGAAAACGGAATAAAGGCATTTGCAGTAGGAAAGTATTCTAAATTTTACCTCCTGTATAGTTTACCCCCTGGGGTTACCTGAGGACAGGCTCTAGCAAAGTGAGAGGGCACACTAAGAAAGCAGCAGCTAGGGAGTCTTGCAAAGAGCACCTCTAATCATTGAAAACAGTGAAAGGAACCAGCTGCAGACCCAGAGAACACAAGAGCGGGAAGGCAGAGGATGGTAGAGAGCTACAGGGAGAGGTTTCTCGTTTTTTGTTTTGTTTTGGTTTGGTTTGGTTTTGGAGGGGTGAAAAGGAGAGAAGTAAAATAGAAATATAGCATGACTGAAAGCTTGGAAAACATGATATGAGGCTACGATAAAGGAAATTGGTGGGATGTAAAAAAGTAAATTTGTTCCAGAAATATTCTTTATTGAGTAGGGACATTGGTCCCATAAAGAGAGAAAGGTAATCCTAGTTCGCTACTTTGATCAGTTGTGAACTATATTTACATAGCTAAAATAAAATAAATATCATTTTCTGGACTTCAACTCTTAGAATCAACCGTAGGTAAACAGAAACAACAATGATTTCAGAACAAAATATAAAAGTACGAGACAGGGTGACAGAAGTTAGGAAGTGGAAGGGAGAAGAGGTAGAAGGAAATATGGGGTCCCCTGTCCTTACCTTACAGAGAGCGAGGGGTAGAGAGGCCCTCCTGCAGTGGATGGAATAGGAAATGAGGCTTTCATTCTTTGAAGCTGAAGAGGAGACCAGAGCAAGCTCTGAACAGTGACGCAACTATACTTAGGAGAGTGGAGGGAGGAGGGGGGTAGGAATGAACTAACTCCTCACCTGTCACAGTAGAAGTCAGTAGAAAGTGCTACATGCTAAATGAATTAGTATCTTATTTTAAAATACTGAGGTAACCACCAAATGAATTCCAAACAGAAATTTGTTTAAAATTTGTTTCAGGGGAGCAAGACCATGGAGAAGATGGGGGGAGACGAGGCAGGTGACTCTTGCTTTTCATTATAAAATCTTTGGTAATATTTGATCTTATGCCATTTGCATACATTACTCATTAAAATCTTAAATGAGAAATTTCTGAGCTAGGCAGTTGAAATGACTGTATGGAATATAATGGTATTCAAAAAGTGAGAGGGATATAAATCAAACTAGTGATAGAAGTCATCTCAACTAGGTCTTTGGATAACAGATTGCTTTATTTTCTCCTGTATAATTTATACATGTATACATCTTCCATAGCAACTAGTTTTTTACTCTTATAATTAAAAACAAAAAACCAGCTTTTAGCATTCCAGGAGCATCTACAGCCACCTGAGCTGAGCCAGCTGGGCTCTCTCTCATCTCTTGGACCCAAAAGGGAATGGCTTGGGGGTTACCCAGCTCTGTCCAACTGTGAAGGCCTCTAGTCTTCAAAGCAAACTGGTCTGTGACTAATGGTATAGATGAGCATTTCACTATGACATACTCCGTGTTAGGATAAAGACACGTAGAATAGAGCTGCCCGTTGGAGCTGGGATTCACTTGGATTCATTTCATTCATCTGTTCAATTTAGAGATGAGAAACCAAGACCCAAAGAAGCTAAGTCATTTGCTCAAAGTCAAACCCCAGATCTGATTCCTAGTCTTTTGTCTATACCAGGATTTTAAAAGGGAAATAATTAGGGTGTCTCTGGTTCTTTGGATTATGGGTAACAGAATCTTAATCTTAAACCAAAGGGAAAAAATGATCGGAAAAACACTGGAATCCCAGGGCAGGAAGTGCGGCTCACAAGGGCCAGAGCAGGGTGGAGAAAGCCGGAAGGGGCACAGGCTGCTTCTGTCCCTCTGCCTCTGCCTGTGACTGACAGGTGAACACGGCCCCCAGGACGCACTCGGGTGACAGTCCTCAGGATGGGAGCACGGGGCTGCTGGGCCAGCATAAACCCCAGGTGCGGAGGAGTGGTCTTCAGAAGGCTTTAGCAAGAAGGGGAGGGAGGGATGAAGTTCTGAAAAGTGTTCCATGTTTCTGGGCTATGCATCCTGCTGGGACATCATTAGCAACTATCCTCATTTTAAAAACAAGGGACTGAGGCTCAGGGCAGATAAGCAGGAGGCTGCTAAGTAGCAGAGACTGTAACTGGTCTCCTTCCCTGTAGTGTTAAGGCTCTTCCCTTTATGCTTCTCTCTATCATGTAAAATGATCCTCTTGGAATGGGGAACCCTGGAACAAATTCCACCTCTCCCATTTGCCACTCTTTTGCCATATTGGGGAAGAGCTGAGGTTGTATGAAGCTCAGTGCTTGCGGCTCGAAGCCATTAGGCCTGTGGGTTTCTCTCTGGGTCCTTGGACAGATGCTGAGAAGTGATCACTTCTTGCCTTAGTGGCTCCATCCGTTTCCCCGCATTTGGTCTCCATTCAGGAGTGTGCCAAAGCCAGCTTGCTGGTACTGGCTGCCAAGAGCCGATCGTTCTATTTTTTGGACTTTCACAAGCTGGTTGACATCATGTTGGTAGCTTGAAATCAGCCACTGTGGGAGGATTCCACAGCAGGGGAATTGACAAATGCTATTAATCAGGGCTCTCCTGTCCTCCCAGCCTGTTGTTAAATATTTACTAGCATATCATTGTTTCCATCTGTCCACTTCCTGCCTGGAAGACTATTAAAGATGTTCATGTGAAAACACACTTAATTTTCAGTTCTAAACATCCTTTAAATATATTTAATGGATATGTATCTTTGCAGACGTGAATGCTTCACATCAGTTTTGGTGGTAACTAGGCCAAAAGCCTAAGAGGACAAATGGATTCTTTGTGTAACTCAGTCACTTAGCTATAATGAAACTCCCTTGCTTTCGACATTCACTGCGGTGCTCTTATCTCCTGTTTATCCCATTAATGGGACCTCCTATCTGGTGTCCCACCTCCAACCTCCCCCTCCCCCAGTCCACTCTCCCATATCTGCCTGGTCGATCTTTTGAAAGCCCTGCCTCAGGTCACATCACCCCTCCGAGGCTCTGACTGGCTCCAATCATGGTTCAAACTCCTGACCTGGTGCTCAGGCCCCCCACCTGCCTTTGGACCAGTTAGTCCTACAGGGAAAGCAAATGATGACCTTGGGCTGGACTGTTCTTTGCTGGTGTGCAGTTCTCTCTCCTCGAAGACCCTGCTCTACCCCAACTCCACTGAAACCCAGTTTAAGTGGCATTTCATCCATGCTACTGTCTGTCTCTAATTCCACAGCCCAGCCAGAAGTGACCCCAGTCACCCCTGGACCTCGTAGAATATTTGGTTGTAGCTCTCACGTTATGATTCCTCTGAAGTAGGCTGGACACAACCACCTGCTACGCCATTGCACTTTAACGTGTGGCTCAGAGCAGCTGCACCAGATGGTGTTAGAAATGCAATTCCTCAGTCCCCTCCCAGCCTAAATGAGTCAGGCTTCTGGGGTAGGTGGAGGGAGCCCTCCAGGTGATTCTAATGATCTACTTGACACCATTTCCAGGGGCTTTCTCTACTCCGTGTCCCTTTTAATGAGCTGCTCCTCATAGTATCTTTTTACTGTTAATTTTTCCCCTGCTCAGTCAGAGTCCACCAGTCTTATCTTCTAGCAGCGCCCCATCAAGGCTGTAGGTGGGTCACAGCTGCGCCCAAATCACACTCGCTTTCTGTGTTTACAGGCCCTGGAACGCTGCTCGCTGTAGTCCCCAGTCCCTACTGAAAGGTGGGGCCTTGAGCTCCATTCTGCAATTCAGCCAGGCCCACTGTTCCTCCTTCACGTATAGGCGAGAATTACATTCACTTCTCAAAACATTTACAGCGAAGGCCATCTTCCAGGTCAGGGTCTGTTATCAGGTGAGCTTTGTGCAGCCCCTTTGTCTAGCCCCTGACAAAGGTCAGGGCTTCAGAGAGGCCTCTCCGTGCTCCCCACCCCACACAAGGGCAGAATCAGGTGTGCCACAAGGCCCAAACTCTGGAGAGCGAGGAGAGCCTCTTTTTTTTTTGCTTTGTAACTTTTATTTGGAAATAACTTCAAAATTACAGAGAAATTGCAAAAAGTGTATGAGAAAATTGCATGTACCTTCTCCCCAGATTTACCTATCACTTAGAATTTATTTCTTTTACGGTGTTACTCTGTTTTTTATTAACCTTTTAAAAGTAAGTTAGGGACTTTGTGTGCCCCTAAATATTTCTAAGAACAAGGGCATTCTCATAGATGAACACAGTACAATAATCAACTTTAGGAAACTTCACATTGATAGAATACTATTATTTAAACCACAGTCCAAATTCAAATTTCATCAATTGTCCCAATAATGTCCTTTGCATCTATCACATTTTTCCCCGCCCAGAATCCTCACAAAAGTCAGTCATGCATTACGTTTAGTTGTCATGTCTGGTCTTCTTTAATTTGGAACAGTTCCTCAGCCTTTCTCTGATTTTTTTTAACCTTGACATTTTCGAAAGTCACTAGCGAGTTACTTGGTAGACTGTCCCTGAACTTAAGTTTATCAGGTGTTTCAGGATTAGATTTAGGTAAGCTTTTTGGGGGACAGGATAATCACAGGAGACGACGTCGCCTCCTTCTTCGAGTCAGCTTACGCGGGGGTCCACGCCGTCCGTAGCGCGTCCTGTGTCAGGCAGTAACGTTAGCTCTGCGCCCCCGAGGGTCCGGAGACAGCGCCTTTGTGAAGGCTGCCCTCTGCTGACCATTTCCAATTTTGCAACTGCAATGCCTCGGCTGCAAGACTGATGAGGCCGGAAGCCCTGAGGTTCAGACCCTGGCAATTTACTGGTTGTGGGATCTTGGGAAAGCTTTTCAGCCTTATCGAACGAACCTTGTTTTTCTTATCTGTAAAAAGAGGATGACGGTCCCTGCTTTGCCTACAGGATGGTTGAATGTGAAAGGGTCCTGCAGGTGGTCATGTGGCGTTATTTTAAGCTAACGGCTATACGGGCTGCTAGGACTCCTCCGCAGGCCCGGCCCCAGGGGTCCCTGAGAGCCAACGCCGCCCTTGGGAACTAACGTTCATTCCCCGCAAAGCCCGCAACGGGTCCTGGGTGCCGCTGCCGTGGCAGACCTGCCCCCTTACCTGAGGCTTCCAAGAACAGCGGCTTCCCGCGACCGTGTCGTGAAGGAGCCTGGGGAGGCCGGCCTGCAGTGCTTCTGCCCTGGGCGTCCATCTGGGGGTCACCGCTGGGGTGTGCACCCGCCCTTGCCCCGCACGCCCTGCGGTGGGCTCGCCGATGCCCCGGCCGGCGGCTGAGCAAGCGCCTGCGCCCTCCGACTCCCGCCAATCCCACCCACCTGCGCTCCCAGCACGTTCATGGCCGGCGGGCTTCCTCCTGCAGCGACCCCGGGCAACCGCGCAGACTTCTTCCCAGCACCTTAGGTCTCTCTCCGCATTCCCTCTGTGTCCTTCGCAGCTCAGGTGCCCCCCCCCCACACACACACATTTCTTCTGCCTGCCCCTTTTCCTACTTTAGTAAATATGTATTGAGCACCAACTATACGCCAGGCTCTGAAGCGGGGCCAGGAGGAGAGGAGGACGCTTGCAGTTTACAGGGCGAGGCAAAAAGCAGAGCAGCGATCACATCACAGATGAGATCCCTGTGCCTCCGAGGCGGGCCTTTCCTGTCCCACCCGACTCGGCACCTCAGTGGCTCCCACATGACCCCCAGCCGCCCCCTTAGGGCTCTGTATTCGTTGAGTGCTGTCCCAGGACACCATAGAGATGCATTCTGGGGGCCCTGTGGGGCAGCTCAGAGGAGAATTGTGAGAAATAAGTAGACCAAAAAAAGAGAGACAAGAGAGAAGTATTTCTCAGCATGGAATTTAGTTTCTTTTTTTTCTTAGGCACTTTACTCTTCTGAGGAGAGGCATCCCTGGGGGGGACATGAGCCATTCTCTGGGGCGTCTGTGGGGTCTTCATGTTCCGGGGATCTTAGGGTCCATGAGAACTGGCGACTCAGCAAATGGAGTTCTGCACCTGCTCGGAGGAGAGAGTGTCACACAGATGGGTGCTCAGCACCTGCTGCCTAACAAATGAACTTCACTCTGTGAAGCCGGCGCGCAGGTCAGGCTGTGGGAGGTCAGGCCCGGAGGCCCTGGCGGTGTAGGGACACAGGCCTGGCCCGAGTGCCTGGCTGGCCGGCCCAGCTTTCCTTCATCCACGCGACAGAAGGAAGTCACTTCTCACCCGCGGGAGAGATGCCGTTGCCTGATTCATCTGCCTCACAGGCCTCTTCTGAGGGGAAAGTGAAATCAAACGTGGAAAGGCCCAGGCACCGTTTACGCAGAGATGACCTACACACCAACAGATGTACCGGGAACATGTTCAGGCCAGAAACGTGAACGAGCAGTCACTTTATAACATAATTGTACACTGGTTTACTAGGGAGCACTCCTGTTTGTCTCCAGCTGGTGAGGAGCAGGTTAGAACAGAGCGCAGATTAAGCCGCCATGGGCAGGGCCTGTGCTGACTTTATACGGGTTCTGTGCACACCTGCCCTGCTTCCTCATCCGTGTGTACACTCCCAACCCAAGATGCTGGGGAGGAATGAGAACGGAGCCTTCACAATGCAGTGGTACTTCTCAAAGAACAAGTGGGTGAATAATTAGGTCATCCTGCTATGCAAAGGGCTAAATGCTATTGGGAAACTATACTAGAAAATTCCACGAGGGCTATGCTGTCTTGTTCACCATTTTACACCCAGAACCTAATGTGACACCTGGCACACGTGAGACATATATAAGAAATTAGCTGCCCTGAAAGACCACCATGGCCTAGCTTATTCCATCATTGTAACATAGTTTCTTCTCAGCAATTAACAAGAGAATAGAGTTTGTTTTCTTGTGACTATATCCCCAAGCAATACTTTCAAATTATGCTGCAATTTCAAGCTTTACTTTAATTGGTAATTCATAAAATCCTTTAGGAATGAAAACTGTTTAGACAAGCAATTGATGGTAGTATTAAAGGCATTTAAGCTGTTGCTGACGGAGTTCTTGATTGACAATGTCAAAATAACCATCATAGCTGGGGCTGAAATATTCAGGAATGCAACAAAACTGAAGATAGAACAAACAAAATCCGCTAAACGATCTTAGCTATAATTACACAAACAGGTGCTAACTTGCATTTTGCTGAAGTCCTGAAACTGCCTTCAGGGCCGGGCAAGCAAACAATACATTAAAGAACCAAAAAGAAGCTATAATAATAGAACTCGTTTGTCTGTCCAGAACCTAGGAGGCCATTACCTTCCTGATTGTTCCATAACATTTACTTCTCGGCCATCTGTTTTCCTGGCCCCTCCATATCCTGATAAACCACCATCCTGCCGGTAGGAATCCCTGCTGTGACTTTATGGTATCTCCAGCTTCCTGCCCTGGTTCTACAGGAGATTTATTTAGTCTTATCTGTGAGTGAGCATATATGCAGGAAGGAGTGAATGCCAGGGCATCCAAGCAGGGGCCAGAGGGGTTTCCTCCAGGAAGAACCGGCTGGGTCTGGCCTTGCTTTCTGGTTCTTGGGGCCCGGAGCTACATGGTCCCAGTGGGTCTATTCCATGGCTTTTAAAAACTACCATTTATGGGGCACTGTGCTTAGTGCTTTAGATATGTTATCTTATTATCTCATTAGATTAATGACACAGCTACCTAGCAAAATAGGTTTTTCTTCCCCCTCATGTCACAGATGAGGAAATAAGTCCCAAGAGAGGCTGCCGACCTTCGGCCCTTCACATGACTGAGGAGTGGCAGAGGTGGAATTTGGAATTCAGGTTGATTCTAAAGCCTGTGCCCTCAGCCATTAAGTCCTCCAGAACGTCCCTTGGTTCCCCACGTCCCTTTTGGCAGCACACCCATTTTTACTCCCTTTTTATTTTCCTTCCCTGTCTGTCTCTGGGTTGCTTTCGAGTTCAAGCTGGAACTTATCTATTCATAAGCTCCATGTCACATTCTTCATCCTGGCCCTCCTTTGTTCTTCACCTCCTGCTCGCCACGTCCAGCCCAGGGGTCCTTCGGCACTTGCTGGCTCAGGTCACCTCCCACGCCCTCTGTGGCACTGGCTCACACTCTCCGCTTCGGTCACTCTCCGTCCCACCCCGCTTCCTGCTTCCTCACCATTCCCGTGCCCCGTGCCTAAGCCTCCCCAGCCCTCCCACTCTGCCAGGGCCGCCTTGTTCTCTCCATGAAGCTCCCTTAAAGACTGCTCTCTCCTTTAAGATGAAGTACTAGTTCTCTGGCCCCTGGGCTGGCTGTTAACCATGTACCCATTTATGACGCCCTTAACGCTGCTGACTTGGCTGTTTAAGTGTTGATTACTGCTTTGTCTGCACAATTAGATTATAAACTCTTTGAGTGCCACGTATCTCTTTTTTTATACTTTGGGATACATGTCTTAACAAGTAACTCAGTACTCTGCACGCAAAAGAGGTTCAGTAAATATTTGTATTCTCGCCAGCTGATACCAGCACTCTTAGCCAAGGTGGGACTAAAGCACAGTGCAAAGAAGCCGACATTCAGCTTCAGGGCCTCCCACCTCCCACTCGGGGCCTTCCTCTCCTTCCCACAAGCTGAGCCCATTGACACACAAAACCCCTGCCACACAGCACCCCCCAGCTCAGGCCTGCCCTTGCTAGTCAGGTCGTGCCCCTGGGCTAACAGTCTACTGCTGTCATGTGTCTCCAGGGCCCTGTTGCCTGGTTTTGTGTCCCAGTTCTGCTACTTCCTACCTATGACCTGAGCAAGGCTACTGAACCGTTTGGGGTCCCAGTTTCCTCATCTGTAAAATGGGGAAAATAGTACTATTAGTGATTCATCAACTCTGTTGAGGACCTATAACCTGCCAGACAGTGGTCTAGGTGACAGGCATAAAACAAATCCTCACCACCACGAGACTTTCATTCTAGCGGAGAGACACAGACAAGGAATAAAGTAAATATATAGTATGTCCGAGAGTGATAAGTGCTGTGGAAGGGAATGAATAGGAAGGCGAGGAGCTGTGGTTTTAAATAACGTGACCTTGGAACACAGTCCCATAAGATTCTCCGGTAATCGAATGAATGTTAGCACTTAAAACAGTGCCTGGTCTATAGTAAGTGCTACGTAATTGTTAGATAGGTATTATCATTGTATGTGAGATTTTTTTCCGAAACAGAAAAATAGTGATTGAGTGTTTGTTAATAGTAATTTCTAAATAGAAAGTCACCAATGAAATTACTGCCATAATGATGTGCTCCCTGCGCGTTGGTGTGGGATGACTATGCTAAACAATTTGTGCACTGAGAGCCAGCGATAGACTGTGAATCGAAACCAGCGTGTTAGCCCTAAGGATGACTCCCTAATGGGGGCCCTTCGGGCAAGAGCTCAAGCCACAGGGGAGATAGTTTGGGGCAGGGGCACCTCCCCAGGTCATTGCCCCAACTCTGTCACTAAACGCCACCTTGCCTTAGTGAAAGATACACAGGTTGCTCCCTACTCTAACCTGTTTGCTGGCTTTTTGTGTGTGTGTGTGTAGGAATAAGCTAACTGTTCAAGACTGGATTGAAAGCTTAATCCTAAAATATAACTCACATTAAATAATGGACTTTTAGAACTGACAAAGGAAATCCAGGCAGATCCTGAGAAGTTAAGTCTTTTGAAACTTACTTCTTACTTTCGGGTGTATCTTTTCACATATCACAAACCCTGCGACTTCACCAGGTCTTTAAAGAGTGAACCCCAAATCCGAACACACACCAATACAGTTGAAGATGACATGAGTACCCTGAGTCCAGGAGGACCTCACTTTCTGCAGAAATTGAGACAAGCACCGATGGGCGTGACTGAACCTTGAGTTCGTCATTTGCGTCTCCGAGGTTTTTCTCCGACACTGAGGGGTCTGGAGTGGGTGGTTCTGCTGTCCTCCCCCAGATTTCCCCAGACATCTTCCCACCTGGACTCCTTTGAAGTTCAGAGATGAGAAGCGGGGTCTCCTGCAGGGGTCAGGAGCCCAGCCTCCGATCCCCACGCCCAGGGGATGAATGATAAAGGGCAGGGCCAGGAGCGAGCCCTGTGAAATCACAGGCAGTTGCTCTGGATTTCTCTTGAGAGACAGACCTCAGGATGCAGGGAAAGCTCAGAGAGTGGTGGTAAAAGAGGTTTCAAAAATGTCTGCGGTACACACCAAACTGTCTGCCTGAACTGAAGACCACTGCCCCAGAGACGGCAAGGCCTGCCTTCAAGATGCAGATACTGGGTGGTGACATGTTAGGGCCTTTTGAAAAGTGACCAGATATCTCAGAATCACATTCTACCACACTGTATAGTAATACAGATATTATTATTAATATAATAAGCACCACCCAATAACAAGAATGAGCATTTACTGAGTACTTCTGGTGTGCTAGCTATCGTGCTCAGCACTTGACATACCTTATAATCCTCACCTTAACCCAATAGGACACATGCTCTTTCTAGACCCACTTTTATCATTATTATGCCCATTTACAGAGGAAGAATCGGTTGGATTCCTCAGAGAGTTTGTGTCTGGCCTGGGGTCACCCACTAGAAAGCGTCAGAGTTGGGATTTGAGCCGGGCAGTCTGCTTTCAGAACCTGTGTGGTTAACCACCGTACCCGTGCGCTATAACGGAGCCCGTTGCAAAAGAGCAGCTTCTAACTCCATCAGGGCCAGGGAAGGCTTTCGGGAATACGTGTGCTTGAGCAGGGTCGTAACAAAGGAAGGGTTGGCTGCGAGAGTTTGGGCAAAGGCGTGGAGGCATCAGAGAACGAGGCGAGCTCAGGTCACTGCAGTATCTGATGCGACCAGGGAAAGGCAGCAGAGCACTGCTGGCAAAGATAAGCCCAGAGGAGCAGGCAGGGACCTGCTCGTGAAAGACCTTTGCTGTCCTGCTACAGAGTTTCAGTTTTTTCCTACAAGTAAGAGGAAATCATCGGTAATAGACACCTGCAGTTACCTGCCTATCAACAAGTCGCCAGACCCCTGCTCCTTGACTAACAGAACCCCCGTTTTTTGGTCAGGAAATCTACCCCCACCCCCACCCCCACGACCCTACTCTTCTCAGACAACCATGGAAATGCCATGACCTCGCTAGTGATTCAGGGGGAGGCCCACAGGTCCCGAGGCAAGTTCACTGGGGGCTTTCGGGACACTTTCCTCCCTGTTATGGATACACAGGTGCGGCAGTGTCCGGGTGCAGGAGCCGTCGTGCGTCCCTGAAGGCACCCAGCCTGGGAATGACAGAGCGGAAGGGAGGGGAGAGCTTGGGCTCCCAGACCTGGAACCACTGCATTCGCCTCCTGGGTGCCACCCTCCCGAGGTTTCTTGTTGGCTGAGATGCTAAGTGTCTTTTCGGCTAAGCCAGCCGAGCCAGAGCTTTCTATTCCTCAGGAGTCAAGCGTATCCTAACAAACTTATCATCACAACTTTAAGGCAGGGAATCGCGTGATGACATCAGCAGGCTCTAAAGCTTCCTCCGGGAATGTGCGAGGGTGAGTTAGTGGTGCAAGGAACGCCGGTTAGGGGCAGGTGTCTTTCTGGAAGAGCTCACTCTTAGAAGCCTTCCTTTCCTGCTCAGCCCTGACAGAATTTTTAACTGTTTTGGACATAATGAAAGGAAAAAATGCAGAAAATGTGCAAAATCAAGTTAGTATCGACACACAAAAGTGTAGATTGTGTTTCTGCCCTGCACTGTTGCTACCAGTCGAGAAGAGCTGGTCCCGAGCAGCCTCAGCCTGGTCGGCAAGCGAGACAAGCCAGGGGCTGGGTGACCTGCTGACCCAAGGGCCTTGCTGTTCGCTGTCCATCGCCCCTGACAGCATGCGATCTAGAGGGCGAACTACAGTCCAAGAGATGAGACTTCGTTCTGTTTGCTCTGTTCTTAGTAGACATTCAACAAATGTCTGTTGAATGAACAAAGGAACCCGGAGCTGTTACCCCAGGCGCCGCCCACAGGGCCTGGCCAGCTCCACCGTCCCTCGTGCGCACCCCTGCGCCCCGGCACTAGCCCTGGGACCCGCCATGCCAGGGGGCTGGGGCTCCCAGAGAAAACACTACGGACAGAAATAACCTCTCCCCACTTCGCCTCAGAATCCCCAGCGCCACTGTGTCTCTGTAAAGTGATGTCGGGCATCGTTTGCCTGGCAGGGGTTCATCTAAGGCGGGTGGACGGGGGCGACTCCTTCCCCACGAGGCCCAGGGAAATCTGTGTAGAGGGCCGGGGTGGGCCCCTCCAGCTGGGAGGCTAAGGGCATCATCCTCTCCAGGCCTCAGATGACAACCCTGGGGGTGAGGAGACAGACGCCTGGGAGCAGGGAAGCCCTTCTCTCTCACCCCCGGCCTCCCCCCAGGGCTTGGACATGCCGTCCCTCTCCCCTTTGTTCCCCCACCGCTCCGCCGAGGGTCCTCCGCCCTTCCCGTGGCCCTTTCCCTCCTGCTGTTTCCTGGCTTTATTGCTCGCGGGCTTCGTGTCACACTGACCCCTGTGTCTCCTCTCCCCATTCCTCAGATGACATTTTATTTCATGCCTTCCATGAGTCCAAAGCTGCCTGCCAGGGCCTTTCCTCCTCCTCGGTCCTTTTGTTTCATCAAAAATGCACTTAATCGGGATTTAACGTTTCCTTCTGGTACTTCTTCCTGTGCCCAGGTGGCCTGAGGGGCAGTCATCCGCCACGTGAGCATCCCCACCCCAGGGAGGACTCTGTGAGAGGGGCAGCTGTGTCGGGCGTACGACTGGGCTTTGTTCCAAGCTAAGCCCTTCCACAGTCCTCCAGCAAATCACAAGAACTGACCTGGACCCCTCAGCGGGTTTAGTCAGCTCTGGAATGGATTCCCTGGGGGACAAATAAGCGGATGACATTTTCTCAAAACCCAAGGCTACCTTAGGGAGCCAGTACACATGAAACCTCACTCAATAAAACAGGATAAAAGATGTGAGTGCTGAACTGATGGCCCCAAGTCAACCTCAGGGAGACAGTGTGCCCCCAGGGCCGTCGTGTGTGAGTCCCCACCTCAGCCGCAGCTCCGAGCAGGCGTCCTGCAGCCTGCAGTGCGCTCCCCGGGAACAGCCTGGCCTTCACAACTCATCCCGCCCCACTCTGCTGTGCTTTTAGGAGCTCAGTAACGGCCTCCCTTCGCAGATTCTCCCTCCTACCTGCAGGGAGGCCGTACATCTTGCAAGTCTAAGCTCCTCCCTGGTAGAGGAAAGCATCCAAGGCATTTAAGACAAGGGTCTGGCAGGTGACAGTACTGTTTGTTTTGCGGACAGCAAACAAGGTCACACTCTCTGCCTTTCTGGATTTTCTGCCTGCCTCTTCGGGTGGTGATTCAAGGTGCCCCTTGTCTCTGTCCTGAGCTCAGCCCGCCTCCTTCACCAGGGCCAAAGCTTTGGAATCAGTGCCCACTGGCTGGGCACTGTCGACAGCCCTCAGGCCACAGGGGACAGAAGAGAGTCATTTAAGGGGCACCCAACACGCAACACAAAAGGGGCTTGTTCTGCTCTTTGCCCCATTTCTTTTCCTAGCAACTCAGCTAATCTGGCCCCTCTAAACCTGTGCCTACCTCGGGATCCAGACAGAGCCTGTCTCTGCTCGTTTGCCCATGTGCCGGCCTATCTTGGCTTCCTCGGCCACAGTCCCAGCCCAGTGGAACTACTTCTGGTTTGGGGCTGCATTCATTTTCCAAAACTTTCAAAGAGAGTGAGAAGAAAATTTTCTGTCAAACAATTTCATCTGTTGACACACAGAAGCAGCTCAGTGAATATGAGTTGAATTTGGTGAAGAGTGGAAGGAAGAAAGGAAGGAGGGAGGGAAAGGAGGAGCGAATTCTGCCCAGTGGAACTCCTGACACCTTAAGGACTCCAGAGCCAGAGGCCTGAAAGCTCTCAAGCCAGGGGTCGGGTGGCCAGGGCAGGTGGGGAGAGGCAGAGCGGAGGGAAGAGCCGGCCACTGCTCTAGGCAGAAGGCCGGCCCCAGGTGGGGCTCCGAGCCCCCCGCTGGTCCCTGGGCGCTCCTCGCCCGCCCCACTGCCTCCTCCCAGGGCCCCGGGAATGCTAGAGACCCTGCCTGCCGGCTTCACTCTGGCCGTTTCTTAAGCTCGGACTGCTCTTTCCTCTCCTCTTCACTTGTTACATTCTTACTACTTCAAGGCCAAGTACACATTTCCGGAGAGGCCTTCCCACCCATCATGTCCCTATCCCTGTAGCCAGGGGCTCCTCCTACTGGCTTTCCTCCAGCTCTTGCTCCCGTGCCCAGTGTACCACTTGACAGAGTGTATTTGTCTATATGTCTCTCCCCTTCACGGTTTCCTCCGCGCACAGATTCAGGCAGGCTTCCTTTGCTGAGGGCCTGCTGTCTGCCAGGACCCGACCCGCAGTGATGGAGCGGCCTGTCTCCGCAGGAGACACAAGATAGTGGATGTCGGGGTGCTATGGGGGTGGTTGAGAGGGCAGCGTGCTTTACACTGGGATTGGCGGTTAGACAGTCAGGGAGGGTCTCCCGAAAGGTGGAATATTTAAGCTGAAACCTAAAGAATGAGGAAGGCCTGGCCAGGGAGAGAGGTGGGGCTGGTGTGCGTGTGTTGCGTGGCGGGAGCAGGGTCCCAGTTCAGGCCGAGCATGTGCGTGTGCAAAGCGTCCAGGGGAAACAGACTGCCCGGCAGGAGGAGCCCAAGCAGAGCCAAGCAGCCGGCAGAGGGACAAGGCTGGAGAGTCAGGCAGGAGGTGCCAGCGGAGCACCAGGAAGGTCATGTTCAGCGCCGGCTCCGGGAAGGGAGGATCTGTGACTTACATGGTTTGTATTCCTGGGGACCTACAGGGTAACAGAAGTGTTTACTGAACAAATAAAGAAAACACTGTAACTAGAGGAACAATTTAAACAGTATATGGGGACCTGACAAATGAAACAAAACCACCTCTCAAGGCCAGCTGTGCCGCTACAAGGGCCATGTCAACCTTTCCCTGGGAATCCAGGGAGCACCATCCGATTGAAGCCATCTGACTGGCACAGGGCCAGGTTTGCCATGAGCACACATGGCATGAGTTGAGTTGGTCACATTTAGCAAGACAAGCATGTCATGTATCCAAAGCAGGCCTCTCTGGAGCCAGTGGGGGAGGTCATCTAAGTGCATCTGCCAGGCTGGGACCTCACACAGCAGAGGAGCCTGGCAGACAGAGACCCGCCAGGGGCCCTCTTGACCTGCTCATCGGGGAGGGGCTCTCTGCTACTCCCTACAGTCTTGTGCACTTCAGAGAATTGGAGCACTTTAGAGCTGGGGGGACTCTGAGGAGCGTCCTGTCAGCCCCTCGTTTTACCGATGAGGACCGTCAAGCCAGAGAGGTGGCAGGGCAGGCCGGGTCTCAGGTCTCCTGATTCCACATCTCGTCTTGTAAGCACACCTGAAGAGAAGAAAGGATGAAGGGAGAGGAGGGAGGAGACGACACTGGGGCCACCTCCCGGGGCCTGGAGCAGGGAGCACATCTCCAGAGCAAGGGGGACCAGGAAATCTGTGCTCTGGGACGGCCTCCTGACCCGAGTTAAGGCGACACGTTGGACGGTAATGAGCGACAACTCCGTGTTCTACTTTCTTGCCTGAAGGCTCACCTCCGGCAGGAAATTCTTCACCTCAAAGACCCAGACGCCACTGGCTGCAGTTGGGAGCACACGCCGTCCTGCTTGAGGCTGTGATCCTTGACCCGTGGCCGGGGGCGGGGGTCTGGGGCAAAGCAGCCAATGTTTGTCTGAGTCCTTACACTTGTACTGTCCCAGTATCTTTTCTCACCTTCTTTCTAATATAAGAGAACTGATTTTTAGTTGGCACATGGCTACCTAAAGACTACGTTTCCCAGCTCCTCCTGGCTAAGAATTGCCTCTGTGACTAACTTTTTTTTTATTAAGGTATCGTTGATATACAATCTTATGCTCAGGTTTCACATGAACAACACTGTGGTTATTGCATTCCCTCCTACTACCCAGTCCCCACCACTAGCCCATTACAGTCACTGCCCGTTAGCACAGTAAGATGCTATAGAGTCACTACTTGTGGACTAACTTTTGATCAATGACATGTAAGCAGAGGAATCAGGGGCAGCCTCAGGAAGTCACCTAAAAGCAGGAGTTCTCTATCTGGGGAGATTTTGCCCCCTACCCCTCAGGGACATTTGGCAATACCTGGGGATATTTTTATTTGTCAATATGGGAAGGAGGAAGTCACCATGGCATCTAGTGGGCAGAGGCCAAGGATGGTGCGAAACACCCTACAGTACAGCACAAGCTCACACAACAACGCACCATCTGACCCAAATGCCGAGAGTACCAAGACTGAGAAACCCGGCTAAAAAGGGAGAGGGCGTGCTCATCCTGCTCCTTCCTCTCTACTGCTGACTGGAGTGGGATGTGAAGGCTGGAGTCTGAGCTGCCACCTTTGACCATGAGGTGGAAGTCACATGTTAAGGACAGTGAAGCAACAAGATAGAAGTAGTCTGGATCCCTGATGATCCTGAAACTGCTGTTACCAACTATGCATGGCTCACTGCCAGATTTTGTTACCAAAATCAGAATCAAGTTCTATTCATTTAAGCCTTTGTCACTTTGGGTTTTCTGTCACTCACAGCTGAACTTAATTTTACACCTTTTCCCCTCTTGCTCCTTTTCCATTCTCGTCAGCTTTAGGGAGCCTCTACCCCCCCCCCCCCCGCTCTTGCTCCTGGCCTCTCCTCCCTTAGTACCTCTTCATTGCTCCCAGGTTTCACCTCCAGCTTTACTTGAGTAAAGAACTATATTCATTCATTCTCAGTCTGATATACTTTGAATTCTGACACTTGTTCTAAGACCCATCTTGTTGCAGCTCTGAGACTATCAGGTCCCACTCCTTCCAGATTCCCAGCCAAGCAGGCTCTAACTAGTCTTATCAGTAAACCGTATCAAGTGGGTTCTAAACATTTCTTTGTAACCCATTTCTTTGTAAGCCATGTTCTCCAAGACTAGGTGCTATCTGTAATGACAGCTACAGTGTGAGTGCCAGCCCAGCAGAGTGGAGGCTTGACCAATGGGAATGGATCTTGGCCCTTTCTCCATACAGGTACTACCAGCTGGGTATGAGCCCTGGCCATATTGTACCTGAAGAATTTATCTGTCCATCCAACCATCCATCCATCCATCCATCCATCCATCCATCCATCCATCCATCCATTCAACACATGCATGGTCATGGTTGTGGCTCTAGCAAGGAACCTGTCACAATACACTGGAGGTCTTTCCGTTCATCGTTATTATTTACCACAGCTTAAAAATGACAAACCATTGGCTACCAGGTGGATCTCCCAGAGAAACTGAAGGCAAGGGCTGGTCCTCTCTTTACCTCTTTGTCTTTACTTTGCTAGTGCTGGAGAGCTTGATATTAAGGAGCCCTTCCCTTTCTGGGATTTTAAAGCCTGTCACTACAGAGCGAAGAAAAACGTCATGGTGACCCCACCACTATTTAAATGAATTCATAGTTATACAGTCACACAGTCAGGGACCCAAAAGTAAATCATTTGTGTTCGAGCGCAGATATTCCAGAACAAGGAGAGGAATTTCAGCCAGCATATTTGCTACTGCCTGGGACTGTCTACTTGACATCTTGGAGGCATAATAAAATGCATAGAATGGATTGTTTCAAGGGGGAAGTGGGCAAGGACCAAGGAATGGTGAAACGAGGAGCATTTCAGTGGGCCTCATATCCTTCAGATGAACTGGCATAAATTCTGAGTCGAGTTCCACATTTCAGGGCCGTGACTGTAAGCCTGATGTGAGGATGGAAGCTTCCAACTCAGCCAAAGTAATTCAGTGTGAGAAGAACAAAGTTGAATCGATCCAGTTGTCTTCCTTTTCAGAATATTTGTTGACTGAAACAGAGGAGGGAGACTATGGCTGTCACGCTAAAAGGGGGCAGGAATTAACGTCACATACACTATGGAAGCCAGCCTTCAAGATGGACCCCAGTACCTCCACCTCCTGATACTCACACCCATGTGGAGTCCCCTCACTTATTGCATTAGAGTCAGTCTGTGTGATCAACAGAATATGGCAGAAATGGTATGAGACTTCTGAGGCTAGGTCGTGAAAGACATGTGCCTTCTGCCTTGCTTGCTCCATGAAAGCCCTCACTCTGGGCGATGTAGCCCTGTGGCGGGGTCTGTGGCAAGGAACTGAAGCCTCCTGCCAACAGCCATGTGAGGGGCTATCTTAGAAGCGGATCCTCCAGCCTCCGTCAAACCTTCAGATAATTACAGCCCCAAACAACTTCATGAGTGACCCTGAGTGTGCACCACTCAGCTAAGCCACTCCCCGCCCCACAGAAACTGTGAGATAATACATTTAAACTGCTAAGGTCTGGGGTGGTTTGTTAACACAGCAATGGGTAACTACTACATCCCTTGTCATGTCAGTGTATGTCAGCGGCTCAGTTAATCCCCATGATGATCCTGTGAAATAGAAATTGTTTTCTCCACTTTAGAGGTATGAAAATAGGTTCAGAGGGATTAAGTAATTTTCTAGGGTCAAGCGGCTGCCTTCAAAGCCCACCAAACCATGGTGCCCAGTCACACCTCTCTGAGACTTCCTTCCTCTTCCTCCCACTGACCTAGAGAGAAAAGCCAGGCTGTCCTACTGACAGTGGTCTCAGGTTTAGTGATGAGATAATACCATCAGTGGGGAGTGGATGAGGGTTTGAAAACTACTACTGCCTACAGAAATTTTATTCTTATACACTCTACGAAGCAGTTTCAAGAACTTGGCAGAGACAAGGTGAAGCAAGTGGCATTCTAAGGCTATGGCAAATAAATGGAAACACTAAAAGATGGACAATGTTTCTCGTTAGAGTCAGAAAGCTAACGACAAATCAACAAGACCCTGGTTGAGACAAAAGGTTGCTGATGTCATCTGCAGGTCTATGACAGACAAGCCACGGGGAAGCAGCTGAGGCCTGAAAGCCTGGCCCCTCGTGTGCAGGGTTTTCCTCCTCAGTCAGCTTGGGAGCCCAGGTGTGGCCATCGCCTGACTGAGGCCGTATGCCTTGTCGCTCAGCCTGACTCAGAAGGAAGAAAGCGGCCTGGAGCGATTTTCCTGCCTATTCTGGAAAGGACTTCATCTAGGTTCTGCTGGGCATCATTAACAATACAGACCCTTGAACAACTCTTGGGTTAGGGGCACCTACCCACTGTGCAGTCGAAAATCCACGTGTTACTTCTGATACCCCCCCAACACTTAATTACTAATAGTCTACTGTTGAAGAAGCCTTCCTGATAACATAAACAGTCTATTAACACACATTTTGTATGTTATATGAATTGTGTACTGTATTCTTACAATAAAGTAAGCTAGAGAAAAGGTGTTTTCTAAAATTGTTGCAAATGTCCAATATACTTATTGAAAAATGATTCTGATATATTTATTGAAAAAAATCCATGTGGATCCACGTAGTTCAAACCCATGTTGTTCAAGGGTTAATTATATCTTCTTTTCCTCAGTTCTCCCCACAGTGGAAATAAAAGAGCATAGTTTCCTCTGAGGTCATTTTTTGGGCCAATAAATCAGATTGATTCTGAACTTTTTGATGGAGTTTGGGATCTGCTCATTAGGGACTAAAATTAATGCTTATAATGAAGCCCAAGTGGACTAATGAGAGTTTGAATACCTAAACCCCAAACCCATACTTCTCAAATGTAGTGAGTGCAAAGGAATCACCGAGGGGACCATATTAAAATGCAGACTCTGGCTCGGCCCAGCCCAGCCCATCCTCTCCCTGCCCTCCGTCTGGACCCGCACAACTACCCCCCACACACCCCAAGCCATATGTTGCATCCTGGGGGCTCGATTCGCCTTCCTGGAAAACTCCACACTCCACCCACCCTGAAAGAAAAAATGCAGATTCTGACTGAGCAGGTCTGGACAGGGGCCTGAAATCCTGCGTTTCTAACCAGCTCTTGGGGGAGGCCAGTGCCCCAGGTCATGACCATCACTCTAGTAAGGAGGGGCAGAAAGCATTCGGTCTCATGGACTGCATATAAGAATCATCTGGAGCTAAAAAAATACTGATGCCAGGGCCGCACTCCCAGAACTTCGGCTTCAACTGGTCTCCTGCGTATCCTGGGCATCCAGATTCTAGTGTGTGGAGAGCGCGAGGACCACTGGTCTAAAAGCCCATGTCCAGTCACTCACTGCTTCCCTACTGATCTCTCTTTGGAGAAGCTGCTGCATTGCAGGGTCACCGCGAGCCTGGGGCCAGGCACTCTGCCTTCCCTATGCTCTCCCCGTGGTTTGCCTTCCCATTTGAGGACGGGGGCAGTGACTGCTGCCTTAGGGGGTTGTCGTGGGGATGGAGCACATTCACATATCCATGGAGAACTCAGAATAGTGCCTGGCACAATGTGTTATGACTTCATTATTATTTTCAACTGTGAAAGAATTAAGATGAGCTAAGTTTTAATAGATGGTTATCCATTGTGGGGCCCAGGACTGGGGAAATGTCTTTGTTGAGAATTTGGAAGGAAGAGATTTGGGTCTGTGGGGGTGGAATTCAAGACCTGCTCCCCAAAACAGGGTCACTGAAAGCTGAATTAGGACCCTGAAGATCAAGTTCTACTTCCACAATATCATTCAGGCAACATTTACAGGGGCGCCCATTGTGTACAGAGCATTGTGCTAAGCCTTGGGGAGAACTGCCTAGAACTAGAAAGTAAGGGTCTTTAGCTTTCAAGAGCTTCTGGTCTAATGCAGAAGGTAAGCTAAGTCAGGTAGCTTCCTTATTATCCATAGGACTCATCCATTTACTCAACCGCTATCTAAAGGAGCTTGCTGTGAGCTAGCTACAAGGAGGCACGGTTTCCTTCCTCCAAGATTCCTAAGGTCTGTGAGAGGAGACAGAAAAAGAAATAGAAAATTATACAGCTTCCGGGTGCTTTGGGACCCTGGAAGAGGAGGCCCTCCCCACCACCAGACTAGGCTGGAGAAGAATGTCTGGGAAAGTTCTTGAGGGAAGTGATGGGCTGGTCCATTCCAGGCCCAGAGCCTTGCGTCTGAAGCGCTTTGGGTCTTTGTCCCACTGATTCTCTCAGACAAGGCAAGCCCATTTTCTCTACCTATCCATGCTCTAATATCTAACTTTGCTCAAGTTTGCCAGGTACATGGGAGCAAAGACAGCGTTTGTCTTCTTCACCACAATAGCTCCAAGGACACTGAGCTGTGCTCAATGCTTCAATGAATAAATGTGCTCTTTGCAGGTTACAAGCCAGTCCAGCCTTGGGGACTCGGGCCAGGCTTGGCCTTTGTCCAGCCATCTCAACGGCAGATGGTGACTGCCACCTACAGGATGGTCCTACATCCTCCCTGAGCTCTACTAGGCTCTGGAAGCCTGGTCAGCAGCCCCAGATGATGAGTCAAAAGGTCTGGAATTGCTGGTGCTACCTGCCACATAGTATGCCTACTTCTGCCTCAGTTTCCCTTTGTGACTAGATCCCCTCTGTGAACACCAGCCAGTCTATTAACCAGCAGTTCCCGAGCCCTTCCCTCTGGGGGCTGGGTCATGTTCCATTTATCCTCAGCTATGATCTTGTCCTCTTGTGAAAGGGCCGATGGCAGAGAACCATGGAACTGATCCAAGCCACCAGTGAACTCTGCCACCAGTTCCCTGAACCCCAGTGGTCTCCTCCACCAGCACCTGCTGCAAACGAGCTGCCCCTTTATACACAGTGCACTGGCCTGCTCAGTCTCTGCTACTTTCCTGGCCTGCCTGTCCTTTCCCAGGCTGTTTGTGAACCCCTGCCAGCATTCACTGCATGGAAGTTGTCTCTAGGATAGACAGACCTTTTCAAATTTAGCCTTCCTCTCTAGTTCCTACTTTTAGGGTGTAATCTCAATCTTTCCCCTGAAGTCCCATGCCACCTGCAGTACTTCACCCGGAGACCTTTTCCCCTCGTATCACAGCTGTTGTATACCTGTCTGCGCTTCTGTTGGGATGTAAACCAGGCACATGTCTTTTTTCTTTGTATGTCACTAGGCCCTGAATTACTGCTTGTTGAAGAGATGAAGAAGTCATAGGAAAACACCAAGTACAAATTAAATGGGATGTAATAGTCTCCCTAACCCTCAGGCCCCATTCCATTCAGCCTGCCTGGACGCCACTCCCTAAATTAATGGTTCTACAGCCAGCCATTCTCATGCCAAAAGAAACTAGCAGCTCCCCATTGCCTATTGCATTAAATCCATATTCTTCATCCAAACACCCCCACTGCCACATCTGGTCTCCATCCTATCTGCCCAGCCTTGTCTTCTGATACTTCAAACCCTCACCCCTTACCATACTTCCACAAGGACTCATTTGTCCCTCTTTTCCATCTTAATATCTAAATTTCTTCATCCTGGAAGATTTTCTTTTCTTTCTCCTATTCCCATCTTGTCAACTAGAGTTTGGTTATTGGCCTGCCCAGCTGAAACTCAATGCTAAGACTTTTTAAGATGGAAAAGGCCATATCTAAATGTTGGGAGTAGATTGTGTCTGGAAGAGATGAATCTTCATAAATCCTTTAGGAGTGAATTGCATCCTTGTTTTGGGAAACTGTAGTTACACAAATGACAAAAATCTGCCCAAGATTCTTGGGGGCCAGAACTGTGAGGAAAGCATGAAGCTGAAGGTAAATGTTTTCAGTCTGAGAAGCTGTGCTGCTGTTTGGTAATAGGGATGATGTCTACAGTTGAGCAGGAGCGCTGGTAGAGAGGTGGAGAATGTTTTTGGAGTTGCAACAAATTTCGCTGATATGTTCCTGCAGGATGTGGGGTTTCTTTACAGAGTTGCTTGCTAATAATAACAGCAGTTGTTACACACTTACCATGTGCCCGCCCTGAGATAAACCCTTGCAAATATTAACTCCTGTAACCCCCACAATTTTAGGATTTTTTCAGGTGAGGAGAAGAAGGCCCTGAGAAATTAAGGATGGTGCCTTGCAAATAAGTAGTAGCCAAAATATGAACACCTTGAGTCCAACTCCACAGCCTATGTTCCTAGCTTCAGAGTCTGTGTTTACATCTTAAAAATCTCACCCCTTTAAAATTTCCTTTTGGGACATGTTTTATAATTAGAATAGTAGTAGATGCTTATTATTTGACAGTGCAAACTCAAAAACATTTTACTGGTAGAGATGCCTAATCACATTTTGCCACTTTCCATTGTGCAATATTTGCTTGTTGTTTCATATAAATAGGTCATATTTCTCCCAAGGAATTCGGAGTCTCCTTGAATTGTGGCTTAACCTTCCACTCTTACCTCCCACAAAAGGCCCAACTATATCCTCCCTAAATACTCATTGAATTGAATTAAACTGGTACTCCAATGACCTCCTTCTGGAGCAGAGCAAAGCTAGTGAAAATAATAACAATATAGTAGATTAAGTTTTTGAGGAAGGCGGAAGCTGCTTCCACTATTATAGTGTTCTATTATAATAGTGTTCTATTTCCACTGTAAATAGAACATAGTAACATAAAAATAATTTTTCTGTACAAACACGAGAAGTGCTACTGCAGACTCCCAGAGGTGTATAATTGATTTGAACTTTAAAACACCAAAATGAAGCAGTGTTTAATTTAGAGCTTTGCTGTCCAAGGGAACTCAAATCGCACTGTAGATAGCTGTGTGCACGTGGTCATAGTCAATGCTTTGGGTCCCTCTGCCAGCAGGAAGGAGGGAAAGACTTTTCTATCTGCAGGAATTCTTAGTCCAGGTTGTATAAGTTACTGTATGTACTGCCTGAGAAAATTCAGCTCTCAGGTTTAAGAAAGGGGAGGACAAAACCTACTGGATCTTTCTTCTCAGACGGCAAATCAAATACACATTCGCATTCCAAACATGCTCACGTTGCTGCCTCTGAAACCAGACTCACTATAAGCCACTTATTGTCAGAAAACACACTCACTTAAGACTCACTGTAAACTGCTTATTACTTGTCACACAACATGCACAGTGCTTGCTCTTCTGTGACGTCCCCAGTCTCCTAATTGTAAGGCGTCACGAGTGCAACCGGATAGCTCACAGAGTTGATAACATAATCCTGGTTTTCCCACACTGCCTGCTAACCCTGTATCTTGGTAATGTTTTCCATCATACAGACAAAAAGGGTTTTGGTATCAACTAGTGAAAGGGATCAACGATCTAAAATTCTTTGTTGAGTCATAAAGTGAAATTAAGGACACACACAGCTTTCCTTTGCACGGGTTTCTTTCTCAGATCCCCCTTCACAGAACTTTTAAATGTGCCTGAATTGTTACTAAATCATGCCAGTGACTCATTTGAGAGTTGGCTCCAACACCCACAGGCAGAATTCCTCTGCAGGCTAGTCCCATAAGCGCCTTGAGCATCTCTTCCTCTGTTCTCCAAGGACCAGTGGAAACTCTGAGATGCCCCCAGAGCCCGGCACATTCCAAAGGTCAATAAAGATTTGTTTAAATATGATTTAAAGTCATACTCTATTTTAAGGGCTAATTTTGTACATATGAGAATTCCTCCTTCGTATGTGAAGATGTGTTTTATTTCATTCATCTTAAAGGGGGCAGAAAACAATGTTATACCTAAAATGTCTGTTGTCAAGGAACTTTATATTATGGTTGAATGAAACACACAGGCCTGGCTGCAGTCAGGACACTGTTACTTTCCACTTGGGCAGGCAATCCACCATGAGCCCTTAGCATCCTTGCAAGTTCTTGCTAGTAATGCTAAGAATGCAAGACCCTGCTCACTTGGGCCATTTCTCAGGGTTGTGTTTGCAGTGATCAATCTGGAAGGGTGAGGGGATGTCTCCCTATAGGACAAAGAGCAGGCTTGCTTACTGACTGCTATAAAACGGTGGGGACTGCAAGCTTACCATTCCTTTCTGTAATGCAACCCATTTTGTGTACAAGCGTCCATTTGGACTCACCTGCTTCGTTCCTGAGAGAATTGGGGTTCAGGGAACCAACACAAACACGTTGATACTCTGGCTACTGCTTCTGCCCTAACAGTCTTTCATCTCTGATCCCGTGGCCTCGCGTCTTCTATCAGCATCCATGAAACTGGGAAGCTGATGTGTTGGCTTGCATGCAATAGGATAAAAATCTCAAAATCACCAGTTCTTGACACTTACAACTGGGTATCACTACCCAATTCATTTAACCTCTTTTAGCTGCAGTGTCCCTTTTTAATAAAGAGGCCGGTAGTACGTGCCTCATAGTAAGGTTGTAGGGTTAAATAAGAACGTGAAGATCCCTACCACACTAGACTCTTCCTGACTCCTTCCCTCTTTAAAATACTGACAGACTGCTTTGTTGGATGCTTGTTGATGCTAGGCAGGCAGGAACGGAGAATCACAGGGTGGGCTGTGCGGATCTTAGCTTGGTGCAGCAGTGGGCTCGGGGGAGGGGCGGGGGGGAGAAAGGGGGAGGGGTTGCATAGCAACCACGCGGTTTTTTAGATGGTCTATTTCAAGTGGCTTCCGGGCCGGGCCGCGGGGAATTACCGCCCCCTCCTCCGCCCGAGCTACCGGATTCGCAGCGACGCGCCGGGCCGGGCAGCTCCTGCCCGCTGGCTCGCTCCGCACACGCATGCTCCCGGCGCTCCCACGCGCGCGCTCGCCCTCCCGGCCGCCGCCCGCGCAGCCGCGTGCTCCGGGGTCCACGAAGGCAGCGCGCGGCGCCAGGCCGAGCTCTCGGCGGATGCTGCAGCGCGGGGCGCGTCGCCCCTCTCGGCCCACCAGAGCCCGGATACCTCCGAAATTCGGCCCTGGGTCTGCGGGGAGCGAAGTGCAACCCAAATCCCATGGTACCGAGCCCGCGCAAATAAATACGCACAAGCACGCACACAGACGTCGCCGCGGCCCGCCGGGGCAGAGCCCGGGACCCGGGAGGGGCCGCTGCTCGAGACCGGCTGCCGAAGGTGCGACGTAAGCGCAACGGCCGACCCGGGGCCTGCAGAGCCGCGGCCGGGCCGGGACCGGGCGTGGCCAGCGGCGGGAGAGACCCGGTAGGCGGGGTTGTTCGCGGCAGGACGGGAACCGGGAGGAAGAGCGAGGCCGGGTGTGGCGGACTGGCGGCAGCCCTTCGCTCGCGGGCTTTCAGACCTTGTCGAGGGGCGGTTTCCGCTCCTGCGATTGGTGGCGGCTCTCCAGGTGTCCATGGAGGTCTTGGCGACACGGACGCCCGAGCGGACGGTTCAGGAGGTGGTGGGAAGGACGCGAGGCCATAGCCTCTGGCTTAATATAGCAGATGCGCAAAGGCTCCAACAGGTGGCTCCGTGGCGCAATGGATAGCGCATTGGACTTCTAGAGGCTGAAGACATTCAAAGGTTCCGGGTTCGAGTCCCGGCGGAGTCGAGCAGTTTTTTCTTCCCATAATTTATCTTCTAGCCCGGTCACCTCCCCACTCCTCTCCTTTTCCTAGATTGTTTGACTCGCCTCCCGTCCACTGCGTTGTCTCACAGCCGCTTTCGGCCCCTACGGCCCTTTCACCTCGGGCCGCCCGCTCGGTTCGCCTCCCGCCGCAGCTGCCCTGCTCGGTGACTCGGCCTGGGTTAAGCCGGCTGCGGAGCCTGATCCCGGGTGTAGGGAGCAGCGCCGAGCGCCGGCGAAGCGGGGCCTCGCGATGTCGGCGTAAAAGAGAGCGCGAGGCGGGCCCAGATCTCGCGTGCTCCGGCGGAGCTGCCCCCACGCTTCGCCCCACGAAGGGAAACAGCTTCGACCGCAGCGCAACCGCGGATGCAAGGGAGGGGCTAGGGAAGGACGAGGAAACGCGCCTGCACTGGGCTGCGGTGTCCCGGCGCCCTCTCCCTCGGGCCCAGGACATGTCCCTCGGGCTTCAAAATGGTCACAGACTGGAATCTTAAGTGGGATCCTGCCAGAAGTGCAGATTGCGGGGCGTCTCTTCGAGCCTTTAATTCGGTCGATCAGGGGCAGACCCAGGAGTTTGCATTTCTGTTAAGACCTCCCGCTTCCCTGCCCTACGATTCAGAGATTGCTCTTTTACCTACAGCTCAAACCTTTGCGCAAGATTAGGGTTCCACCTCTCTAATGTGAATAAATCAATGAATGAATGGAATTAAAAAAATTCTTTGTAACAAACTTAGTTCATGCAAACAATCCAAAATCGTCAAAAAGGTAGAGGGAATAGTAAACACCCATGTTCTTATATTCCAGTTTTGCAATGCTCTATAAGCTAATAGTGAAAATGGTTTCTTGGAAATATTTTCAGATTTATGCACATGTCAGCACTTTTATATCTATTGTGTCTTTATGTTGTTACTGACAGGTGATACACAACTGGTAGTGTGCTGTACTTGTTGCTCTTACTCTAATACAGGTAGAGTTACCTTGTGCCGTGTACATGTGTATCATATTGATTTAACTGTCCCCAATAGTTGGACATTTGGGTGTCCAATATTTTCCTATTAAACACAGTGCTTCAGTGAACTTTCTTGTTCTTACATTGTTGTACACAAGTGCAAGAATATCTGTAGGACAGATTCCTTGGAAGTTCAGTTGTGAGGTCAAAGGTTTGTTTATGTGTACTTTGATAGATATTGCCAAACTGCTCTGAGAGATCGCACCCGTTTTACTTTCACTGGCAATGTGTGAGGGTGTTCATTTCCCAACAGCCCATGTTATCAAACATGGTTCCTCATTGTACTTTCAATTCATGTCTTCTATTATTCATAAAGCTGAGCATCTTTTCACACATAGAATGATTTTTACTTTTTCTGTGATTTATTTGTCCTAGAGTTTTGCTCATTTCTCTACTGCATCATTGGTCACTTTCTTACTGGTTTGTAGGAATTCTTTACATATTAAGGAAACCAGCCTTTTATGATATTATTCTTAGTTTGTCTTTTGATTTTGCTTATGGTATTTTATTTTTTGTCTTACAGAAATTCATGTATTTGAATTTATCAATCTTTTCCCTAACGGTTTGTAGGTGTGAGGCTATGCTGCACTAAGATTATTACATCATGTTCTATTTTTGTACTTAAATATTTACTTCATTCAGAATATACTTTTCTATAAGAAGTGAAGTGGGAGTTTTGTCCCAGAATCACTGATAACAAACACTCCTCCTCTTCTACACTAATTTGAAATTCAACTTTTATCATTTTCTAAATTCCCATTTGTATTTGGGTTTCTGGAGTCTCTATTCCATTTATCTTTGTTTTGATTCATCAGAATTGTGCTGTTTTAATATCTTGCAGAAAAAAACAAAATAGAAAACCCCCTAGCCAGACTTATCAAGAAAAAGAGACTATACACACACAAACAGAATCAGAAATGAGAAAGGAAAAAACACAATGGACAGCAGAGAAATACAAAGAATTATTAGAGAATACTATGAAAAACTATATGCCAACAAATTGGACAACCTAGAAGAAACGGACAACTTTCCAGAAAAAAACAACCTTCCAAGACTGACCCAGGAAGAAACAGAAAATCTGAACAGACCAATTATCAGCAATGAAATAGAACTGGTAATCCAAAAACTACCTAAGAACAAAAATCTTGGCCCAGATGGCTTCAGGGCTGAATTCTATGAAACATTTAAAGAAAAGCTAATACCCATCCTCATAAAAGTATTCCAAAAAGTAAAAGAGGAGGGAATACTTCCAAATTCATTCTATGAGGCCAGCATCACTCTAATACCAAAACCAGACAAAGACACCACAAAAAGAGAAAATTACAGACCAATATCCCTGATGAACACAGATCCTCAACAAAATATTGGCAAACCAAATTCAAAAATACATCAAAAAGATCATCCATCATGACAAGTGGGATTATTCCAGGGATGCAAAGATGGTATAATATTCAAAAATCAATCAACATCAATCACATCAACAAAAAGGATAAAAACCACATGATCATCTCAATAGATGCTGATAAAGCACTTGACAAAATTCAACATCCATTCGTGATAAAACTCTCAACAAAATGGGTTTAGAGGGCAAGTACCTCAACACAATAAAGGCAATATATGATAAACCCATAGGCAACATCATACTTAACAGTGAAAAGCTGAAAGCTTTTCCTCTTAAGATGGGGAACAAGACAAGGATGCCCACTCTCCCCACTTTTATTCAACATTGTACTGGAATTCCTCACCATGGCAATCAGACAACAAAGAAAGAAAAGGCATACAGATTGGTAAGGAAGAAGTTAAACTGCCACTGTTTGCAGATGACATATCATACACAGAAAACCCTAAAGCCTTCACCAAAAAACTATTAGAATAACTGAATTCAACAAAGTTGCAGGATATAAAATTAATACACAAATCTGTTGCATTCCTATATACTAGCAATGAACTAGCAGAAAGAGAAATCAGGAAAACAGCTCCATTTACAATTGCATCAAAAAGAATGAAATACCTAGGAATAAACCTAAACAAGGAGGTGAAAGCCCTATACCCTGAAAACTACAAGACACTCATGATAGAAATTAAAGAAGACACCAATAAATGGAAATCTATCCCATGCCCATGGATAAGAATATTGTCAAAATGGCCATCCTGCCTAAAGCAATCTACAGATTCAATGCAATCCCTCTCAGTACTCTTCAACGAACTAGAGTGAATAGTTCTAAAATTCATATGGAACCACAAAAGACTCCGAATAGCCAAAGCAGTCCTAAGAAAGAAGAAAGCTGGGGGGATTACGCTCCCTAACTTCAAGCTCTATTACAAAGCTACAGGAATCAAAACAATTTGGTACTGGCACAAGAACAGACCCATAGATCAATGGAACAGAATAGACAGCCCAGATATAAACCAACACATATACAGCCAATTAATTTATGATAAAGGAGCCGTGGATATACAATGGGGAAAAACAACCCCTTCAACAACTGATGTTGGCAAAACTGGGCAGCTACATATAAGAGAATCAAACTGGATTACTGTCTAACTCCATACACAAAAGTAAACTCAAAATGGATAAAAGACCTACATTCATAAGTCATGAAACCATAAAAGAAGAAAAATCTCTTGAATATAAACATGAGCAGCTTTTTCCTGAACACATCTCCTTGGGTAAAGGATACTAAATAAAAAATGAGCAAGTGAGACTACATCAAACTAAAAAGCTTCTGTACAGCAAAGGATGTATCAGCAGAACAAAAAGGCATCCTAAGTATGGGAGAATATATTCGTAAGTGACTTACCCAATAAGAGATTAACATCCAAAATATACAAAGAACTCTCATGCCTCAACACCCAAAAAATAACCCTATTAAGAAATGGGCAGAGGATCTGAACAGACACTTCTCCAAATAAGAAATGTGGATGGCCAACAGGCACATGAAAAGATGTTCCACATTGCTAATCATCAGGGAAATGCAAATTAAAACCACAGTGAGGTATACTTCACACCAGTTAGGATGGCCAACATCCCTAAGACAAGAAACAAATGCTGGTGAGGATGTGGAGAAAGGGCAACCCTTCTACACTTATGGTGGGAATGCAAATTGGTTCAACCGTTGTGGAAAGCAATACAGAGGTTCCTCAAAAAAACTAAAAATAAAAATACCATTTGACCCAGTAATTCCACCCCTAGAAATGGTATTTTTTTTCCTTTCTCTATGACGTTTTCTTGCAACTTGCTATTTCTAAGAATGCGATCCATGGATTTATCCATTACTCAAAGTTTTATTGAACTTTCCTATATAGACCCCTCTCCCCCTCTTCCCTTTAAAACCCTGCCATTTATCCTCCAGACAGGTACGGCCTCTTGTCTTGACACTGTTATAGGGACCTGTAAGACATTTTCTCAGGTCGTACTAGGAATAATGATGTTTCTCTATAGTTGGTTTGTTTTTCATCTTTTGGTAGAATACTGAGCACAACTGATTTTTGTGTGATTTTTGAGGAATCTCAGAGCCCACCTTTATCAACTGTTTCACAGGATCTTCTTTTTAATAATGTCACCCTGACTTCACCTTATTTCTCCCATCCTTACTTTCCTTTCCCTAATTTCCTCACTCAAAAAGCTAACTGTTGTAATCATTTTTTATAAGCTGCTTAAAAGCATTTTGGAACAAGATGAGTTATTTTAGAAATCTTTCAAAATCTTTAGGTATTCTAAAGGCCCTGCTTTCATCCACACACTACCATATTGGCAATTTTGTATGCTTTATATTTTTCACTTGAGGACTCAAAGTACTTTCTGGGAGTCATTTAGCCCCAGCGAGTGAGCTGAGTTTACTGACACAAGCCAAAGCCTCAAAAACCCGTCTCCCAAAAGAGCTGCTTTGCATAAAAAACAAGACAAATACATCCATTATTCAAATGTCCAAATAGTTACAGAAGGCTGAGAGACTTCCTTCTGATCTTTCCCTTAACCATAGTTTGATACTTTTCTTAGTTTTGAAGATTTGAAATAAATGTGATCACATTTGAGAAGCAGCAGTTTGTACGTTACCAGTTTTAATTTCTTATAAGAAATGTTAGGTGACTAATTTAAATGACTTTTAGTTGAATAATTTCAGCTTATTTCACTGAATAATGTATTTTACATTTGTTAAAAACTCTTTGTTCCAAGCTATTTAAGTAGCTTACAAAATTACATATAATTAACTTAAAAATGAAATCAATGGAGACAAAAAAGAGCATGTTAAAATTTAAAAGTAAATAAAACATATACTGTGAGGACCTGTAATGTGGTTTAGCAACAGGGTAGGACTCAACACTTAGGTTCTGTTCTTTCCCCAACACTGCCTTCTAATGGTGCTTTTGTATGGGAATGACTAGAGGTCACTAATCTCATTTTCCCAGCAAAGTGCACCATAATATTTTTCATAACTGCAGTTTTGAAGTATCAAATAATTCAACCTATTCTAGCATTCATTTACGAGTCAGAAACCAGCATGAAAATCACACGATGTAAGAAGTTGACCCACTCCACAGCCTAAGCCTGAGAAAAACTAGTTAGTTCTTAATTGTGCAGAGAGCTGTCCCACCACATAGAATGACTGACAACTGTTAGTGTTCTCACAGCATAGTAGCTTAACAGTTGTTTTGCTAATAATGTCTCCTTCTGGAAGAATGCATGAAGGGTAAACTAACTGTTGCATCTTCTTGTTTTGGTATTTAGTCCTCTCATAGCAGGTCCTTGTTTTACACATAAGGTAAAACAAATTATTAGAATACAGGTTTTTCTGTAAGAGAACAGATACAGATGCTTCCTTAATTCCACCTATGAATTTGTCATTTGACAGTGTTATTAGGTTGCTTATGATCCCAAGCAATAAGTGCAAAATATGAGACTTATTTACTGAAATCCCAAGCAGTATGCTTGGTGAACAGAGGTCCCACATAATGACCTGAAGGAAAAAACCCACCCAGAACCAAGAATGTCCTATTAAGCACTAGTAGAACTGACCAGCATTCCTTGGGTGCTACAGGTAGCTTAGCCCGGATGCATACTTCTGCCACTGAAGATGAGACAAGCTGGGACATTCTGTCTCCTGGCCAAGTTGGAATTATATTGAGTTAATCCTGTTTCACTTGGAATACAACAATGAATCTGGATAAAATCGGTCCTCCTGTTTCAGTTGCTAAGGAAGGAAAACAGCTGTACTGCTACTTCTACCTCTAACCCAAATTTACTAGGTAGTCTTTATTATCTTTTAAGTCCTTTTAATAGCTTAATCATTTAATTCTTTGATCATATGCTAACATACATTTGCTCCAAGAACTTTCATCATTGCTTTGGTTTCAATTATGGCTTTTATACTGGCAGCAAGCAGATCTCTGTATCTCAACCTCACCAGTGTCTTGGACCTGAATTTACAGCTGCCAAAATGACGTTTCCTGTCTACCATCCTCCCCCTATACAGTAATTACAGGACCCTCTATGTTTGATATTATTTTAAAAATTTGAATGTTAGCAAACTTTATACTTTCTAAATGTCTTTTAGCTCATTTTTCTTTAAATAACCAAGCATTGAAAACTCTACAAAAAATGTTATCTTAAATGGTTGAGGTTCTTTACTTCTTTTCCCCTTCAAAGGGTCCAAGGATGAATGGGTCTTTGTAGACATACCTATCTTTATTTCAAGGGAAAGAGCATGTAATTGATTCCCTTTCAAATGAACTTCCAAACAGAAATCCCTATATGTAGATAGGGCCAGCCAATGTTAATATACGTGATGGTGTTAGTTTTCATAACATCTTGAGTAAGTAAATAAAGGGGAGCTGTAAAATACTATGGTTTGCTTGCTGATTCTTAATTTCTAAATTTCTTCTTCTTTCGAAACTTCTTTCCTGCTGCATTTGCTGCTTTTTCAGCCATGATCTCCGAGTACTTCCTTCGGTTATATCTAAAAAGAAAAAACAAACCTTTAAGTTCTCAAGTCACCAGACATTAGAAGTAGATGTAACTTCTGGTTGGCGGGGAAGATGGTGGCTTCTAAATCTCATTTTTTTTTTTTTTTTAGCATTTTCACTATCTAGTCATCACATTTGTATTAAGCTCCACCATGTAATAAGGAGCCATACTAGGAGCTGGGGTTAAAGCAGTGAGGCAGACAGCCATAGTCCCATCAGAGAGCTTGCAGTCTAGTGAGAAAAACTGTGAGTCTAGTAAGAAAAAATTTCAACTGTAGAGGGAAGGCTTTTTAAAACTTTCAGTCATTAGATGACCATGTATGATTTAGTGATACCAGATGGTTATCAAATACTTTGAACATTTTTGTGGAATAAAAATATAGAAATAAGGACTATGCATGTCAAAAGTTTATACTTAACCCAAAAACACACAATATATTTCTTAGAGCCTTAAGAAATGCATCATAGATCAAAGGTTTTCAAAGTGTGGTCCAGTACAGGAGCAATATAGTTTCCTTCTAAAATCAAGTAGGCAGCATACAGATAATGGAAACATTATGCAAATGATATTCAATGACTGAAGTATGGGAAACAAAACTGGTAAAATTACCTCTAACCTTCAATTTTATGAGTTTCATTATACTAAATTTCTAGTTTACTGCCCTAACTTTTTATTCTAAGATTATTTTTAAGTGAGAGCATGATTAACATTGCTATGACCTCTGAGACTGCCATCAAGATTATAACATGTAGGTCAATTTTCATATGCAACATACAGTTAACAGTTAGGTAGGAAAAGACTCAGCTCTGGGGAATGACAGAAAGAGACAGGCTTGAGAGAGATTAGGAAGTAGAAGGGACACTGAGTATGGGACTGAAGAGAGCAGGTGGTGCCAAGAACTTGCCCTAATGGATGCATGGTACTGCTGTTCAGTCGTGCGGTACAGAGCTCTGGGAGAGAACAAGACTGCAGGTAAGGTGGGGTCAGGAGAAACCACAAGTTAGCTCTTAGAGGTGCTTTTAAGATATCCACTGCAGTTCCTGAGGCAGCAGTTGGACACGTGAGTTTGGATTAAGGAGAGAGCTGGACTAGACATCCACATGTGGAAGCCAACAATATATAGATAGCCAAGGAGAGAATAATTATTTCTAAATTTTACCATTACCCAGATTCATAGCTTACATAAAACTTGAGTTAAATTTGTTTTCCATGCCTACAATCTACATTATTTTCAAAACCCTTAGTAAGTACTTTCACTTTTGTTATTAAACTAATTTGGAAGTTCAGCAAAAGGATCTATATGAAGTATACTTTTAAGTCTATAATATATATGCAGCTGCTTCAAAGGACATTTAAACATACTCAGATTGTTCCCATTTAAAAAAAATCCTCTAAACTCCATACTCACTAGCCCTGACTCTCCATTCCTCCTCACAACCAAACTTTTTCAAAGATTTGTCTCCATTTCATCATTTTCAACTAACTCTCCAGTCCCCTCCTCTCTGGTTTCTTCCTCATTATTCCTCTAAAACTCCTGGCCAAGGTTACTGTGACATCTATGTAACTAAATCCAAAGGAAGTTTTAGTTAAGTTATTATCTCATTTGATCTCTCAGCAGCATTTATTCCTGTTAACTACTCCTTCCAGTTTATACCTGCTTATAATGTTCTCTTTCCTTGACCTGTATGACACTGCACCTGCCTGGTCTTCTCGATGCCTACCTGGCTACTGATTCCGTCTCCTTGGAGCTCATTCTCCTCTAGTCAAATACTTTCCAGCTTCCCTCTAAAGCAGTGGCTCTAAGCTGGGAATGTTTATGCTCTGCAGGGGACATCTGGAAAAGTCTGGAAACATTTCTGATTGTCATGAATTTGGGGGTGGGGGTGTGTGCATGTGCTAATAACATAGTTGGCAGAGGCCAGGGTGCTAACATTGCGTCCTACAAGGCACAGGACAGTCCCCACTAATAAAGAATTATCCCATCCAAAATGCAAATAGTGCTGCTGTTGAGGAACTCCATACTAAGACAATGAGAAATTACCTAAAATTTTGAAAGTTTATGCATATTCTAAAGGAAAGCATACATGTTATAAAGCGAAACATGAACTCTTTACCTTCTAAACTCAGAATCGGCCAGAAGTTCTTCTACAATAGTTCTCTTCCTTTGTTTCTTGGGAATTCGTGAATGGTAGAAGTCAGCTGGATTATCAACAATGGTTCCAATCTGTGAACAATTGATTGAAATGAGTCATGCAGTACCTGAATGCCAAGCTGCTTTTGTATTTCAGGGTGGCTCTAATAAAGTATATTTATAGAAAAGAATGGAAAACAGAAACTTACATTATAATAATGTTATTTTGCCAATATTAAAGCAAAAATAAGTCACTTACTCAATCTATATTTCTTCATTAGTTTATAGTAAACCTAAAATTGCTTTTATATAATTTAATGCTGAACAGTATAATAAATCATTAAAGAATAGTGTAACTAGAGAAAAATGGGACTAGTAACAAACTGTTTTAGTCTCCCAATTTAATGAAACTGACACATAACTTCTACTATGTGTGTTTGATCTTCTAGATTATTATAAATTGCTGCCAGTGTAGAACCTTCTAGTGGCCACTCTGTGTTTGTTCACATATACAACCAAGTAAAATTTATAGTGTCCACTATGTACGAGATACTGTGCAGGTGTTTGGGAAACAAACACAACATCTGGTCCTGCCAGTGAGGAGCCCATAGTCTTAAAGATGATACACATATAGGTAACAGAATTAAAGCACAACATAGTATTATGCTGAATGAAAAACACTATAGATGCTCTGAAAACTAAGTGACCAATTCTACCTAAGGGAGGTAAAAAAGATTTTGCAAAGGATACATTTTAACTTGGATTTGTATGGGTAAAATTTCACCAAGCAGGGCAGAGCCAAGCACATGCAAAGTCATAATGCCAAGACCAGTTTGCGCATATTCTAAGATTGGGTAGCTAATGTGTTGGTGCTTAGGAGGGCTATGTGACAAAAGAAGGGCTGGCGAACTGGTTTAGGTACAGATGTGAAAGGCCATACTGAGGGCCATAGACTCATATTCTATACATCATAAAGAATCACTGAAGGTATAATTGAATGGTATCTGTGATATAATTGAGCAGGGGTGTATCACAAACAGATTGCCTTTTTTTGTGTTAAAGATTAGATACTGGCTACAGTGTAGAGGATGGACTAGAAGGGAGAGCAGACCTGGAGGCAAAGGCTATTATAGTAATCCAGATGAGTGACAAGAAGGGTAGCCAAGGACAAAATGAACTCGAGAGCCACCACAGGATTAATCAACTGGACTTCTATCTGAAAACACTTTAAAAACTAACTTTTAACTAATTTTCAGAATTTGCCTGACGATGCCCCTCTACCTTGAAAAGAAGAGTTATGTGCAAAGATTTCCTCTTTCCTCCTCCAACCTGCAAGGATCCTCACTCTTAGGCTAGTATTAGTCATGTATGGTATATTCATAGTATTATTCATGTACCCATACTCTAGGTTCCACAACTTTTACAGAGGTGACCTGGAAACCCAGCTACCATTTGCAACACCTTCTCTCTGTATGGAAAGCCATTACAAGCTGGTAACTGTCTGAATTGGCTTCTGGCTATTTATGGCCTAAGCATATGTACACCACAAATATTCATCATCTTAAGACAGATGGTAAACAGAAAAGTCACTATAGTGCTTTCCAAACAAAAATCCACAGACCATCACCCCACCATCATTCGGTTTGCTTCATACCTGAAAGTACTTGGGGAAGCCATCCCTATCATTTTTCTTATAAAACCTTTTTGGGTCCATGCTCGCTCTCATCTTCAGTGCTTTGAGATCGTTTTTTAGTTCATCTGTCAACTCCGGAGCTTTCATACCAAACCAGCCATCACCTGCTGTTTTTTGTCGTTCTTTCTAAAATTCAGATTTCAAAACAAACAGAAAATTCTAATTTTAATAAGCAGTTTATAAACTATACTTCATTTCTCCTCATACAGCAAATTTCATGAATTAAAAACAAGTAAGGTTACTTTACAGAATGTATATCTCCAGATTCATCTTTCATAGAAGGAATTAAATCACAAAAGTGATTTCTCTGATAAATTAGGCCCAGCATTATCGGTTTCATTAGTGAGGTCTCCTTAATATTTATTCTGTATTTTTGTAAGGATTGCCAATAGACTAACCCACAGCTTCAATTTTTATTGTCTAAAATAGCCTATACAAGGGATAATGTATAAGAACATTTTCACTTGTGGAGCTTATATGTATACAATACTTTTATTCAGTCACTCCAAAAGTCCAGAAATTTATATTATTTCTAAAGTTAAAAAAAATTTTTCTTTTGAAAACTTCTAGCTAATTATTTATTTTTGTTTCATTCATCCAATTATGTCTACCATGTACCAGAGTTCTCCATATTAGTGACATTACTGGAAGACCAGTATCAAATTTCCTTGGATTTGTTTATAGTAAACCCAAATTTTCCTTACGCTTGATATTTTCCTTATGCTTATTAGTTAATATAGCAGATACTCAATCCCCTCTATTTTACCAAAGAAAATAGTTTTTCTATCCTCTCATTTGGCAGACCAAACAGACTAAAGTTTTTAGCTGACTATATTAAGTTCCCTAACAACAGCCTGCAACAGAGCTCTTGCCCCTTAGTAAACAGTACCTATAAACCAAGAGGTGTGGACAGTAAGTTTGCATGCTGTCACTGTTTTGAAAGATGGGAAAAAAAAGCTGTATCTATGCGCACCACTTGGTGCACTTCCACTTAGTGCAAATCCATATAAAATGTCTATGGCATTGTATTTTATGTGCTCTTAAATATCTGTAATAATTTCCTTTGGAAATATGTATTTTACAACTCCGTTATATAAGCTGAACATATGTAATCAAACACATCCAAACATTCTAAATAAGAGTAACTGTACTTACTCTGCGTTTTTTCTGAAGTTGATACTTTGATTCACTATATGGTGGGACACAGAAGTTTTTTTCAAAATCAGGAGTAATGACAGTTTTCTGCAGAAACTATAAAAATTTTAATTGGTTTTAAAATAATGTCAGAAAGTCGTAATAATTTTTTCAACATTTTTTTGCCTTATGAGCGTTAACATCTTCCACACTGAAGACTACTCCAAACATATAAACCTCCTTTATGCAGATATACTACTGCAAATTTGTTCCTGTCCTTAAATTCATAAATTACATCACAGTAAAATTTTTTGAGGAAACCTAAGGATTATTTTAGACAGTATGTAAAACTGATATTCATCTCAAATTTCCTTTTCTAATCTGAATTTGCACACACCAGATTTATACAATGTGTCCACTTCTATTTACCAGTTTGCAAACAGCCACCTGTGTCAAACAACTGGAAAAATGCCAAGTGATTCGTGAAATCCCCGAAAAAAAATCTGACTAGTCTTCAGTAAGTCCTTTTGATGTTGGTAAAACAGCTTCCTGTGATCTCAGGAGACTGTATTATTAAGTACAGTGATTATAGATTTTGATTAAACAGAATATACTTTACCAGTGGGATAGCCTATCTAGACAAATCTATTCTTTGCATATCTTGAAAAACATATCAAGATGCTCTTTCAATGTCAATTCATATACAGATGAATTTCATTCCTTTAACAGTCTCCATTGAACTCTTCTGACATTTAGTTTAACAGTCTCCATTGAACTCTTCCATTAAACAATGTTAACATTATCTCTGCACTTGTGGTCATTTCTGCAAATTTTGATAGGTACTGCTAAACTGCCTTGCAGTCAAGTAATATAAACTCCTACCAACAGCTTATCAGTGACCTTTTCTTTACATTGCCACCAACATTAAGTATTAACACTAGGTATTTGTATGTTGTCAGTGGTGCCTTATGGCTGTTTTCACTGGCTGTGCATCATCTTTTTGTGTATTATTAGCTATGTTTAAGTCTTCTGTGGGAATGTGTGTATTTTTTTGGGTTGTTTTTCATTTTTATATAGGGTTATTAATGGTAAAATATATTTAGTATCTTGCTAATATTATCCTATGGTCTTTTATATGTCTTTGCTAAGATGTTTTTAATTGCCTAAGTTTTAAAATTTTGTATAGTCAAGTGTTAATTCTTTCCTAAACAAATTCTACATTTTTTGTTACTTGCCTAGGATGATTACATACTGTCATAATACTGTTAGTGAAACCAAAAAGATCCTCGGGGTAATGAGTCACTTCCCCAGCATAAGAAGCAAAGACAGCTCCTTAGCCCTCAAAACAGTTCATAGGAATACAGCAAATACTTGGTGAATAACATTTGAAAGGACCAATTCAGAAATCAATTATCAATTCAGAAACCCTAAATCTAGGTTCAGGCCTAGAAGTTTCTGGGTAGAATAGTAGCAGGCTAGACTTACCTTTCACTGAGAAAAGAGAACATGACATTATTTAACAGATTATTAAGAGTTTGTTGTGTGTGTCAAGTACTAGGCTATTGGACAGTGGTTCTAAATTGGGAGCAATTGGCAATGTCTGAGGACATTTTCTGGTGTGTGTGTGGCAGGGAGGATGGTTACTACTGGCATCTAGTGGACAGAGGCCAGGGAATATGCTAAACGTCCTATATTGCACAGGATAGCCTCCCACAACAAAGAATTATCCAGCCTCAAACACCAGTATTGTTGAGGTTGAGAAATCCTGTTTTACAAAAATAACAGTGAAACAGCAACTACACCACATGATCAATAATGAATCACATCTATACTGTGCATTACAGATGCACAGAGGAGGTGGGGTAGGGACAAGGTTCAGAGAAGGTTTGGTTCCCAAAGGCAGTGAAGTGTGATCTCTGCATTGGCCTGGGGAAGGTTTTATATTCAGGGAACTACAGTAGTCTTCAATGGCAAGAACAAAGCAGACAGAGTCAGAGCTGGAGGAACAGAGGCACCTTGAAGGCTGAGGAACCACTGGAGGACTTAAACAGGAGATCATGGTGAGATATGTGTTTTCAGAAAGAAATCTAGCAAGAGGAAGGAGGCGACTGCAGTAGTCCAGAATGAAAAATGAAGGCCTGCACCAGCCAGTGAAAACGGCCTGAAAAGGAGGAAACAGAAGCAAGCATGTAAGACGCATCATCCTCTAGGCTTACTCACTGTCTGCAAAAGGGAAAGAGATTTGGTGTCATTAACCAGGACAGAGAAAACAAGAGGAGGAGCTGGTTCAGGCAGGGAAGAGGAGGGCAATTAGTGAGGTCAAGTGCCTCAGCACATCTCAATTAACCAACAGGCACCTGGACTAAAGACACCTTAAGAGGCAGCAAGGCTAGAAAATAGAGAGTTGGAAAAACACTGTGCAAGGAGGTAGCTGAGGCAGAGGGTTTGGATGAGTTTACCTACTCCGTTCATTTCCAAATTAACTTCTATGTCTATATACACATATGCACCTTGTCTTGGTTGGGGAGGTATTGTGAGGCACTCACAGCTTTTGGATTCTTAACAGGGTCCAGAACAATTAAGAAATAAAAAGTATAAAAAGAATAAAAACACAACCCCTGGGATAACTGGTGGGTACAAGAGGAATATTCATCCTGTATTAGTTTATTTTTCAAGTGTCATTTTCTATAGCTAGGACTTTATAAAAAGAAGAAATGATTGTTCTGGAAAGGGGAAAAAAGCACAGTAGGCTAATGTGGTTTTACTGTAGGAAAATTAGTCTCTTACCAAGGACTAATCACTGCTAGATGTAATTGGTTAGCTCTAAGAAAACCAATAGAAAACTTCATGTAACTTACCTCATTTGTTTTTTTCTCCTTGATCTGTGTTAGGGTTCTCTTACTTGACTGTAGTTTGTCTGCATTGAAATTAATATACAAACCACCTAATTGCTTGATACTCAGACCAGGGTCTATGCTGCTGCTTGTCAACTTCAGACTGAAAGAGAAAGGACCCCTTAAAGATCAAGTGCTTAAATCAAAATAAAAACAATTGAACTGTATTCCTAAAAATCATTTTTCTTCTCTCCTTTTACCCTCAATAATCAAAAACCCCAGAAAATTTTTACAATGGAGTTTCTCAAAAACTGTGAATAAATATATATTTTAAATTGAGTAAAGTGATTTAAAAGAAAATTCTAGGATGATAAGTTAACCAAAAAAGCATTTTGGGAGCACATCCAAATTTATTCCCTAGATTTTCTTAAAGAGAACAATGCTACACAATATGCCAACAGATATCATAAAGGGATTTTATAAAGAATTACAGAAAAGAGGGGGCGATACCTCTGGCAATTCAGCTCACATCATATATATGTAGTGAGTTAACAAATATACATACTTCTATCTCTAAAACCAATGAGAAGGACAGGTTCTGAACTTCCAGGTTATCCAAACTTAGAATGTTCTTCTGGGAACTCAAACTATTTGGTAATACTTCTCAACAAGTGAGTTTTAGTGAGAATCCGTATTTCCCAACAGAGCTTTTTAAAAATATAAATGTCATACCCCAGACCTACCAAGTCAGAATCTTCTGCAGCTGGCCTGGGCTCCTGATGTATTTATACAATGAGAATTTCTACTTTTGTTACTGGTAAGTCCTTTTTATAATCAAGTACATTTGAACTTACACTTTCTTCCCTAGTAATTCATATAAACTGAGCAGTTGAAAGTTTTTCCTCTATTGGAAAGTGAAATTATTCTATTGCAGTACCTTGGCAGTGATTCTCAATCCTAAGTATACATTAGAATTATCCTGGGGAGGAGTGTGGCCTTTAAAGGCCTGAGCCTAGACTCACAGATTTCATTCGTTTAAGGACTGGGCATCTGTTAATGTATAGATCCTTAACAGGGAGGCCTTTATGTCCAGTGGATACACTGTCACCAGGGCCTATGTCTAGGAAAAAACAAATTTAAAACAGAAAAGAAACTAAAGAAAACAGCCCCAAACATTTGTGCTTTTCAATGGGTATAGGTGGTTTTCTCAGGCCTTTCTCTATTTTTAGTTTCTCTACAATAAACACAGAGAAAAAGAACAAATTATTTTCCTTCTTTTATATTGCTCTTAACAATCTTGCAGGAAAATCTTAACAGATGATTTCTAATATATCACCAAAAGGAGCACTGACAGCTGTCACTGCTGGGAAGAATATGACTAACAAAGGCACCCACAGAGATGAGGGAAATACTAGCTAACAAACTCTTCCATAAAGAACTCAAAGTGGTCCTTTCTGAATTCCCATGTTTTCTAATACTTTACATTTTATGGTCAGTTAGCCACTTGAAATGTTACAAAATCTTACTTTCAAAAATAAAGGTAAAACTTACAGCTTTGACTTTGTGTTTAGTAAGTCATCTTCATCACTAAACTCATCTTTATTTTCGTCATGGTCTGATAGTTCTTCTTCACTTTGTTCATCCTCTTCCTCCTCTTGGTTTTCTTCCTCAGTGGCAACCTCACTGGCCTTATCTCCCTCATCCAGGTAAAATTTTTTATCAGTACTCAATCCAGGAGTTGTGTCAATTACAAACAATGCATTGTCACATGACGTATTTTCTGAGTCGCCATTTAATGATTCCTTTTGACCACTATTTTCAACAAAACACACAGTGTCGTCTTCATTCTCACTGTTCTCAGACTGCTGGCTTTCATCACTGCTGAGAACTAATAAAACAGACTGACCTGTATTCTGAGATGTGTTGAACTCAGACTTGTGTAGTTTGGTATCATACTGAAAATCCGTATCCCTTTCTTCATGCATGTCTTCATTGCCACCTCTATCTGTGCAGTCTTCTTTACTGCCATCACTACCACCAAGTTCTGTCAAGTCATTTGTTTTTATGGTGCTCTTTCTCTTTCTCTCTTCATTCCATCTGTCTATTTCAACAACTGCAAACGTTTGAGCTAATGATTTCATTATAGCCTCACAGTTCAGATTTGAGGGCTCTGATATGGTTTTGTTATTTTGGGGGGTTGAATGTCTTTGAGAAACTAACTGCTGAAGGCTGGTGTCCTGAAGTTCAGAAAGACTCTTCAACTGCAAATTTTTCTCATTAATTTCTTTTTCCTTATCTGTTATTCCTTTAGCTTCTTCATCTAAACTTTTACAATTCTGCTTTATTTCACTGAGAGGTGTAACACTGGCTTGTTTTTCCTCTCTTATATTAAAATGTTGTTTTTGCACTGTTGGTTGTTTTTCTGAATTTCTGTGGAGAGAATCATCATCAAAGTCATCACTATCACTACAGAAATTTGGCTGATTTATCTTAGAAATAGATCTTGCTTGTGAACGAGAAGACATTTGTCTGGCATCTGAATCCTCTGAATTCATAGCTGTATTTATGATTTGCTTTTCATTTCCTCGTGCAATTTTAGTACCTTTCTCCTTCATTTGTGCTTGCAATTTCCTCTGCATACTCCTTGTTGTTCTCCTAGTTGCAATACTGGAAAATGAAATGTCTGAGCATGATGACTCAGCATCAGAATCAGCTTCTACATGTGATTCTTGGTTTGGATCTTTTAGGGATTTAGCCTGCCTTCTTATGGTTCTTGCAGTTATTACTGTGGGAAGCACAATTCTAGAAATACCTGAAACATGTGACTCAGCTTCAGAGACTTCTTCTTCAGTATGAGGCTCTTTTAATGGGGTTATTTTCAGCCTCTTCCTAACAGTGGACACTGGGGTGCATGCAATTAAGATCTGCCGTCTTCTAGTTATTCTTAAAATGGGATCCTGGAGCTTGGACACAGAACAATTAGACTCTGCTTCAGAGATCTCTCCATCAGTAGACGGTTTGTTCATTTCTGGTAATGAGCCTGTAGCTGTGCTCTTCCTCTTTCTGGTCTTAGCAGTTCTAGGCATTGGACTTTGTTTCCTAGTGGTCCCTGATTCAGCAGTACTTGGGTCAACAGATGGAGTTTCCTTCCTGCCTTTTGGATGTGCTCGAATTCTTTTAGCAGAATTCTGTAAGACACAAAACAAAACAAAACAAAAGCCGGAAAAAAAAACCCAAAAACACACTGTAATTTAGGTAAGGATGCGATCAGACCAGAGCGAATGAGGCACTCCTTCAGAAGCAAATTTTAAAAGGGCACTAAAAATCTCAGGAAAACAAGATCAATACAAAAACATCAACAAACACCATTGCAGCCGCCACCCATGATAAAACACACAAAACTTAATTACTGGATCTGACCCAGCATTTGCAGAATCTTGCCTCACAAGAACCACCGCCTATGTTTAAAAAATAAAATAAACTTGCACACTGGATCTGACCCTGCATGTGCTGGGCTCTGCCTCCGTCACCTCACCCAAGACCTGTATTTGATTTTTGGGAGCAAAAAATTTTCTCCACTCAAATATGCTATGTGGACCTACATTCCGACACACGCAAAAGAGAAGAGGGTAGAAGGGAAGTATTAACTCTAAGCAAAGATGTGTTTAGGAACACACCTACAACGATGGTACCCTTACCTCTACATACATACATGAATTAACGCTCCGTTCTCATCATCGCAGAGTTGGAGGCAGCGGACAGTCGGCTAGCGAGCGCCACTGAGTGCCACCGAGTGGTGTCACCGCAGCTCCTCCCCCGCCAAAAGGAGCTACTGTAGGGCCACGGTCAACTTTCATGGCCACGGGAAAACGGTGCCCTTCACTCCAATTCCACTAAATTAGGCTGACGTTTGGTAATCCTCCTTACTACGGTGTTAACTGTAAGGCTAAAAGGCCTGATTTATGTATCTGTATTACGGAGCTGCACTACCCAACGCCAGCTACCTAACTTCTCTGTTCCAAGTCAAAGAGTGCCTTCAAAGACCGTAGTGAAGACTTAAGACGACGCGAGACTTAGCTCGGGGCCTGGTACGCGTCAGTGCGCAGCAAGCTCGAGCCCTCTCCGCCTTGGCCGGCACGGCCCACCCCCACCTCCCTAAGCACATCTCGATGAGGCAGCGGGCAGAAATGAGGGAGCCTTGCGATCTCCTACCTCCTGCTGGGGATTTTCAGGCGACGTGGCTCGGCGGCTGGCCTGAGGCCGCGCCGACCTGGTAACCACCATCTTCCTAGCTTTCGGGCACCACGGCCTTCCTGTTTCGGCGCCACGGAAGTGCGTCAGAGAAGTGCCTTGCTCGCGTTTTCCGCGAGAATCCTGGGTATCGCGAGAATCTTGTAGTTGCCTCCCGCCTGCCGACGCCAGCCGGGCCGTTGAGCCTTCGGGTGCCCTAGGACTGGTGTTTTAGAATTCACTGCAGTGCTGTTGAACACAGACCAGCCTTTTGCAGATCTTCGTGAAGCGGCGAAATCCACAGTTACCTCATCTCCGTTTCACACGAATTGGAGAATCGCATCTTCTCCTCGACACTATCCATCCTCTGACCTGTACGGCAATTCTAAAGGTCTTAATGTAGCCCTGGGTGTGGCCGAAGGAGACGTTCGCATTACTTAATATCTTTAAAAACAAACAAACAATTAAGTATTCTTGTATTATTAAGTTGAATATAAATAAAATTTAAAGACTTGATTGAGGGTAAAGATGTGTATGTTAAATGCCCCAGGAACTCGGAGAGGAAGCTATGTAATCTTAAGGTGAGATGATAACTAGAAATCTGGAATAAACAGAAAAGAGTAGATGTTAAATTGTAAAAGTGAGCGATAAAACTTCGCAGCGAAAGGAAGGGAATGACCAGAATCAAGAGAAGCCATTTAGTTTTCGGATGAAGGGAGGAGAGCTAGAATGTATTTGAGGGAAATGGAAAGGGATTGAAGTAAATGGATATTATTGGAGATGAGAAAGGATTAGTGACTCACCAAATCTATTCTTCACTTTTTCTTAATAACAGAAAACCAATTTTTTTCTTAATGTCACAAGGCACAGATTTTTCATGGGGCACACTGCCACCAACCTAAATAGTTCCTTTTATAGTTAACCTTGCAGCCAGATGTTGCCAACTAAACTTTGCCCCATTACACATAAATTGTGTAGCTCTTTAGGGACATTTTAAAAGAGAGGAGGGGCCCCCTACCTTCTTTAACTTCATTTCACTCCGTGGAAAGTTGTGTTCTTTGTTTTTCAAGCAGCACTTTTGTGCCATGAGGATGAGGGAACACTTGGAGGGGTGGCAGAGCCATGAGAAAAAAACAACATGGGTCTCTGATAACTAGTGGAGCTGCCATATCCGTCCTAAACAGCCTACTGATACGTCTGTGCCACCTGAGAGAAACACCTGTCTTGTAAGCCACTGATAATTGGGGAATTCCTGTTATTTGCAGTTGAGCCCAGTCCCAATTGAAGAATGGATTAAAAAACCAAGATGGAGGCGTTAGTTGCAGAATGCTTCCTTCTTTGGGGCAGGAATGAGGAGCTGATAATTGAAGTAAGAATGTGAATGCCGGGAAATTAGGGTGGAGACAAGAAAAGGAGAGGATTTCGGATGGATAATCTCAATCTTCTCTGTAAGTAGAAGATTCATCTGCTTTTAAGAATGGAAGAGGTTTAGACTGACTCTTCTGGGGAATGTGGTAAGGAACAAAAAAGGAATTTCAGTAGGGCCAATAGCAGTGAGACTAAGTGGAAGAGAAACAGGCTAGGTTTGAAGGGGGCAGAACCGTGCAGAGGAAGGAAAGCAAGCCTACTGGAGGTAGGTAACGAGACCAAAGCAGCAATGGACAGTGACTCACAATAGGCTGGGCACTTACTACATGCTGGGTACCAAGTACTTCACATGTATTAACTAATCTCTACAACAACTTAATATGAGGAAATGCATGAAAATAGAAATTAAGGTCACAGAGGTGGGTATGGAAAAGTATAGAAAATGGGAGAGCATTAGATGTGTAAATAGCACTTGCAAGCAGGTCCCTTTAAAAGTTTCCCCAAAAAAGTCAAGAAACAAGCATTAAAAAACCCCAAAAATGTCAGTACATATTCATAATCTCACAAGACTGAGTTGGTCTACTATCTATAGGCCTGCTGACCATATGCAAAGGTGCAGTGTTCTGTTTTTGTTTTATTCTGCCTTGTTTCTCTATTCCCATTTTGTTTGCCTACTCTCTTTAACCAAAGTGGATTTGGGGCAAATACAGTAAACCCAATTTTAGATAAATACAATATAAAGGTACAATAGTTATTACTCAGATCCAAAGGGAAACTTTCCTGTGATAGCCTGTTTTTTACTAATCAAACCCTTAAAACAAAGGGTTGAATTTCTCTCTAGATTGTCAAGCATTTAATCACACATACAAGACATAACTTTTAAGTTGTTTGCCCTGTAAGATGACCCCCATGATCCCACCCATTTCAAACCCTTGGGTGTCAGCTGGACCTAGTGACTGACAATGTAAAATGACAAAAGTGATGGTGTGTCTTTCAAGATGAGGTTACAAAAGTGGCTGGCTTCCCTCTTGTGGTCTTTCACTTGTTCATTCTGTGGAAAGCTAGCTGCACTTTAGGAGCTGCCCTATGGAGGGCCACATGGCAAGGAATGGAGGAAGGATGCCTCTGGCCTACAGCCTGTGAAGAACTCAGTCCAGCCAACCACCATGAGTGAGCTTAGAACAGACCAACTTCAATCAAGCATACGGGTGAGAGTAATTCCAGCTGACACTTTGATTACAACCATTTGAGAGACCTTGAGGTACCCAGACACAGCAATTGACAGTCACTAAGGAATAATTTCATCTGTTCTACTAAAGTTCCATGTAAAGGGAATATGCAATATACAGTCTTTCATGTCTAGCTTCTTTCAGTCAGTAGTGTTCCTGAGATTCAACTATATTACGGTGTATACTGTAGTTTTCTTTTGTATTCCTGGGTAGTATTCCATTGTATAATACAATTCATTTATCTATTCAATTGCTGATAGCATTTGGGTGGTTTCAGCTAGTATGACTGAAGTGCTATAAACATTTGTAAGTTCTTTTTGGATGTTTTTCTCTTGAGTAGAATTGCTGGGTCCTCTGGCAAGTGCACATTTCATTTGGTAAGAAATGCCAAGGTATTTACGTAGCGGTCATACGATTTTACACTCCCACCAGCAACACGAAGGTCTTGCTTGCTCCACATCCTCACCAAGCTTGTTATTGTCAATCTTTTAAAAATTTTAGCTATTTTAGTACTATTTCATTGTGGTTTTAAATTGCATTTCCCTGATCGCTAATGGATGTTCAGTACCTTTTCATGTTGACTATTCATATATTATTTTTGAAGAAAATCTGTTCTAACCTTTCACCTATTTTTTATTTGGTTTTATTATTAGGTTTTAAGATTTCATTACAGATTTTGGATATGACTCTTACTGAACATATATTTGCAAGTATTTTCTCCCATTCTGTGGGTTGTCATTTTCATTTTCTTGATGGTCCTTTGAAGTGCAATTTTTAAAAATACTTGATTATGTCCAACTTACTTTTCATCAGAAAAATATGTATTGGATTCTTCCTAGTCTGTGGCTTGCATTTTCATTTTAACAGTGTCTTTTGAAGAACAGTTCATTTAAATTTTTATTAAATCCAGTTATCAATATTCTCTCAAGTTTTTTTTTGTTATCAGAAAGCTTTACAAGTTTTAATTTTCCTGCGATATTTTAATTCCATATACATCAAAATAAGTTGAAATTTTCAAGTAAAAATAAAGTGACCAGAGAAAAAGCTGTAACTTGTAGGGATGGAAATCCAGATTTTCATCAATAAGAATATATATGCTGGAAGTCAATGGAATTTTGTCTTCAGATTGCTGAGGGAAAGTATTTGGAAACTTAGAATTCTAGTCAAACGATCATTTAAGATAGAGAACAAAATAAACACATTTTTCTATCAAAAAGGACCTAAAACATTTACTGCCCAGAGACCTTCAGTGAAAGAATTACTAAGGACATGTTTAAGAAAGAAAGAAGTGAAGTTAAATGAAGTAGGATACAAGACCCAACAGTGAGCAAAGAAACAGGGAAAATAGAGCTGAGTCAAAATAAGAAATTCGTATTATAAAACAGGAGCCTTCTTAAAATAATGGACCAACAGACACACAAGAATCTTGTATGATATTTTGTAATTTATTCATTGCTGAAATACATATTAAAGTTTTGTTTAACTTTTCTGGTAGTGAAACTTCATACAGCTACACTTCTGGTATACTTGGGGTATTTGGACAAACTTCAGTTTTTATAAAACATGACTTTTCCAGCCTTTCCTATTCTTGTCTCAACAGAAGCCATTCCTTTCTGATAAACAAGTTCTTGAAGAAAGTGTTTTCACTGAGTTTTTAAAGGTTACATATAAACTGTTCATCATTTAATAAAAGCATTATTTACAAACCAGGCAAACATGAGCCTCTGCCCAGAATGACCACCCACACCTTATCCTCTGATCCTAGTCTAAGGCTAATTTATTAAGGGGAGCCTCTGTGAAACAGATATTCGCCAACCCCACTTCCTTCCACATGCCCCCAATTCCCTTTCAACATTTCTATCACTAACAGATGTAGCCTTTTATTGCTGTTGTTCATGTGCAGATCTCTCGCCCCCGACAAATATACTATATGCTCCTTGAAGACAGGGACTGTTTTTTTCGTTCCTGTGTCTATCTGCCAACACCCTGCACAGTGCCTGCACATAGTAGGCAGTTGATAAATATTTGTTGAATGAGTGCATGAATGAATAGCTTTATGGCTTGGACATTTAAAAATTACTCATAATTTATTTTCAAATCATACTAGTTTGGATTCAAATAGTTCAAAATCAATATAATGTTCCAGGATACTTCCAACTATTGAAACTATTAAAAAATATACAACTCACACTTTAATTAGGCAATTCATAATATTCATAATATAGGTAAAATTGAAAACTGTTATAAATATTTAATAATGCTTTATATTTTGCCTGTATTTTATAGTACACCATAAAATTAGAATTTCTAATTAAAATATTTTCCCCTCTAAAGTTTATTTCTAATTCTGAAAACTAAGAAGTATTAATTAAAGTTATGTTATGTATTTTTCAACAGTAAAATGGACATATCTCATCACCAACTTTGTAGGAAAATGACAGGTACAAGTTCTGGTATGTTAGGAAGTTTAAGAAAATAGGTTCAGAATCATAAGTTGGTATATTTGAGTATGAAACACAAATAGTTTAAATTCTCCTTAAAACAACTTCAAATTTCTCTAACTATACAACTGGCAGAAAGACGAGTTGTCAGCCAACATACAACAAATATATCAATCACATTTTCAAATATTGAAAATTCTGGGTGAGAAAGAAAATCTGTTCTAAAATGAAGTATAATTAAATGAGGCTTAGATCTTTTTTACTGATAATTGAGAGCCTATCTCAGTTACTACTTGGCTCTCTTAGGAAAAGTCTAAACCATTCAAAATAGAACAACTTTGTTTTCTATTTCAGACAGAGCTGTGTAAATGGCCTTTTATGAGAACAGAAAAATCATTAGTAGTAGCTGTGATTCAAGTTCTAGCACTGGCCATTCCTAAATGGATACTCTACCGGCATACTGGCACAACGTGGCCTTCAGAACTTACACCACGTGAACGTATTTTATAAGACACCTTGGTCCTTCTGGTGACTGAAGTTTCTTGGATGGATAGGAATTCAAGATAGACTCATCACAGAACAAATTCCAAGTTACAGTACATTGTGTTAAAAATAAGGCTCCAGTGTATTTTGGAAACATAATAAAAACTGCAGCTTTTCATGTTTACTGGATAAAAACAATTATATAAATTCTTTCTACCTTGGGTCACTTCGATACACATCTCCCCAGAAAACATATCTATTATATACACTATTGATAACTTAGCATTTAGCTTTAAGCAATTATTTGGTAATATTACTACTCTTTATTTATGGCTTTTTAAACATTTAACTCCTTAATAGAATGGTATTCACTATATTCTGATAGTTCACACACAAAAAAGATGTGAACATCAGTTTGAAAAATTACAAAGCCTTTAAAAATCAGTTTTTAAAAAAAGGTTATTCAACAACAGATATTAGAGGTACAGAAATGAAACAAACAAAAATTCATTTAAAAATTCCATACATGATCCCTTTCACAGAATGTATCTGTAATCTTGCTTTGTTGTCAAAAATGCGGGAAAAAAAGAACACAAAAGAGCTCCTCTCAAGTTTGGATACATTATCAACACAAGTTTTTTTTTCCATTTTTAAAATAACCCTTCAGATAATCCATTTTGTAAGGCTATGGTTTTAAAGAAACAATAAATGTGATATTAAAGCTCCCTTTAAAAATGCTTTGACCAAATCACTGTATAGGCTTAAATTAAAATAAGCATTTGCTTAAAGACATGAAAATGTTATACATTTTCAAATAAAAATGTTAATTATATACATTGATTACATCACATGCAATTCATATAAAGGCTATATAAATGGCTTTAGGAAACTAAAGTCTAAAGTTCTAGCAGGTAAGTCAGCTGATTTCACATTACAATTCTAATGTTCAAATTATCCAACTAGTAAACCACCAAACCTTGTTTAGGATAGGTAAAGAGTGGAGCATATTTACTTTGAACATGAAACATTTCTTTCCCTAAGTTGAAAAACTAGGGCAAATTTAGTTTTATATATATAAAATTAGTTTAATTTTATAAGCCATGTATTAAAATACATGGTTTAACAAGTACTGATTGAGATACAAGAGATTTTTGAAGAATTTTTAAAATTATTTGGGTTAGATACAAATTTATAGAATTAAGGAGACCTACAGTATGTATCAAAGGTCACAGCTTAGTTATTCGCTATTTTCTGGTTCTTAAACTAATGAGGAATTATACTAAATGACCTATAGTCTCTTCTAGCTTTAAATTTTTGATTATGTTATTTTGCTTTTAAATAGTTAAGACCATGTCTCAAAGTTGTCTAAATAGACAATGCTGGCCTTGAATTAAAGTTTCTTTTTCACTCCCTTTTCTGGCTTTTAGTCCCCTGTAGTTATTAGTAGGGAACAAATTTCACATCTTCTACTCAGCTGATTCTTAATCCCTGTGCCCCCTCCTCTCCAGAGCCCACAGTGCCCAGCACACGGTAGGTACTCAACACTTACTGAATATTCTTGAATGAGTAGCGAAATATTAGGGATGGATCAAGAATTAAGAATCTGGAGGTGCTAACAGTTGATTTTATAAAACCCCTAACAATAATTTCAAAGCTTTTAGTCCCCTTTTCAGATTTACTTTGGTTTATCTTTGTAAATAACAGCAAAAGAAAATATGGCACAAAAATACAAGGTTAAATTGCTATAGGTAAACTATAAGCAAGGACAAAAAAATTTTTAAGTTTCCATTCACGCATTGAAGAAATGAATTTTATTTACACTACTAGTAGATCCCAGCTGCTCCAGTTGCTCTGAAATATAAATCATCTTACCAATGACAGAAGAGATGTCTTGCAGCATTTTAGTTTTAACAATTGTCTTTTATACTATAGAGTAAGAAGCAATGAGTTTTTTGTAAATAAAAAATATGTATATACATTACCCTGCTGCCTAGGTCAAAATATATCTAACAACAAATTTTCTTGATTTCTATTAGTCATAAAAATAAAGGAAAAATATATTGCAAGTATTTTCTTTATAGACCATTTCAATTAATAAACAATAGTTTAATGAACACAATATACAGTGGTTCATGGGAATGTACTGATAAGGACGCAAGAGAAGTATTCAAAACTTGACAGATAACATATTGTCAGATATAACTAAAGAGCATCTGCCTCAATTACACCATTTACAGGCAGTAATTATACTTTTACATATCACCATTGTATCTTACATTCAAGGAAAACACAAGTCAGTAGGTTATGATCCCAAGTCATAATTAAGAACCCCTTCTTTTAGCTTGTAAGATGTAGCCTTTAGATTTGATAATTCCTCTACTTTTAACAATGACCGAATAGCGCAGTAGCCACAGTGGTACCCACTCATGTGCTTGAATGTCAGGGATGCTTTCCTGAAGAGCTGCTTGGAAACTTGCTTCAGAAAGCAGTTCTTAAAAAACAACAAATAAAAACCCAAAGTGTTAAATTTGAAAACAAAAGCACTTTACTATGTAGGTAAGCAATTGAATACAACAAAAGAAACACCTCAAAACTGAATATAAAATATGCTTATTCTTAATGTGTGGTATGAATGTGAACCAGGGTATCAAAAAGACCAAGCCCCAGGCAGTTCTTCAGAAAGTTTTCGACATCTGTACCTTAGCCTACTTAATTGGTAACTTCTGGTGAGTGGAGCCTGGATATTTGTATTTTTTGAAGATCTCCAGATAACTCTAACTGACAGGCAGGGAAAAATACAAAGAAAAAACAAGTTACCCATAATCCTACCAACTGAAGACAGACCATTTCCATTGTAATGTATTTCCTTCCAACTTTTTTTCTGTATTAATCTCTCCACATCTTAAAAACTAGAAATCGTACTGCAGTTACAGCCTAATTTATTTATTTTTCCACTTATATTATGAATATTTTCCCATGTAATTAAATATTCTGTGAAAGCATTGTTTTAAATAATTCTCCCAACATTATATTGTGGATATCCATAATTTATAGGTGTCCTTATTGTTGACTAAAAATTTAGGTTTTTCTTAATATTTTGATAATAAAAATAATGTTCTGATGAACATCCTTAAAATGCATGGCTGGCCAGAAAACAACAGGAAAATACAAATATTTTTTGAGGGGTTGATAGATCGCCAACTGCTTTCCAGAAAGGCTGCACTTTACACTTCCACCAGCAGTTGATGTTAGAGGCCAATCTTACCATATCCTCATAGGCACCAACAATCATTTAAAAAGTCTTTGTCGATGGTTATCTTTTAATTTGCATCTCTTTGATGAAATCATAATTTTCTAACTCTGTAGTCATGTCTAAGCCCTCAACTAATGCTCTGATGTACCACTCCCCCCCTGACTTGCTCTTCTGCAGCCATGCTGGCTTCATGCATGTATCTTGAAATGCTGAAGCATCTTGGAGCCTTGAGTCAGCTGCCACCTCTTCCCTGAATACTCTCCTTCCAGATACCCACATGGCTCTTCCCTTCTTGCAGATATCTGATTAATGTCCCCTTAGCAGACAGGTCTCCCCGGCCACCCCAACAACCCCAACACGCGCGCTCTTTTCTCCCTCAGCCAACTTTTCTCCATAGCACACGCCACCATTTATCACAACTGATATTTATCTTATTGCCTATTTCCTCCAATTAGAATACAAATTCTGTGAAGGTCGGGATTTATGGGACTTGGTCCTGTATGTCTACTCAGAACAATGCCTGGAACACATGTCTGTTGAATAAATGTCTGTTGGTCCTCAAATGTCTGTTGAATAAATCAATCAATATGGAGAGATTCCATCGGGGCCAGAACCAACCACAAGGGTGGGGCATAAATGACCGGCTACACAGTAGGACCTGGGAGCTCTGAAGGACCTGCCAGCTCCCAATGAACTTCTGTGTTATTTGAATAGCATCAATAGTAAGCTCTCAGTAAATGTTAGCTATCATCACGTGTCAGGCACTTTTCTGAGTACTTTACATATATTAACTAATTTAATACACACGTTAACCCTCTGACATAGACATTATTATTCCTGCTTATTGGGGGAAACTGAGGCAGAGAGACTAGATAATTTATCTGAAGTCACACAACTAGTAAATGGTAGTTTTGATAAATGGAATGCAAATGTATCCTTGGAAAATTAACATTAACATTAATATGGATTTGTCAGATTGTTTAACAGAGAAGAGGAATTTGCGGGAGTGAGACATAACAGATTAGATTTAACGGGAGTCAGGGGATGGCTAAAGCAAATAAGGGGAAAGTTCTGAGGTCTGGCTCACCTACTTCACAATTTTACCCTGACCGTAGTTAAGCTGTTACCACAACTTCTAGGACTAAGAGTAACGGGAAATAAACACTTTCTAAGGAATAAGGGTGATTTTAGAACAGAGGCAGACATTCAGGAAACTTATAAACACAAACCTATTTTAGATAACCAACAGAGTTAAATGTTTCACAATTTGATGGCTTAAAAAAGAGAAATATTTGACACAATAACAGAGAACAATGTTATTCATTAATTTAACTACAATCTTTTAATTCAACTATGTTAAGTCTTTAGAATCAGTAAACAGAACAAATCTTTTAAGAGAAGAATTTCTAGGTGAAGGGGGAAAAAATTAGTGAGAATGTCTGACATCTTGATCTGGGCTGTGCTTACATGAGTGCTGACAATCCAAGTTCACCAAGCCGTACACTAAGATTTGTGCATTTACTGTATGTACTTCATAAAAAACTAGAAGAATTATTTTATTACAGATCAAAGTATCTGAAGATTCATAATTGGTATATGTAGGATTAGTCTATAAATTCTAACCAAAGGGTTTAGAATTAAAATAAAAAAGATATCCAAGTGTCAAATTATATCAGTAAAACAAAAACATAAAAAAAAATTAAACCTCTCTTCTCATACACAATCTGTTCTGCCATAGCAATGATGTATTAGCATATAATCTACATGCCAACATTTAGATAACATGGAAATAAAATATTAGACACTTTTCCTATCTCCTTTCCTACTGTAAAAAGGAGGTTTTTTTTCAAGTGGAGCTAGAACAGGGTACAGGCTCATCCATCAGCTGTTGGTAACAACTGCTGTTAGTAGTAACTACTGTTATAAGAGCTCTCCCCAAAGCAAACAGATAAATATATCTGCCAACATATGGAAAATTAAAATTTAAATATTTCAGAATAAATCAGCAAGTAATTCTTTATTAGATTTTCACTAGCATGACTTAAAAAAAAATATGCAGCTACTTACTTGTGACAGATTTACTGGAGGGGGAGAGACAAAAGTCACTATCTCCTGGCATCATTTAAATGGGCTGATAAGAAAGTTAGGTTTTCACATGAAATACTATAATACTAATGTTTCAAATCAGACAGATAGTACAGTATAGTGGGGAAAGGGTCCAAATTCAGCCAGGACCTAGGTTCAAGTTCACACTTTGACCTACACCAGCCAGTTGGGTGACCTTTACTGGTTTTTTCAACTCTGAGGCTCCATTTCCTCATCAATGAAATGCCAGTTTCAGCTGTTGTGACAATTACAGATAATCTCTTTGAGGCATCTGGCATGATGCCTGGCATTTGAGGAATAATAACTATTAGAACTCCTATAAAATAGTGAAAAAAATGACAATAGGGCAGACTGCTAATAAATGGTCTAAAGACTTAAGAGGTCATCCATAAACATCCTAAATATAAACTGAATCAAATCACTCATATAATGTTATCTTTTTTAGACATGGAAATAAAAGCTGAATATTTTTTTCTCCAAGAATCGCCTGTAAGTATAATTTTGTACAATATTTATTAAACAAGAACCTCTATAAAAATGTCACAGAGATTTAAAACTTTCACAAGACATTTCTCACTTAAAATTATACAAAAAAAACTGTTTCATAGAAACCATATGTTTACTAAGCAAAATTCCTCTTCCTCTCACTATGAAACAGTGAAAAAATGAGAATGGAGCAGACTGCTAATAAATGGTGTAAGTGCAAAGTATTCTCTTCCCAGCTTTCCTAGCTATCTTGTAAAAATGTTGATAAAAAATTATTCTATGGAAAGCAGAGAAGCCATTCTTATTAACCAAATAATGTTTCTGATTAACAGCAAATATTTAAGTTTTGATAGTAATGATTATTAAAACACCTAATCAATTACCTATCTTAAGATGCTTAAGTTTCAAATTCAATTGTACCTGCTTCTTTTTCCAGATATTTATCGTCTTTCATTAAGTGGCTCTTTGGAGTTATCTCTGTTGGACTATGCAAGACTATATAGGATATTGTTTAAAATATCTTAAGAGACCTCTTCCGTGTAGCTTAGTATTTATAAACTTCAATAGAGTGGATGTTTAGGAAACGAACTCTTCACTTTTTTTTCCAATGGTACAAAGACAAAACTAAAGCCTCTGAAACTAAAACAAAGGTATTTATGTTTTACGAATAGTTTTAGGTAACAACACTGTACATTTATCACTGTACATAATTAAAAATTAAATTTTACAAGTAGCCTCTTGTAACATAAAATCTCACAATCTCTTGAAATGAAAATTTCAGTCTTACCTTTTGGATCATTATGAGTCAACAGCTGTATGCCAAATTGTTTAGCAAATGCAGTCAAATCGGGTGGCATCACACAGCAGGAGGCAAGATTAACTTGGTTACTATTTGGTTTTACCTAGAGGAAAAAAAAAAAATCATGACATTGCCACTAATTAAGTGCTACAAAAAGTAGAAAGCAATAGGACTCAATTTTAGAAAATATGAAACATCACATTCTACAGTGCTTGCAAGTTTATAGAATACTTTAATATGAATATATTTATTAATGTTAGGCTCTTCTGACTCATGTTAATGGTAACAGGGAAAGGAAAACAGTTCTACGAGGTGGAAAAGACCAACACAGTGCTACACTATTTAAAAAGTCTCTGCTAGAACCTGGACTCAAATATGCTTGACCTGGAGACAAACATGGCTCTCAGTGTGATGGTTCTAGCAGCAGAGGGGGTCTGTCTTAAAGGCAGAGGATCAAATTCAAGTGATAAGTACATTTAATGTTAATGTATAAAATATGGTTATTAGACACATTTTGAAAAAGAAGAATTAGATAATTTCTAATAGCTGTTCTGGTTGATTTAGAGATCTGTTCAGGATCACCCAAGTCTCTCCAGTATGACCCACTATGGCTATCATCAAGTCCAAGAGAGAAGGGACAACATTTTCTGTAGGGTCTTCCTGTCCATAAGAAACTAAGAGCTCTGAAAAGGAGAAGGCTAGGGATGAAGTAAAAGGAATAAAGAAGAATACAGAAATGAAGGTAAAATACAGAAACTGAAGGTAAAGGAAGCAACTTCCCTGATAATTTTGCAGGCTATTAGGCCAGAGTGGCAGTGATTAATTTATGACACCTACTCATTGTATGAACTAAAAAGACTTATATATCTTTAAGTAATAGCAAAATATTTGTTGTGTCTGGTATTCCCTTACTTAGGAAATTAGAACCATGGCCTAATAATACCTAAAGAAAAAATGTAATATATTTATGACATAACTAAAACTGAAGGGAACAGTTAGGTTAATTCATTTGGCTATGAATGTTTCAACACACATTTTCTAGTGTTTTTGTCACTCATTTTAAATGAGATCGAGTTCCATTAAACATATATTTGAGAAAAAAGATCCAACACTTTAGATAAAGCCTGCCTCAAAACTGCCACATGTGGAAAAATCACACTACAGTGAGTGTCTGCTGTGTGCCTGGAGCTCAACAGGGTGCCACAAAGGCTCCGAGAGGCTCCTCTCCGAGTGCTGCGCTCCGGCTGCCCTTTACCTGCGCCCACTGATACAGCCGTTCCAACTGCGTCTTGTCCAGGTCAGAGGTACCTATTGCAATGATCTTTTTGCTCTGAACTAAGTTTTCTAATTCCTCCCAATAAGGCTGCAAATGCTCCAGGGAAAGATTAACTCCATCTTCAATAGGAGGTGAAGCAATGATCACAGAATCCAGCTGTGCAACTCCAAGGACTGAACAGGCTGATGTGAAGAAAAACACAGAGTATGAATGTTTGTTACATAATAAAAACAATTATTTCCAACGTCTTTCAAGTATCCCACTGAATTCTATGAGATACAGTTCACTGTTTTCTATATAACAGATCATGTCACTCAGTTTCATAATTTACCTGTCATTTAGAACATTTCCATCTTTTAAAAAAGCACCAGTGCCCATTCATCTATTTGGTTTGCGTGGCAGACATGTGGTTTCCTCGACCTGCCTCTCTCCTGGGGAACTCACACCTACCACAGGCTCCTATTTCTGGGGAACAGGCCTCTTTCTTGTTCCCTAGGTCCTAGGATTTTTTGGTAGCTTCCTTACCTTCAAAAATTTTCTTCTCCAGTTTACTAGTATCGAATATGGATAATCACAAGAATTCTGACCTAATATTCTGTAATTGGTAGTCACAGAGCTTAAGATTCTGAAAAACTGAATTTATAGTCTTAATCCATATTTATGGAGATAATTTCTTAATTTCTATAAAAATAATTTAAGAGTTTATTTTTAATTATTATTGTTCACAGTGTATCAAAGAGCTAGTTACTATTATTATTATTATTTTATTAAGGTATCATTGATATACAATCTTATGGAGGTTTCACATGAGCAACATTGTGGTTACTACATTCACCCATATTATCCAGTCCCCCCCACATCCCATTGCAGTCACTGTCCATCAGCGTAGTGAGATGCCACAGAGTCACTAGTTGTAGAGAGCTAATTATTTAAGGATTCAACATAAATATTGAAGAATGTTTTAAAAGAAAAAGTTTTGAAGAACGGTACTACCTCAATAACCCAATCAAGTGCTGAAATGGATAAAAATGTTTTGTTGTTGTGTTTGTGGTATTTCATCTATGGTACCAAAAGAGCTAATATGATTGAGGAGAATTTCCATCTCCCAACATATCATTAACATCTAATTACGTTACACCTTTAACAGTACTCTTACATATCAAAATACAGGCCCTATATAAGCTGGTATGAATCTACAGAAATTATGCTAGGATGTTGAAAGGTAAAATTGGATTGAATTCATTTTCTTTTTACCTCGACCTTAATTTAACTGAAGATATAACTAATACATCTACACTTTAAAATCCACTATGAATATAGAAAGTTAAATTTCTGCTTACCCATGTCAACAGCATTTCTAGTTGATGATGAAGAATTTGATTCTACAATGAACAGTTTTGCTGGATAACAAAGAAAACAAAACTAATGACTACATTTGGGTAACAGTCTACTATATAGTATTAGGTGTTAATAACACTAAGATAACAGATAATCCTCAATTATTTTTCTTTTTCTAGTCACACAATTTCAGAGTTTTCATTTTAAGACATAAAAGTGTATTTTCATTGTAATTTTTCAATTATATGCTAGTTGCCCACGCACGTTTGTCAAAACAAAAAAGCAAACACTAATTTCCTATTTGTTACAGGCAGCTCAGATATAGAAACTTAAGTTACCAAAATGTACATTTTTATGAATTAAACATGGAGCATATTATACACTTTATCCAATAAAATAAAATACACAGAGACAAAATTAAAATTGCTTGTAATGAAAAGAAACTTGAAAAGAAAACCCCGCAGCCCCATCTTCCTGATATAGTCACTTCATTTTTAGACATTACCTTCCAGTTCTTGGTCATATGAAGCAGACTATATAAATGTTTATAGTAATATAAATTTTATAGTAACATAAATTGTATTTATAGTAATAAACTTCTCACATCTTTGTGCAGTATTTAGTTATCTTAAATTTTTTTAAATTATCAAAACAGTAATGTATCCCTCTAGAAATGAGGAAACCTACAAGAGTAGAAAGACCAAAAAAAATAAAAGCTGACAATAGTCTCATCATCAGAAGCAATTAGTTTAGATTTTGCATACTTTTTATTTTTAGTGAATAATTTTACAAACTCATTTTTAATGGTTGAACATTATTATAGAATTTTGATATGGTATAATTAACTAAATGATTTCCTGCTTTTGAACATTTAGTTTAGTTCCAGTTTTTTGTTATCATATATAATACTAAAATAAACATCTTGGTAACTTTTTTTTTTTCCCCCAGAATGCGCCAGGGATTTAATTTTTTTTGTCAAAAAGTTGCCAAGACCTCTTCATCCTTTGGATCAGGCCCGACCCCATCCACCCCGGGCTGGAGTGCTGGAGGGGCCCATCTTGGTAACTTCTTTGCTCAATTTTATGCGGAAGCATTTCCCAAGTACAAATTGTCAGAAATGTGATATATGAGTCCAGGGATCTGATATTTTTTGAGAGTCTCGTTCTATTTCTATATAAAATATTTGTACCAGGTTACTAAACTACTGAAAGTTAAGAGTTACTCTAACAGTACAGGATGCTATTAAAAATATACTTTTTGCTAATTTAGTAAGTACAATATGCATCTGCCCACTACCACATTAACTAGCATTTCTTTGGCTACCAGGAAATTTTAGTAGCTTTCTGTATTCATAAGGTTAAGGCTTTGGTCTGATTTCAATTCAGCTTTGTATGTATACATTTACTTTATGTAAACTGTTCAAAAACCTAAATTTACTCAATAGACAAATAGGTAGAGTAGTAGGAGAGCAAGAAGAGAGAAAATCAGAAAGAGGAATGGAGAGAAAATAGGGCTAATGATATACCCTTATGTAAAGTGCCTGACATTCAACATATACAACTTATCCTTGTATGTTTCTTTTATTTGTCCTTTCTACGGCTACATAAATCTTCCTAAAATATTGTTTTTCTCACATTTCTCTTCTATTTAAAAACCACCACAGCTCCCCTACCAGGTGAGAGTCCATCGTCACCTCTTTGGTCCAACCTCAGCTCCTATAATTATGCTCTACGAAAGCCCTTCCTGCCAGTATCCCTATGGCTATGCATTTGTGCCATTTGAAATGGTCTCCTCTCTCTCTGAAAGAAGAGCATTTTTAGATAGCTAGAGGGAAGAAAGCTCTTCCTATGGGGAGAATTTTGATATCAAAATTTGAGATAAAAAATCTCCAGCCCTGCAGGGACTGAGGACAACTTCTAAGAGCCCCAAGATGTATCTAAACTGTAAGGAACTGCAATCAGTCATAGAGACAATGTTGCTTTTACTTCCTTCCCAACATAAACCCAATGTGAAATCAATAGGAAGAAACTTGGGATTCAGGCGTACTTGGATGGATTCCTAGATCAACCACTTACTAGCTGTCTGACAATTTTCAAGTTATTTAATGTTACCTATGTAATGAAGAGAATACACTTACCTTGTAGAATTGTTTTAATAATCATATAAAGACATATAACCAAAAAGTGCCAAGTACAGTGCCAAGTTTACTACAAAGCAAGACTCAACAAATGGTAGTTATTATTATTAGAGTCAAAAAATAAGTCTAAAGACTTATGTCATCTTACAAGTCTACCCCAATAAAAGTAACCTCAGCACCACAACCATAAATAGTAATGAATTAATAGCTACCTAGCACTGACATTGTGCCAAGCACTGTGCTAACTGCTTCTTTTGTTATTTTATCTAACTTACAAAGAAGTCTGAAACTGGTGCATTCCCACTTTATAGATGGGGAAACTGAGCCTCAAAGGGGTTAAATAACTTGTTAGTCCAAAATTATACCAGTCAGTAACCAGCACACCCAAGAATTGTAATTAGTCACGTTCAAGCTTGTAACAGCTGTGCTCTGCTGACTGTAAGCTGAGGACAAGGACAGCGCATCTTTTCATTTTTCCATCCTGCAATTAGAGCACAGTCTCTGGAAAGTAGTCACTCTGTACATTTGTTGAATGGGTATAATATGTATTTTATTTCTCTTTATGAAGCTTCTTGCCCAGATTTCTTTCTGTATTCCCAGGCAACCTCAGCCATTGCTTAGCAGGGTCCCACTAGGAAGAGAGGGCTGATTACTTGCCTTGGGTACACATTGCTTTTATTCTTTCCATTCCCTCGACCATAATCATCCTAATGCTTTGAAGTCTGGTGTATTAACTAATGAGACTGTTGTGAAGAAGAGCAGGGTGGAGTTCTACTCTGACTCCACGTAAGTAGCTGACACTGACCTATGATTCCTTCTTAGAGTTGACATTAAAATTATGTTGAACAAGTATTTATATTTACCACACTTGGTGACTGAGTTTCTCATTACCAGAAGCAAAGAAAGGCTTATTCCCTGACAAAACCTTGCTATCACTTCCACTATATAATGAAATAAATTGTAAAGGCTGGACTTTACCAGAAACCTTCATTTCTTCTCTTTCATCAGGATTTATCTTTTCTAGTGCATGAGATACAGTACATTCCAAGACATCTGGAAACTCCTATAATAAACACATGTTTGCAATAAACATAAAATTAGTGTTTCTGATTAGCTATGTTTTCTATTGTCGACAACACCCCTTAGAAGCAGAGAACTCATTAGACAAAAGGATTCTCTACCTGATGTCTAGAGGGGTTCATAAGGTTTGTAAAACGCTAAAATAAAGGTAAAATGCTGCATGTGTGCGTCCATTTTCTAGGGAAAAGTGTCTCATTTTGATTGGGTACTCAGAGGGATGCAAGATCAAAAAAGACAAATGGGACAGAGGGTACATGTGAAGAGTTAGAGCCACTAGAACAGTAGATAATTTTACTTAGAAAAGAACCTAATGAAAAATAATAAATATTATCCATTCTGGATAATGACATGTTAAAAACTTTCTACATTAATCACAAACCCCAATAAAAATAACCTCACCACAACCACAAATAGTAATAAATAATAGCTACTATTATTAAACCAAAACTTTTTTTTCCTGAGTATAAGAAAAAGTAAAGGCCATTCCAATGTATTATGATGAATTATTTATGAGGAAACTGATTAAATGTTAGTACATATAAATCAGAAATATATTAACTCACATTTACATAATTAAAATAAACCGTGATGCCTTTCCCAGAATTCTTGAGTATTACAATGCCTGGCACATATCAGTCAGTTAAGTGTTTACTAGTCATGCACAGTGTAGATGGTCATTTCAGAAAAATAGCAATGATGGAAGATATTAATCATCTTCAGAGAAATAGCAATGATGGAAGATATTAATCATCATCTGCTTAGCAGCTCTAGAGTTATAGACTTGCAATATGCCCAGGGGAGCAAATATTGCCAGCATACATCCTCTTCCACACTTAAAGTTGACTATGTAATTTGTTACCAGCTGTGTTGGATTCCAAAGAGTAGTTCAGACAGGTGCTCTGTATATTAACATTTATAATAGCCATATATTGACATTTAATAAAACACAGCTCTTTAATGTTTCGCCAGAAACTGACATTTAAAAAATTATTTCTAGTGACTATATGATTGGAGTAATAGTCTACCAAAGCAATCTACTAACCAAAACTGTGACAGTCATTCCTTTACTAGACCAAATATAAACAGGAACAATTACATTGTGAGGAAACTGTAGCAGGAACTAAGCACAGAGAATCCTAGTACTTTGCCTATTTGAAGAGCTGATCTCACAGTCCAGCTTTTTCTGTTTTATGCTTACGTCTACTGCGTCAGACTGCCATCTCAGCCAATCAGCCACAGGGAGGTTTATGCTCATTTCCTATTTGACTTCCTTATCAAAACTGAGGAAATTAATTTCCAGCTTACTTCCCTTTTGACCTACATGATCTCTTCATTCATATTTTACTTACCCTGATCAAATCAGGGCTGATTTGGGAACTCCACTCATTCAAGGTCTTTTGGATACAATCTCGAAGCTGCAAAAGGAATGCATTTTAAAACTGTTAATCAAACTCTACAGTAACTTTTCTATATTTCTATTATAAGAAGGTATTTTGATAAGTAGGAAAAGGAAGATGTCAATAAGAAATACCATACAAAAAAACTTTAGTTCTACAAGGTTTTTGTTTTCTTCAACAAAGATAAATTTGTATGTTCTATCCTGCTTTTAATTCTCAAATGTCATGACCTAAAGCAGTCATCTAATTATTTTTAAAGTGTTTTAAAATGGAATGAAATTAACCAATGAAAATTTAAACTTTTGAAACATAAAGCATCCATAAAGAAATAAAACTTTTTTTTTTAAGAATAAGGTTTATAAATGGAGGACATGAGTTCAAGACTAGGGAGCATGACTAGAATTAATATTAACCACTATGCTATATTCTTCAAAGACAAACGATTCTCAAGTGTGGCCAGAGGAACTCCTACATCAGATTCATCTGTAGTGTTCATTAAAAATTCAAATTCTTGAGTCCTATCCTAGACGTGCTGAATCACTCTCTAAGGGCAGCACTCTCATTTTAACAAGCATCACAAGTAGTATAAGTACTCTTAAGTTTGAAAATCACAATAGTCATATCTCACAGAAGTCACCTTGCATAATGTCAGTCCATCTATCATTTCCAATTAGGTACATCTCCAACACATCTTCAATGTTTTCTTATATAAATAAGCAAAAAAATTTTTTACATTAATATTACAGTATGCTGTAAATTCATTAAAGTGTTTATTCTTTCATCTCTTACGTCAGTGTTTTTCAAACTTATTTGATTGTGGTCCAAAGTAAGACATACATTCTACACAGTGAGTGAAGACCGACATACATGTAACAGAACAAAAATTCACAAGAGGATATTTATGTTCCCTATATATAGGCACTCTGGTGGTTTCTAGTCTATTAGAAAAAATACGCTGTTTTAAGACTCACTAAATTGATTTATGACCACTAACAGGTAACACTAGCAGTCTGATCACTGCCTTAGGAATATCCAAGGGCACAGTGCTTTGCATTCTATGGGCAATCAATGAAAAAATAAATAAGTAACTAGAAGCAAGTCCCTGAATTGCAAAAGCACATTCCTAATAGCGACAACAGAGACTAAACTTCTGAACTCATCATCTGATCTATGATTGCTGATGGTAAAACCGATACAAGCATTTTACCGCTTATATCTTAGCACAGATAATTACTAGGAAAAACTGGTTTACCAATTTAAGAGCTCAGAGTCACCTACGTTAAGATTTACTATCCAGAACAACACTATGTGCTGTCCACAATAACCCACAAGAATTCAACTTACAAGGTCTATATTTTTATGGGAAGCATTATGTATAATCCAATTTAACTAGATAAAAATCATACGAGACAGAATTATGAATCAAAATTCTTTTAAAAGTTAGTAAAAGTCGATGTAGCAGGATGACCTAGAAGTTAATAAATCAGGATTGCTTTGGCTTAAATCATGGGAGGATTTTAGTAAATTTTCCTCTGGAAGGATGACTTATTTGCATATATAAGGCATTCCTTAATTCCTCAATTCAGAAAGGCAAGTATCTTTTCAGAGTACTCACCCACTTCTTGAAACCATTTTTAAAATTAATGTTGGGTTCCTCAAAATGTCAGGACAAATTATAGAACAGTCCAATGTTAAAATAATATGAGAAAATCATTGACTTTATCATAAACCTAGTGATTTTTAATCTTCTATGTTATCTATATTGACCAAACCTTTTATTTTTCTGTTCTTTGCTCTTTTCATTATCATACACATCTAGTATCCATACATATATGAAGATAAGTATCATCATAATGTAGTGTTTCATTAGATCTCCAGTTGTATGAGAGTTTTAAAAATAGCACATGATTCAACAGGCCAAATACCTTTACAACAAAGAACTGGACAAGACAGTCCCATAATGGCCCATTTAAAACACAAAAAATCTAGGCAGAGACTGGGTAAAATTGTATTTTCAGAATATCTCCCCTGGCTTTAGTACATCTGCATATCAATAGGCGATTAGAGGTGGAAAGAAGTCTGGCTTTAGTTCATTTGCATCATTTCTCAGGGGTGGAGACAAGTTCATCTCCATATCAATGGGTAATTACCTGGACAAGAAGGGTTTATCTGTACCTGAGAGGGGAGGGGAGGGCCGGTTTTTGACTTCTGCTGGATCAGGAAAGAAAGAAATGGCCCAGACTGCAGTTTGTCAGCAATAACTGGGTTTTAAACTTTATTTCTCCCTTTGACTGATTTCTGTTTTTAGAGGTATTTTGCCCCGGGATTTCCTCTCCCTGGACTTACATCTGGCATAGTCGGTAGGGTTCCTCTGAACCCAAAATGTTAAAATGGGTGTGACCTTTGGGAGGGCCGCCCCAAGAAATGATGGGGAGAAGTGGCGCTCACGCCGAGGAACATGTGTGGTCATGGAGGCGCCACAACCGCTGCTGGCCGCGCCGACCCTGGCCCGTGGCCCGAGCCTAAGGCTACTGCTTCTGCCACTGCTGCGGCGCCTGCTGCCGGCTGGAGCCTGGTCACAACTATGGAAAGGAGCAGAGGCCCAGTACATCTTAATAGAGAAGCAGCTGGCTTCTGTGTATCACGCCTTGCTGGCTACGGAGCCCATCGCTGGAACAGCTCCGACCAAGGTAATAACCACCTATCCCATTGCCGGGTGGGTAAGAGACGGGACCCAAAGGTCATGGAGTGGTGTGGCAGAGACACCTATCATGTGACTGGCCATTTGCCTTTGGCATCCCCAGGGAATAATGAAGCAGACGCTCTGGCCCAGGTGCACTGGCTAAAAGGAAAGCCTGCCTCTGATGTGACCCAATGGCTACATCAACAGTTGGTACAAGCAGGGCAAAAGACAATGTGGGCTGTAGTCCGTCAGTGGGGCTTGCCATTGACCTTTGAAGTCAGCCAATCCTGGAAGGAGGGCCCTGCATGTCGTGCAGATCAGCAAACCACCAAGTGGCCTAGAGCGTCTCTTTGCAGCCTATGACCCATTGCCAGTGATCAAGAGCGATCAAGGCACCCACTTTGTTGGACATGCGCTGCAAGGATGGGTGCAGCAATTAGGAATAAAATTGATGTGGCCTTGGACATTTCGATACATGGACTGGCGATGGCCGGCTCTTCTGGCACCATGGGGAAAGGCCTGGAAGCTGGCCTCCTGTGTAGTCCTGGGGTAACAGCAAAGTGGTCCCCCATAATCAGTTATTTGCTTCTACAGTCCTTGTGGCCTGGATGCGCCCCCTGCCTGCAGCTGCCGCATAATGGCTGGAATGGACAAGCTTTGGACTTACTCTGCATGGGACTTTGAACCTAGCTGAGTCCTCTGGCTTGAGAATTATCATGATTGTGTTCCTGTTGTCAAGAAAAAAATGCTTAAAGAGAGGCTTGACTTTGTCTAATGTTTGGTAAAAGTTTTGTGAGCAATCTAGCATGGTCGTTAGGAATGAGTAAACAAGCGTAGAATCTTATTTTGTGCTTAGTGAGAGATTGTGCTGTAAAGTACATTTACTTAATCTGCATAGGCTGAGTCCTCTGGCTTGAGGATTATCAAGATTTTATTGCTGTTGTTTTGTGTGTTATTAGATGGGTCGGAAGAGGGGGAACGAGTAGATTGTAAGGCGAGATTTCTGGAGGGGTGGCCTGTGGGTAAGATTGTAATATTTCCAGAGTATCTCACCAGGCTTTTAATCTGCATATCAATAGGCACTTAGAGGTGGAAAGAAGTATGGTTTTAGCGTATTTGCATCATTCCTCAGGGGTGGCGAGTTTATCTCCATATCAATGGGTAATTACCAGGGCAAGGAGGGCTTATCTGCACCCGAGAGGGGAGGGGAGGGCCAGTTTTGCTGCTGCTGGAGGAGAGAGAGGTGGGCTGGACTGCAGTTTTGTAAGAAATAAACGGGTTTTAAATTTTATTTCTCCCTTTGACTGATTTCAGTTTTTAGAGGTATTTTGCCCCGGGATTTCCTCTCCCCAGACTTACAAGACCATAGAATTAAAAAAAAACAAACATTAGAACTAGAAGAGACGAGACCTTCTAAGAAATGTAACCAAACCTCCTACTCAATGTGTACATTTTCTCAATAATGAGTGATTTATTCAGTTTGTTCAATGAGGTTAAACTGTTTCCAGAAGCATATCCCAATTTGGAGTTCTGGTTGTTACAAAGTTCTTTTTTAGGTGGACACAAACATGCCTCTCCTAAGCTACTATTTTCTCTACAATATGCTGTCATATCAAGTTTTTCTTAAATGTTTTCCAGTTTCTTCAGTTTTGTCCCTCTTATGCAGCACCCAAAATAAAACACACAAAACAGAATTTGTCCTTTGAACACTGTTTTGCAAAGTTTGGGGTATAACTCATTACTGCATTAAGAAATCAAGGTTTTAAAAATTAAAATAGGATAGAAAAAAATCAGAATACACAGCATATAGTAAGGGTTAATATCTTTTCATGAAGCATTTGAGATACATATATATATACATTTATATATTAAATACATATGTATATATAATTTATAACTGAACTGGATAGCAAGGTAAAATGCTTCTCACTGGATTTGCAGTCAAAAAACCTTGAAAGCCACTACTTAGGTGTGTTGCAGTGAGACAAAGACAGAGAAAATTTCACCCAATATTATCAAAATACATGAAAAACGGTGTATTGAGCAAGCAAATGGCATTGGAGGAAGTTAAAGGTCTAGAACTAAATACATAAGTTTATTTAGCTTTGGAAGAAACAGTCCAAGTGACGTGGTCTAAATGAAAGAAGACATACAAACTTAAGCTGAAACCTGGACACAGAATATGGTAGATTTTGATTCCCATTAAAGTTACAAGCAAGAGTTCTCATTTCCTGATGGGCACTCGCTCGCAACACAGGCCTGGGCACAGGTCCAGCGCTACTCAGAGGGATGCCATGTGCTTGCTGCCCAGTACATCGCCAACATCTTACATAAAAGGGCAGAAAACTGCCCATGCACAAAGCTGATAACATAAAATGACTGTTCAGGACATTTTTTTCTTTTAATCAAGATTTGTTTTATTCTTCTGATTGAACCAGATAATAAGGGAGATAAATGCGTGTATGGTGAGGGTTTTCATGCATTCTCTTAATCCTCACAACCAGCTGATAAAGAAGATATCATTATCTACCTTTAAAGTTACATAAGCAGACTCAGAGAGGGTAACTTTCCCAAGTCACACAGCTCCTAAATTAAAGGTTTGTTTTATTTATTGCTATTTTTTAATACTAAAATTGTCCCATATCACCGATAAACCTCAGCAATTAATTATGCACAATGACTGTCTCTCTTGCCAGGAAGGGCGAGCTATGTAACAAACATGAACAGGTGTGCAATTCCAGATTAATCTCTGCCACTTCAAACCAGCGATCAGTCAGTAAGTGGAGGCAGATTAGGGCAAGAAAAATATATACCTTACTGCAAAGCCGAATTGGAGTGTTTAGTCATTTGTCTCATAGCAATAAAATTGTCAGAGTCCTAAAAGCCAAGTGGATTATTACTACTTCATCTAAATCCTCAAAGAGCTAATCTCTAAACTATCTCTTTACTTGGACACGGTGGGGAAGGGAGCGAGAGGCAGAGGGAGATCCTGGCCCTCTCCGAGCCCCCAGCCAGGGAGAGGGACCTGATACGCTGGAGAGCTTGGCTACCCGGGCGGAGGAGCACCCGCCAACTGTTTTAAAACGCGTGGCCCGCAGCAGCAGGTGAGGAGGCGCGGAGCGCTGACAGTGGCCCCGGCTGCTCCCGCGGTGGAGCCCGGTCGCGCGCCTCCCCGGCGCCCTGCGCTGCGCCCCGAGCCCGACCTCTCACCCTCGCCTCCTCGCGCTGCCTCCCTCTCGGAGCCGCCCGGCCGGCCCGCGGCCTGCCCGGGCGCCCCGCTCTCCCGCGCTCACCTCCTCGCTGTGCGTGGACGGGCACTTCTTCCGCAGGCGGCCCCAGTTCAGCAGGTTCCCCGTCTGCAGGTGCAGGGTGCGGGCCCGCGCCAGGAGCGCCCCGGCCGCGCGGCTGTCGGTGCCCATGGCAGCGCCCGGGAAGGAGGCCGCCCCGCAGGATGCGGTGCCCGAGGCCGGAGAGCCAAGCGCGAGGCTGCCCGCCTCGCGCGGCGGGACCTCGACCTGCGCCCTGGCCCGAGGGAAGCCGGCCGGCGCGGGAGCGGCGGCCCGGCGACCCGGGAAAGACGCGCTGTGGCTGCGGCTCCTGCTCCTGTCGCCGCAGGAGAGCTGCCCACCAACTGAGACAGCCGCTTCCTGGAAGACAATGACTAAGCAGAAATTGCGGCGGGGAAAGTGCTTCGTAACCGTCACCAGTCCCGCGGCTGGGCCTGGCGGGGCGGGGCGGCAAGCGGGCAGCGGGACGCCGGCCCGCGGGGGACTGGCCCTCGGCCTGCGGCGGGCGTGGCGCCGGGCGGCGGGCGGGCGCGGGGCGGAGGAGATCAGGGCGCGCGGGGCGGGGTGTGCGGGGCGCCGCGGGCTCCCCCTGCTGGTCACAGGACAGCGCGCCGGCCCGCGCCACCTCCGCCTAGTGCCGCCTACTGCGCCCGCGTCTCGCCTCCCAGCCAATGGGCGGCCACGCGGGTGATCTCTCCACACCTCCTTAGAAAGGCCGCGAAGGCGTGTTCCCAGGCTTTGAAGAACTGGCTGGTTTTAGTTTTCAGAAGTAGATGTTAATGCGCAAGTGCCTCATGAGCTTTTCCTTTGCTTTGCTACCGTCACAGTTCATTTCCTTCTTCAAGGGATTTCCCCCAGACTGCTAATTTTTCTTCATGTCCATAAATTAAAAGTCTGTTGATTTGCACTATTCGCTGAGCAGTATGTGAAGTAAAAGAATAAGACTTAATATTTGTACTTGAGAAATGTATAGTTCCAGAGACAAGGCCCAAGAATATAAAACACTAATAATTTAATTTATCGCAGGTCAGTTTCCAGATGTGTCAAATTAAAGGGAAAAATTAAACCTGTGAGATCGGTGAAGATTTTATCACCCATTCCCTTACAGGTGGTTGTGATTCATTATTCCTATTAAAGTTTATGTATGGTAGACTTGATATGAGCCTCAAACTGAGTTTTCCTCAAGAGACTTACTTTTGCTGAGAGTAATCAGACATGGCAAAAGGCAAAATGCTATTGAAAAGAGAGATGAATTCCAGTTGGTAAGCATTAGGGTGAAGGTGTAATAGAAGCTCCATAGCAGGAGGTAAGAAATTGAGCCTGATCTTAAATAAATGTTTGTTGGCTGAATGAAGGTAAGAATTCATTGATGAGAAGGGTTATCCCAGGAGAAACAAACATGGGATACTTTAGCATTAACATTTTATTCTTATACTGAATTTGCTATGGCATTTCTTGACTTTTTGTATATTCTGTAATACCATGCAAATAATTCTTGATTAAAGCTTGATTAAAAGAGGTTACACCTCCTAAGCTATTAAGTCAGCTTCCTTGCTGGAAATTAATATAGCATATTGTTATTGACATAAACCTGGAAGCTGTATGCTTGTAAACCTGAGTTTATCAGGTACTGGTTATTTTAACGTAGGTCCGTTAGCCTCTCTGTTTCACTTTCTCTAATCTGGGTACATGATAGTTTAGACTGTATGAAATTATTGATATTGCTCTTTATTCTACAGAAATGGCACATTCCCATAGTTCCACCTAATATAATAGTTCCCACATTGGGTGGGTGTGAGGAATTAATGAGAGAACTTACACAAAACCCTTAGCACAGTACTGGCTCATAGTAAATGCTCAACAAGTGAAAGCTCCTCTTAAGGCCTCCGCTCTTTCCCCCTTACAGTCCAGTTCTCATAACACTGGCAAATTCATGACATGGATTCACAGCACCATCATGTTATAGTTTTAAAATTTACATATGTAACTCATTTACTCTTAACAGCAACTCAGATAAACGACTTGATGAAAATCTCACCAAGTCTTAGAGTCCCAGCCACAATCCAGATTCTTTATCTTCAAACTCCTTCCTCTTCCGTACTATAATCTATTTTATGAAAGAAAAAAAGTGTATTTATCAAGGTGATTTTAATTCTTGAATGCGTGTGTACATGATTTATATGCTTTTTATGTCAGCCCAGCTTTATTTTACTATATATTGTACTTAATGCCTTGCCGTGGCACTAGAGTTTTGGGAGAGGGAAATGTCATCTTCTACATTTATTTGGTGACAAAAGCAAGAAGTGAAAAACCAGAAGAACTTTGCTACATACAGTTATTTTGAGTGAATCTTTTTTTCCTCTTATCTGTGGAAGAGGAGTAATATTGCTGACATTTCTATCTTTGGGAATAGTGTACATTTTGATTTTAGATTCTTTAAAATTATTCTACAAATTTTGTAAATGCAAAAAGACACTTGTATTGACTGCTCTTTTCTTCATTCTCCTTGACCTTTCAGAATCTGATCCTTCTGTCCATGCTCCTTTTTAAAAACCACTTTCCTTATTTGGCTTGTAATACACTATGCCAGCGTTTCCTCAACATATTTGATCACAACATACTTAAAAAGCTTATAAAGTACTGTCCGAAGCCCAACAGAAACTCATGAGCTATGAGTGTTTAGCTTAAAGCAGACATCAAAAATGGTCTCATGGATTAATTAATTGTTGCAGGAAGTGGTCACATTTTCATTCATAGTCTGTGTTTACTTTATATAAGAATAAACAAAATTTAAGAATTAAACGTCATTTTACCTTATTAAGGGACCAGCTAGTGCATTCATTCTTAATATGGTAAAATGGATTTAAATTCTTGAATTTTGGTTTAATTCCTGGAAGTATAACTGCTGTGTCTGTGTCGCCCTATTCAGGAGCCACTAACTGCGTCGTGGCCCCTTTAGAGATGAGGGTTTTACAAAGAACTTCTTTGGGATCGTCACTTTGTCATACACTTTGGAGCGGTAGCCCTGTGGTTTGGAACAGAGCACGCGCAAGCGCGGGGGCGTGGAAACACCGTGATGCTCTCTGAAGACCGGACAGGGAGGGCTTCTTTACCTGGAGCAGGAGCACCCCTGCAAGGTGAAAGGAAAGAAGGTGTGATTAATGGAGGGCCACTATCACCACGCCGAGGCTTTTGGGTTTGGTTTAAGAAGCCTCTTGACCTTGAGTAAATCAGATCATTGTCTACAAATAATAAATAAGGAAAAAAAAATCTATACTTAAAAATAATATTCATTTATTCAATAGATATTTCTTGAGTGTCTAGGACTTGTCAGGTGCTGGACTAGGTAGGCACCACCAAATCAAGGTGAGCAAAATAAGACTTTATTCCTGGTCTCGTGTTATTTGCTAGTTCGGTGGAAGAGGCCAACTTTCATCGTATAATGTAAAATTCTACTGCGGTTATTACTCTGAAGAAGAGGTACAAATATAATCATTCTGCAAGTGGTATGTGAAATTGCAGTGGGGAATGACTCAGCACCGAGAGACGGGCATGGAGACTGGTAGTCACTAGACGCGGCTTAGTGAGAGCCGGGCCCACGGTGAATGGAAGCTGTGGAGATGCAGCCAGACAGAATGCTTGGGCCTTCAGTTTGCCCTAGTTAGTATAAAGGGGAGAAATCAGATTACTATGGTGGGTTAGCAAAACTGGTAATAGTTACTTAGAGCAAGCAACATAAAAAATAAGGCACAGAGAAAAGTCCGGGAACCAAAGTGTAGCAATTAGCCTTTTAATGTATTTTTCCATACTGATAAGAACACAGTCAAACTGCTGAAATCCTAGCACAGTCTGCCCCTCATTTATCATATCTAGTTTTTAGGTGTGTGCAGTGGGCTAAAGTCACTTTATGATACTTATCTATTACTTAACAGATTGAGGATTATGGGATGTGTCCAAAGTAATGATCTGCCTATACAGGAAGTATTCCTGTCAGCACAAAATGAAGTGCCTGGTGCTTAATAAATACTTGTTGCATGAATGAATGAGTGCTATTTCTGATGGTTTGTTTTAGAGCTGTGATGAGTGGTCACATACTGGTTATTTTCTGAGGTCACAATCATCCAGATTAGTCAACCTCAGTCATGGCTAAACTATTGCAGTAGCTGGAGCCTAGAGGAAGGAAAGGGCCCAGCACTCCCTTCTTTTCCATCCTCTGACCTTGGCTTTACCCCTCCCTGCCCCTTTAATCTATGGAGTCTATTCACGGGAGACCACAAAGCAGGATGGGCAGTCCAGGATGGGTTCTGCCTGCTAGAGAAAGGGAAGTGAAATCAGTCATTCACAGGCCCTAAACCACAGAATTCCTGGAAAATAAATGGCATGAGGAACATTTGTTCAATCATTCAGGAAGTCTTACTGACCATCTAACGTGTCTTTTAAGGATTGTTTTAAGGGATTTGGACTGACTCTTCAAGACAGAGATGTTCCTTACTTTTAATAGAGAAGACATACAATAAACAAAACTTTAAAATGATTTAAATTAATATTTAAGGCTATGAAGAAAATATGAGAATACTGTGATGGAGTATATGGGAGATTGACATGCTTGATGGCAGTGCCTATAATCTGTTCATTGCTATGTCAGGCACTGAGCACTTGAGTTGCACCATTAATAGCCTCAACTGTTGCATTTTTCCATTACTGGGGAGAGAAGATCTATGGTTGAGTTACTTCTACCAAGGAGAATAGACAGACTTTTAATGAGACCCCATACAGTTATTTTTCAGGAGACAACACTTTTCTGAGAGTCCCTCTTGGATAGGCCTGAATCAACTACACAAAACAAATGAACCCATTCTCATGATACTAGACAACTTCACAAGAATTCTGTGCAGCTGGGTCCTGAAATTCCAATTTTCACCCTGAGCAGGACATGTACTCACATACCACCCAGGTGAAATGACCAACCATCTTCTGGAAAAATCCAACCATTATGTTATCTGAAAATGAGGACTGAGTGAAATTCTGGGCTTTGGAGTTATTCAGAACTAGGTTTGATTTCCAGTTCTATCTTTTCTATGTAAGGTATCAGCTCTGGAGCCAGACTGCTGAGAATAAAATGAGGTTAAAACTTGAAGCTCTTAGAGTAGTGCCTGCCACATAACAAATGTTCCACGAATGTTAGTTATATATGCACTGTGTGTGTGTTTGACATAAATGTGAATATACTATAATGTTATGTAATTTATTTCACATTTAATAATATGCTATTTTCCATAACAGAAAATACAGTACATAGATGTCTATCTCATTCATATTAAAAATAACCTAGTATCCCATTATATGAGTTGATGGCCAGGTAGGTTGCTTTCAGGTTTTTGCTAGAATAAACAACGTGGCCATGAACATTCTTAGTACTTGCCTCTTTGTACATGGGAAACATTTTTCTTGGGCAGACAACTAAATGTACTATTACTGTCTTAAAGGGTGTGCACATTTTCTTCTTTACACTCTGAACCAATTTACACTCAAATCCAAATTGTGTAAGACTACCAATTCCTCCCGCAACCACCAAACTAGACATTATCTTTCTCAATTTTTGCTAATCTCATAGATGTTCAGTGGTATTTCATTCCTTGATTACTATTAAGATATTGTTGTTTTATGATACACTGTGATCATATGCTATATAATTTTGCATACTTTTAAAAGTAATATTGTATCATAAGCATTTTTCCCATGGTATTATATTAAATTATTTTCTATTCTCCGTTAACACACAGACAAGAACATTGCTAATTCTTGTCATATTTTTAGTCTTAAAACATGTCTAATCAAGGTGGCTATCACATACCTACTGACAGTATGTAACGTTGGAGACAAACAAGCTTTCAGCAAGTGTTAGTTTAGACACATTAAAAAAAAAAAATCCACAAGCCAAATTTCTTCTCCCGTGGATCCTGTTGCTGTAGCAACTCCTACGGAGCATGTTAGACAGCATTGCATGAAGCACTGGGGGCTGCTGGTTAATTACGGAGATGGTGGTTTGCTAGTGGGTCATGGACCACAGTGCCTCACAGCTATAGGAATTCCTTGCTACATTCTTTGATAAGGTATTCTGTAGTGGAAATCTTAAATTGGCATTCGATCCCCAAATTCCTTCTCGAGTGCTTTCCTGTATGACAAGAGCCTGGAAGATACACACTGTGATTCTCAAAATCCCTTGCAGCTCTCATTCTAGGTACAAATTAGATTTAAGTCGATGCCATATACCAGTTTTAGATTTCAAAGTTTAAAAGTGCAATAGAGGACCTCTTCCTGCATTTTCAGCTATTGAGTTTTGCTGCAGCCATGGTCTGATGTCCAGTCTCCAGCTTTGCAGGGGTCAGGGGACAGTTATGGCCACTTTCTGATCCCTGGATCGCAGTGATGGCAATAAAGTTTCAAACACAGCGTTTCAATGACGTTCATCTGATTGCTCACCCTTTTTATTGTGGCATGGGAGCAATTCTCCTGGGAGTACAGTTGAGCAGTGTTATTCTTGGAGTTATTTCTAGAGGCCCAGTTGAGAGTTTGTTTGTCCAACCTTCAATCTTGTAAGCACCTAACTCCCTGTATTAAGTATCTTCTGCTTAAAATAGAGTGGTTTCTGTTTCTTCTCATCGCACTCTGCCTAAGCACTTCTGTTCACATAATCACATTTGAAATGTACTACTATACTGAAAATGTAATATAAAATTTTCTTTCATCTCTGAAAAACATCACTATAATTTTTGAGGGTACATTATATAGGTGTTTACACATCTGGGTAAAGTGCTAACTTCAGTTTTCAGCTATGTACATAAAAGAGCACCCATAAGTATGATACACACATTTTGGATGTATTTTTTATATAAAAATATAAGAGCAAATCCTAGGAAGACTAAAAATAGGGGAAAACTCATAATTCTGATGTGTATTTTTGAAGATTATGTTCATAGCTAGCTAGCTAAGTGATAGATGATATCTAGCTGGGAAAGCATTATAGTAGAGTGGTTAGGAGAGCAAGAATGTTGCGTCAGACGGTCTTTGTTCAAATCCTGTCTGCAACACTGTGTCTGGGTAAGTTTTTAATTCTCTCTAAGCCTGTTTTCTCATCTATAAAATAGGGGTAATCTTAGCATTCAATTCATACAGTTTTTATGTAAATGAGGTGTTATATGTAAAATTCTTAGCATAATATATGGCATATATAGTTCAGTAAATGTTAGCTGTAGTAGGAACAGATACATTACCTTTTTTTTTGCATGATTTACTTAGAAAATGCATGACTGCTAGGACAAGGATTCTATCACTTTCTGGCAAGAAAACAACACTAATTGGAGTCTAGTTTTAGTTGCTTCTATATATTTTTTCATATGATCTATGGTATGTTGGCTGCCTTCTTCAAAGGTTTGTCTAAAATCCCTGAGGAAATACTAGACAATGACAGAAATTAATTTTAAATGTATTCAAAACTTGCTAATACTTGCTAATTCTGCACAAGTTATATTCAGAATCTGACTAGTGTTGTGCCAATGACGATGGGCTTTCATTCCATTGTGGGATGTTGTTTTGGGAGCCCATGGACTTGAGCACCGAGTCTATGCTGTCAGGGCACAGTCCTAGATTCTGTCTTAACTTGCCTAAGGATCCCATCCCAGGAAGAACATGGACTAAAGTCAGAATAACATGTTTAGCATTAAATGAAGAATTACCATGGAAAAACTGAAGGGGTTGGAGAAAACCCCCAGCTTCTGAGGTCTCTGGAGACCAGGGGATAGGAGCAGGGACAGGGGCTCAGAGAGTAAGCAGCAGAGGGACGCCTCCGGCAAACTCCCAACTGTCCCTGTTGTCAGAATCTCATTTGTGAAGAGGAGGAACTGGATTGGATGATGTTATTTCCCAGCAGCTGGCCCATTGGCCAAAAAGAAGGACTTTTTTGAAGAACTGGCAGCTAAGGAAGCAAAGGTTTATTATCATAAATAAGGGTTGAAATTCAGAGGTAAGATAGGGAATAGTATTATAATATTTGGAGATATCATGAAAAATTGGTCCTTATTAGCAGATATTGAGTTGAAATGTTTATATTCACATTATGCTTATTTTGGATTGTCAAAGTCTTCCGGGTGTCTCCTAGAGACACTACAATTTGAGAACCACTTGTCTCATATATGTATTTTTTTTGACACCTGACCACAGAGATAATTCAATTTGTTAAGGGATCCTAATTGTTTAGGATTTTGTGAGCATTTCTTTTTAAAAATATGTATTTTTTAATTACAAAAATACAGTTTCATTGTATAACATTTGGAAAATGTAGAAAAGTGGAAAGAAAAATTATTTATACTACTCAGTTATCTACTTTGTTTTTTTAAATGCATATGTTGTAAATGATTATTATTCATACCATCTCAACTTCCTTTTTTTAAAAGCTTATCATAGCAACATTTCCCTGTTATTAAGACTGTTTTAAAGCATCGTTAACCTGCATTTTTCTTATGACAAAATTAAAGCCTATTCATTATAGAAAAAATTAAAATACACAAAGAAAAGAAAATGAAGACCATAATCCTACCATTCAGAAATTACCATTGTTCTATGATGTATCTCTGTGTAGACTTTTCTTGCACATACATAATATGTATATTTATTTTTAAAACAAAACATAACTGTTTGAAGTGTTTTATAGTCTATTTTTATTTACTATATTGTGAATATTTTTATATTCATAAACAATCATCCATATATTTTTTAGTGACTGAATAGTATAATGTTCCATGTTATGGAGATGGCATAATTGATTTAAACATAAGTTGATTTCATTTGACATAAACCTCAAATTGTTAGACCCTTTTTTTTATTATATTGATGATTATCATTGTAGCCAAATCTTTGCACACTTAACGTTATGTTCCTTTTTGTTTTTATGAGACTAAAATGAGTTAAAACTTATAAAGCTTTCAGAGTAGTGCCTGGCACCCAACATGTATGTTGAAAGTTACTGTCTCTATATTCTTGACGGCTCTGGCATTATCGTTTCTTTTATCATCTTCAGTTTAAAAAAATTCTCTTAATTCTGGCTTTTGTTATGTAATTCTACATCCTGTTATCTCCCTTTTTCTTGGGCTTAGGACCATTTCTAGATTTTTGCTATTACAAGCTACTTTGCGATGAATATTCATGTGATACACTATGATGCAGTCACACTAGTGAATCAGTGCAATAGTTTTCTAAAGGAAGATTGCAGGCCGTAGGAATACACAGTTTAAATGTTGTCAAATCACCCTCTACAAGATGGTTCCCATTTATAGTCTCATCAAGAATACTGAGGGGCTTGCTTCTGAACCTCACCGCCCCCACCAGAGGTGGTCAATTTGTCATTGCTAATCTGATAGGCCACAGATTATGTTTTATTTTTGTTTTAATTTGCAGTTTTCCATATTAATAATGCCACACTTTTTTCACATGCTGGTTGGTCACTTGTCCATGTTCTGGGAGTCGGCCCTTGACCCCAATCTGGGCCGCTGTAACAAATTACCACAGATGGAGTAGTTCATGAAGAACAGAAATTTCTTTCTCATAGTTCTGGAGCTGGGAAGTCCGAGATCAAGGCACCAGCATTTCACTGTCTGGTGAGGGCCTGCTTCCCAGTTTAGAGATACCTTCCCAGTGTCCTCACAGGGCAGAGGGGTGAGGGAGCACCCTGGGGTCCCTTTCATAGGGCGCTAATCCCATTCGTGAGGGCTCCACCCTCATGGCCTCATCACCCCACAAAGGCCTCATCCACTAATACCATCACATTGGGAGTTAGGATTTCAACATGTGAATTGGGGGGACCCAAACATTCAGTCTAAGACACCTGCCACGGTTTGGATGACCCTTCAAACATTGATTACTCTCCCTCCCACTAATAGTAGAGTCTATTTACTCCTCCATTCAGGTTGGACTTTGCCAAGTGACTTGCTCATAATGTGCTTGTTGGTCTTCTACCATCACTGTGAGAAGAACATGCCCCAGGCCTGCCCGCTAGCCAGTCGGATGAGAAATACATAGAACAGACCGAGGCCCAATCTGCAGTTTGTGACAGGCCCAGCTGAGCCCATGCCCAAATGACCCTGGTTGACCTGGATGTCACAAGTGAGAATAAAAGTTGTTTCATGCCAGTGAATTCTGGGCCTGTCTATTATTAATCACTTTGTGGCAATCGCTAAGTGATACAATGTCCTAGCCGCTTCTCTACTGTAGCGTTTTGTTTTCTTACTGATTTATAAGAAAACTAAGGACAAAATTGCTTTGTTAGTCTTATGCCACATATAATTTCCCCAGTTTGGCATTTCCCTTTTAGTTTTGGTTACTATGTTTATTGATTTATGGAAACATTTTATTTCTTTTAGACAAATCTGACATTCTTGTCCTTTATAGCTTTGGCCTTTGGTATTATGCATAAAAGGTCTTTCTACCTCAAGATAACATAAATATCTTTTATTTTCTTCTAGTACTTTTACTCCAGTTTTTATACTAAATCTGTACCCCATTTGGAATTTATTTTAATAAAAGATATGACAATGGTATCATCTAATTCATATACATACTTGGGGTTTCTAGTCTGTCAGTTCTCTTCCATTGATCTACCTTCTATCCAGTGGCACACTAGCAATCGTTATTTTATTTCACTTATTTCAGTCTTACAGTATGCTTTCACTTACATTGGTAAATCTGTGCTATACCATTTGAGGAAGTATATGCAGGTGTTAAAAGCAGAACGTAAAGGAAGGAAACGGTGGCTGTAAAATTCAAGATAATGGTCACTTCTGAGAGTGAGGGTGGTACTGTGGCTTGGGAGATACACCCAGCTGGCTCTGGAGAGCTGCCGTCAGTTTATTTCCTGACTTCAGGGAGGTTACACAAGGGTTCACCTTACAGCAATTCTTTAAGCTACACCAATGTTTTGCATGCATTGTCTGTGTTGTGTCACAGTTAAGAATGTTTTTGGAAGTTCTTACTTTACTCAGAGTACCTTTCAATCCTGCGTGTAGAAAGGTTTTTAAAATAGCCAGAGGAGTGGATCCTTACTCAGGTAGGGTACCACTGATGTAAGCATGATGCTGGAATGGTTCACAGTTCACAGAAGCAGAATGTCCATGAGGGTGTTTGTTCAAATCCTCCAAACCTTCTCTCCTATAACACATTCAGACTTTCAGGTCAGGCTACCACATGTCCCTCACTCCCCTCCTTCTACTCCTCCCCACGCCCACCTTCCCAGTTAGGCAGGCACTGCTCTGTGTCTTGCTCCGTCCACTCCTGCCCTGCCTTGAGCTTTCTCTAATCTGTCTTGACCGTCCTTACTACCCAACTGAAATGCTGTGGATATCGCCGAGTGTTAACAGTGGAGCTGTCATTACCAGTGTCCCTCACACATGGCTTCTGACCCAGTAAGAACTCTTATCAACCGCTTCCACAAGTCTCACTGCCTGCTGGGTAAAGTCCAAATTCCCTATAGGGCAGCACCGCTGGCTGCAGTCTGCCTTTTGCCTCACGCCCTTGACTTTCTACATGTGCCCTACATTTAAGGTAGTTTCTCATTTTTGTATTTGATTATCTAATCAATTAATTATCAACTCCTGGATCTTGTGCTATTTCTTAGACTTCTTGCATTCACTATCTCCCCTGGTTTTGAGCCCTGTGTCTCAGTGCCATAGGTTACTTGGGGAAGACTTACTGATGAATGACTAGCTAGCCGTGCACCTACGTCAGTGACAGGGTTCTCCGCCTTACGCAGCTCTATATTTACTTTCTTCATATCTTATTTTCTTCACTTGAAAAATGGTCATGTTATTCCAGGGAAGAATGGGACACAGCTTAACTGGACAGGTGCTCTCTACTTCTCAATGTTGTGTATTTTTATTATTGCTTAAAGTAAATTTTCTTCCTAATTCAGATGTAACAGAGGCAGCCAGCTCTTCTGGGGTGTGGCTGCATTCCCCAGCTAACTTGTGGTAAAAGTTGATAGGGTTTAGATTCTCTGAGGTAGTTTAGAGAAAAAGAAAACCTCCAACACAGAATTTCAGTAAATTTTCAGTAAATTCCAGTGGCACCTCCAACTCTCGACAGCTAAAACTGGATCCTTACTTCTCCCTCCTGAGCTGTTCTGCATCTCAGTTGGCGACACACCTTTCCAGCAGTTCCCAGGGAGCGCGGCAGCCGGGCAAGCCCTCCTGGTCTCCTTGTTCCCACTCTCCGTGCTGAATCTCCTCCTCACAAGAGTTTAACAAGTGATCAAGGGTGGTGGGAATTGGGGCCTGGACCTTGCCTTTGACCAGAGCAGCTCTCTCTTGATGTGTTTTGTTTATACATCTTGGTAATATTTAATTTGAACAAACGGCTCTGTCAGCCAGAACCTGTTTGAAAATCTCTGGCTTGGATGAATTTTAAAACCCTATTCCTCTAATTAGTATCTCAAGAGCCACAGTCTTTCATTTGTTAATTAAAAAAAGGCTTTGTTGAAAATAAAAAACAAAACAGAACAGAAGGACTAGAATAGCAGTGTGCTCACAGACACTGAGAAGGGACTAGTGGTTACCAAAGGGGAGGGGTTGGGAAGGGTGGGTGAGGAGGGAGAAGGGGATTGAGGGGCATTATGATTCACAATCACAATATAGGCAGGTCACGAGACAGTAGTGCAGCACAGAGAATAGTTAGTGACTATAGCACCTTACTACATTGCCAGGCAGTGACTGCGACGGAGGGAGTCAGGACTTGAGAGAAAGTTGAACCACTGTGTGTGTGTTTGAAACTATCATAAGACTGTATATCAATGATACTTTAATAAAATATTATAATACATTTTAGCCACAGTCAAAAAAAAAAAAAAGACTTCGGTGGTCTTCTGAAAAAGATTATTACCTGCTGGGAAGATTTCTCCCTCTTTCATTTTCTTAAAATTGAAATCCAGTCAAGGGTCCAGCTGGTTTTCTGTAATGACTTGTACAGTCGTGGCTTGCTTGTGTTTTCATTGTCTTTCCAACCTTCCCTCTCAGTTCATGCGGAGGTTTGCTAGCTGATTACAAAACACAGCTCTGCTGCGAGGTCATTCTGCAGACTAATCTGCTGCTCTCAGAGATCCAAGGCCGGCCCAGACTTGCCTTCCGTGGGGTGAGTATAAAGAGGACCATTGGAAGCTGGCAGCATTCATTTTAACATTAGACATTTAAAAAGCATTTGCTTGAAAAAAATTAGGATGCAAACTAAAATTTAGTGCATTCAAGTATTAGAGGGAAAAAAGGCATTTGTTGGGCACCTAGCACGTGCCAGGTGCTGTGCTGGAGGTGGAGGTGGGGAGTAAAAGCAAAGGTCACATACGTCTTCTCTGAGGGAGTCTACAGATCAGAAGGCTTCCAAGACATGACTCAATTAACCTAGACATTTGAGGTTCATAAATATTTTTTTCTTATTGAAAAGAAAAAGAGAACTGTGAGCCCCTTTGACCTTGTTGGTATAACCTTCAAAGATGAACTTAACTCAGACTTGCTCTCTGTGGTCTGAATCTGAGTTCTTTGCTGTTTGTACATTAAGGGATCAGTGGAAGGAAGGCACATTACAAATTCTCTAAGAACTGTTACTTAGAGACTGGCTTACTGTTTGTTTTGTATTTTAAAAGGAAGCAACCTTGCCAAGGAAAGCATGGACTTTTGCCTCCTGGCCTTTGCACATGCATTCCCTCAATCTGGAACACTCTTCTCTCTGTCCTTGGATCCCCCTGCTACGGTTAGAGAAGGTCTCCTACATCTGGGTTATGTAGTCCTCTGTGTCCTCTTAAACCATCTTGTATTTACCTTTGCTATAAAGAGCACTTACATTTCATTTTATCAATCTGTTTCATCATCACTACTACCTATAATACTAACTTACTAACCTAAGACTTACTGGGTTCTAACCAAAAATACACTTAACATACATTAATCACTTAATCCTTTCATTGCTATGAGGTGGGCACTATTACCATCACCAGTGTATACATGGGGAAACTGAGAGACACAGGAGTTAAGTGACTTGTGCAGGGTCATGTAGCTAGCACGTGCCATAGCTGGGATTCTAAGCCAGGCAGTCCAGCTCCAGAGGCCAAACCCTGAGGCGTGGTGCGTCTCCAGGGCCAGGGTGGTCTTGCCCATGGGTGTGTCCCAAGGCCAGTAATTTGCTTGGCACGTAGAAGGCATTAAGGTGTACTTGCCGGGAGAGTGGATGAAGTGCTTAGTCTCTTGGAACTTCCTGCCTGGTGACCCGGTCACAGAGAGCTATGATATGAGGTCAGAGGCAGAGAGTCCAGGAGAGCCACAGACCTGGGGCTGAGGGCCTGAGATGGCGGGAGACGCTCCTGCTGACTCAGAGCTGGGGGCTGACGCTCCTCCTCAGGAGACTAGGAGACAGTGACCAGACAGTGACCGTCCTCTCCAGTTGTGTCACTACAACCGAGATGTGTCTTGTTTTAAATCTTGAACTAGCCATCTAGATGACCTCAGTTTTAAAAGAAGTTTTATGTATTTGGTTTGTGGCAATGTATTAAAAACAAAACCAAAAATTATCTCTCAAGGCCAAAGGGTGAATTAAACTTGCAGAACCGTCTGCCCAGAGGCATTTCAAAAGCACCAAGAAAGACCAGCTTTCTTTTTAAAAAGGATTTTGAGTCTAATGAGCTTGTATAGAGGAAGCGGTCAGGAGTCGCCCCAGTTCACAATGCCCCAGATGCTCGGAGGGGCAGAGTGTCAGCCGAGGTTGGCTGAGGAGCAGCGGGGGCAGACACACCTTTGCCTGCCCTGCAGCCGTTTCCTCCTGAGTGCCAGGGCCTGGCATTTACGAGAGCTGCTGAAGTTAACAAGTGTGTTAGGAGCACCCAGGCACGCATGTTCCGGTAAGCTTCAAGCTGTAGACTGGGTGCCTCACAGCATGGTCTGTGCTTGGTCTTGTCCCTGCTTCCTGAACCCCCTGGACTCCTTCCCAGCACGTGAGTTCCTCGCCTCTGCCTTCCCCTGGGCCCCTCCGGATTCTTCCCCTTTTCCACCGAGCCTTCCCAAGTAACTCTACTGCCCATGAATTTCCCAGTATTTGGAAGTGCTACAACATTTGTCGTTTGTAGTAAAATGGGAAAGGCAGTATTATGTGATAGTCTCCCCGCCAGGTGGTGGGGTTAAAGACCTGCTTCTGCCAAGTTCTTGAGCGTGCCACTCACCTTCTCTGAGCCTTCACACTATAGTTTCCACAGTATGGGGTTAAGAGAACTCGGTGAGGAATACATGTAGAGTACATGCCCTGTGCCAGGCTTGCAACATACCCTCCTGAGCCAATCCCACACAAAGGGCCCCAGAAGCCTCCCTTTACCTCTGGGCCCTCTCTGATCCTGACCGTGTCCCAGGAATGACTTTGGGGTTGGAGGTGATCTTGTCATCCAGCATGTACAGCAGATGCAGGGAAGCTGGGCAGGACGTGAAGCTACTAAGCTGGCATCTACCCTCCCTTGGGAGTCTCCCTTCCGGGCTGGAGAATAGAATGCGCTGGAGCAGCTTAATCACTGGCTTATTTATTAACAGAGCCAGGGACACTCTTGCTGAGGACCCTGACTTACATTTGGGGCATCAGTCTTTATTCACGCTATTGCCTGCCTCACTGTGATCCTTTGGTTTTATTTAAATATAGGAAACTGAAGCCAACCCAAATAAACAACAAGTTTTATTGGCACAGAGCTGGCCGTGGCATCTAGGGACATGCCCCTCAGTTCCAGGTGCCATCTATCCTCATGTATCCCGAGGGCACCCCCAGCTTCCTGGGACTTACCCCCCCACAAAGCAGCTGTAGGGATTTTTCATGAAATTAAGAAGTAACTATTCCAAAGGCCTCACTGTGAGTAAACAAAGGCTCACCAGGACAGAGGTAAGGCAGGTTCAAAGTCAGGAAGTTGAATTCGGGCAGCCTGATCTCAGGGCTATGCTGCAGGGCAGAAAGAAACAGCAGGTCTGCTATGGGGATTCCTGAGGTGAGGGTCTGCACTGCCGCCAGGAACAGGCCAGTGTTTGCATGGGGATTTTCACGTTTACAATTCTGAACTCTCAAGTTGTTTAGTCAAAAGGAGCTGAAACTATTGGCTGGTGAGTGGGGTGGCATGACAGGACCTGAATTCTAGGCTGTGGGATTAGGATTTTAGTCCTGACCATGATTCACAGGGAAATTCTTTTAAAAACATAAACACCATTGCACTGTGCGAGACATTTCTACGCTGTTAACAGTGCTGACAGTTACGAAGCACTTACCCTGAGCTAGGCAGGCCCTGTGCTGTATTTGACGGGTGTTTCATTTAATCTTCACAACAACCTGTCTAGGTAGGCCTTCAAGGTGGGCATTATATCCCCGCTCTGCAGATTCAAAACTGAGATACAGAGAGGTGAGAAACGGGCCCACAGTCAAATAACCAGGACGTGGCAGAATTGAGACCTAACCCGGTTGGTGTCCAAGCTTGTGCATTTAGTAGAAGGGAGGCAAAGGCCTCTCTCCTTTCCCCAAAGTTCAGCAAAATCAGTGGGAACAGCTGAGTTCCCTCTGCCTCATAACACAGGCAGCTGCCTCCTACCTCCGGCACCTGGGACCGGGGAGTGGCTTTGCCTCCCCAGTTGCCTCGGGGAGGGAGGTTCAGGCCGATGAGGTAGTGCAGCCCCACGGGGCGGCTATTGCCCGGTCTTGGTAGAAATGAGGTCTGAGCAAAACTTGTGCCATGGGACGTGGGGTATGATGGGGAAAGGGCCTATCAAAGGAAAGGTACCAGACTGGTCTAGATTTGCTTGTTTGTACGAAGTACCAATAGCAAGGGCCGTGTTGGGAGTTTTGCTCTGTGACCCACCCAGACTGAACGGCTCCTGCACGGAGAGTTTGTTTTAGGCGGGAGGATCTGGGCTGGGCCCTGTTCAGGAATGAGGTCAGGATTGGGTGGAGTCCAAATGATGCACTTTTCAGATTGGTCAGCTTCTCTCCTACCCCCCTCCCAGGATCTCGGCCAGCTCCTGAGCCAGCTCTTTACTTTATAGGCCTCGGGACCAACAGGACCGACAAGTACAGGGATTTTCTGCCCAAAGTCACAGCAGTTCCGGATCGGGTCAGAACTAGAACCGCATTCCCTGAGCACACTTTCCTCTGCTCTGCCGGTCCTTACACTCCTCTGTTCTTGGTAAATTGACACATCGAGAACTTTCTGTGAAAGGCCTGCAGTCGCAGTACCTCTACTGGCATGTGACTCTTTTTGTGTCAAAGTTTCTGTTCTAGGAAGAGACACTTCAGTAAGTGCAGTCATTTGCTGGAGTCCTGCCACCATCTTTCCCTCAGCAACTGTGAGGAGCTTGTTGGTGAGCAGGGAGAGCTGGGTGGCACCTGACTTCAGGATGCCTGAGGGTTAGTCCAGGCCAGCAGGTTACTCCGACAGCCAATGTGGATGGAGCCTCATGCCTAGAACTGGAGGCTACTATGTCAGTAGTAGAAAGAAAGCTACCAGTCTGGCAGGGGCCGTGGTCATGTAATCAGGCAACCATTCTACTGAGTGGTAATGTTTCAGAGGATGTTGACTCAGGGTGTTTCGGGAGCAGAGAGTATCTCACCCAGTGGGGGGCCCAGGGTGAACTACCTACCACCTCTCTGCAGAGGGTAATAATGCAGCTGGGAATGGAAGAATGAGCAAGGGGCCGAGGAGGGCTTCTAGGTCAGGGAGGTGATACTTTGGGGACCACACCTCATTTAGTGTCTGGAGCAAGAGCTGGAAGAGAGGAGAGATGACGCTGGTAAGGAAGGTAGGGGACAGGCCTTATGAATCATGATAAAGAAATTGGACATTTTAGTGAAAGCAGTGAGGCAAGAGACCTCAATTCTATCTCTGGCTTGTGATAGAATCTGGACTAAGCGTGGGAGTGAGAAACCCTTTGAACCCTGCGGTGACTGGCCACAAAAGAAGGTGTTTTTTAAGAACTCTGGAGGCAGAACAAGTCAGGGCTTCTATGCCAGGGATAATAACTAACCCTGGCACTTGATGCAGGTCACCAAACCAGCTTTTGCCGTTGGACATGGTTCAGTTCTAGATACCGGGCCAGGGAAGCCTTGCACATCCCACCGCTCTGGGCTTTATTCCCCGTCACAGGTTGCACTAGATGACGTCATGGTGGGTTCATGCTGCCAGTAGCCCACTGCAGAGAAGGGCACAATCCTTGAAAGCCAAATGTGATATCCTGTGCGTTTTTTGTTTGTTTTTCTAAATGGGACTATCTTCTTGTATGTTACTGTTATGAAAGTAATATCTGGTGCTTATAAAAAAAAAGTTAACCATCCCAGAAGTGTATACAGCAGAGAGTGGGGTTTCCTGCCTCCTCTTACAGCCCGATTTCCTTAAGAAAATCATTATCTTTCCAGACTGTGGTTAACATTGTAACATTTCAGAATATCTCGCCTGGCTTTAGTGCATTTGCATATCCTCAGGGGTGGAGAGAAGTTCATCTCCATGTCAATGGGTAATTACCTGGGCAACCGAAGGCGTGTCTGAACCTGAGAAGTTAAGGGGAGGGGCTGGCTGGCTTGCTTCCTTCAGAAGCAGGGAAGAGAGCCGGGGCTCGACTGCAGTTTGTAAGCACTAAACAGGTTTTAAACTTTATTTCTCCCTTTGATTTTGGTTTTTAGAGGTATTTTGCCCTGGGATTTCCTTTCCCCAGACTTACACAGACTTTAAAAAGAAATACATATATACGCGTCTCCACACATTTTCTGTTGCAGTATCACAAGTAAATACAGTCTCACTTCCTTAAAATGTCCTCTAGTTCTTTCTAAAAGTCCCCAAGAGGTGCCTCACATGTCTGTAAGCCTGTCTGTCAGTCATGGCTCCAAATAGCAACTTCTCTGTTCCCCTTCCCCCATACTTCTAGTATATCTGCGGCTCACAGAAGCTTGGTGAAGTTCACAGAAGACAAACACCGAAGTCCGTGCTATGGGTGCTGTCGCCAAGGTTTCCAATTCTTGGTTGGCAGAATTGGGATGTTGAGCTTTAGGCATAGGTGGGGAAAGGACCATCTGCTCGCTGCGTGTCAACTTCCCTTTGTTATCAGGGCCCCCAAGGCTGCTCTGCTTAGATCCTGAGTCTTGAGACATCTCTCCTGAATGATCCTATTCGCTTCTGTTGGTAATGCCTTTTGTAGGGGCCTCAAATTCAGTCTGGGAATCAAGTGGGAGGGGAGACAGTTTTCTCTCTCATTGTTCTTTTCCCTTTTCTTTGCTTCTGCCCACCTTCACAAAGAAATCTCTTCTATATGTCTTCTGTCTTCAAAGAGTTTATGTTAATTTGCAGAAGCTCTTTATATATTATGACTATTAACCTTTTTATCTGTATTGAAAATCTTTGTATCCGTTTATCTTTAACATTCTTAAGTCTTATCCTTTGTTCTTAAGAAGGTTCAAAATTAGTCAAAGCCACCTGATTTTTCCTTTATTACTTCTGTGTTTCTGTTCTGCTTATAAAGATTCTTGCTCCCCAAGATTACATAATATTCTTTTCTAATAATATGGGAGTTGTGTATTTAAGTTAAATGCTTTCATCTATCTGGAATTTGTTCTTGTGAATTTTGTGTGGAAAGTGGAATTTCTTTAAAATTCTCCATTGAGTTGGGTGTAGAAACTAAAAGTTAAGAGAAGAGATGAACTGGGTGACTCTGCTGGTTCTTGGATGCCCTGAGTAGGGAAAGTGTGTTGGCTGAAATCACAGAATACTGACTCCTGGGAGCTTGGGGTTCCATGTGCTTCCTACTGAGAATGACTCTCAAGCCATGTGTCTTTAGAGCCAGCCTTTCCCATGTGATTTTAGCCCAGACTTTGGAGGTTCAGAGAGAGGTGTTTAGGGTAGCATTTGTTGCACATGGGGGCAAGCTGAAGGATCGCTGTGGACCATAAGGATTGAATTTCAGAGAGGGCCAGGACTCTCCTGTTCACCCTGGTGGAGCAGGCAAGTATACATGAGTTCTGAGCTACTCTAAGAACCTAAGATCTGCTATGCCTCCTGACCAATATCATCAATGATTGTACCTCCAGGTACAAGCCTGGCACTTGTTGGGACCTCAAAATATTTATTTGTTGAATTGTTAGAAAGCCATTAAGAAGTAGTGATGTCCATGAAGATAATGATCAAAATAGGAGAATTTTAATGGCAATTCTGAAGTGGGGGAGATGACATCCCTCCATTCATTCATTCATGCATTCATTCAGCAAATAGTTGAGTGCCTATTATGTACCAGGCACTTATCTAGGAGCATAACTATGTCATTTAACAACACCAACCAATTCTCTGATTCTCGAGCTCCAATTGGGTGTCCAACAATTCAACTCAATTCTGACACTAACTGTCAGGACTCCACAGGTGAAGAGTTCAGTCCCACAAGACTGCCCCACTTTAGATGCCAGCCACAAATGTGGTCCCTAGGGTACCCACACTTCTGACTACAAAACTAGGTGTTCCCATAATTGCCCTACCCCTCAGGTTTGATAATTTGCTAGAATGTCACACAGAACCCAGGAACTCCTACTTATGACCACAGTTTATTATAAAGGATATAAATGAAAAGCTAGATGAAGAGGTACATAGCATGAAGTCTGGAAAGTTCTGAAGTGCAGGAGCTTCTTCTCTCCTGGTGGAATTGGTGTGCACATCTCCCAGTATGTGATTTTATTCAACAGGCTGGAAGCTCCTAGAACCCTGCTGTTTAGAGTATTTATATGGGGTTTCATTACATAGGCACGATTGATTACTTTATTGGCCATTGGTGATTGAACTCAATTTATAGCCCTTCTCCCCTCTTTGGAAGTTGAGGGTGGGGCTGAAAGTTCTAATCCTCTAATCACATGGTTGTTTTCTCTGGTGAACAGCCCCATTATGAAGTTATCTAGGACCCAACCACCAGTCACCTCATTAAAATAAGTTCAACTATGGTCAGAAGGAAGTCTATTATGAATAAAAAAAGACATCCTATCACTCAGGAAATTCCAAGGCTCTCAGGAGCTCCATGCCAGGAACTGGGAACAAAGGCCAAATATGTATATATTTTCTTATACCACAATAAGATATATGCCCCTGTGGTGCTTGCAGTCTGGTGGGAGAAAAACACAATAAAAATAGACATAATAAATGATATGATATGTTAGAAGATGATAAATGCTATGGGGAAAAAAAGGCAAAGCAGAGTAAGGATCATTGGGAGTGCAAGTGTTATAATTTTCTATGTGTTTCAGGTGAGAACTAATATAGTTTTGGACCAGAACTCAGGTACTGTGGCTGGTGCTGAATGGAATCATTAAAAGAAGGGATGTGGAGGGCACAATAAGAAATAAAGCATATGACAAACAAATTTCCTTGCTTCATTCTTCTTCTAATAATGAGTTAAGTGTTATTTTGGTTGTTTAGTATTAGATGACAAGGGTAATGTCCGCACTAATTGTGAACCAGGTTTGGAGTTAATTTGAAGCAAGATTAAAATAAAATTCTGACAAAAAGATCCAGTGTACTAATGTGATATTGCAGTCATGTGGTCTGCTGGGAGAGCTGAGGACAAACAGGACATTAGATAGGAGTTGAAGGAGTCCTATTAGAAATATGGTCTATGAGGCTGGCACTGAAGACCTAGAATCACCATGTTTATCTTTTCTTCCCCCTTTCACAGAGCTGGATGTTGACATTCTTGAGATGTCGCACTCTTTGTTTTGTAGGGAGAAGCTTCAAACAAACCCTGGGTTCTTCAAAACATGTACATTCCTCAGATAGCTGTGTTACAGTCTTCTTGAAGTGACTGAAACACCAACCATCTAAACAGACTTAGAACTGAGGGTAGCTTTAGAAGGCATTCAGTCATCTCCTTCAACTCCTCATTTTATAGATGAAGGAATTGCTCAAAGTTATTGCAGAGAATTAATGGGAATCAGGTCTCCTTATGTGCTATTTTCCCCACCATATTGTGCATAATCTCATGCTTAGAATTTGGAATGACTATGTTTTTTTGTGAATAAATATTTAGGAGTGACTATCTTCTCTAAGGACTTTGCCCCTCGTAGGGCTAAGTCCTGACAGCCATGTTTCTACCAGGTAACCCTGCTCTGTAACTAACTGGATCATTTGGAACCAATCAACTCTCATCCTAAGATTTTGCCTTGAGTCCTGGAGCTGGGAATTGACTTGTGTAAGTTGCCTAAGCCACAGAGGGAAGGTCTTTAGATTCCCTTACTCAGGTCCTTTAAGCTGCCTTGTCCTAATTCTTGGATTTCAACCTTACAATAAATGCTTGTTTTGTTCATGCTAACTTAACACAATGAAAACAGGCATAATAAATGATATGATATGTTAGAAGGTGATAAATGCTATGGGGAAAAAAAAGGCGGAACAGAGTAAGGATCATCGGGAGTGCAAATGTGTTACAATTTTAAATGTTTCAGGTGAGAACTAATTTAGTTTTAGACCAGAACTCAGGTACTGTGGCTGGTGCTGAATGGACTCATAAAAAGAAGGGACACGGAGGGCACAATAAGAAATAAAGCATATGGTTTAAACAAATATCCTTGCTTCATTCTTCTTTTTCTAATAATGAGTTAAGTTGTTTTGGTTGTTTAGTATTAGACATTAGTATTTATTATTAGGGTAATTGTGAACCCGGTTCACAATTAGTGCTGAAAGTACTCTTGTCCTCTAAACAACTAAAATAGAACTTAACTCATTATTAGAAGAAGAATTTGTTTCTGTAATTTGTGGTTAAGGAAGTCTTAGAAACTGAGAAGCTGAAGACAAGCACACCAGTTGCTTCCAGGTCTGAATTTTATTTCAGATCCTGACTTAAACGGGCTTGTTCTCAAGGAACTGATGTCCTAGTAAGTTCTGTGAAGAGTCTTGACTTGTGTATAAATAATGGTTACGTACAATAGTGTGAAGAGCGCCCTAGTTGAGTGTCCCAGAAGGCAGACCCCTTGCAGAAGTGACCTCAATTCCTTCACCTGTAAAGAAGGGATAATACCTTCATCGTGATATGAGGAAGAGTACATTGCATTAAATGAAATGAAACGAGGTAACGGGTAACATATGGGTGTCAAGAGAAACTGGCTTGGATTCAAATCCTAGTGCTGTCTCTCCATAGCTGTTCCAGCTTGGTAGATCATTCAGTCTCCCAGAGCTTGGGTGGCCTTATCTAAAAAGGTAGGGGTAAGAATAACTACTTCACAGGATTATGTTGAAAGCTCTGGGCTCATAATAGGAACTTGACGAATGTTAGCGGCCCTCCCATTCCCACTGTGTGTGTTGTCAGCCTTCTCTGCCGCGGGTGGGTTAGGAAGGCACAGCCCTCGCCACGTGATTATTACAGCTTGCGGAAGTGGGAGTTTATAAACTGAGAGGACAGTTTGAGATGGAAAGGCCAGCCCAACCTGTCTGATATACACTCTCTGAGAGAAACCACCCTGGGGCACATAAAATCTTTGGTATGGCTGTTAAGATGAAGGGCAGCCCCGCTGTGTGGATGTGTGTAAATACTGATTTCCTGAAATTCACTTTTGTCATTTGGTGTCTGAAAACCTGTTGTCTGTTTCCGAGTAGTGTCCCTGAGCTGAGGGCACTTGCGAAAGGTAGGAGCCTGGCAGTGGGGCCCCCGCCTTCTGATTCTAGCCTTAGTTTAAATATGCAAGGGGGACATCTTTAGTCAGAAGGACACACAAGACCATTAAGTAGACTTTTCATTATAAGTTTTACTTACACCAGGTGGAAATTCTTGACCGTAAGATCAAGAAACAGCTGTGTCTTCTGTAAGGAAACAAACTTATGTATCATAGGAAAGAATAGGGGGACTGGGGCAGACAGAGCTGGGTGAACCCCAACTCTTCTATTTACCAGTTTTATGATCTTGCACCTTTCTGAGCCCCAGCTTAATCATCTTAATAAAAGTTGGGATAATAATATTTAGAATTAAATGACATAAATTTCTTGTATGTGAAAGTGCCTGACGTGTATTTCCTTACTTTTAGCAAAATAGCTGTAAAATGACACAAACATCATTTTGAAGACTACTTATAGTTTTACTTTAATTAAAATAAACCAAGTCCTACATCTTAAATCTTAAAGTTCTCTCAAGGTTTCAGGTATCTTTATTCCAGATCAAAATGGATGGTGGCAGTGCCGGCTGGGCTGGTCCCAAAGTACTGTCCCCAGGCATCCTGGACCCCTTGGCCTCTGCACCAAGGTGTATGGACTCTTGGCTGGGTCTCACTAAAGCCAACCACTCAACTCCTCATGTTAGTGAATTATAATGACTTTATTACTTTATTTAGTTCTGTAACTAGAATAGTATTCTTGACAGCCCTCTTTTCAAGATTTAATCATAGTATCGAAGGTTGATACAAATGATCAACTCTATAAATGCATTGTTAATTTTAAATATTTTTGATACCTGTGTTGAAATGTCTCCAACTAATGAGATCAGGTTGATGTTCCTTAGAGTTTTTAGGTTATTGATTACATACTCCCAAATGTCTTTAGATCACACATGCGAATGACATTTAAATGTTTACGTCCTAGAAACCCAAGCTGACATAAGAAAGCTAAAATATTTGAGTTAGTTCTCCTCCTGTAGCTGTTTTAAATGGAATCATCTCCTAATGGCTGAACATAATCACTTCTACTTTTTTCCTCTAAATCTTGGAATCTTGGTGTCCTGCCAGATAGTCAATGAAGTTTAGTCCCCAAAAACACCAGTCAGGATTTAGCCAGCGAAAAGGTAATCCTGCTAAGCATAAACTGAAAAAATTATCTGGGGAGTGTCCAGGAAGTAAATGTGTCAGTTTAGAGGAAGGAACTGGGTGGCTGTAGGGCTGGGCTATCAGCACATTGGCTGGGCAGGGGTGCTGAAAGGGAGGACCCGCCTCTTCTTAGACAGCCTCTCTCTTGGTCATTTCAGACCTGCTTATCCAAGTAGCTGCTTGGTGTAGGGAGTCAGAAAAAAGCTCTAGACATGGATCTTGCCCTCTTGGTAGAATGTGAAACAAACTGTTCCTGACCGTAGCGTTGTGCAGCTTTGGGAGAGGTGTGATTTTTGCTGTGGAAGAGGATGGGAAGATGGGACAGGCTCTGAAGGTTCACAGGGTCTGGATCCCGGGTGGGCATGGGTGGTGAGCACCAAGGTAGGGTGAACATCACTTAGTCTTCTGTGCTGGCAGCCAGCATCAGTTGGCATGGATTTCTTACCAGGCTCAGAATCACTAGGATACAAGAAGGCAATTTCTGCAGAAATCCAGCTCAATTGATAAGGCAGTTCCAAGAAATGGATGGGCTTATCAATGCGTTCATTACCACTGGCTGCAGGAAACTAGACTGCATTAATCAGGGCAGGTTGCGTTCTCTGAGACGATATAACTGGCACTCCAAGGGTAAGTAGCCAACATGGCCTGCACCCAAATTCCCCCCGGGCCTTTGTTCACTGAACGAGCACAGCTTCTGTCCTGTCGGGAGCTCCTGCAGCCCCAACTATACCTGACGTGGGGCTGCACCAGGCTCCAGCGCCAGCAGAACCCGTGTCCACCAGAATCCAGAAGCCTGTCAGTGGGCCTGGCTTTCATGCTTCCACAGCCAGCACCCCTCTTTGCCCTGGGTTTTGGGCTACCCAAGGCCCAAGGCAAAACAGTCCTGGAGCACACGGGCTCAACCTCAGCAGCCTCTCTTCCCAGGAGACTGTCTCTTTCAGAGCCAACTTTGAACTTTGCAGCCCCTGGGCAAAGAAGGTTCCTGGAGGATTACCGAAGGATTAGGGGGCTGTGCTGACTGGTGCGTATGGGTATTTCTGCCAGAGTGATTTTTCTGAAACAGATCTGATCACACCACCTCTCTATGGCTCCATGTCCCTTACAGCTGTATTTGGGAGAAGTGTCCCCCATTTCTGCCTAAAATCCAGCCAGTGGAGGGAGTGATTATTAAAGTGCAGATTCCTGGGTCCACTCCTGACCTGTTGAATCTGAATTCTGGGTGCAGGTTTCAGTACCCACGGTTAAAACAAGCTCCCCCGCTGATTATTATGTATGCTGAAGTTTGAGAATCAAAGCACATTACAGGATAAAGCCAAACTGCTTAGCTTAGAGCACAAGGCCCAGCAGGATGTGGATCTGCCCATCTCTAGCTTGTCATCCCTGCTGGGAGCACTTGTCCACCCCATACCCCTGCCTCTAGCCAGACCGATGCCACTCACAGAATCAGGGAAATTAGGGTCCGGCTTAGAACTCCCTCCCTCCCATTTGCCCCCTCTTCACGTCCCCTTGTGATTCTCATTCTTTGAACCATGAGCCCAGCCTGCATCTCCTTGGGACCAGGCAGGCCTCTTCTACCCACCTCCTGACGGTCCTCATGTCGAATCATGACTTTGGGTCCTTGTGTGACTCCCTAGTGGACGATAGGCTCCCAGAGAATGGGGAATGTGTCTTGTTCCTGGTTTCCCAGTGTTTCCTGACCCTTAGTAGAGTCTCAGAAACAGTGGAAATTAGTCAAGTTCTCAAGTCAGAGGCACCAGAGCCTTGGGTCTAGTCAGGTTGATTACATCTTCTTAACAAAACCCAAATAGTGGCTGTGGTATTTATTTTAAATTTATTTAAAGTCTCCTAAAGACAACCAAGGGATTAATAAAGAAGGGATTAAGCCCAGACAGTGGGATTAACCTCGTACACTATAGTAGAGATTGTTAGGCGTGATGTACACAACAGATTACAAATGGCGGCACGGTCACCGGTCACCATGTGGCTCTGTCCTGACTGCAAAACCACACTCACAGACCTGGGGTTGGGCTGGTGGAAATCTGGGTCGGTGGGCTACGGCTGGGAGGTGGGGCACCAAGATAGGTTCTAGCCCAGGACCTCCAAGGAGAAAGGAGTCAGAGGTCTGGGTCAGCACTGGCAGGCGTGCCGAGGTTGGCACATCTAAGATGCAACAACCTCCCCAAGTCCTGAAGGGAGTGTGGTAGGGGCCACGCACACCACCACCACCAAGAGTCAGGAGCCAGACAGACACCGGGCCCAAAACCATGGAGAGTTTGGAAGAGGCGGGCTACCGCTGTTCTCCAAACTCTTGGGACAATGTGGCAGGCCTCCGTGATGAGGTTTTACAGTGAAGGCCTTGTTCTGGGTGGACTGAAAAGTAGTTGTGGACCCTGTGAGTGTGTTCATGGGAACATGACCCCTTTGGTAGGTTGAGCGTCTGGGCCCAGTGGTCAGGAAACCCTTGATAACATTCTTAACAGCCTACCCGCTCTCTCTCCATCCTAAACAACAGACATTTATTTCTCATGATTTGGGTACTGGAGGTCTGAGATTAGGGTGCTAGCGTGGTAGGATTTTAGTGAGAGCGCCCTTCTGGGTCACAGACTGCTGACTTCTCATGGCATCCTCGCATGGCTGACAGCAGAGGCAGAGAGGAAGCAAGCTCTCTTGTTCCAGCCGCCTCTCTCTGACTCTGCCAATGACCGTGGCTTTTGTGGTTTTAGAAAAGGCCACCAGCCCTCCTTCTGTTCTGCCGACCACAAATTGCCCCGCTTCATCTCTTGCCCCCCAGATGCAGTCAGATCATGAAATGGTGGGCCTGTGAGTCTGCTTGTTTCTAACTTCCTTAGCACTTTGCAGCCCTGAGCCTTTTTCCTTCTGGAGATAGAAGGCTGCAGGTCTCTAAACACCTTTCCCTTGGCCGGCCTTTTTCCGCCTTAGCCTGGCAGAAAGCTCGTGTCCGGGCGCCCGGCCTCGGGGGCTGTCAGCTCCAGAGCATTTATTACAAACGTCTCACCACTCATGCTTCTTTTACTTTTTACAATCCTTTTGTCTTCTTATTTTCAGTTTGTCCAGTAGCTGCCATTCTTTTCACTTCATCAAAAAGCTGAATGAAAGAAACAACGTTGGTTTATCGTATTTCCTGTGGAACCATTGCTGTCGGGCAGTATTGTGAAGGCCAGTTGCCTCTAGGTCCCCCAGCCTCTGTCCTGGGCCCTGGTGCCCCCTGCTTGGCTATGTACGCGGCCTTGGGTGTGTGCCTGCCTCCAGGTGGTGTACGGCCACCCCCGGTCTCTCTGCCCTGGTTTAGCATTGTTTCAAATCCCTTCTCCGTTCTATCCTGCTGTTCCTTATAAGTGTTTTAGGCACTGTAAAATATTCCATTCCTTCCTTCCAGCTCTTTGGTGGTAGTTGTAGAAATACAGTGCTTTCAGGAAGAAGGTCTGACAAGCATATGCATGCAGTTTTGGCGTTGCTTGACACCAGTCTGTTTCTGGGCTGTTCCTTTAATTAAAAGGGGAGAAGGTGCGAGCGTGGGCTGAAGACCGGACTAGGGCCGTCAAGACTTGAACATGATCCTGGCTCTGACATTACATCTCCCTCTGGTCTTGTGCAAGTTCCTTATTCATCTCTTTTTTAATTCTTTTAATGAAAAGTCCAGGCTGTTTCTTGGGGACAGGCTGAATACTGTTAAAAATGCTAATTATTGAAAACACCTTCTCAGATCCCTTCTCAGCTCCACAGCTGTATCCTTTGGAAAATCTCAAATTTCTTTACACAAGGCAGAGGGTCAGATACTCCGGCTTCCCTCTGCCTGGGCACTTTCGGATAGCTGGCCTGTTTGTCATGGAATTAGGAATATCAGGCATGGACAGTCATTAATGGTAGCTAACTCCTGAGCGACTTCAAGTAGAACGGAGCTATGAGAGCCGAGGCCTGTGGCCAAAGACGTGTATGTGTGTGCACCCCTGAGGTGGGCCCTGTGCTGTGTAATGTACCATCGGGTTCTTGATCCCTGGTGAGTCGCTGGTTGGATTTGGGCCTAACATGCTTTGGTAGCTGTTCGCAGCCTTGCTAGGAACGGGAGGACTCTATGGACTTCACGTCCTGCTTGATAAACAAGTCTCCTTCCCTGGTCCATCTGAACAGCCCAGCTGGTTTTCAGGTCCAGTGGTCTTGCTTCCTGTATTGCCTAGAGAAGAGTTCTGAAGGGCTAATGAAGAGCAGGCTGCTGAGCTCATGGCAGCTCACCCCAGGCTTGCAGGACGGATTCTGGGTACCCCTGAGGACACCCACAATTCTACACAAGGGTTTCCAGGCTTGCTTTGTTGAGGAACATTAACATCTTAAACAGCTGGGGGAGGGTGTGTACTTCTCCACCTGGGATGGAGAGCAGTTTACTTCACCTCTAAGGCGAGCTCCTTCCCTGGGGCTCTGGGGCTAGCCCAGGGCCAGCGGCTGCCAGTGCACGGAGCTTAGGGGCCTGTTATGGCACTGGGTTCAGACTAGAAGGGCTTATTTTTGGCTGTTGGACGAATCAAAAATATTTCTCTTACATTACTTCAGTGAACCAAGCTAGGCTGCTGTAACCAAGATGCACACCGATTTGAGCCACTAATGGCATGGAGGGAGTGTGCTGCATCGCTGGGCAGCTCGGTTACACGCACACACTCATGGATTCAGAGCCTATCTTGTGGCTCTGCCATCCAGAGTCCTTGAGGTTGTTCCCATGGTTGAAGCTGGGTTACTACACAACCAAATTCCAGAAGACAGAGTCGGGGATGAGACCATGGAGGGACAATCCTGCTTCAGTCATGCACAGAGCATTTCTACTCTATTCTGTCAAAGGGAAGTTAATGACAAAGCCATGCTTTATTACAAGGTTTGAGGAATGCAGTTTCTGCCTGGGCAACCATGTGCCAGGTCATCGCTCTGTCATTATGGAAGAAGAGGAGAATGAATTTTGTGGTATAACTAGCAGATTCCCCACATATGGTCCTTTATCTATCTATCAATCATCTATCTATCTATCTATCTATATCTACCTATCTATTGATTATCTATGTTAAGTGCCTCATTTATTTATTTTTATTCAAGTTATTTAAACAAAAACAGAAACAATTCACCCATTTCCCCTACCATTCTTTATCCCCCACCTCTGGCAACTACCATCTGTTCTCTGTGTCACTGAGCTTGGTATTTATTTATTTATTTATAGATTCCACATATAAGAGAAATCACATAGCATTTGCCTTTCTTTGTCTGACTTCTTTCACTTAGCATAATGCCCTTGACGTCTATCCATGTTGTTGGAAATAGCAAGATTTAATTCTTTTTATGGCTGAAAAATATTCCATTATACATACAATTCCTTTATCCAGTCATTTACTGGTGGGCACTTAGGTTGTTTCTGTATCTTGGATATTGTAAATAATGTTGCAGCCAACATGAGGATACAGATATCTTTCTGAGTTAGTATTTTCATTTTCTTTGGGTTAAATACCCAGAAGTGGAATTTCTGGATCGTATGGTAGTTCCAGTTTTACTTTTTTGAGTAACTGCCTATTGTTTTCCATTGTAGCTGCACCCATTTACATTCCTACCAACAGTGCACAAAGTTTCCCGTTTCCCCACATCCTCACTAACACTTGGCATTTCTTTTCTTTTTGATAATAGCCATTCTAACAGGTGTGGGCGGTAGCTCATTGTGATTTTGATTTTCATTTCCCCAACAATTAATGATGTAGAGCATCTTTTCATGTACCAGTTGGCTCTCTTTATGTCTTCTTTGGAAGATGTCTATTCAGATCTTCCACCTATTATATTATTGGATTGTTTGTTTCTGCTGTTGAGTTGTATGAGTTCTTTGTATATTTTGGGTATTACTCCTTTATCAGGTATTTGATTTGCAAATATTTTCTCCCATTCAGTACGTTTCCTTTTCATTTTGTTGATGGTTTTCTTTGCTGTGTAGAAGGGCTTTTCATTTGATGTAGTCCTACTTGCTTATTTTTGCTTTTGTTGCTTTTGCTTTTGATATCAGATTAAAAAAATAATTGTCAGGACTTACACAAAAGAGCTTACTGCCTATGTTTCTTCTAGGAGTCTTATGGTTTCAGGTCTTATATTTAGGTCTTTAATTCATTTTGAGTTAAATTTTATGTATGGTGTAAGTGGTCTAGTTTCATTCTTTTCCATGTGGCTATCCAGTTTTCCCAATACTGTTTATTGAAGAGATGATCTTGTCCTCATTGTATTTCTTGGCTCCTTTGTTGTAAATTAATTAACTGTATCTGTGGGTTTATTTCTGGGCTTCCTATTTCTGGTGCTTTGTAATATAGTTTGAAACCAGGCAGTGTGATGCCACAGGCTTTATTCTTCTTTCTCAAGATTTCTTTGGTTATTCAGGGTCTTTTATGGTTCCATAAAAATTTTAGGATTGTTTGTTCTACTTCTGTGAAAAATGTCATTGGGATTTTGATAAGGATTGCATTAAATCTGCACATTTCTTTCGGTAGTATGGAAGTTATACTGATATTAATTTTTCCAATCCATGAGTACAGAATATCCATTTATTTGTGTCTTCTTCAGTATCTTTCATATTTTCTTGTAATTTCAAGATATAGGTCTTTCACCTCTTCAGTTAAATTTATTCCTAGATGTTTTATTCTTTTTGATGTAATGGTAAATGAGATTGTTTTCTTAATTTCTCTTTCTGATAGTTCATTATTAGTGTATTGAAATACAGAAAATTTTTGTGTATTTTTACCTGCAATGTTATCCTGCAATTTTTATCCTGCAATTTTACTGAATTCATTTATTAGTTCTAAGAGTTTTTTTATGGTATCTTTAGTTTCTGTTTATAATATTATATATGCAAATAATGACATTTTTACTTCTTCCTTTCCAATTTGGATGCCTTTATATATTTTTCTTTTCTAATTGCTCTGTCTAGGACCTCCAATACTGTGTTGAATAAATGTGGTAAGAGTGGTCATCCTTGTCTGGTTCCTGATCTTATAGAAAAAACTTATGGCTTTTTAACCATTGAGTATGATGTGAGCTGTGGGCTTGTCATATACAGCCTTTATCATGTTGAGGTACATTCCTTCACCTGTTTTGTTGAGAGGGTTTTTTTTTATCATAAATGGATGTTGAATTTTGACAAATCCTTTTTCTGCATCTATTGAGATGATTATTCAATTTTTATTCTTCATTTTGTTAATGTCATGTTGACTGGTGAATATTGAACCATCCTTGCATCCCTGGAATAAATTCCACTGCATCATGGTGTATGATTCTTTTAATGTATTGTTGGATTCATTTTGCTAATATTTTGTTGAAGATTTTTGCACTTATGTTCATTAGGGACATTGGCTTATAATTTTATTTTCTTGTGGCATCCTTGTTTGGTTTGGGTACCAGGGTAATGCTAGCCTCATAAAGTAAATTTGGAAGAGGATCCTCCTCTTCTATTTTTTTCAAAGATTTTTGAGGAGGACTGTCATTAATTCTTTTTAGAATGCTTAGTAGAATTCACCAGTGAAGCCATCTGGTCCTGGATTTTGTTTGTTGGAAGGTTTTTGATTAATGACTCAATCTCCTTACTAGTTATTGGTCTGTTCAGATTTTCTATTTCATCATGAAATAGTCTTGGTTGGTTGTATGTTTCTAGGAATTATCCATTTCTTCTAAGCTGCCCAGTTTGTTGGCCTGTAACTGTTCACAGTAGTCTCTTATGATCCTTTGTATTTCTGTGGTATTAGTTCTAATATCCCTTTCAATTCTGATCTTATTTATTTGAGTCCTCTCTCTTTTTTTCTTGGTGAGTCTAACTAAAGATTTGTTAGTTTTGTTTTTCCAAAGAACTAGCTCTTAGTTACACTGAACATCTCTATAGTCTTTGAATCTCTATTTCATTTATTTCTGCTCTAATTTTATTTCTTTCCCTCTACTAAATTTATGTTTTGTTTGTTCTTATTTTTCCAGTTCTTTTGAGGTGTGAAGTTAGGTTGTTTGAGGCTTTTCTTGTTTATTGAAGTAGGCATTTATTGCTAAGAAGTTCTCTCTAAGAACTTCTTTTGTTGCCTCCTATAAGTTTGGTGTGTTCCATTTCCATTTCCATTTGTCTGAAAGTATTTTTTGATTTCTCTTTTAATTTCTTTTTTGACCCATTAGTTCATATCATGTCATTTAACTTCCACATATTTGTGGATTTTCCAGTGTTCTTCTTGTAATTAATTTCTAGTTTCATACCATGTCGTCAGAAAAGATACTTACTGGGGTTTCAATTTCTTAAATTTATTAAGACTTATTTTGTGGCCTACCATATGACCTTTCTTTGAAAATGTTCCATGGGCACTGCAGAAGAATGTATATTATGTTGCTTTTGGATGGAATGTTCAGTAAATATTTATTAAATCCATCCGGTCTAATGTGTCTTTAAGGTCAGTATTATATTATTGATTTTTTGTGTGGTTGATCTATCTATTGATGTCAGTGGGGCATTAAAGTCCCCTACTATTATTGCATTGCTGTCTATTTTTCCATTTAAGTTTGTTAATATTTGCTTTATATATTTAGTGTTGGTTTGATGCATAAGTATTTACAAATGTTATATATTCTTATTAGATTGATATGTTTATGTAATGCCATTCTTTGTCTTTTATTACAGGCTTGGTTTAAAGTCTATTTTGTCTGATATTATAGATATTCTATAACTATTCCAGCTTTCTCTTGGTTTCCATTTGCATGGAATATTTTTTTCCATCTCTTCACTTTCAGGCTGTGTGTGCTCTTACATCTAAAGTGAGTCTCTTGTAGGCAGTATATAGATAGGTCTTGTTTATTTTATCCATTCAGCCACTCTGTGTCTTTTGATTGGAGAATTTAGTCCATCTAAAGTAATTATTGATATGTATGTACTTATTACACTTTTGTTAATCTTTTTCTATTTTTGTAGTTCCTTTCTGTTTCTTTCTTCTTCTCTTGCTCCCTTTGTGATTTGGTGACTTTCTTTAGTGGTGTTCATATACTCCTTTTTTTCTCCTTTGAGTATTTACTATAGGTTTTGCTTTGTGGTTACCATGAGGCTTCCATATAACAACTTATATCTATTACATTCTATTTTAAGTTGATGACAATTTTTTGATCCCATTGTAAAAGTTAATATCATTACTGCCTCCATCCCCCACCATGTTTTATGTTTTGGATGTCACATTTTACATCTTTTTATCTTGTATATCTCTTAATTATTATAATCATAGTTTTTTTATACTACTTTTATCTTTTAACCTTCATACTAGCTTTATAAGTGACTAATCCACTACCTTTACTATATATTTGTGTTTCCAGTGAGACTTATTCTTTCATAAGTGTTCTGGTTACTAATTAGCACCCTTTCTTTTCAGCTTAAAGAAGTGCCTTTAACATTTCTTATGAAGTTGGCTTAGTAGTGATGAACTTCTTTAGTTTTTGCTTGTCTGGAAACCTCTTTATCCCTTCTACACTTCTGAATGGCAATTTTGCTGGGTAGAGTACTTGCTTGGAAGTTTTTTCTTTCAACACTTGGAATACATGGTGCTACTCCCTTCTGGCCTGCAAGTTTCTGTTGAAAGACATGCTGATAGTTTTATGGAGTTCCCTTGTACAAGCAAGTAATTTTTCTCTTGCTGATTTTAATATTCCTCCTTGTCTTTAACTTTTGACATTTTAATTATAATGTATCTTAGTGAGGGTCTCTTTGGGTTCTTTGGGACCTGTCAGTGTCCCAAAAGGGATGATCTTAGCACTTGATTCAGGCTGACTGGAACCCAGACCCTCAGACATCAGCTTTCAAAGTGTGCAAATAAATACAGTCCTGTGGGACCACAAGTGTAAGCCCCTCTGGCCATCCAGGTGATCTAGAGGTGTCTCCTGGGTGGCAGTAACAAAAATTGGGCCCTTGGATAAGTATATAAGCTCTTTTATGGGTGATACCAGTGAGCAAGGCGGAGGGAGAGCATCAAGATGGTGTCTGCAGCCTTAGAGCAGGTCTGTAGGCCACCAAGTGTATGTGACACCTGCAGCCTGCCCCTCAGATCAAAGTTCTAGGACAAGCAAAGAGGCCTCCGTCACAGAAAGAGAGATGTGCCTGAATCACTGTCTCTGCAGTGCCCTAGCGATGGTGGTTTCCCAGAACCACTCTTTAATTGCCACAGTCCCATGGAATTCTGGAATGCAAGTCCTTGTGCCCACGACAGTGAGGCAATCAAGGGGTGTGCCCCAGAAGGGAACCAAAAAATCTGGTGTACCAGACATGAAATGAGGTCCTTGGACATGAATAAAGCTCCCCTCCAGGAGACACTAGCAGTCTAGAGCATGGCACAAGGTGAGGGCAAAGACAGTACCCATCCTCCAAGGTCTCTGGAATGGATGGCAGTCAACCCCTAGATGTGTGTTTAATTAGAAGCCTGCCCCTCAGGCTGCAGTGAGGGTGATTAGCTAATAGGCCTCCTCCACCAAAAGGCTGAGCTCCTGGCTCTGTTCTCTCTTTCAGTGCCCTGGGGATGATGGCTGTTTAAGAACTCTTTGTCTGTTGTTTACAGTCCTGTGAGACCCATGAGCATAGGTACCAGTAGCCACAGAGCCAAGTGAGGGGTCCCCTGGCAGCAGTTGCAAATATCGAGGTGTCAGACAGGGTGTGCCTTCCTTTCTGGGCGACGCCAGTATTACAGTCCCATGGGCCCAGGTGAACAAGCTTCCCTGCCCTCTAGGCAATCAAGGGGCATCCTGGGTGCAGCCACACAAACTGGGGCACCAGAGGCAGGTAAAAGCTTCTTTCTGGAGATCCTGGTGCTCTGGAGCCCAGCAAAGGGAAAGCGCGAGCTTGGCACCCACCAGTCTCTGTTCCAAGAGAGTGTTCCTGCCGGCTCCTGGATGTGTGTGTTAAATTAGATGCCTGCCCCTCAGACCAACAAGCTTCCATATAGGCTGGTGAGCCGCCTCCGTTTTAAGTCTGGTCATGATTAGCTGCCTCTGAGCCAGACGCTGAGGCAGGTGAGTCTGACCACCTGGGCCCTTCACTTGGTGTTTCAGATCACTACGGTTTTAGCCTCAGGTTGTGAGTCCTATTGGTTTTCAGAAACAGATGTTTTGGGGGCTACCCTCTCAAGAGTATGTTTTAACAGGGTTTGTCAAACCAATGTGGGGTTTGAACCTTTTGCTTTTCAGGGAGAAGCTGTGCGTTTTGAGTTCCCTCCTAATTTGGGGTTGCCAAGCTGGGGATGGGGTTTACGGTGAGATTGTGTCCCAGCCTCTCTTACCTGCTTTGATGTGGTTTTCTTCTCACTTGTCCAACGTGTAGTCATCACGGCCAGGCTTTAGGGTTTTCAAGAGGAAATCGTTGCATACATTACTGTAGACTCGCCATGTGTGTGGGAGGAGGTGTGTTCAGGATCTTCCTTCCACGTTACTGACCTATAATCTGCCAAAGACTGAACTGTTCCGAACTGAATGACACCAGAGAAAGACATGCCGGTTAGATCTAACATGCGATCCTGAATTGGATCCTGTGCTCTAAAGGACAGGGTTAGGGTAGTCGTTGAAACTGGCATGGGGTCTGAGGGTTATATGGTGGTGATGTGACCATGATAATTCACTGATGTGAACGGTCATCCTGTGATCATGTGGGAGAAAGTATTTGTAAGAACTATACAAACCATTCAGGCGTAATGAAGCATCAGGTTGGCAGCTTTTTATCAAACGGTTAAAAAAAATTTCTTTCTGCCACACTTTTCTGTAAATTTGCGATTATTTCATAATTTTAAAATTGTTAAGTAAAAATGGCTTTTTATTTTTTTAAAAAGAGAAGTTTGATCTATTTGTATTTTATTTTTATGTGTGGTATGAGACATGACTGACTTAATTTTTTGCGTTTTCATGTAGATAATCTGTTAATGCTGAATACAAATTTTAAAAGTGAAACTTAGGGGGAAAGAGTCTAGGAAGAGGGAAGGGAATGACTAAAGACAGGGAGATGGGAAAATGCAGGCTTTTTGGGGGATTGGTTTGGCTACAAAAAGCACATGCCTAGGAATGGACAAAGAATAAAGCTAGAAGGGTAAACTGAGAACAGATCATGGAAGGTCATTAATACCAAAATGACGGTTTGTCCATAATTCTTAGGGTCATGGGAATCATTGAAGACTTGAGTAAGTGAATGATCCTCTGGGCGCACTTCCCTACCCCCCTGCATCCTGCTTGTCAGGGCTAAGCGGGCTTCTTCTGGGCTCCTGTAATTCATTCATATTCCTTATCCCCCTCTGCTTGTTTTCCCCTCTCCCCTCTATCTTATAGTCTGTTCAGGCTGCTATAATAGAATACCACACACTGGGTGGCTTATAAACAACAGGAACTTATTTCTTACAGTTCTGGAAGCTGAAAGTACAAGGTCAAAGTGCCGGCAGGTTTAATGTATAGTGAGGATTCACTTCCTTGTTCATCGATGGCTATCTTTTTGCTGTAACCACACAGGGCAGAAGGGGCAAGGGAGCTCTCTGGGGTCTCTATTACAAGGGCATTAATCCCATTCATGAGGGGTCCACCCTCATGACCTAATACCGTCCAAAGTCCCTGCCTTCAAATGCCACCACAGTGAGAGTTGGATTTCATCAAATGAATTTTGGGGGCATGTAAACATTCAGTCCATAGCACCCTCTCCCTACTGTAGTGACCTGACCTCTTCTGGGGACAGCTTCCCAGCCAGAGTGGTCGTGGGGCTTTTTTCTTGTATCCTGGTGATTAGCACAGTGCCTGGTAAAAAATAGCTGCTCAGTAATGATTACTGAACAGAATTCAAGAGCTTAATTTTAAGAAGCAGATGTAGTGTCTGTGGATGTGAGAGAGGACAGGCCAGCCCAGTTAGGAGCTGGCACATCATCTTGGCAAAAAGGAGTAAGTAGCAAAGAAAGGACAGTGAAAAGGCCAAACAAGAGGGGCAGGAATGACCTGGTGATGTGGGAAGCCGCATCTTGGCACCTGGTCACATGTGGAGGGTGAAGGAAGAGGTACAGGAGGCTTCTGAGATTTTGAGCCTTAGGCCTGGGAGAAAGTCATGTCTGTAGAGAAACAGGAAAACTAATCAGTTCAGAATCTCAGGGAGTAATGACATTAAAATAACAGAAAGTGCAAGATTGCTTTATAATTGATTAGCATTCTGTAGTTCTAGAAGCTCACGTCCTTACAGTGGCAAATACCAGTGGTTAATCCAAAAAAGGGAAACCTTCTCCAAAGTGGGGACTAAAAGTAAATGTGCACTTCATAGATCTTCCTTGAAATTTTTGCCCAAGAGATTTAAAAACCAATCAACCTGCAGACCGTGCTGTTTGGTTTCTATAGAGCTTGTTAGACAGTCAGCTGAGGAAACAAACATGAATGTTTAGAGCCAGGACTTCAGACAGCTGCTGGTTTAGGTAGGAATTGATGCTATGTCCGTAAACTGCCTTGTCTGAGATGTGGTGAATGTGGGGCAGGTGAAACCCCAGGCTCAGCTACCCATTCCCGGAGGCTGGCTGCTGTTGGTTGGCATCACTAAAGATCAACCTGTACGCTGGGGCGTCAGTCAAGATTGGAAATCTAAAATCGTAATTTCTGAGCTTGAAAATCATCTCCATTCTCCATCCTTAGACTTGTCATTGAGCATCTCCTGTCCCACTGAACTAGAGTTATTTGAAGTCCCTATTAAAAAACAGAGGAAAGGAGACAAGTGGTTTGCAGGTCCCTCAACGGCCCCCAGAGCTGCTTCTGTGTCATTCTAACACTAACCTCTGTGCGCTTGCTAGAATAGGGGCGGCACAGTATGGCTTGAGGGCCCACTCCAACCCCACCCGTCCCACTAGTACTCTCTACAGCTGCTTCTGGGCTCTGACAGCCCAGCTGAGGGTTATGGCCAGAGATTGTATGATGGCAAGTTGAGAACATCTGCTCTCCAGCCCTTTACAGAAAGTTCGCTGATCACTGTTAATACCGTGAAGACAGAGGTTGTCTTACTCACTGCTTTCTTCCCAGGACATTGAACGTTTCCATCTCTTTCTGACTTCAGTTTCCTCTCTCTTTTCTTTCTCCTGTGCTTCCCCAGTAGTTGTGAAAGAAACAACTTGGTGGTCAGTTCATCCAAGACCAAAGAGGTTGTGGAGCTCTGATGGAAGAGACCAGCACCACTGCTCTGCTCCATGCCTGCAGTGCTGTCTGACCTGGTGCTGTCTCTGCAGGGCTTCGTGGATGAAATGGGCCTCCTGAAACTCAGCACAATCCAAGATGATGGGATTTGGCCACCGTAAACTGTGGTCTCTAGTGGGAGTTACTAACATACAAAACCAAGCGCATGACTAGTTTGGGCGAAGCTTGACTCACGAGACATACCCATGTGAGCCTGGGTCCCAGGCCCCTGCCCAGGAAGCTGAGTGTGTGTCATGGCCAGCTCTGGGGAAGGCTCTGAGGGGGGGCCCTTCTGGGAGTCCTTATACCATGTGCCTGAGTTCTTAGAGTGGTCCATCGAGCTAGCAAACTGCTAAATAATGACCCTCATGATGGCCTAGGTGGCCTAGGTTCAAATGTCAACTTCTTGGTTTCCATGGAGTTCCACATTGGACCACGGTGGTGCAGAACGAGCTGCCCCATGGCTCACCCCTCTTTTCTTCCCCTCCTGTTTTCCAAAGGGGCCTCATGGGCCTTGTGTAGAAATGAGCCTGCATGATGGAGGGCCACCTCTGACCCCGGAAAGATGCCCACACAAAGTCTGGAAGCAGAAATCAGAGCATCTCAGCAGGGAATTCCGGGTTCTGGGTCTGGTGAGCATGTCTCCCCAGAGATGGGGGTGAAGTAACCAGGGAGGAGGAACAGACTGGAGACTTCGGGGAAGGCTGGGTGGCCAGCCAAACAATTTAATCTTTCTGGGACTTGGCTTCCTTTTCCATTTAAACAATGCAAAACAGAAAAGTCACGTAAGGGCTTTGTATCTGAGCGCTGAGGTATTCTCTAATTCTACAAGCCGGTGGTTCTACGAATCTGAAATTTCTAGTACCTAAGCCTGCCCTATCTTGACAACGACCCCGGGCAAAATGTGGTGGCAATTCTCCTCTATAAACATCGAGAGTCACAAACTGTTCACCGCAGGAGACCTGCCGAGGCGCTGAATTACAGCCCAGAGGAGACCAAGTCCCCCAAAGCTTGGACTTCTGACGCCTGGGACAGCTATCCCCTGGGGGTGACGTTGCCGAACTTCCTGGGAAAATCTTCCTTCTCCAAAAGCCCCCAGTCCCGCTGGTGTAGAGCTTCCCCCTCCTCGGCTGCGGTACGAGTGCCCAGGCTGTCTAGAGACTCTCCCAAGCCAGAGCCTGCTTCCTGGGGTCCGCCTCGCCTTCCTGTCCCTTCAGGAGGGCCGCAGGGCCAGGCACAAATGAAGCCCTGCCGGAGCTTTTCACTCATAGTAAAAGGGATTCTCTCTTGATCGTGGCTATTCCAAAATCTTGAGCCTTCCAACGAAGAGCTGGAAGCTTATAGAATCTGGCAGCAAGTCATATTCCAGGAACATCTCTGCGTGGTCTTCTTTCTGAATTGACTCTCCATTTTCTCCTCCCCTTCTTTGTAAATCTCCTTTATTAAAACCAGGGAGGTCTTTCACTAGGGTAACACATTCTCAGGAGATTTGGTCCAGATTTCCAACTGGAATATTCCCCAAGCCCAAGCAAAGTGTGGGCATGCCTTCTCTTCCTTGATTTTTTTCCTCTTATGTCTTGTGACTCATGTCTTACCGAGCACAGTATCCCTGTTGCGTCACGTGCCCCTTGCTACCACCTGTAGCTTTTTGAGGTAATCATTTTCTTGGAACTACTTCTGCACATGCTTTTGCTGGTTTGTTTTTTTTTTTTATAGTTCTCAGTTTGGCAAGTATTTGGTGAGGGCTTTTTGTGTGTCGTGAGCTGGGGAAAATGACAGGAAGACACAGACCTTGCCACTGGAGAACTTAGGGGTACTGGAGACAGACCACTAAACTGAGCCTTTTCCTGAAGGCAGGGTTTGAGTTTGCCAGACCCGACTCTTCGCAGTCCATGATGCCTTTATGAACGCTCACAACCCACCGCGAGTGAGTGCACATCCCCTCTCCTGTGTTTTCTTCCCTGTGATGTTGTAGTTGCTAATTTAATTACAAAACCAGCCAGAAAATAACAGCATGATGTAAGTACCAACAGCACACCTCTGGGCTTTCCCAAACTCTACTCTAACCCTAGCTAGAATCGTTTTATGTTTTTGGTCATTAGTAGATTAAAAAAAAAAAGTCGGAACCAGGGTGAGCTCTGAGGCCACCAGAAAACAGTTTTGTAATCTCTACAGTTTTTGCTCAGCATCTGTTGTGTGCAAAGTGGTGAGCCAGCGGCTGTGAAGGACTTAAAGTCACCCAGCCCTCTGCCCTTTGGTTGTCCCGGAGAGCACAGGACTCTCCTTGCTGAGGGAAAAAAACGTCACCACCTCACGTTCACCTTCTCTTACGTCCTCTTCTCAGTAACAGTTACTGGGCCTCGGCATCTCTCCCACCCCCCCTCTGGACCCTGGGGTACACATCCCCACACTGTAATGTGCACTGAGCACCATTGCTCCGGAAAGCTTTGAGCTGGGAAGCCCACCTGGGGGTCACGGAATGGAGACTGCCTTGGCAAGGAGGTCTATTCGCTCTCTTCATCCCCAAGTCTTTCAAAATGGTTTGGCTTAAAAGTATTATTTTCTGATTCTTGGTGAGCTTTTATGTGAACAGTCAGAGCCCCTGTGAGCCCCTGCCTCCTACCATCACGGCAGCAGCAGCACACTTCGTCCGTGTGGAAACGGCCTGGCACTTTACGAAGGAGGCCTTGACATCTTTACACAGCTACAAGGACAAGCTGGCTCTCCTACCCGACCAAGGACCCGCTCTCCCCGTCCCTGCCTCTGTTTCCTGTCCTAATCACACCTATGACATAGGATCCAAATAAGCTGGGCAAACGGACATGCAGCCTAGATTCAGATAATACCCGGCTGACAATGGATAATGTTTACGCACACTGCTCACTGGGTGGTTTCTTTGAATCCTGTAAAGCAGACTTGACACGGAACGAGACTCGTGTAGTCACTTCCACCCAGCACTGCACAGTCTTGATGTGACAAGCACTTCTGTGGCAACGACTCTCACAGAAGCTCAAGCCCTGACAGGAAGCCTCATAGACACAAAAAATGTCTAAATACCAGATGATGAATTCAGAATATTTGTGATCACTACATTTACGTTTTATTTCCTCCTTAAAAATAATACACACATATACACGCAGAGAAAAGCAGGTCCACTTGAAACTAGAGCAATATTGAAGTCCAAGCTACTAGTAGGATGCACCTTCTACTGTATGATTTCTACGTCTGTGGTCCGGATGAGAAAGGTGTTGTACATGTTTGGCTGGGTCAGTTTTGCCGTCAGATGTTCCAGGAAAGCAGGTCAGTTTGATTTGCTTCTGAAAGAGTCCCCTTTGGAGTTTGCTTACGCAGCACACACATTTGTTCTGCTGCCCAGGGATTACTTAGGCTGGCTGCTGGTCAGACGACCATCTGGCGAGCGCTCCTGCACTTCCAGCAGCCCAGAGCTCCTTTCCAGCTGCAGCGAGGAGCACCAGGGCAGATCAGACCTGTGGAAGGAGATCACATGGACTCTTGTCAACATCTCGGCTTTCTGAAGCGATGATGCCACAGTTTTTAGATTTTAAAACTTGTACAGCCGTCAACCATTGAAAGAAACTCGGCCAAGGGCATGGTGATTCTGCCAGATCACCACGGTTATGGGCTTTGCTTGTGTTTCCTTGTCTGTGCAAAGGCTGGGCCACATGGTCCCTCAGGTCCCTCTGGCTCTATGGTGCAGGCACTGTAAAGGCTCACACCCTCTGTGTGCATATGGCGACATCTTGGAGGGAAACCACACCTTTTGTGCTATTTCCAAAGGCTGTCATGGTATCTTTTGGTTTGTTTTCTAGCAAGAAAGTTACCACGCTCTTCCTGTCTTAAAAGCCAAGAAGTCATGATTCAGGCCATCCTTGAGATGCAGAATTCCCTATGTCTACTCACTACAGGGGTGGCTCCTGGGAAGCATGAAAACTTGGGGGATAGATGGGGTGATACTGGAGCTGGTGTTGGGGACAGCAGCTCCACACCAATGCTCAGGCACTAAGTCTGGCTCCTGGAGAAGCAGACACCAAGGTGACCTTCGTAACTGGAGAGACATGGTCCCCGTTAGAAGGTGCCGAATGAACTCCGGAACCAATACCCAGCTATGGGGGTGGGGAGAGGTCAGCAAGAAGGGGGTTGGATGTAGGTCTACCCAGTCTAGAAAAAATGTGGTTGATCAATGATCTGGTTTAACAATCACACATCCTCTTAAGAAGAGGACTAATCTAGTATTTAGGGCTAAGAGCGTACTTTGAAGTGGGGCAAGGACCCCAAACAAGGCTGCAGATAGTTCTGAAGCAAACTGAGAAGGAGGTGTTGTTATAGGTGGAGGCTCTGTGCCAATGCGTAAGAATAAGGAGCAGAAGTTGATCTGCGTTGCTCCTGATTCTAGAAAACACGTGTGATGGTCATACAGTTATTAACCCATTGAGGATGTTTCTAAGTTGACTGATTAACTATCACCTAATCATCCGCCAAAGCCTTGACCCTCACTGGTTTTCATAAAACGGATTGTGAGACTCCACAAAGCCTCATCCCAAAGATATTTTCTAGGGCTGAGTCCTTTAAGAATTTCAAACATTCTTGATAAACAGACACACTCATCTCTAGATAATGAAATGTTGGTGTGGTCCTTTCATGAACTGGGGCTGCGAAGCCTCCAGCTCGCTGACCTGCCTGACTTGCTGATTGCTTGTTCAGAGGCCAACTGTGGCCGTTCTCTGGAACTCATGATAAACCACCTTTGTCTTGTTTGTAGGATACTTTAAAGAAAATCATTTTAAAGTGGTATAATGTAAACAAAACATATTCGCTATTTGTTTCCTGACATTTATTTATATACAGTGCTACACAGAAGGATTTTTGCAAACCTATATAACTATCATAAAGTTAAAATTATGTTTGAATCACAAATTTATTATAAAAGTATACCAATTTAATAAACATGTTGCAGTAGGTTTTCTAATATTTGTATGCTAAAACATAACCAAAAGAATGGAAAAATTGTCACATCCAGTAAGGGGGAGAAGTTTGGAATTAACTGCTGCAGATCACAGACTGTCAGCAACCCTTGCCGGGCTCAGCCCTTGAAGAGAGACTATGCCAGGTGGGGGTAGGGTGACCATTGGTAGTTCCAGGAAACACTTTCATTGCCCAATTATGTATTCTGAGTTATAAAAGAGATTCATAACTGCAAGTGGCTTTCAAAGAAAAATTTTCTACAGGTGGAAATAGCAAATGCAAGATTTATAAATGAGAGAGTGGCTGGAAAATCTTAGTAGGACACTCTTCCCTGGACAGGTGCCTTTACTTAGGCGTTTCTGGGCCCTCTGGAGGAATGGAGGCAGAGTCAATCTTGACAAGGAGCCATTAGGTCTTTACTGGTCAAGAGGAAGGGGAAAAATTCATCACACAAGGATGGCTTTGGAAAGGAGTGTTTTAATCATTAGCAGTATTGGTTTTTTCTTGCAATTAAGAAACTGGTAGGAGGAATGAGAATTTTAGCACATCCTTGCTTATTGGAAAATGCTTTGATTTTTTTGATTTACTCTCCAAGTAAGTCTGAAGAGAATGGCAGGCTAATTCCTCCCTTTAAAATCCCAGGCTTAAGCCAAGGCACCTGCATCGGTGCTTCCTCCAGTACTTTCTCGAGCTTTCTCTTTTTCTTTCTGGGGAACTGGGATGGGGCCGCATGCTCCTTACACTGGGAACTGTGCCAGGGCCGGAAGCACCTGTCCTAAGAGTTGTCAGAGGCCAGGAGAAATACCTACTATTGCTTCTTCCTCCATCATCTTCATATTTTTATAAAGAACAAAGAGTCCTCTTCCTAAAACAGACATTAATCCTTGCTCTAACCAAATGTGTCCATGAATGAAATGGAGTGCAGGTTAATGCTCTTCCTCTGGAACTCATACGTATGACCAGACAAACGTGTCAAGTGTCCCAACAACCTAAACCCTCTAATATTCTCTTTATTATTCTCTCCTGTCTTCCCTGCTTATTTCAAAAATCCACTTTTTCCACTGTAAGCAAAAACACGTGGGAAAGTTTTTTTTTCAAAACTACTCTCCCATTCCATCCAAATGGTTTCCTGATTGTAAAAGGAACCCATACAGCTGCTGTCTGCAAAGTCCTTCAGCACAGGACCACTGGGGAGTGCACAGAGGTGGTGGGGACATGGGAGGCCCAGTATGGGTGGGGCTCTCTGCAGAGGCATATCTGGGCCTTGGGGCCCCTCAGGTCCAGGGGGCCAGTCCCTAAGCTGTGGATGTGCCTCAAGCAGTGGACTGTGACAGGGTGGCAGGGGTACCTTGGCTTGTTGACTGGCTCCAGCAGCTCGAGGGTGTAAAGGGAGGTCGTGGGTTTCAGTCTGCTGTTTAGCAAAGTTCACAAATACCTGGAGGCAAGAAAAGAACAAGAGTAAGTAAATGTTTCTAGAAAAATGGCACCCCCTCCAGCCCCCACTACCCACTTGGCTTCCTCATTTCCACACTTAAGGTGCGACCCTGATGGAGCAGCTGTATCCTGCAGGAGGAGAGGCTGGCCCACCCAAGGAAGCCCCGCTGCCTGCGCCCTTGACGGGGCTCTTTCTCAGAATTTCACACTAAGCCAAGGAGTTCCCATGGGAGGACTCAAAGGACTTGCAGCCCCAGAGCTTGGCGTAAGCAGGCAAGGCGGCTTCTCTGCTAGCAGAGTCCTCCTAAACCTCTAAAGGAGAAACTAAAAAACAAAAAACAAACAAAAGAGGACTCCGGTCTCTTCTTTGTTCTGTTCTTTATTCGATGTGCAGGCTGGCCATGACTTCTGCTCCTGCCTTACCTGCTGTGGCCGACGGGGTTCGGGGGCGAGCTCCTCAGCATGTGAACGGAGACTTGCCTGGCCTATTCCCACTGCCTCACTGAATAGTCTTGAACGATGTTTATTGAAAACAATAGCAACAACAAAAAATCCCCAGAGACAACTCAAATATCCAAACAAATGAACGGATAAACAAAACATGGTGTATACATTCCCCCCCCCACACACATATACATTAAATGGAATATTACCCAGCCTGACACATGCTACCACCTGGATAAATCTTGAGGACATTACAGTAAGTGAAATAAGCCAGTCACAAAAGAACAAATACCGTATGATTCTACTGATATGAGGTCTGTCAACAGAAAGTAGAACAGTGGTTACCAGGGCTGGGGGGAGTGGTTAATGGGAAGTTATTGTTCAATTATGTAATTTTTACCATAATAAAAAAAGTGATCACAGTAAAAAATGTGACACATGGCATATACATTTAACAGAACTCACTGAATTAGACAGTTGAAATGGATGCATTTGATTGTAAGTAAATTAAGCATCAGGAAAGTTGATTTGAAAAGAAAAGCCACCATCCCAAACCAGGAAGGATGAAATAAAGCCATTGTGTAGTGGGAAAAGCTGATGTATAGTCAATGAAGTTTTCTGATGGCTAAATTATTGCTAGAAAACCATTTCTGATATACCATATTCTATCCTAATGGACAGAGGAACCAGAATTCAAAACCCGGCATGTTGTGCTCCCTCTCTGTGGACCCCAGCCCAGGTTGGGAATTCCAGCCTAGGCTTTGCATAGCCCCGCTCTGCGCTCGGCACCCCTCGGGCAACTCGCCTGGTCCAGTGTGGTCTGTGTGACCGAGTACTCCTCGATGAGCAGGCTGTCCTTGTGGGAAATGAGCAGCTGGAAGATCCTGGCCAGGGACGAGGAGGAGACCTGGAACTGGAGCACGTTGTAGTGTCTCTCCCTCTGCACGCTGCCCGGGAAATTCCCCTGGAAGAACTGCTCCACGGGATTCAGGTCAGGAAGCAAGTCATCCTTTGGGGGTTTGATTTTCATCGTGACGATGTAGCCGTCTCCAAACCTAGGGGACACACACCGAGGCAGGGCATAGGCCTGTCAGTAGTTGGGTCTAAGGCAAACCCCAAATAAGGAATAGCCTCATCAAAAATATTGGAGAGAAAGGCCCACGCTATATATATATATATAGATAAAATATATAAATTATATCTATCTGTCTATCTCTATCTATCTATCTATCTATCTATCTATCTATCTATCTATCTATCTATCATCTATCTATCTATCTATCTATATTAGGAAAAAATAAATAAAACAGACCATAGTTTGGGAGAAATAGTTTTATACTAGTGTTTAGAAGAGGGCTAAATGCCTGTGTGGTGAAGTGGGTCACCAGACCTGATCCCAGCTTCCTATATCCAATCCCTGGAGACATGGACGCTCCTTGCTCCTTTCCCTTTCGCAAACCTGCTGGTCAAAGGTACTTTTAGCCCCGTGTGGAGATCACAGGCCGTCCACGAAGGCCTGGGGGGCCGGTGCTTCCTCACGGGGAAAAAGGCTGATGGGTTCTTCAAGAGAGTGGACGGGTGGGCGCGCGTGGAGGCTTGAGAAGGCGGCACTTCCCTGGGGGCCTTCCAGCCAGTCTCCACCTATGCCCGATGGGAAGCCCCAACCCGAGACTCAGCAAGCCCTCAGCCTCAGGCATTTAGCCCACTAGATAGGAATGCTTTTAGCCCCGGGCTTTTCTCCATCTTGCTGCAGAACAAGGCCCAGATGCTACCTGCGCCTGCCGGTGTGACAAGGGCCGCAGGATCCGCCAGAGCGTCAGCGGAGAGCGCAGGGCCTGGTCGACCCCCTTGGGAGGCACCGAAGGCGACCCCCCACTGTGCCCTTACTTGTACTTGAGGTGCTGAATGGTGCCCAGACACTGAAAGGCACCCTTCACCATGATGGCCAGTCGCGTGCACAGGGCCTCGCATTCTTCCATGCTGTGAGGGCGGAGACAAGGTGAGGGGGCGGGCGCCGGTCCGTCCCCCCGCCCCGCCCCGCCCCGGGGATCTCCTGCCTGTGAGACGTGAGGACCACAGCTCTCCCCTCTCTGATGATGCCCACGATGCTGTTCCACAGCATGCGCCGCGCCTGGGGGTCCGTGCCCGTGGTGGGCTCGTCCTGTGGGGAGGCAGAGAGGGCAGGGGGCTGCGCTTGGAGGCAGCCTCTCCTGGCTGCTGTGCTCCCCTTGGCTGACCCCCCAGCATCTCTGCTCTCTGGCAGACGGTGCATAAGGTCACTCCCCAGTGCGTGGGACCCAGGGAACCCAGGTGCAGGGATGGAAAGCAAGACATGAATCAGCAGAGTAAAGAAACACCACTCACACTTCTAGACTATTTTCAGCCCATGAGTGGGTTAAGGCTGATTAAGGCAATGTTAGACTTACCTTAAAAAAAAAAACCAAAAACAAACCGTACACATATGTTTGTAAGGAGGCTGGGAGATAGCCCAGGTGACTTTTCTGGATGCTTCCAAGTTCTACGACCCATGCCCGTATAAACCCCAGACCTGCGTGAGTTTAGTTCTGGCAAGAATCATGTGAACCTCTGATCCAGGCCAGCGTTCCTGTCCGCTTGGATCCCAAACGGAGCTCCTCAGGCAGTGGTCATTTCTGACCAGACTAACATTCCAGGGAGGGCCTGAACTTCCCTGCGGGGAGCCGGTGGCCCCACAGGAGACTTCCCGGAAACTCGGGGTGAGAATGTGCTGGGACCCCAGTCTCCCCCTAGAGCTATGATCCAAACACTGGGCTGATTTTGCTCAAAACGAGCAGTATAGGGATCCAGACAAACCCAGACATTGGCATGACCCAAACCCACTGACCCAACCCCAGAGAGGCAGTACTTGGTTCAAGTTCTTGGGCCCGTCTGTGCCCCGCAGATCCTGGCGGCCCTCACCAGCCTGTCCGCGCCCTCCAGCTCCCCGCGGCCCCCACCAGCCT
>JAQQAC010026012.1:4551192-4588054 GCA_029783875.1 Phataginus tricuspis | reverse complement strand
CAGCCTGTCCGCGCCCTCCAGCTCCCCGAGGCCCCCACCAGCCTGTCTCGCCCTCCAGCTCCCCGAGGTCCTCACCAGCAGCACCAGTGGTGGGCAGCCTATCAGCGCAATGGCTGTGGAGAGTTTCCGCTTGTTGCCTCCACTGTAGGTGCCAGCCAGGCAGTCTGCGTAAAGAGACAGGCCCATGCTCTGAATACTCCAGTTTGCCACCTAGGGAAGAGAAAGAGATCTCATTTGGGAAAGACAAAAAAAAAGCAAACCCCCCAACCTCCACCAGTCAAAGTCTGGGTACGACGATCTCACACCTCCAGGATGACAGACCCAGCTAGGCTGAAGCAGGGCCACCTGCCAGCTCACGGTGTGGCTTGGTGCCTTCATAGTCCAGATGTCTCCTTTCCACTCTGCCTTAGATCCTGGTGTGGTGTGGTTAGCTCAGCACTGCTGGGCGCAACCCCCTGAGAAATGGCCTTGAGTCTTACAAAGAGCAAAACAGGGCTTGTCGCCTTAGTTCCTGGACTATGGCTGGGAGTGGAAGAGGAAGAGTCCAGGGGTCTGTTTGAGAAGATGGTGAATCAAGACTTGTGGATTCCACCCCCTACATGGTCGCACTTGAAGCGCATCTAATACATGTTCATTGAGCAACAACTGGGAGCCAGGCACTGGAGAATAATGGCGAAAACAGCCACTGCTGCTGTACTCACCGATGGGGTGCGGGGACACACAATCAATGAACAGAATAATAACAGATCACAAAATGTTTTGAGGAGACTCAATAGGAAACTATCGCAGAGAAGGCCCTGAGCAGGCGCACAGCAAGAAAACTAAGGAAGTCTTTGGAGACAAGCCCAGCATACCTCTGCCTCCTGCACTTGCACCCCGGCCTGAAAGTTCTTCCCCTAAATAGCCACCTAGCTCACTGTCCACGGCCGTAGGTCTCCATGCAGAAGTCACTGTCTCCGTGAGGCTTTCCCTGGGTCGCCCTACCTAAATGTGCAAACCCCACCCCAACCATTCTTCCCTGCCTTATTTTCCCCCTAAGGACTTTTCCCTCACAAATGTGCTGTGTGCTGTATATTTTACTTTTTTATCTATTCATTGTCTGTCCCTTCCACTAGAATGTAAGCTACATTTTAAACTTTATTTGGAATAGTTTCTAACTTGCAGAAATGTATAAAGAATATTCATAAACCCTTCATTCTCTTTTTCTCTCTCCTTCTCCCTCTCTCTCTCTCTCACACACATTTTTTCAGACCCATTTAAGGTAAATTATACACAATGGGCCTTCTCTCCTAATTACTTCAGTGTCTTCTGTTTCCTAAGGACAGGGATATTCTCTTACATAACCCCAGTAAAGTTGTCAATGTCAGTAAATTTAACATTGTTATGATACTTTTACCTCATCTACCTTTCATAGTTTGGTTTTGTCATTTGGCCCAAAAATGTCCTTCATAGCACTATTTTCTCTCCAGTACAGAATGCAGTCTGTTATTCAGTCACTGTGTCTACCTAGCCTCCTATAATCAGGAACATTTCCAGAGCCTTTCTTTGTCTTTTATGACCTCAATACTTTTGAAGACAACGCTGTACTTTTTTTTTAAATAGAATGTTCCTTACAGTTGCCTGATGTTTCCTCATTGAGATTCACGTTATGCATCCCCAGTCAGAATATTACATCAGTGAAGTTGTGTCCTCAGGTATCACATCGAAGTGATATGAACCATTCCTTTTCTCCTGTTTATTTATCTATTGAACAGTATGGAGTATGAATTCCTACTTTTCCCCTAGTGTTTTACAACTTATCATGGTATTTAGTTATTTCAGTGCTCAAACTGTCCCGTATTTATCCATTGGGAGCACCTTCAAGATGGCCCCTCTGTACTTGTCACCTGCCTCTTTATTTTTAAAACACTCTTCTTTACTTTCTGGCATAATAAGATGTCCCAGGGTCATTTTATACCTATGTTGTCCCAGTGCTGGAATTTGTCATTTGTCTGAGGAGTCCTTTGAGGAGGGGATGGTATTAGAAACCCAAATCTGGATGCTAAGAGTGCTTATTGCTATTGGGGTATTTTTGCTTCTTGGCCCTTTCCGTGGATATGCACATACACAAACATACATATATGCACACATACACAGGCATATGTGTGATATACATAAACATATATGAACGCATGCACAAACATGCATATAAACATTTCATGAGTTCACAGTGATATCTCTAATTCCAGTCCATCCCCAGAGGGTTCTTTCTTGCTTTCTCCATTTCCATGTTTGTATGTTCCTTCTTCCATAGGATCCAGTTAAATACCAGTGAGAACTCTGGCTTCAAAGAAGATTAACACATTTATTCCTTTACTCAATCCTATAACATATCTAAAATTGTTTCAGAATTGCTTTTCACATGCCACTATATAAAACAAACTGACTAAAAAGAGCTCAGGATTCGTTTGTAGTTTTTGCCTTCCGCTCTACCTGTCCAAGATTAAGGATATATAGTCAGATACTATGTCATCAGTTATTTGAATTAATTATTTTCTTCTCCTATATGACTGTAGTGTTTATTTGAAATAAATTGGATTAATTTGTTTTATTTTGCTTTCAGTGTTAGGATTTTCTTTTTGCTTTCATTTTTATCCCTTTTCCATTCTTATTGATTTAGTTTCTTTTAATATGTAGAGCATGAACATGCTTCCAGAAGTCAAAACTATTCAAAAAGGTATCCTCAAAGAAATATTTCCTCCTGATTCCTTTTCTCCCCATTTCCCTCTTGTCAATCACCAAATTCATTATTTTCGGGTCTATCCTTCCTGTGTTCTATTTATAAAGGTAAACAGACATAGGTATGTTTTCTTACTTTCCCTACTTTCTTACATTAAAAAGTAGCATTCCATCTCTACCCTCTTGTACTTTTCTTTTTTCACTTAATAATATCTCTTGGAAATAACTTCCTATTGGTTTGCAGAGATTTTCCTTGTTCTTTCTCTTCCATCCTTTCCTTTCCTCTCTGCTCCTTTCCTTTTTCTCCTAGTTGCATAAGACCTTATTGTGTGTATATCCCATAAATTATCCATCCAATCTCCTATACCTGAACAACCGAGTGATTTCCAATGTTTTGTGCCCACAAATGCAATGAACCATCTTGTACGCATGCATCTGTACTGGTGGGGGTGGGGGTGTACCTTCAAGGTAAATTCTCAGAAGTGGGGCTGCTGAATTGAAGGGTAAATGCATATATTGTTTTGTTACGTATAAGGGCAGGATTTTTTTGTTTTGTTCATTGCTATACCCCCATCTTCTGGAACAGTACTTGGCACATAGTAGGCCTTTAGTAAGCATTTGTTGAATGAATGAATAGATAGTGTGCTCCAGCTTTTCCATGTCTACATAAATGTACTTTCATGAGACAAGCTATGTTTATGAAACTCCTGAGTGGCGACAAGAAATCAGTTTTTACCCTCTCGATTTCTTCTGCTGGAACACCTCGAAGCCGGGCATAAAGATAAAGATGCTCTCGACCCGTGAGCAGGTCATCAATTGCATCAAACTGAGGACAGTAGCCCATACTTTGATAGACATCAGAAATATTGGTTAAAATGCTGCAAGAAAAGAAAAGCAATTAAGGGAAGTACCTTTATAGAGGGGGTGACCAGAGAGTTTCTGGTCATGGGATAAGCAAACTGCCTCTTCTCCTCCTTTGCTTTGGAAATGTGCATAACATTTAGGAATCAAAGCAGGGACCGATTGGTTAGAAATAGATGAATCTCAGGAGTTCTGACTTTGAATTCAGTCAGATACTCCTAAGTTTCCATGTCTGATAAATTGAATACCTATAACTGAAGTCAGCTTTGATTTTGAAGTGGATCACAAACAAAGGGAAGATCAGGTTTAAAAAACGAGCAGTGTTTTTTGATCCCTTCCAGACATTTGGGAAGTAGCTAGAGAAGATGCATGCTTCCCAATGGCCGTCAACCTCTCCATCTGTAATTACTGGCAAAGATACAATCAATGAAAGAGGAATCAATCAGATCACCACCCAGAGCAAGAGGCTGGCAGAGAGCAGAAATGAAGTGAATTTTGAGTTCTATCAACTACCTTTGACTAACATATTCTCACCCACTAGAAAACATATTGTCTTGGTGAAAAAATAAACTGTCCATAGATTGGCCTAATCTCTTCCCTTTCCCTCATAGCTTTATTCCCCCTATGAATAAAGGAAGGTTGGGACACAGAGAGGCCCCCACTGTAAGAAAAATACTTCAGGTATGGCTGGGCCAATTAAAACCACCTAGGGAAGCAAGGAGGATGCCTCACCAAATTCACAGGAGCTACTCTGTCAGAGGACCTCAATCCTGCATCTTAAACCTGTAGTTTCCTTCTAGTTTCCATCTGTCTTGTCCTCTGGGCGTCAGACTGTGCCTTACTTGGAGTATAACTTGATGTCTCGCGGTAAATCCTGTTATGTCCTCCTACCCTCTTCCCCTTGCCCACCAAGACTCGTTTTGTTGCCATTGTGGAGTCATTTGCTTGGCCACAGGCTAAGTTGGATCTGCAGATGAGACAGACGTGGCCATGACCTTGCTCACCACTGCCAGTCCCTTTGCACTAGACCCAACACAGATGGCTGGGGAAGGCTGGGGAAGGCTGGGGAACCAGATTCATCCCGTTTGAGCCAGGACTGAAGCACGTCAGGACTCCCCCTGTCCAGTGTCATGGGGCCATGCTGACGATGGTTCTCAGGTGAGGGAAGGAGGACCTAGTTATGCAGATACTGGGCAGACCTCTGCAGGGCCTGACTTCACCTGTAAACCAGGGCAGAGAGCTCCTCTGGGCACATCTAATGTGTGTGAGCTCTGCCGTTCAAGGAGCAGCCCGGAAAGAGATAAAAAGTGTGAGCTCACGATTTCCACCCTGTCCAGTAGAGGACCAGTCTGTTTAATCACGCCTTATTACGGAGAGCAGCAGGCACTCTCTGGAATCCAAGGGCACATGCCAGTTTTCCATTTATAAAGGCTTCTTGGCTTGGCAAACCCAAGCATCATCACAGAAATAGCCAATGTGCATTGGGGACCCCAAGAACCCTTGAACCAGCCCCCACCTAGAAACTCAACCCGGAGAAAGGATACTTCATCACAGGGGTTCTTAACTGGGGACCCAGGGGTCCTGCAGGGTCATAAATATGTTTCATGGCTCAGTAAATTCCCTGAAACTCTGCAAAAAATGCGTGGAGGGAGGTAATGGGAGACAGTGGTGTATTTTTACAGGGAGAAGGTACAAGTGTCCATCAGATTCTCAAAGGAGTCCCTGACCCCAAAAAGACGAGAACCACTTAGGGCTTCCCACAGCTTTCTGAGAATCCATGCTAACAGAGGACTCTCTTAACAATCACAATTCAATTTTCCAAAGGGTCTATGTCTTGCAGTTTTAGGACTACGCTTGCTGGGAGGTCCACTCCTCTGTACAGGCCTTTCATGTCTCAAGTCAGCCTCAGACACAGGATGTGACACTCGCTCTCCCTATGTTGGAATGGGGACTCGGCTCGGGATCGATGAGAGACACCCTGAGACAGGATGGGCAGGACACTCACCTCTTGCCCGCTACAGTGGCATCGCCTGAGGTCACCGTGGTGTCCCCAGTGAGCATCTTGAACGTGGTTGTTTTGCCAGCTCCATTCACCCCCAGGAGGCCGAAGCACTGAGGGAGAACACACAGAACGGCCCTCACCCTAGAGCCCAGGGAGGTCTGGGGTGTCAGGCCCTAGGCCAAGTGTGTGGGTAAGGGAGAGGCGTTTAAGACCTGTGCTGCCACTCTGGAAGCCACCAGCCACATGTGGCACGAAGTAGCAGAATATGCCACTCCAAAATAAGCCACTTTGGCATAAGGATGATTTTGAGCTGAAGGCAATTAAGAAGATGCAGATATAAGAAAAGCTCTCTGCTCTCCTCTATTTGCCTAAAGAAAGGACATAAATTTACAAGGTGTCACCCCTCCCCTCTCTATCAGGAAGGACAAAAGTTAATCACCAGAGACAACTTTAGGCCTTTAGCAGCTTGTAGACAGACCCAGAGGAATCTACACCATGACCAACTTTTCTAATTAGCCCTTATCTACCATCAGTGTCCCATGTATTTGCCTTTCTACAATTTAGCCTCAGAGACTCAAGATCCTTTCCCTTTGTCTTGTCACTTCTCTAAAAATGTTCCTTTGCTAAAATGCTGTATAAGCCCAAACCCTAACCACCCATCCGAGTCATTCATCTCTGATCGCTCCCCTGTGCGTGTGTGGTGCGCACGCTAACAAGCCTGTATTTGTTTTTCTCTTCTTAATCTGTTGTCAGTCCAGTCTTCAGAGCCCCAGCCGGAGAACGTGGGTGGGCAGTAAGAAAGGGAATCCCCCCCATGACAGTGGCTATCGAGCATTCAAGACATATCTAGTCTGAACTGACATGTGCTATAAGTGTAAAACACACATTGGATTTTGAAAACTTAAAATGAAAAAAAAGTAAAATATTAATAATGTTTTCTGTGAATTACATGTTGAAGTGATAACATTTCAAATACACTGGGTAAGATAAACGGTCAAGATTAATTTCTCCTGTTTTCTTTTTCTTTTTTTTCATATGGCTACCAGAAAATTTAAAACGACCTGTGTGCCTTGCATTTTATTTCTGTTGGCTCATGGCAGCTGGTTTCCTGATGCCCTTTCACACACGGCCTGCAGACTACCCACCTCTCCAGGGCGGACTCCAACGCACAACCTGTCCACCGCTGGGCTGGAGGTGCTGGAATAAATCTGCAAGATGCAGAGAAACAGGACTGAGTGTAGAGAGGGTCAGAGCAGGGAAGGGAAGAGAGAGCAAACAGCAAAGGATGCTTTAGGTGAAAACGACCAATACAAAGGGGCTAGATATTGACACGGGTGTTCAGAGAAGTACTCTGAGGACTGAGGAATCTCAAAGCTGACCCACGGTGCAGAAATGGAATGGGGAAAAATTAGCGATGCTCTGTTGTGTGGCCTCCCTGAGGCTAGTACCCAAGATGCCCGATAGGTGAGCGCACTGGAATTAGATGTTCTTGAAGACGAGTTAGAACACAGAGATGATAGCCCCACATAAAACTAGGCAAGCGAATCGCTTGTATAAGTGTATCACTTATTCTATAGAAGGCAAATCACAGCATCTTGCCATCTCTGGTTCCAGTTGGCATCTCCAAACTAACACACCCATACCTGTTCTCTTACCTTGGTCAGTTCATTAAGGCTTAAAATATCAGTTTTGTTTCCCCCACTGACAATTCTTTGTCTTTCTTCAGCCACATCGTCATCTTCATCTATGATGGGCTCCTTCGGGGTCACGGTGATCCTAGAGGAAGGAAGGGGTCAGGACTGGGTGGCATACAGCATCCTTGGCACTGTCCTCTTCATCTTACCTTCTTCCTCTTCCCCAGCTTCTGCCCTAGCCTGGCCTTCCGTTCCCCAAGGCTTCAATTCTCAAAAGGACTCCCAACAGGAGAGGCATCGGGCAGAGAGGGAGGTGCTTGCGTCAGAGGCAGGCCTGGCCTCCTCATGTGTGACCCTGGGCAAGTCACTGAACCTCTCCACAGCTTACCTCCTTCACCACAGAACAGGGAGGGGACAGTCCTGTCCACCTCATAGGCTGTGGGGAGGGAGACCGCGGAACAGTGTGTGTGTCGGACCCTGGCAGCTGCTGTCATTGCTAAACCACGTCAGCCATGGCAAGCGCTCCGCAAATGACAGTTACAGCAGCCAGTCCTCCTCCCTCCTCGCGCCCATCGGGTCACCTCATGCCCCAACGCCTTCGCGGTCCTCCACTAGCTGTAGGTTACAGTCCTGACTCCTCAGCTGGAACCCCAGCGCCCTGCAGAGGCCCTGCCCACCTTTCCCATCCACTCGAACTGACTCCTCCACCAGCCATTTGATCTGCCCTGGTCCCCAGCCTGACTGGCCTTTCCCAGCTGTGCGCATTTCCAGGGCCTCCGTGTTCTCTTCCCTCTGTCCTGCTGGACAGAACCGTCCACACCCTTCCAGACAAAGCCTCTCCTCTGAGACCCTCTCTGACCCCCCTGGCCACAGTCGGTTCATCACTGTCTCGTCTAACAAACTTCCTACTGATTATCCACTCAGCCCACTTTCTCCATCTCCGGTGCCCGCGCTCCTATCCGGGCCTCCACTGTCTCTTGCCTTTGTGACAAGAGGGCCTGCTGTCTGGTGTCTCTGCTTCTAGCCCCAGCAGATCAGTCAGTCCCCTGATTAAAACACCACAACAGTTCCCTGCTGCCCTCAGGCTTACATTCCAAGTCCTTGCCAAGGAAAGGGGGCATCTCAGGAGCCGGCCAGCCTACCTCGACAGGCCCATCTCAACCGCCCCTCACCCTCACCCTTCTTGGCACCTGAATGCCTCACACGAGGCACGTCCTCTACCAAGAGCACCCTTCCTTGCTCCCTTCCCTTGTCTTTGCCTGGCTGCCTGAGGACGGGCCGGGCTGGGGTCTTCTTGGAGCCAGAGATTGTGGAATGCTTCTCGGGCCCTCCTTTGGGCCTACTAGGTCAGGACTCGTTCAACTTTGTTGACCAGAGTTTGGAGTTAATGGTTCTACTTTGGTCAATAACTTTTTGCCTCCCCTTCACCCCAAGGCCTCCTAAAGATGTGGCCAAAACGGCAGAGGGGGGTGCAGTGGCTCAGGGCCCCACGGACGGTCCCTCACAGTGCGCCCTGTAGCTACCACGGCCTCTTGCTGTCTCATTCTCGGTGTGCTGACACATTGTCTCATTCAGTCCTCACAACTCTGTGAGGAGGCACATAGTCTTGTTTCCAATAACTCGGTTCCCTTGGATCAAAACCTACAAACAAGTCCTCTGAGTCTTTATTTACATGTGATGGACTCAACTTGAGAGAATGAAAGGATAAAACAAAACGAGCTGTCCAGGAAAGTTTGTTCTGAGGGCCCAGTGATCGGCAGTTCAGGCCCCTGGCCTGGGCCCAGTAGAGATCAGCCTGGACTGCAGAGGGGCTGGCTTCTGGAAAGCCGGGTGCCCTGGTCAGAATGAGGCAGGGCCCGGAGGAGGAGCCGGGGAAGAATGGCAGGGCCGGGCTGGGTCCGGGTGGGCCGCCCCCTCCCCCTGCGGAGGTGGGCCGCACCATCACTGCGTCTTCCGGCCCCCTGCCCCTGCCGCACTCGCTTCGGGTATCACACCCATGTTTCTGCCCCTTCCTCCCCTGCCCTGTCCCCTCTCTCAAGCCTCTAATTAGCAGAGAAGGATGCTTGTCTATTTTCTCATGAAGGCACAGATCTATTTCCTAGTATTTTGAGTACCACTTAACCATTATCATTTACAATACTATCATCCTATTTATTTATTTATTTATAATTTATTTTGGTATCATTAATCTACAATTACATGTGCAATATAATGGTTATTAAACTACCCACTTCATCAGGTCACCCCACCAACCCCATTACAGTCACTGTCCATCAGTGTAGTGAGATGCTATAGAGTCACTACTTGTCTTCTCTGAGTTGTACAGCCCTCCCCGTGCCCCCCCTACCTTACGTCTGCTAATCGTTAATGCCCTTTTTCCCCTTGTCCCTCCTTTCCCACCCTCCCCAGTCCCTTTCCCTTTGGTAACTATTAGTCCATTCTTGGGTTCTGTGAGTCTGCTGCTGTTTAGTTCCTTCAGTTTTTTTCTTTGTTCTTATACTCCACATATGAGTGAGATCATTTGATACTTGTCTTTTTCGGCTTGGCTTATTTCACTGAGCATAATACCCTCTAGCTCCATCCATGTTGTTGCAAATGGTAGGATTTATTTTCTTCTTATGGCTGAATAATATTCCATTGTGTATATGTACCACATATTCCTTTTCCATTCATCTACTGATGGACGCTTAGGTTGCTTCCATTTCTTGGCTATTATAAATAGTGCTGCAATAAACATAGGGGTACATCTGTCTTTTTCAAATTGGGCTGCTGCATTCTTAGGGTAAATTCCTGGGAGTGGGATTCCTGGGTCAAATGGTATTTCTATTTTGAGTTTTTGAGGAACCTCCATACTGCTTTCCACAATGGTTGAACTAATTTCCATCCCTACCAGCAGTGTAGGAGGGTTCCCTTTTCTCCACATCCTCGCCAACATTTGTTGTTGTTTATGCTTTGGATGTTGGCCATCCTCACTGGTGTGAGGTGATATCTCATTGTGGTTTTAATCTGCATTTCTCTGATGATTAGCGATGTGGAGCATCTTTTCATGTGCCTGTTGGCCATCTGAATTTCTTCTTTGGAGAAGTGTCTAATCATGTCCTCTGCCCATTTCTTAAGTGGATTATTTGCTTTTTGTTTGTTGAGGTGCATGAGCTCTTTATATATTTCGGATGTCAATCCCTTATCAGATATGTCATTTATGAACATATTCTCCCATACTGTAGGATGTCTTTTTGTTCTACTGATGGTGTCCTTTGCTGTACAGAAGCTTTTCAGCTTGATATAGTACCACTTGTTCATTTTTGCTTTTGTTTCCCTTGTCTGGGGAGATATGTTCATGAAGAAGTCGCTCATGTTTATGCTGAAGAGATTTTTGCCTATGTTTTTTTCTAAGAGTTTTATAGTTTCATGACTTACATTCAGGTCTTTGATCCATCTTGAGTTTACCTTTGTGTATGGGGTTAGACAGTAGTCCAGTTTCATTCTCTTACATGTAGCTGTCCAGTTTTTCCAACACCAGCTGCTGAAGAGGCTGTCATCTCCCCATTGAATATCCAAGGCTCCTTTATCAAATATTAATTGACTGTAAATGTTTGGGTTAATGTTTGGATTTTCTATTCTGTTCCACTGGTCTGTGGGTCTGTTTTTGTGCCAATACCAAATTGTCTTGATTACTGTGGCTTTGTAGTAGAGCTTGAAGTCAGGGAGCATAATTCCCCCTGTTTTATTCCTCCTTCTCAGGATTGCTATTCGGGGTCTTTTCTGGTTCCATATGAAATTTTAGAATTATTTTTTCCAGTTCATTGAAGAAAGGTGGTGGTAGTTTGATAGGGATTGCGTTGAATCTGTAGATTGCTTTAGGTAGTATAGCCATTTTTGCAATATTTATTCTTCTGAGCTAAGAGCATGGGATGAATTTCCATTTGTTAGTGTCCTCTTTAATTTCTCTTATGAGTGTCTTGTAGTTTTCAGGGTACAGGTCTTTCACTTCCTTCATTAGTTTTCTTCCTAGGTATTTTATTCTTTTTGATACAATTGTGAATGGAATTGTTTTTCTGATTTCTCTTTCTGTTAGTTCATCGCTAGTGTATAGGAAAGCAACAGATTTCTGTGTGTTAATTTTGTATCTGGCAACTTTGCTGAATTCAGATATTAGTTCTCGGAGTTTTGGAGTGGAGTCTTTAGGGTATTTTATGTACAATATCATGTCATCTACAAATAGTGACAATTTGACTTCTTCTTTACAAATGTGGATGCCTTTTATGTCTTTGTTTTGTCTGATTGCCGTAGCTAGGACCTCCAGTACTATGTTGAATAACAGTGGAGAGAGTGGGCATCCCTGTCTTGTTCCCATCTTAGATGAAAAGCTTTCAGCTTCTCGCTGTTAAGTATGATGTTAGCTGTGGGTTTGTCATATATAGCCTTTATGATGTTGAGGTACTTGCCGTCTATACCCATTTTGTTGAGAGTTTTAATCATGAATGGATGCTGAATTTTGTCAAATGCTTTTTCAGCATCTATGGAGATGATCATGTGGTTTTTGTTCTTCTTTTTGCTGATGTGGTGGATGATGTTGATGGATTTTCGAACGTGGTACCATCCTTGCATCCGTGAGATGAATCTCACTTGATCATGGTGTATGATCCTCTTGATATATTTTTGAATTCAGTTTGCTAATATTTTGTTGAGTATTTTTGTATCTATGTTCATCAGAGATATTGGTCTGCAATTTTTTTTGGTGAGGTCTTTGCCTGGTTTTGGTATTAGGGTGATGCTGGCTTCATAGAATGAGTTTGGAAGTATTCCTTCCTCTTCTATTTTTTGGGAAAGTTTAAGGAGAATGGGTGTTATTTCTTCTCTATATGTCTGGTAGAATTCAGAGGTGAATCCATCTGGTCTGGGGATTTTGTGCTTGAGTAGTTTTCTGATTACCGATTCAATTTCGTTGCTGGTGATTGGTCTGTTTAGTTTTTCTGTTTCTTGTTTGGTCAGTCTTGGAAGGTTGTATTTTTCTAAGAAGTTGTCCATTTCTTCTAGGTTTTCCAGCTTGTCAGCATATAGATTCTCATAATATTCTCTTATAATTCTTTGTATTTCTGTGGGGTCTGTCGTTATTTCTTCTTTCTCATTTCTGATTCTGTTTATTCTCTTTTTCTCTTAATGAGTCTGGCTAGGGGTTTATCTATTTTGTTTATTTTTTCAAAGAACCAGCTCTTGGTTTCATTGATTTTTTCTATTGTTTTATTCTTCTCAATTTTATTTATTTCTTCTCTGATCTTTATTATGTCCCTCCTTCTGGTGGCTTTGGGCCTCATTTGTTCCTCTTTTTCCAATTTCTGTAATGGTGTCTTTAGACTATTCATTTGGGAATGTTCTTCCTTCTTTAAATAGGCCTGGATTGCAATGTACTTTCCTCTTAGAACTGCCTTTGCTGCGTCCCACAGAAGTTGTAGCTTTGTGTTGTTGTTGTCATTAGTCTCCATATATTCTTTGATTTCTGTTTTGATTTGGTCGTTAACCCATTGATTCATTAGGAGAATGTTGTTAAGTCTCCACATATTTGTGAGCCTTTTTGATTTCTTTCTAAAATTTATTTCTAGTTTTATACCTTTGTGATCGGAGAAGTTGGTTGGTAGAATTTCAATATTTTTGTATTTGCTGAGGTTCTTTTTGTGGCCTAGTATGTGGTCTATTCTGGAAATTGTTCCATGTGCACTTGAGAAGAATGTGTATCTGTTGCTTTTGGGTGTAGAGTTCTGTAGATGTCTGTTAGGTCCATCTGTTCTAGTGTGTTGTTCAGTGCCTCTGTGTCTTTACTTTTGTCTCTCTGGTTGATCTGTCCTTTGGAGTGAGTGGTGTGTTGAAGCCTCCTAAAATGAATGCATTGCTTTCTATTTCCTCTTTTAATTCTGTTAGTATTTGTTTCACATATGCTGGCACTCCTGTGTTGGGTGCATATGTATTTATAATGTTTATATCCTCTTGTTGGATTGACCCCTTTATCATTATGTAATGTCCTTCTTTATCTCTTGCTACTTTCTTCGTTTTGAAGTCTATTTTGTCTGATACAAGTAGTGCAACACCTGCTTTTTTCTCCTTGTTGTTTGCACGAAATATCTTTCTCCATCCCTTCACTTTAAGTCTGTGTATATCTTTGGGTTTGAGGTGAGTCTTTTGTAAGGAGCATACGAGAGATGGGTCTTGCTTTTTTATCCATTCTATTATTCTGTGTCTTTTGATTGGTGCATTCAGTGCATTTACATTTAGGGTGATTATTGATAGATATGCACTTATTGCCATTGATGGCTTTAGATTCGTGGTTACCAAAGGTTCAAGGGTTGCTTCTTTACTATCTAACAATCTAACTTAACTTTCTTGTTAAGTTATTGCAAACACAGTCTGATGTTTCTTTATTTCTCTCCCTTCTTATTCTTCCTCCTCCATTCTTTATATACTAGGTGTTTTATTCTTTGCCTTTAGTTAGTATTTGGATGGTCTGCTTTCTTTGCTATGATTTTATTTTCTCTGCTGACATCTTTTTAGCCTTCAGAGTGCTTCCATCTAGAGCAATCCCTTTTAAGATATCATGTAGAGGTGGTTTATGAGAGACAAACTCTCTCAACTTTCGCTTGTCTGGAAATTGCTTAATCCCTCTGTCATATTTAAATGATAATCATGCTGGATACAATATTCTTGGTTCGAGGCCCTTCTGTTTCATTATGTTAAATATATCATGCCATTCTCTTCTGGCCTGGAAGGTTTCTGTTGAGAAGTCTGATGATAGTCTGATGGGTTTTCCTTTGTAGGTGACCTTTTTTCTCTCTCTAGCTGCCTTAAATACTCTGTCCTTATCACTCATATTTGCCATTTTAATTATTATGTGCCTTGGTGTTGTCTTCCTTGGGTCCCTTGTGTTGGGAGATCTGTGGGTTCTGTGGACTGCGAGACTATTTCCTTCCCCAGCTTGGGGAAGTTTTCAGCAATTATTTCTTCAAAGACACTTTCTATCCCTTTTTCTCTCTCTTCTTCCTCTGGTACTCCTATAATGTGAATATTGCTCCGTTTGGATTGGTTACACAGTTCTCTTAATATTCTTTCATTCCTAGAGATCCTTTTATCTCTCTCTGCCTTAGCTTCTCTGTATTCCTGTTCTCTGATTTCTATTCCATTAACAGTCTCTTGCATCTCGTCCAGTCTGCTGCTAAGCCTGTCGATTGCTTGTCTCATTTCTGCATTGTCTTTCCTCACTTCCCTCACTTCCTCTCTCAGCTCTTGCATATTTCTCTGTAGATCCATCAGTATGGTTATGACTTTTGTTCTGAATTCATTTTTAGGAAGGTTGTGCATTTCCATCCCTCAGGCTCCCTCTCTGGTGTTGTCTGGGTCTGGGTAGGTTCTGTTTGTACCATATTCCTCTGTCTTTTCATGGCAATAGAAGTGGTAGCTGGTAGGTGCAACGTATGTCAGCTGGGCTCTTTAAGACTTTTAAAAAGAAAAAAAGAAAAGAAAGAAAAGGGGAAAAAAAGAAAGAAAGGAAAGGAAGAAAAGAGAAAAAGAAAAAGAAAAAACGCCCGCCAGAAGTAGATTCTGTGGGGATGTTGTAGGTGGCGCTGTTGCTCCACTATTCTGCAGCCATGGCCGCGCTGCTCCACAGGGCCGTTTGTAGCTCTGGTCAGGGTGGGAATGAATGGGAGGCTGCTGATCTCTGTGGGACATCTCAGTGTGGCTACTTTTTCCCAGTTGCCAGCCAAGGGGTCTGAAATTCCCCCGGACTCCCAGCCTGCTGGGCTGAGTGTGCTGGGATGATCCTGCTCCTCCATTGGGCCCCTGTCTCTTTAAGACTGCTAAAAAAAGCGCACACCTTTCTTTTGTGCTGGGGAGCCAGCTGGAAGGACCCGGGTGCGTTCCCTGGTCAGATCCTGCACCCTCTCTCCAATTTCCGATACACCACACGATGTGTGTCAGAGCTCCCGGCGCAGATCACCACGGCTGGTTATTTCGCCGGCCTGTACTTCCACTCCCTCCCTGCTCTGAATCCTCTCCTCCCGCCGGTGTACTGGGGTGGGTGAGTGCTCGGGTCCCGCCGGGACGCGGCTCCGTATCTTACCCGCCTCGCGGGGTGCCGAGTCCTCTCAGGTGTAGATGCAGGCTGAGTGCTGTCCTGTATCTTCTGGTCTCTCTTTTAGGAACAGTTGTATTTGTTGTATTTTCATGAATATATATGGTTTTGGGAGGAGATTTCCACCGCCCTGCTCACACCGCCATCTTCCCAGAAGTCCCCACTATCATCCAATTTAAAATGAGTATTTGTTAATTAAATGAGAGGGATTAAATATTAGTTATTGAAACTAATAACATTGTGTTTTAAATACTTTAAAGTTTAGATTCTTCACAAGCTCGAGTGTACCTATTTTAATATGTCTTTCCTTATGTTATCAGAGCAAGCCAGGCTTTGAGAATGTAAGAATCCCTCATGGAGTGGGGACCACAGATTGTGAAGCAGAGTCCCTGGACTGTGCAAGGAGCTGCCCTGGGCACCCTCGGGGCTGCAGCCCCTCCATACCAGGGGGTGAGGAAGAGGCGGTGCTGGGAGAGGACGGTCAGCAGAAGGTACACCACCCCTTCTACTGCCATGGCCACCAGGTTCTTCCCAATCAGGTCCCACTGGAACGGATTCAAAGAGTGCTCCTCACCTGGGGACAGAGGCCACAGAAATTGACAGGAATTTAGTTCACTCAGCTACCCCAACTGTCCCTAAAGACCTCGCTGCAACTCGTGGACCCATGAGGCCAGGCCTTACGCAAGGCAGTTAGAGAGAACCACCTGGGAGCCTTCCTCAAGTTGGGGGGAAGAGTAGGAGCCTGCCCTCGACCCCTCCTGTGGCTGCTCAGCCCCTGAAACAGACCACACGGATCCCCTCAGGAGCCCCGAGCCCCAGCCCAGGCTGCAGGTCTGGCATTGGAACCCCTGCTGCAGCCCTCCCAGCCTGGAGGCCCAGGCCATGCTCTGTGGCCCTCGACTGCCACCCACCAAAGCGGGCATAGATGTCTGTCACAGCCTGGCTCAGCGCCAAGTCAATGAGGCCACGGCCCAGGCAGAAGTGTGGAAAGATAATGAGCAGCTTCCTCAGCATGGCATTGAGCCTGAGCAGCGTCTGAAACACAGAGAAGCAGGACAGTCAGTAGCTAGGGCCGAGGCCGCCGGCTCCTCCTGAGTGGGGCCGGGCCCGGGGAACACCGGCACACTGAGGGGCCTAGGGGCCAGAGCGGCCGCAGCAGGTACGGACATGGTGGACTAGTCACAGGAGCGGCCCCCAGCCGCACAGCCTGCCTGGGGAGCTCTCTCCACAGACACGCCTCGAGGTCACACATTTGCTGCTCGGAGATACAGCAGCTGCTGGGAGCCCCCGGGCACTCTCCGCACCGGGGGCCACCACGAGGGCCTGAGGCTCTTTCACTCACTCCGTCTCTGTCCAGCTGGTGCCTCAGGGGAGCGAGTCCTGACGCCTCACGGCGCTGCGTCTCAGCTCCCATCGGACACCACGGCTCTCTGCTGCTGCCCCCAGCACAAAGAGGGCAGAGGTGCTCTCTGGTGTCTGTGCTGAGTGTTTAGGGGGTCAGACGGTGCCTGCTGCCTTAGCCTGGGAGTGTCAGGCAGAGCCACCCCCCAGGGAGGCAGAAGGGACACAGCGGGAGGCGGGTGGCTGGGGGTGTAAGGGCTGGGCTGGGGGCTCTCTCCTCTCCGGCCGCACGCCCTTGCTCACATGACCTCATCTCTCTCTGTCTACCTCTCCTCATGGTCCCCCCACCACTGCTCCTCTTGGAAGGCACTATGCTCTTCTGCCTCCACGCCTTTGCACTTGCAGCATCTATTAACAGTTGCTATTAGCAGTAAAGACTGCTCTTCCCCTGCTGCTCTCTGCGGATCCCCACCCTTTAGAAAGCTAGCTCAAATACCGCCTCTCCTCATAAACCTTCCCAGATCCCCACGGCAAAGTGGCCACTCCTCCTCTCTTACAGGGCTTCCCACATTGCCATGCTTAACACTTTTTACCTGCCTGCTTTCTCCATTCGTCAGCGCTCCCCGGAGGACAGGGACTGAAGCCTAATCATTTTCGTGTTCCTCCTAACTACCGGGCACCATGATTAGCTCAGAGTAGGCACTTCATTATTTAGTACATAGGCTAATCAAATTTTATTTATTCTAGGCCAGGCTCAGATAGAATTTCCTCCACCAAGATTCTCCTGACGCCTGCAGCCCAGCTCTTTTGGCCCACTCTGATCGGCAGCCCTTTACCAGTCTTGCTCCTTTGACGCTCTGTCACACACCATCTTATGGAAGGCCATGTACTGTGGCTCACCACAGTTCCTAACTTGATGCTCTGGTCATTTCCTGCCTGGAACAGAGTTCCTGGGGAGGGGGGCAAGCGGACCACTCTGGTGTATATGGGCACATCCACTGGTTGATACCACTTGACTGGGCAGGGACAGCAGCTCCTGGGACCTGGGGAGCCTCCTGTGGGATGCCGGGAATTTCTGCATCATCTATCTATCCAATGATTTAGGTGAAAGCAGCCAGCTTTTCTTCAGGGCAGGCTGTGCACTCAGTAAATGTTGGGTAAATGAGTGCAACCCGCTCGTTTAGGAGGAGGAATGTTTTAAATTGCTTTAAGCTAACTGTTTAATTATTCTGAAGTAATACGCTCTCTTAAGACTTAGTGGGCTGTGAGCCAGTGACAAAAACACCTCTGAAGAGCAGTATTTTCAGTGCACTGGGATGCTCTGGCCACTGCGGGGGGCAGGGATGTTCTATATTCTCATTCATCTCCCTTCTGGGGGCTGACCATGACATGGTATATTTTTTATGGGACAGAAGGGGAGGTGCTTCTTGCTTAGTGGCCACAGGCCTGACACGGTCAGGGAAAGGGTCACCGTCAGGAGGTCACAGGACTGGGTGGCCAGTGTGGTTTGCCCTGGCTCCTCCCAGCAGGGCCCGGAGGCAGAGTGGGGATAGGGAGCCCCGCAACAGCAGTGCAATGCTTGGGGCCCACCCTCGGAACTGGGGAGACCTAGTGCAGGAGGGAATGGCTAGAGAGGCCGCTGGGGACACAGGCACATGGGTGAGCCTGCCAGTCTTTGGGAATGTTCCCAGGACAGCCATGCCCAGGGCTCAGGCTTGGAGCACAGAGCAAAGACAGCCATTGTTAAGCATTCAGTCTGGTCAGTTCTTTCTGGGCAAGGAGAAGTCGGGGGGATATGGGTGGGACAACTGGGCTTCATAGCTCATAAGAATGGGTCATCCACTCATAAATCCCTAACCCTAGCCTCAGGATTAATCTTTATGTAAAATAGTGTATGTTACTGTTATGATTTGCTTAAGAAAGAGAGAGAAAGAATATACATGCATACATGTCTCCAGAACACCGAAACTCAAATGGGAGGTGCCTGCAGAGAAAGTAACTGGGAAACAGGGCTAGGAAGAAGACTTTTGATTGTGTGCCTTTTTGTTCTTTTTAAATCCTAAAATCTCACGTACACATTACCTATGTGTGTGAGTGTGTATATGTGTATAAAACCTAACTCCAAAAGTCCCCAAGGAAACCTTCTTGAAGGAATAAGAAAATCTAAAAGCTTAGGATCATGAGAGGTCATTTACAGCTTGCAGAATGAGCTCAGAAAACCCTGACACTCAGAGCATGCAAACGAACAAAGATCTTAAAGAAAAAAAGAAATGAAGGAAGGATGAGAAAAAGGAAGGAAGGGGGAGAGTGGGAGGGAAGGAGAAGGCAGCATCCATTTATGTGCTAAGGATGTCCAGCCGCAGTGCCTGCCGTGGCTCTGCCTGACCGTTGTGTCCTCTCTAGTATCCCGGGGACCAAATGCAGAAGCCAAGAGAGTCATGCTCACCCTGCTGTCCTCAAACAGTTCCAGGATGAAGGTGATGCCACTGCTGGTGACGCCGATGAACAAATTAGCACAGGACAAGGCCACGTAGGCTGTGCTGGGGACATCAAACAGGAAGGATGCGGGGTACATCATGGGGATGACTGCCCATCTGCGTGAAATGACACAACTCAGTGGGATGGAGTTCCAACTTCCATGCCATCTGCCAGCCCCCTAGACATACCTCGTTCCCCTCACACATCAGGGGGCATGAGCTGGCAAGAGTCCAAGATGGACCAAAGAGATACGCCATCCCTTGATCTTTGAATAGAGATAATAATGCCTTCCCTGAATAATACCTCATGGGGATTTTGTGAGGAGCAAAAGAGACAGCTGATGTGAATGTATTCTGTAAATCATATAATATATAGGAGAATTCTCTATCCTGAAATGCTTCCCACTCTAGACTGGATCAGCAAAGCTGAGCTGAGATCCTATCAGGTTCGTTTTTATAGTTCACTAGAGCTGATGCGTCACAGTCACACTGGTTTCTGAATTCTCTATTTCCAGGAGATGAACAGAAACCATCAGCCCAGCAGGACTCTACTGGTCCATGCAGGCAAGGCTGGGTATCATCTCCATTTTACAGATGAGGAAACTGAGGCCCAGGTGGAGTGAATTGCTTGTCCACAGTATGTATATAGTAAGTGGTAGGCCTGGATATAAAGTTGCATGCTTTGTGCTTTAATTCTACTGGGTTTAATCCCTGTGTCACCCTCTGGCCCTAGTTCAAGAGCAGCTTTTAGCTGCAGTCTTCCATGTGCAAATAACTCTTGGCCAGTACAGACGGAAACACAGAGAAACACAGACTGGCCACCGATGAATCAGAATCAGAGCTGGGTGAGGAACTGGGGAGTGAGGGATTCCCAGATTTTGGTCAGGCCACAGTTTTAGTGGAAGAAGATTCAGGTCGTGTGGGGCATCTCCACTGTCCCTGAGTGAACTGGTCCTCAGGACCTGGAATACCTCCACGGGTGCAGTCAGAAACAGAAGCCAGACAGAATCCTGGCAAGCAGACGCAGACCCTGCCAGTGGCTGGAGGTAACCTTGCTACAGAGCCCACTCTCTGTTGGGAGAGCCTGCCCCTCCATGGCTTCCCATTCGGCAGCATTAGCTACTGGCTCAGACGACTCACCCATACAGCATGAGCAGCGCAATGAAGGCAGGAAGATTGTCTGGAGAAGTGTAGGCTTTCTTCTGAAACCCCATGAAGATGCCCACCACCAGTGCCGCGCTCACAGTGTAATTCATCTGGAAGAGATGAGGCCAAAGCAAACACTTCACCTCTCTGGACCTCTGGTTTCCTGTTCCTTAAAACGGGGTTGGGCCAGCTCCTCCAGCACTTACCGCCTGGGATTCCGATTCTTTCAGTCTAACCAGTTCTTGGTGAGCAAGCATGTGGGAAGTTGTCCCAGTCCTCCTCCCTGTGCAGGAACCCCCACCCCACCCCACCTCCTGTGCAGGATCTTCAGTCCATATCTTTTGAAAGAATGAATTATAAAATTCCACCTGATCCCTCATTCTCTCTAATTGATCACAAAGGCATGTTAAGTCTCCTTTCTAAGCAAGTCTCCAGAATTCAGAAAAACTTAAAAATATAGTCCTTGGGTTCATGAAGTTCAACCAGATGATACCCTTCCATTGTTTCTTCCCTTTTCTTTCCTTCCTACACAATTCAGTCCCCAGGCCATTAGGATAGACAGGGAGAGGTGAGAGGCCACATAGTGGAGGGGAGGCACCAGAGTGGTCCTGAGCAGGGCAAGGGCCTGAGAAGGGGAAGGGCATCCTGCAGAGGGTGGGCTGGTGGGGAAGCCCAGGGGGAAAGGGCAAGGATTGGTCTGGTGTAGGGCATGGGAGACAGAGCAGAATGCGGAGGACCTCCAGGTGTGTGGGGGGGTAGCTGGAGCAGGGAGAGGAGGGTGTCATGTGGGGGAGAGGATAGTGGCAGAAGTGGTGACTTACTACATACAGGTGTATTGCTCAGGTAGGTTAAATGAATCAGGGGTAATGGAAGCCAATTTCTCACTCTTGGAGAAGGGAGTTACACATATGGAAAGACAGAAAACCAGAATGGGCTTGTGGTGCTGGATTTGAACTAGGGGTTTTAGGGAGCTCATATTCAGTGTGGAGATAGAGAAGTACAGATATAAATGTATGCCTGTCTATGTATATACATACACATCTCTTCTAGTCTTTCCACTGAGAAGGCCTGGGACCATGGCAGTGAACCCCAGGGGTAGTGAACGTATTTACACACAGATCATGATTTCTGAGGGACATTTTCCACTGGAAGGAACCAGGGATCTCTGGGGAGATGGCTGATTCCAGGGCAGGGATAGGGGAAGGTCCAGGAACTCTTGCTGTACCAGAGAGCACAGAGGTGCTCAAGGAGGATGGGGCATAAGTCAAGGCGAGGTAGAAGCAGCTTGACAGGGATCCCACTGCCCCAACTAAGGATAATCTGAGCACCAACATAAACAGGAATGGTACCAGTTTGTAATCCACAGATTAACACAGGATTAATGCAGACATGAATAAATAAATGAATAAATGGAAAGTTTGATAACAAACTGGTATTTACATAGCTTCAAAGTACCTCTCCCGGGGTTGGAGCAGGTGGCAGTGGGGGGAAGGATGAGGGGGATAAAGGGGCACAATAATTCATAATCACAGTATGAGTTGGTCACGGGAAGGATGTACAGCATGGAGAATATAGTCAATGATTCTGCAACATCTTTCTATGTTGATAGATAGTAACGACACTAGAGGGGGTGAGGATTTAATAATAGAGGTAACTGTTGAACCACTGTGTTGTACATTTGAAACCAATATAGGATTGTATATCAACTATATTTCAATTTTAAAAATAGTACCTCTCCTCCAAATTCTTATTAACTATAGGGGGAAAAGATTAACTTTACAGTAGAGAAGTTTGACGGACACCATTTTAATCAAGTGACAAGAGTGACCTTCATCAGTAAAGGGAAAATTGAAATCAGAAGTTACTGGATAGGATGCAGTGGGAAGAACAGAGCCCCCGCTTCACAATACTGCAGCATAACCTGACACTCATCCTGAGAAAACATCGGGCAAAACCCAAACAAATGGACATTCTGCAAAATAATTGGCCTGTGATCTTCCAAAGTGTCAAGGTCATGAGTGTCAAGGAAAGACCGAGGAACCATTCCAGGCAGAAGGAGACTGAAGAGACAGGAAACTAAATGCAGTGTATGCTTCTGAGCCATATCCTTTCTATAAAAGACACCACTGAGTGGGGCCTGAGATGAGGTGAGGCATCAATGCTAGTTTTCTGACATTGATAGTTGTGTTGATTGTAATGGGTGTGTCCTCATTTGTCAGAGGGACACACCAGAGATGCTGGTGAGTGTGTGTGTGGGGGTGAGAAGGGGCATTTTGTTGAGAAGTTACTCTCAAATGGTTCAGGAAAAGTTTTTAATGTAACACCTTTTCTAATTTCAGTTTGTGAGTATTTAAAGATTTAAAAGAAAGAAAAATACGACATTAAAAAGTAATCGAGGATAGCGGCTTAAAGATGGCAGCATGAGAGGTGAGACAGAAACCATTTCCCAAAACCATGTATAATGTGAGAATATAGCAAATACATCTAATCCTGAAAGAGCAATAGAAAGGAGGCTGTGGCAGACTGCCTACACCTGGGAAAAACAGCAGACCTCAAGGAAAAGGGTAAAGTACCAAAGCCATGATCTGGAGGGAGTGAAGCACTTCTCCCACCCCAGCTCACCGTAGGGAGGAAGAGAAACAGGGCAGGGATGGGGTGGAGGCCTAGGACTGCTAAACACCTAGTCCTGGAGATCTGCTCTAGGAGCATGAACCTACATTACATGGTTCTCTGGAGATGAGTGGGGTTGGAAAGCTAAGATAGGTGGAATACTTGGAGAGACTGAGATTCCAGTCACTTGTGGAAAACACATATATACAACTGGCTGCTCTGGGACAAAATAAAGGCGGGCAGTCTGAGAAACCTAACAGCGAGAGGGCTGCTAAAAGGGTAAGGATTGCACAGAACTTGCTGCTCAGGGGAACGGACAGGTGGACAAAATTGTCCGGGCACACTCTGCCCAGCAGGTTGGGAACTTTCAGGAGCTTCAGGCACTCCATTTCCCTGGCTGGCTACACAGCTATGAGACTCCCCATGGCGATACGCAGCCAGCTGTGCCTTCCTCCCCATTGGCACCACCTCGCAAAATGGTTGCCCCCACCATTGCACCAGGTCAGCCAGAGGACAACCCTGGCTATGGCAGCCACAAGCACAAAGCATAGAGGCCTCTCCATGCACACTCGGACCACTGGCTCTGGCAGTGGAGGCAGGCACTGCAGCCAGGAAGCAGGAAAGAGCTCTTTCCTCCCGACAGGCACCAGCACTGCTTGCCTGTGACCCCTGCCATTGCTCCAGGGGCTAAGCAGCTCCAGAGAATAGAGCCGCTGGACACTAGAAGGTGCCACCTACAAATATGAAATGTCAAAGGAATCTGGTTCAAACCAAAATCCCACAAACACCAAAGAGGGTCAAGTGAAACTGAACTCATCAATCTTCCTGAAAGAGATATCAAAATAAAAATCATAAACATGCTAACACAGGTACAGAAAAATATTCAAGAACTCAGGGAGGAATTCAAGAATGAGATACAAATGTTGAAGAATACAGTATCTGAAATGAAACATACAATTGAGGAATTTAAAAGCAGATTAGATGAAGTAGAGATGGTAAGTGAAATAGAAATTAGAGAAGAGGAATACAAAGAAGCTGAGGCACAAAGAGAAAAAAAGGATCTCTAGGAATGAAAGAATATTGAGATAACTGTATGACTAATCCAAATGGAACAATATTCTCATAATAAGGGTACCAGAAGAAGAAGAAGAGAGTAAAGGGGATATAAAGTGTCTTTGAGAAGGTAATTGCTGCGAACTTCCCCAATCTGGGGAAGGAGATAATCTCTCAGGCCATGGTGGTACACAAATATCCCCACAAAAGGGACCCAAGGAAGACAACACCAAGACATATAATAATTAAAATGGCAAAGATCAAGGATAAGGCCAAAGAGAAAAAGATCTCATACAAAGGAAAACCCATCAGGCTATCATCAGACTTCTCAACAGAAACCTTACAGGCCAGAAGGGAATGGCATGAAATATTTAATGCAATGGAACAGAAGGGCCTCAAATCAAGAATACTCTACCTGGAAAGATTATCATTTAATTTTGAAGGAGGGATTAAACAATTTCCAGATAAGCAAAAGCTGAGAGAATTTACCCCCCACAAACCATCTCTACAGTGTATTTTGGAGGGACTGCTATAGATGGAAGTGTTTCCAAGGCTAAATAGCTGTCACCAGAGGAATTAAACCCACAGTAAAGAAAGTAACAATTAATTACTAAGCAGATGGAAAATCAAATCAACTACCCCCAAAGTCAATCAAGGGATAGACAAAGAGTACAGAATATGATACCTAATATATAAAGAATGGAGGAGGAGGAAAAAGGAGGAAAAAAAAAAGAACTTTTAGCTTGTGTTTGTAATAGCATACTAAGTGAGTTAAATGAGACTGTTAGATACTAAGGAAGTTAACCTTGAACCTTTGGTAACCAGGAATCTAAAGCCTGCAATGGCAATAAGTACATACCTATCGATAATCACCCTAAATGTAAATGGTCTGAATGCACCAATCAAAAGACATAGAGTCACAGAATGGATAAAAAAACAAGACCCATCTATATGCTGCCTACAAGAGACTCACTTCAAACCCAAAAACATACACAGATTAAAAGTGAAGGGATGGAAAAAGATATTTCATGCAACTAATAGGGATAAAAAGGCAGGAGTTGCAGTACTTGTCAGACAAAATAGACTTCAAAACAAAGAAAGTCACAAGAGACAAAGAAGGACATTACATAATGATAAAGGGGTCAGTCCAACAAGAGGATATAACCATTATAAATATCTATGCACCTGACACAGGAGCACCTACATATGGGAAACAAATACTAATAGAATTAAAGGAGGAAATAGAATGCAATGCATTCATTTTAGGAGACTTCAACACACCACTCACTCCAAAGGACAGATCAACCAGACAGAAAATAATTAAGGAGACAGAGACACTTAATAACAATTAGAACAGATAGACCTAACTGACATCTACAGAACACTCCACTGGAAAGCAGCAGGATACACGTTCTTCTCAAGTGTACATGGAACATTTTCCAGAATAGATCACATATTAGGCCACAAAAAGAGCCTCAATAAATTCAGAAGGATTGAAATTGTACCAACCAGCTTCTCAGACCACAAAGGTATGAAACTAGAAATAAATTATGCAAAAAAACCCCAAAAAAGCCCACAAACACATGGAGGCTTAACAACATGCTCCTAAATAATCAATGTATCAAGGACCAAATAAAAATAGATATCAAGAACTATATGGAAACAAATAACAACAATAAATTAACACCACAAATCTGTAGGATGCAGTGAAGGCTATGCTAAGAGGGAAGTATATTGCAATACAGGCTTACCTCAGGAAAAAAGAACAATACCATATTAACAGTCTAAATTCACAATTAATGAAACTAGAAAAAGAACAAATGAGGCCCAAAGCCAGTAGAAGGAGGGACATAATAAAGATTAAAGCAGAAATAAGTAAAATTGAGAAGAATAAAACTATAGAAAGAATCAATGAAAGTAGGAGCTGGTTCTTTGAGAAAATAAACAAAATAGATGAACCCCCAGCCAGACTTATCAAGAAAAAAAAGGAGTCTACACACATAAACAGAACCAGATATAAGAAAGGAAAAATCACTATGAACACCACAGAAATACAAAGAATTATTAGAGAATACCATGAAAAACTATATGCTAACAAAGTGGATAACCTAGAAGAAATGGACAACTTTCTAGAAAAATACAACCTTCCAAGGCTGACCCAGGAAGAAATAGAAAATCTGAACAAACCGATTACCAACAACGAAATTGAATTAGTAATCAAAACACTACCTAAGAACAAAACACCTGGACCAGATGGTTTCACTGTTGAATTTTATCAAACATTTTTGAAGACCTAATACCCATTCTCCTTAAAGTTTTCCAAAGAGTAGAAGAAGAGGGAATACTTCCAAACTCTTTCTATGAGGCCAGCATCATTCTAATACCAAAGTAAGGCAAAGACACCACAAAAAAAGAAAATTACAGACCAATATCCCTGATGAACATAGATGCAAAAATACTCAACAAAATATTAGCAGACTGAATTAAAAAATACATCAAAAAGATCATCCATCATGATCAAGTAGGATGTACTCCAGGGTTTCAAGGATGGTACAATATTAAAAAATCCATCAATATCATACACCACATCAACCAAAAGATGGACAAAACTACATGATCATCTCCATAGATGCTGAAAAAGCATTTGACAAAATTCAACATCCATTCATGATAAAAACTCTCAACAAAATGGGTATATAGGGCAAGTACCTCAACATAATAAAGGCCATATATGACAAACCCACGGCCAACATCATACTTAACAGCGAGAAGCTGAAGGCTTTTCCCCTCAGATAGGGAACAAGACAAGGATGCCCACTCTCCCCAATTTTATTCAACATAGTACTGGAGGTCCTCACCATGGCAATCAGACAAAGCAAAGAAATAAAAGGCACCCAGACTGGCAAGGAAGACGTTAAACTGTCAGTGTTTGCAGATAACACGATATTGCACATAAAAAACCCTAAAGAATCTACCCTAAACCTACTAGAACTAATAACTGAATTCAGCAAAGTTGCAGGATACAAAATAAATACACAGAAATCTGTTGCATTCCTATATACTAATGACGAGCTAGCAGAAAGAGAAATCAGGAAAACAATTCCATTCACAATTGCATCAACAAGAATAAAATACCTTGGAATAAACCTAACCAAGGAAGTGAAAGACCTATACCCTGAAAACTACAAGACACTCATGAAAGAAATTAAAGAAGATATCAATAAATGGAAATATATCCCATGCTCATGGATAGGAAGAATTAATATTGTCAAAATGGCCATCCTGCCTAAAGCAATCTACAGATTCAATGCAATTCCTATCAAAATACGAACAGCATTCTTCAGTGAACTAGAGCATATCATTCTAAAATTCATATGGAACCACAAAATACCCTGAATAGCCAAAGCAATCCTGAGAAGGAAGAATAAAGCTGGGGGGATTATGCTCCCCGACTTCAAGCTCTAGTACAAAGCCACAGTAATCAAGACAATTTGGTACTGGCACAAGAACAGACCCATAGATCAATGGAAAAGAATAGAGAGCCCAGATATAAACCCAAGCATATATGGTCAATTAATATATGATAAAGGAGCCATGGATATACAATGGGGAAATTATAGCCTCTTCAGTTACTGGTGTTGGCAAAACTAGACAGCCACATGTGAGAGAATGAAACTGGATTATTGACTAACCACATACACAAAAGTAAACTCAAAATGGATCAAAGACCTGAATGTGAGTCATGAAACCATGAAACTCTTAGAAGAAAACATAGGCAAAAATTCTTGAATATAAGCTTGAGCAACTTTTTCCTGAACACATCTCTTTGGGCAAGGAAAACAAAAGCAAAAATGAACAGGTGGGACTACATCAAACTAAAAAGTTTCTGTATAGCAAAGGACACCATCAGTAGAACAAAAAGGCATCTTACAGTATGGGAGAATATATTTGTAAATGACATATCCAACAAGGGGTTAACATCCAAAATACATAAGGAACTTACACACCTCAACATCCAAAAAGCAAATAACTCAATTAAAAAATGGGCAGAGGATATGAACAGACAATTCTCCAAAGAAATTCAGATGGCTAACAGGCTCATGAAAAGATGCTCCACATTGCTAATTATCAGGGAAATGCAAATTAAAACCACAATGAGATATCACTTCACACCAGTTAGGATGGCTAACATCCAAAAGACCAGGAACAACAAATGCTGGCAAGGATGTGGAGAAAGGGGAACCCTCCTACACTGTTGGTGGTAATGTAAATTAGTTCAACCATTCTGGAAAGCAATATGGAGGTTCCTCAAAAAACTAAAAATAGTAATACTATTTGACTCAAGGATTCCACTCCTAGGAATTTACCCTAAGAATGCAGGAGCCCAGTTTCAAAAAGATATATGCACCCCTATGTTTATCGTAGCACTATTTACAATAGCCAAGAAATGGAAGCAACCTAAGTGTCCATCAGTAGATGAATGGATAAAGAAGAGGCGGTACATATACACAATGGAATACTATTCAGCCATGAGAAGAGAACAAGTTCTGCTATTTGCAACAACATGGATGGAGCTAGAGGGTATTATGCTCAGTGAAGTAAGTCAGGCAGAGAAAGACAAGTACCAAATGATTTCCCTTATTTGTGGAGTGTAAGAACAAAGCAAAACTGAAGGAACAAAACAGCAGCAGACTCACAGACTCCAAGAAGGGACTAGTGGTTACCAAAGGGAGGGGTGTGGGAGGGAGGGTGGGGAGGGAGGGAGAAGGGGATTGAGGGGTATTATGATCAGTACGCATGGTGTGAGGGGCTTCACAGGGAGAACAGTGTAGCACAGAGAAGACAAGTAGTGACTCTGTGGCATCTTACTACACTGATGGACAGTGACTGTAATGGGGTGTGGGGGGGGACTTGATAATATGGGCAAACGTAGCAACCACAATGTTTTCACGTGAAACCTTCATAAGAGTGTATATCAATGATACCTTAATAAAAAAATAATTGAATGAATCATAGAAACAATAAGTGTTTCTATCATTCATTGAGCAAATGACCCCCAGGCATATGTTATGTTTTTGCCCCTAGCTAATGAGGATGCTAAGCTCCAACACCATGAATCCCAGAGTGCAGACTGCAGGTCAGTCTTAAAATTCTAGAGCATCAGAAGCCTGCTAACATCATCTTCCCCATCTTCTAACTCTTCACTGGGCTGCCAAGTGTCTACTTTTCCAGCATCACCTCCCACTCAGATACTCACTCTGCTCTTCTGCCTACATACTTCTGCTTAGGCTCAGAGATCTCTGCCTTCAGTCAGGCCTGTGTCAGCCCCAAGTGTAAGTCCTATGCCTCATCTTTAAGGAATAGTAGAACGCGAAGCCGAGTGCCTCTAGAGCTCGTCAGGGCAGACGAGCCTCGCTGCTTTCACGGGGGAGGCACCGGGCCAGTGCAGGGCCAGTGCAGGGCCAGTGCAGGGCCAGTGCAGGGCCCGCAGTGATGTTCTTGTCCAAATTCAGGCTTGAACGTTCTGACCTACTCCTGTGTGTTCATAAGTGTTTCTCATGTGGATAGAAGAGAGGGGAAAAGTTTTAGTTACTACTGATGGATTTCTGGTTTTGTATTATTGAGTGATGGCTGCTTAACAAGTTGAGTAAGATAAAAGAAATCATGTCTTCATAAACCCTAATATTTGCCATTATTATTAAAAGCCATCCTTGGAAAAGGCTGTTCGTGCTGGTCTCCATTGTGATATATCCTGTCATCACACGAAGTGGAGACTCGCGCTGGTCTTAGAAGATTGAGATAAAACAAAGGATGTCATTGCCGAAGGAGCCCACGGTAGACTGGAGTTGGTGCAGTCATGATTCTGTAGCATTATAACTAGGCCTCTGCTGCCGATTCATTTCCACCTGGAGGCCTGTCATAAAGTGACCCCTTGACCCCTCCCTACCCCCACCAACCCTGCTCGTGAAAGAGGCGGCAGTCTGTTGTTGGCAATAAATAACTTTTTCTTCGTGTTTCCTAAAGTGTTGCTGAATCTGATACAGTGAAGGTCTCGCTCCTCTGGGAAAGCAAAATAAGGCCACTGAGTAGGGTTGCCAGATTTCACCAATAAAAATATAGAAAGCCCAGTTAAATTTTAATTTCAGATAAACAACCAATACGTTTTTCAGTGTATATCCCATGTAATATTTGAGGGGTGGGATATATACTAAAAATTATTCATTGTTTCACCTGAAATTTAAGTTTAACTGGATGTCCTATATTTTTCTGCCAATTACCATAGGGGAAGTTCCATCCTTACCCCTTTGGGAGTGAGGTAGGGTTTAAGAAGAGAACGGAGGGTGAAGGACCTCTTGATATTACCTTTGCAGCTCCAGATTATTCCCAAGAAGGTGAGGCTCACACCTGCAGTGGGTCAGAAGGCCCCTGGTGCACAGCACCCAGAGCCCCCGCTCAGCAGTTGTTAGGCTGAGCCCACATCCTTCCCCAGCCTGGGGCTCCCAGTTCTTGCCCTTCTAAGAAGATGTGAAGAGACAGCGTACACAAAAGGCCCCGGCAGAGCACCTTCCAGCAGCCCTGGTGGAACGAAGCCCCACCCTGCTGCGTCCCCTCCGACAGCGCAGATGTGAAGGCCCGCCCACCTGGCCATGGAGGCGAGGGAGACGCCACCAGCTGACACTTACCATGTCCCAGAGGAAGTAGGTGAGCCAGTAGGTGGTGGGGCTCACTCCACTGACAAACTGGAGGCGCTTGGCTTTCTTCACCCTCTCCTGGATCAAATAGAGGACGAAGCTGGCCGGGACGAACGACATGGCAAAAATCACGCAGATGGCAACCATAGCATCCACCGAAGAGGTCAGCCTGCAGCAGGTCAGCAGACGCAGCGGGAGGGAGGTAAAGAAGGGGCGGAAGCAGGGGAAAGCAAAGTCTGGCCCTGGAAGACCTCACCCAGCCCGGGTAATGGGCTCCAGATTCCCCCTTCCCAAGCCTGAAGCCTGTTGTTCCACTCAATTATCTAAGTCAACCTGGGTCAAGGTGAAATGGACATTTGTGGGTTTCCCGTTCCATCTTAACATTGAATATTACTATAAATGTTAATATCGAATGTTACTCAATGTTACTATGAAAGCCTAGACAAGTTTTCTCTTTATTACATTTTAAATTATTTGTATCTGATGGTGTATAGAAACAGATTTTATATTAATCTTGTATACTACAATACTTATTAGTTCTAATAATTTGTCATTGATACACTTGACAGCTATATGATCTGTGAAACTTACTTCTTTTGTTAAAAGAAAGAAACTATCTTGTTAAATCATGCTTTCAAGAAACGCATTATAACATGGGGAAATGTTCCCAATGCAAGTTAAAGTGAAAAGAGAACAGGCCAGTCATACAGAAGCTTCGTTCTATTTGCCCTTTCCTGGAACAAACAGGAAGCATCCGGCAGGGGCGAGCAGGCTGAGACCCAGCCCAGACTTCACACCAGCCCTGCGCCCCGGCCTGGGCCAGCGCCCGCTTGGAGAAAGAAGTGCCTTCTACTGATTCCCACAAAGGCGCCCCAAGCATTTGTCACAGGCCCTGACCTACAAGGTGCCGGGTCCACACACGTAGGAAGAACAGAACAAAGAGTGGGAAGGAAACACACAAACATTCAGGGAAATACTCTAAACTGTGTAGGGTTATAGATAATTAAACTATAGGTTCTTAAACTAATATAAACTTTCTTTAATGAACATATACTATTTTATGTAGTTCTTTTACAATCACAAGAGACTCCTTTTTGATATTTCAGACTCAGAAGGCTTGAAGGGGGTACAGAAACTTGGGCTGAGTGAGAATTCACATAGGACAGGCTACTCTTCCTCCATCCAAGGTGTCCAGAGGGAGGCCCCAAGGGGCCAGCGCTCAAGTGTTAGCCGGTGACACTTGGCCGGGTCAGGGCACTCAGAGTGCCGGGATAAGAAACTGAGGAGATATTACTGCTGGGGAGGTGAAGTCGGGCACTCACTTCACATACTGGAAAGGAGCTCCAGGAGCAATTTGTTATCAAGAGACCAAAGGGAACAGAACCAAATACATGCCTACTTTCTAAGTAAAATTGAGGAGAAAGAATAGCTAAACAATTTGATACATGAAGCATTTGAAAGTCTTCTGTTCATGTGTGCCGGGCTAAATAGCTTGCCATGCAGTCCAGAACTCATGCGGGTGCAAACATTTTCAGGGCATCCAAAGAGTGGAGAGGGTGACCGGAAAGCCGCGAGGCGGGGCACACGGTGGCTCACACTGTGATCTCGGAGAGCTGCTCCTTCGTCAGGTTCAGGGGCTGGCTTATGACGGTGATGCCGAACTCCTCCGGGTCCCTGTCCCCGTGCAGGCTGGCCCGTAGGACTGCGTTGTGGGCCACGTTGAGAAAGCTGACCAGGGCATGCCAGCCCTTGTTGTTGAACCATACCTGCAGGGCGGACCCGGGCTTTATAAGGCTGCGTGCCGGCGCGCACCCAGGCACTGTGCTCACAGCTGTTTAAAGGCAAAACAGGCTGCAGGAAAAAGAGCGTGAGGCGGAGGAAGGCGTTGGCAGCTGGAAGACATTCCATTCTAGATTTCAACAGGAGGAGGGATGGAATTTAACTAAGTTGGTGAAAAAACGAAATAACCAGCTCACATGAGGGTTTAGCTCTAGGGAGGATTATGCAGGACTAATACCTTAATGTTGTCTTCAGTTTCTAGATGTTTAAGGAAAGCAGACATTTCTTTAGAGGCCTCTCTGGTCATGGGGCCCTAGAAAGACCACACCGAACAAGCAAGAGTTTTTTTTTACCCCTTAGCACCTATGATAATTTCTGTTTCATGATAACTGGTGCATTGCAAGTGCTACCCAAATCTCCAGTCTGTTTACATACCCCGCTCACATTCATTATCTGGCCAAGGTCGCTTAAAAATTCAACAAGTGCTTCCCCAGTGATGGGGAAGCCGGGCAGCTTTCCTCCGATGGAAATGCCTCCATATCTGACAAGGGAACAAGAAGTGCTCAGATCAGTGCCATGAACCAAGTCTGTGGTGCTCCATGCTCACCAGCAGCTCTTTGTTTCTGTAGAAAATGTGTACTTCTAAGGGAATCGTCTGGACTAGCGAGCCACATGGCTCCACTTTACAATCCGACTTGTAGCACTTGTTCACTGCCTCCAGGAAAGAGTCCTGGTCCCTCCTGAGCGCGGTCTCCCTGCCTGCACCTGCCCCGTGCCTTCCCTGTGTCCCGACCCTGTCGAATCCCTCCCAGAGCACTCAGCGGTCCGGGTCCGGGATGCCCTCGTTTCTCTCCACCTTTGCGGGGCTGCAAGCTTCCTGGGAGCGCCTTTCCCTTCTTGAGCCTCCAGTCAATTCCGTCTTGCCTGTTGTGTCATCTTCTCTTTGAGGTCTTCCCTGGCTCTCCCTTACCCCAACCAAGGAGTCCTGTTCTGTGCCGCTTCTGACTTCACAGGCTCCTCTGGCAGCCCTGGGCTCACCTACATCTAGTCAGGACCAGCCCTGCCGAGTCCCTCTCTCCCAACTGCCAACCCCTCCCCTGGTTCAGGCAGCCCCTCGGGCTCCGGCCTTGGCTCGAGTGCTGGCTCCTTAACTGGGGCCCAGGCTTGGGTCTCCTGCTCTAACACATCTTCCACACGGCTCCGGCCGTCTCAGGTGACCATGCGCAGATATGGATCGCGGCGTGCCAATCTGCGGCCTAAAACCCTTCAAAGGCAGGATAAAAGCCAATATTCCTTGACAATCCAAAGTTAATTTGCTAGTTAGGCAAGCAGGGGAGGAGAGCTCTACTTCTCAAGGACTCAAATGTCCCATCCTCTGTCCCTCCTTTCTTCTTCAGCTGAGGCCCTATACTTCCCTCTAGGGAGCAATCCTAAAAGCTGGATTTCACGTTTATGGTCCAGAATCTGCCCAGGAAATCAAGTCAACCTTGGCTCTGCATTCATTTTAGAGACCCTGTTCCTGAGGGAGCCCAAGAGGCCAGCTCATGCAGAGAAGGTCCTGGAGGATTCCCCAAACTCCTGGAAGCGCTGCAGCCGCCAGGATGCCTCAGGAACAGGTGAATCTGCGGCTGGGCCAGACCCTGTGAGGTTTAGAAGGAATGGACCATTGAGTGTGAGGGCTGACGTCGTGTCCTGTCATTGCAGCCTCCTAAACTGTCATATGCTGGGAGGTCAGAACCTCTCCTGAGTGCAAATGCTCCGGAACTGCCCTTTGCAGAGTACCACCTCCCATTTATGCCCTCCCAGGAGATCTGCTGCTCAGCATCTTCTGGGTCTAGGGTGTCCTTAGCCACACATCCTCCAGGACATGTCTCATGACTTTGGGAGCACACACAGAGCAGTCCACCCCCATGGCTTTGAAGTGTGGCTTTTTTAGTGTGCAGTTATTTTAAGTGAATCAATCTGAGATTTTTAATTTCTTACGAAAGTAGTTTCTTACCTCTGTTCGTTGACCCAGAATTTGCTTTTTAAGCTGAAAGCCAAAACAAATCACACAATGAATGCCACAAGCACCGCAGTGGTGTTAACTTTCCTCCCCAAGCACCCATTGGGGTGTCTGTCTTCACAGTATTTTTAGTATTTTCTGATATCCAAGCAATGTGGAAACTTCTCAGCCAAGAAGCGGAGCCCAAATAACATCTGGACAAAGGACTGATATTTTCCACCAGTGGCTTTCCAAGTCATAGCCTGCATGCTGAGCTTCCTGGTCCTGTCCTCAGGTCACCTGTCCTCGGGGCACCTGTGGCAACTACTATACCAGTGTGGGGTGAAGTCTGCAGCCCTCCCCTCTTCCACCCTGCATGAGCAAGACTCTGCTAAGCATCTGCATGCTTGGGGGAGTTAAGAGACTGACTTCCTGCCAATCAAGGGTAAAATGAGAAGAGAGAAAATAGGTAGATGCCACTGCGAGACCTCCCGGGTCAGGCCCTACCACTATCATAGTCATCAAACACAAAATCCCAAGTTCCATTTGCAACTTTGCTGCTGAGAGTAAAGTTGGGGTTGGCTGTTTTTTTTACTGCATTATGGAATAAATTCTATGCATTCTGCTTTTATTTTTGTGCTTGGATGGCATTCTTCACTTTGCTAACTGCTGGCTTGGCACTGCCTTCTCACAGCTGCTTTTATCATCCGCAGTGTGTTCTGCTCAACTGAGTCCCTTTGTCCCTTGTACAGGATCTGGTGGGGAAGCAATGGACTACTAAAGCCAGAAAGTATATTTTAAAGCCCTAGAGCATGTGGGGCTGGGTCAGGGCTCCTTAGGGGCACTCTTTTTCTGTAGCATGCTCTTGTCAAGCTGCTGGCTCTGATGGGGGGCGCTTGTTAGGAACAGCTGCAGAGCTGAGAGAAGTAGACCTTCTAGAAGGTCTAGAAGCTCACTGACATGTTAAAGGGCAGTGAGAGATGACGACTTACAGTGAGAGTGTGACAGGTGCCGTTACCCTGGCCAGCCTGAGGGCTCTCTGTCTCTCTCAAGCACTGCCCCACTGCCTCTTTCTTGTCTTGGTCAACTTTTTTCCTTGCTCCTTTTTGCTTCTTACTTTTCCTTCTTGCTTCTCTCTTTTTTCACTATCTTTTTGCCTGTACTCTTCCTCCTTCCTCCAAACTGTATCTCTTTTTCTTAACTAAGATATGAGGCTGAATTACTGGATAACTTCTATGCTTTCTTATTTTACTTCGAATAGTGCACGGTTACACTTTAAGAATGCTTGGTCTAAGCAAAACAACAACAAAAAAACCAAAATGAATCTTAAGTAGCATTTTACCTGTACACGCCTCAATTGCTGTTTCTGATGGATATGGCCCTCAAATTAAGAAAAAGAAAAGAATCCCACTGCCCTGACTGTGATAAATCATGACAGTTAATTATCTTCTGTCCCTTGCTAATATTTACTCTGGGGAGCCAGGATGAAGCTTATACAAGGGTCTCTTCTTACCTGCTTCGTATTAGAGCAGGATACGTTTTCACCAAGAAGTCTGAGATGTTCCTGCCCGTGAGGTCTTGTAGGATCTCGGTGCTGCGCTGGGTTCTCTGAGGCAGTGACACGTCTGCTTTAATGACTGCAGCTGGCGGCCTTACAGTTTGTGAAACTGCTTGTTTTTCTCCAAAAATTATTTATCAATTCAGCTACTGGGAACATACTAAATAAGGCGCTGGCATCTCCCTAGTCCTCACTCAGTGATGTAGGATAGACTCATCTCGGTCTACTTTTTCCCTTTTTCCTTCTCGCTTCTCTCCTGTTGTTATCTTTTCCCCTTTACTCTCCCTCCTCCCTCCAAACTTTCTCTTCACCAAGATACAAGGCTGAATTCGATAAATTTTATGCTGTCTTCGTTTACTTTTAATAGTGTATGGGTTACCCTTTAAGACTGTTTTAACTCCAAAATAAGCCTTCAGTCCCCCCTCATCTCTCCAGTTCCATTGCCACTACGCGAGCCCGAGTCCCCACCCAGCCCTCACCTGGACCTCCACAGAAACCTACCCACTGGTCTCCCTGACTCCCCCAGACTCTGCACAGCCCATTCTTCACCCAGCAGCCGGACTGAGCTTTAAAAATGTAAGCCAGAACACCCCAGTCACTTTGCTTATCGCACTCCAATAACCCTAGGACCAGGTCCAAGTCTATTCCAGGGTGCAAGCGGCCCACGTGACCAGCGCTGCCTTGCTCCCGGAGCTCACCTGCGGCTGCGGCCCCTCGCGGCCACCCCCAGGCTTCCGGTTTCTCAAACGCACACTTCCATTCCTGCTTAGCTTTGCGCTTGCGGGTTCCCTCGGCCTGGATTGCTCTGCGGACAACTTCACGCGACTACCTCATCTTTCAAGTCTCAGCCCAAATTTTATTCCTTAGAGAAGCGTTTTCTATTTCTAG
>JAQQAC010026012.1:4530749-4547866 GCA_029783875.1 Phataginus tricuspis | reverse complement strand
TGAGTCGATACATGTAGTTTAAAGATGTCGCTACCATTATTCAAAGCCCTACAGTTTCATGTTTGGTTGCTTAAGCTATTGTGCTTATATTTGGCACAGGTTTGACCTCTTCACTTAAAGATCAAATTATGTCCCATCCAGCATTGCATGATGCCCTTAATGACCCTAAAAATGGTGATTCAGCAACCAAACACCTGAAACAGCAGGTATGTTTAGGCCATAGTAACTCTACTAAAAATGGCCCTTTGTTCATTTGTCAAAAGCTAACATTCTATTCTTTCTATATATAGTTAATAATGAGATTTTGTTTAGTTTATCTTTGAGGGTGCAGAATCATTCCATTTCAAAAATACTTATAAACATATATAAAAAATTTTGGCATGGATAGGTTTCTGGTACTTTGTGATAAATATTTAAAAACGAGAAAAAATTTAAAGCCGAACAAAAATGATTAATGTGAACATGCTGCCTTATGTAGTAGAAATTACCTTGCTATTTTCCCATTTGAGCTAAATATGTTTGCTCTAGTTTATAAAATAATCTCATGAAGTTTGCAGGCTTCTATTTTAGGTAACATTGAAAAATTAAAGTTACTTGGTCCAAGAAGATGCTTTGTTGAGTTTGGAGCAGGCAAGGGAAAATTATCTCATTGGGTTGATATTGCCTTAGAAGATGCTGAAAAAGTTCACTTCATCCTAGTAGAAAAGGTGACCACAAGATTCAAGGTAAGTGAAACCAGTGCCGTATATTAGTAACCAGACTTTGTTTGCACTTTTCCTGTTCAAAAGGGGGAAAAAAAATTATACTCAGAAACATGTCTCTAAAGAAAATGAGTTTTTGTGTGTTTAATTAGAGCTTTAATTATATTGATAACTTAAACTGAAGATAAATTTTTTAATCTAAATTCTGATAATCCATTGATCTGAGTTTTTAAAAGTATTGGCAGAGACAAGAAAATATGTGGAAAGAGCCAAGCTCAAGCTAGGACTTGCGAGCCTCGGGTCCTAAACCCACCTCTGCCAGTTACTGTGTATTCAGCAAGCACTTATTGAGCATACCACCAGGCACCAAGAGAGACACTGGGTAGATTAGGTCACATAAGACAGCATTCTATGATGCTCTATGTTTTACTGTGCTTTATTGCTTATATTTAGAAAGGAGAGACCAACAGGCAGATAAATGATAATAGAGAAGTGTTAAAATACAAAAAAAGTCTGCACAAAGTACAGTGTGGGTTCAAAGGAGAGAATGACAAGTTGTACTGCAGGGGTGTCTTTCCCTGAGTTGGGAATATGGAAGGTAGAAGAGGAAGAGTGCGTTTGGGGGGAGAAGTAATGAGCTCAGTCTTGAATGAGTTAACAGCTGTTGAAGTAGAACTTTACAGTTCACGACTGAATATCAAATAGGTCTGGGCCACAACGTAGATTTGTAAGTCATAGACATGTGGATATAGATTAGAATAGCTGTGATCTTTCAGGGAGAGTAAGAGGAATAAGCCAAAAATAGTAGATTAGGGGCTGACAAATATAAAGATGCTGTCACATAATCTCAGTTAAGATAATATCTGTGAACCTTAGTTCCTTCATCAGTGAATTGAAAGTTTTTAAAGTTAAAGTAAATGAAATTTTCAAGCTTCATGAAAATGTATGATAGTGTTATTTTGGAGTTTTTGTCAAAGAATATACAATCTTTAATTTTTTAATGAGTGGTTCTATTTTTAAATATTCAAAATAAGATGGAAAATTATTTGCTCTGAATTTTGAAAATAGAAATGTTTTTATTTTCATAAGAATTTTATTAATATAAAAAACCATTTTTATAATAATGTTCCATTTGTATAGGTAGATGGCAAACACAGAAAGAAAGATTCAGTGTTATAGAGACTTCAAATTGATATTCAACACTTGTGTTTGAGTAAGTTGCATAACTTTCAGTTACTCTACCATAAATCATAGAAATTCAAACTCTCAGGATTGCTTAGAAATAACAATCGTGCAGAACAGTGCTTCAGAGAGAACAAAGTAAAATTAATCCATTGTTAATATAGACTATTATGTGTAACATTTAAACAAATGTAAAATGAATTAGGGTTAAAACTTTTAAAAATTGTTTTCCATTATCAAACAGAAATAAAGTGTCTTATTAGGAAAGAGTTTATAAAGAGTTTTGGTAATATGGCCTTATGGTGCTTCTTTGTCTTGCTTAAATTAGCTATTGAGTCCGTTCATACCAAACACTAGCCTTCTGCCTAGTTAACATGACTCTACCTAAACTGTTAAAGGAACGAGATAGGTCTCTGCCTAGTTAATGTGTCTAAGACAATTTGTAGAATTTTAAATTGTACCAAATAACTCATCTCTATGGTAAACTCAACGTTTTATATTCACATGCTCCCTTCAGTCATACTCTTCAGTGTCTTTTCTGTATACCTTTTTGTAGTTTTTCATATTATTTAAAATGAAAATAATGCAAATATTATCCCACCAACTTCTTCCATTCACCGATTTTAATTAAACCTTGTGAAGCAACCCAGCATTTATATATAAACCTCTGTATTAAAGTTATTTAACTGAATATATTACTTTTCTGAAGTTGTAAACCTTGAACAAGGTTTTATGCTATGTGTTGAATGCTTACTAAGTGTACTGAAAAGTGGTCTACCATAATTCTTGAATAGTTTCTATATGACTCTTCTGTGCCTACTATGTGCCCCATCCCATATTTTTAAACCAAAATGAGAAAGATTAATAAAGCAGCACATACCTAAATCTAGTTCAATACTGCCATTTAGAATTTGTGTTAATTCTGGAAAATCCCTCTCTCACATGCTCCCTGCACAGTGACCTTCCCAAAAATATAGACACCAATGAAAATGTGGATTATAATCTGCCGTAGTTCAGTTTTTTCTTGATGTTTAAAATAAAAGTTTATTAAATGATATACTATGAGTGATTAAAGGTAGTTTTGGAATATGAGTAAAAGGGAGCCTTACAGGACTTCCCTTCCTCTCTGGGCTGCAAGGTTGGAATTTACTATTAATCATTTTAAAATGGGAAGAGAAAGAATAGGAAGTGCCTAGTGAATGAGCTCACTGGGAACATTCCCCTCTTTTATTTTTCCTTTGTCCTTTTGTTCTCCTTTTTTTGGCTTTATTAAAGTTACATATGTATGCTTAAGAGTCATATAGTCCTACAAGCAGCAGCCGTTTCCTCCCTGCCATTTCTCTCTCTGAAGAGACAGCCAAATTCACCTTTTATGGGTGAACTTCTGTATTTACCCAAAGTCTCTAGCAACAGGCTTATATTAACTGCTTCTTGTCTTACCAAGCGTTGTCTATTGAGTTCACTCTCTAGGTTGGAATTTTTTCCATGTCTTATCCCACATCTTCTTCTCTTTGGGCAGAACACCTCCTCCTGTAGCTTCCTGAGAAACGATGCATTAGAAATAAACCTGAGACCTTGCATTGTGTGAAAATAATCTTTTATTTTGCCCTTACACTTGATTTGGCTGGGTATTCTATTTCCAGGTTGAAAATCATTTTCCTTTAGAATTTCAGAAGTTCTTACTCCACTAGTATTGCTTAAAAGTTCAGTGCCATTCTGAGTACTGATCCCTTACACGTGATCTGCTTTTCTCTTTCTAGAACCTAGTACATTCTTTTCCTTGTCCTCAGTGTTCTAAATTTTCACAGTGACATGCCTTGACGTGCTTATATTTTTATCCATTGTGCTAGGCACCTTGTGGACTCTGATTTATAGCTATAGTTCTCAGCTAGAGGCGGTGTCGTCCTGAGACATTTTTGGTTGTCATTGCAGTGGGCATGCTGCCAGCATCCAAAGAATACAGGCCAGGGAGCCTGCTAAACCAGTCCTGCCAAGTATCCAACACGGTGCAGTACAGCTCTCTCCAATGAATTATTGGGACCAAAAGGTCAATAATGCCAAGGATGAAAAATGCTGATCTGGAGATTCTAGTATTCTAAGCTTTCTGGGAAATCTTGCTTGCTTTTTTCCTGTAATAGAAGAACTCTTATGATTTAGTTATTAGACCTGCTAGAATGGTTCTTTACTTTTCTTGACTTCTCTTGCTTTATATCTTTTTGGTCTTTTTTCTATACTTCCTAAAATATCCTCAATTTCTTCTATCATAGTTTTAATTTCTAAGATACTTTTCTCTGAATTTACCTTTATAATTGTATCCTGTTCTTTTTACATAATTGCAATATCCTTTCTGAAGATATTAGTGGTATTTTTAGAATTATTCTCCCTTTATAATCTGTTTTCACCAAATTGCTCTTTTCCATTTGTTTAGTGCGTCTCTTTCAGCTTTGAGCCTGCCCTCAAACATGTGGTGTTCCTCGGTGGTGTGGTCATGGTGAAGACAGAGACACTGAGAGGTCTGGGTCCTTAGGTGAGGTGTGGAATCTGAGCGCCAGTTCAGGGTGATCTGTCTGACGTGGGCTCTTTCCTCTTGGGCTTGTCAGACTCCCTGGAGAGGACTCTTGTGATTGCTTGCCTGCGGAGCAAAAGGTTATTTGCCAGCGTTGGTGACCAGTGGGCACCCAGTGGGGAACAAGGGCTAGGTGGGTCAGTATGCACATTTCACCTAATCTTGCTGTTTTACCAACTTTACTGTTTTTTCAGTTTTCAACTTCTTATTGTCCCTCAATCTATTAACCTCCTGTTCACTTGCTCCAGAGAATAAACCTTGTCTTCCACCAAGTGGGAAAGCCCAGTGTCTGTGAGGTGGGGATCTGAATGCTCCTTTAATAGACTTTCCACCAGCGTTTTTTATTATAGCTACCTCAGCTCTACTTCTAAGGTGCCTGATACCCTCAATTTCTGAGTCTTTTGGAGATTTGTGGAATAAATTTAGTTGATTGTCAGCCTTTCCCACTTCTGTCTCCTTTTCTCTTCTTCCCAATCTTGTGAGTTTATGCCCTTTTTAAAAAATCCTTTTATTCTCATTCTGGTGGAGTTTTTGGAGGGAGTAAACTAGATGCCTGTATTAAATCTTCCGTCATTTTTTGGAAGTTCATCTGCCCTGTTTTTCAAATCCAGAGAAATAGAGAGGAAACGAAGTAATGTTCAAGCAGAAGGGTCCTTTCTCTTTACCCTAATTGATGATCAGTTTCTTGAACCACCTGAATCCAACCCTCTGTATGCCTTGGCCAGGCAAACTGTTGTACTTGGTATGGATTTCTCCTACTATATAACACCATTTGCAAGCCACAGAAAAGTTGAAATATTTACTAAGTACCTCTATTGGCAGTTGATGTGCTAGGTGCTGTAGCTGGATTTGTAGGAAGAAAGATACCTTCATTCCAGAATCTTAGAAAAAGTGAAATGAATAGGGGAAAAAGGAAGCCATAACTGTGATGTGCTACATTTAACTGCATTACCTTGTGGACTTTCTTTTCTACGTTGGCAGGACTGTTAGGAATATTTTCTATTTTTTTTTTTCAAAACAGTTTAAAAATCTAAGAGAATATCTTACTCTTGATCACCAAGATATATTAAAAGGCCTATTATAATTTGATTATAATATTGAATACAATATTTTATGTGTGTTGATTATATTCTTCATATCTAATATATTATTTATACAGAATAAATCTTTTAGTAGGGAAAGTGTTGAGTTCTTTTATCTTTTAATAATATTTAACAAAATAAGACTTCTACAAAGGAAAATCCTAAGTCAGTAGAGTAGAAGTATCATTGGCCTAAGAGTCAAGAAACGCTTAAGAGGAGGAACCCAGCCTGGGACAAGGGGGGATGAAAAGGACAAGAGAAAAGAAATTTTAACTCTTAATTCTGGCTCTGTCAGGAGCCATCTGTGTTACTTACCAAGTCACTACATCTTTGAGCTGCCTACTCCTAAGCAATAAAGTGAGAATTTTTTGTTTGAGTCTCTTTCAGCTATAAAATTGAAATCCTACCAACCAACTTCTCAGATCACAAAGGTATAAAACTAGAAATAAATTTTGGAAAGAAATCAAAAAGGCTCACAAATACATGGAGACTTAACAACATTCTCCTAATTACTCAATGGGTTAATGACCAAATCAAAACAGAAATCAAAGAATATATGGAGACTAATGACAACAACAACACAAAGCCACAACTTCTGTGGGATGCAGCAAAGGCAGTTCTAAGAGGAAAGTATATTGCAATCCACGCCTATTTAAAGAAGGAAGAGCGTTCCCAAATGAACAGTCTAAAGACACATATACTGAAATTGGAAAAAGAAGAACAAAGGAGGCCCAAAGTCACCAGAAGGAGGGACATAATAAACATCAAAGAAATAAATAAAATTGAGAAGAATAAAACAATAGAAAAAAATCAATGAAACCATGAGCTGGTTCTTTGAAAAAATAAACAAAATAGATAAACCCCTAGCCAGACTCATTAAGAGAAAAAGAGAATCTACACACATAAACAGAATCAGAAATGAGAAAGGAAAAATAACGACGGACCTCACAGAAATACAAAGAATTATAAGAGAATATTATGAGCATCTGTATGCTAACAAGCTGCAAAACCTAGAAGAAATGGACAACTTCTTAGAAAAATACACCCTTCCAAGACTGACCAAGCAAGAAACAGAAAAACTAAACAGACCAATCACCAGCAACGAAATTGAATCGGTAATCAAAAAACTACCCAAGAACAAAACCCCCGGACCTGATGAGAATTCTACCAGACATATAGAGAAGAAATAACACCCATTCTCCTTAAAGTTTTCCAAAAAATAGAAGAGGGAGGAATACTTCCAGACTCTTTCTATGAAGCCAGCATCACTCTAATACCAAAACTGGGCAAAGACCTCACTAAAAAAGAAAATTACAGACCAATATTCCTGATGAACGTAGATGCAAAAATACTCAACAAAATATTAGCAAACCAAATTCAAAAGTACATCAAGAGGCACATACACCATGATCAAGTGGGATTCATCCCAGGGATGCAAGGATGGTACAACATTCAAAAATCCATCAACATCATCTACCACATCAACAAAAAAGAACAAAAACCACATGATCATCTCCATAGATGCTGAAAAAGCATTTGACAAAATTCAGCATCCATTCATGATTAAAACTCTCAACAGAATGGGTATAGACGGCAAGTACCTCAACATCATAAAGGCTATATATGACAAACCCACAGCTAACATCATACTTAACAGCGAGAAACTGAAAGCTTTTCATCTAAGATCGGGAACAAGACAGGGATGCCCACACTCTCCACTGTTACTCAACATAGTTCTGGAGGTCCTAGCCACAACAATCAGACAAAACAAAGATATACAAGGCATCCAGATTGGTAAAGAAGGAGTCAAATTGTCACTATTTGCAGATGACATGATACTGTAGATAAAAAACCCTGAAGACTCCACTCCAAAACTACTAGAACTAATATCTGAATTCAGCAAAGTTGCAGGATACAAAATTAACACACAGAAATCTGTTGCTTTCCTATACACTGATGATGAACTAAGAGAGAAATCAGAAAAACAATTCCATTCACAATTGCATCAAAAAGAATAAAATCCCTAGGAATAAACCTAACCAAGGAAGTGAAAGACCTGTACTCTGAAAACTACAAGACACTCCTAGGAGAAATTAAAGAGGACACTAACAAATGGAAATGTGTCCCATGCTCTTGGCTAGGAAGAATAAATATTGTCAAAATGGCTATACTACCTAAAGCAATCTACAGATTCAATGCAATCCCTATCAAACTACCAACAGCTTTCTTCAATGAACTGGAACAAATAATTCTAAAATTCCTATGGAACCAGAAAAGACCCCGAATAGCCAAAGCAATCCTGAGAAGGAGGAATAAAACAGGGGGGAATTATGCTCCCAGACTTCAAGCTCTACTACAAAGCCACAGTAATCAAGACAATTTGGTACTGGCACAAAAACAGACACACAGACCAGTGGAACAGAATAGAAAATCCAAACATTAACCCAAACATTTACAGTCAATTAATATTTGATAAAAGAGCCTTGGATATACAATGGAGAGATGACAGCCTCTTCAGCAGCTGGTGTTGGGAAAACTGGACAGCTACATGTAAGAGAATGAAACTGGACTACTGTCTAGCCCCATACACAAAGGTAAACTCAAGGTGGATCAAAGACCTGAATGTAAGTCATGAAACCATAAAACTCTTAGAAAAAAACATAGGCAAAAATCTCTTGGACATAAACATGAGCGACTTCTTCATGAACATATCCCCCCGGGGAAGGGAAACAAAAGCAAAAATGAACAAGTGGGACTATATCAAGTTGAAAAGCTTCTGTACAGCAAAGGACACCATCAGTAGAACAAAAAGACATCCTACAGTATGGGAAAATATATTCATAAATGATGCATCGGATAAGGGGTTGACATTCAAAATAAATAAAGAACTCACACACCTTGACAAAGAAAAAGCAAATAGTCCAATTAAGAAATGGGCAGAGGACATGAATAGACACTTCTCTAAAGAAGAAATTCAGATGGCCAACAGGCACATGAAAAGATGCTCCACATCGCTGATCATCAGAGAAATGCAGATTAAAACCACAATGAGATATCACCTCACACCAGTTAGGATGGCCAACATCCAAAACACAAACAACACCAAATGTTGGCGAGGATGTGGAGAAAAGGGAACCCTCATACACTGCTGGTGGGAAAGCAAATTAGTTCAACCATTGTGGAAAGCAGTATGGAGGTTCCTCAAAAAACTCAAAATAGAAATACCATTTGACCCAGGAATCCCACTCCTAGGAATTTACTCTAAGAATGCAGCAGCCCACTTTCAAAAAGACAGATGCACCGCTATGTTTATTGTAGCAGTATTTACAATAGCCAAGAAATGGAAGCAGCCTAAGTGTCCATCAGTAGATGAATGGATTAAGAAGAGGTGGTACATATACACAATGGAATATTATTCAGCCATAAGAAGAAAACAAATCCTACCATTTACAACAACATGGATGGAGCTAGAGGGTATTATGCTCAGTGAAATAAGCCAAGCCGAAAAAGACAAGTATCAAATGATTTCACTCATATGTGGAGTATAAGAACAAAGAAAAAAAAAATACTGAAGGAACAAAACAGCAGCAGACTCACAGAACCCAAGAACGGACTAATAGTTACCAAAGGGAAAGGGACTGGGGAAGATGGGTGGGAAGGGAGGGATATGGGGAAAAAGGGGCATTACGATTAGCAGATGTAATGTTGGAGGGGCACAGGGAGGGCTGTACAACACAGAGAAGAGAAGTAGCGATTCTATAGCATCTCACTACGCTGATGGACAGTGAGTGTAATGGGGTTGGTGGGGGGACCTGTCGAAGGGGTAGTTTAAACTATCTGAGGAAAGAAATATGATTCATATTCTGGTGATGATTAGAGATCAGTTATATTTCTCTGTAAATTGTCTTTTTATTTCTGCCTACTTCAGAAGTAAATGTTTTGTCTAAATTCTGTTGATATTGATATATTGGTCATTTAATGGTCATATTCTAGAGTTTTGTATAGTTGTCTCACATTGGAAAACATGCTTAATTTTTCTGTGTGGAGCTCATGTTTAAGTTGAAAATTTTAAGTTCTTAAATTATATAGAAAGAGTGTGTATTCTCTGTTTTTTAGATTGATTTTATCACGATATGAGCCTTACATATTTATACCATTCACAGTTTTTTTTTTTTTTTTTAAGCTACTGGATTGGAAATAGAAACTCAGTGAACTATTCCAGGACTAATTCTTATGCAGCATCATTTACTTTATACAGCAGGTCAAGTAACATTTACTGCTGTAAAAGACTGCACTTGTAATGAACTACACTCTTTACTTCTAGAATGTGTTTAAGTAATTACTAAAGAATTGCTTGTTTATTCTGTATGCTGCATGTTGGTGTTGAATCAAGTGATGGCAGCAGAAAGCTTTTTCAGGTTGTGAACATATTGCCTTATTAATAGGGTCCTAATTGCTTGTATTTTAAGACATGCAACAAAAAATAATCAGGAAGCACTTTTGGAATGGTACCATGAGGAGATCTACAGACTCCTCAGTGGAACAACCTTAACTGGTAAATGTTATATTTTAAAAATATTCAAGTCTCTAGAAATTGTCATAAGAGCATACAGCAAACAAAAACATTTATTCAAGAAAATACTATAGTTGAGTCTCTGTGGTATTTGATCCACAGAGACCCCACACCCTTTCCCCCAGCTCCCAGTGTCTCCCTACAGTTTCTCCCTGTGAGAAGCAGACTGCCAGCATATCTCATCCTTCCAAACTCTGTGTGTCAGTAGGTCTATTCAAAGCAACACTAGCAAAGAGGTCTGGAGCTTCCTTCCTCTACCCAGTTCCCACTTAGAGCACAGATAGTCTGCCCCAGGAATGACAGGTCAAGAATACTATTCCCTAATCACAATTACCCCAGCTTATGAGTAGGTTGGAGGCAAGTAGAGGCAAGCAGAGAATAACAGAATGTCAGAATAAAAATTGAAAATGGAAAAAACCACTCATCATACAAGAAAACCCCATTAAAACTGACAACTGACATACTAGAAACAATAGAGGCCTGAAGGCAGTTTTTGACTTGCAAAGTGCTAGAAAAATAATTTGTCAATGAAGACTCTTTTATCTAGCAAAACTTTCAGAAGTGGAGGCAAAATGACATTGAGATTTTAAGGCATTTGTAGGAAACCAACCTTATAAGAAATTCTGAAGGAATTTTTAAAAATTAAGGTATCATTTATACACAGTCTTACAAAGGTTTCACATGAGCAACGTTGTGGTTTCAACATTCACCCAACCCCATTGTAATCACTGTCCATCAACGTAGTAAGATGCTATAGAGTCATTGTTTCTGAAGGAAGTTTACAAGCTAAAAGGAAGTGACACCACAAAGTAATTCAAATCCTTGTGAAAAACAATGCCAATAATGGTAATTATGTAGGAAATTATTAAAGACATTGTAATGAACTATTCTCTCAGCTGAAAAACCAATTCTATAGAACTATATAATTGTGTTGCACGTATATTTGTGACCACTAAAAATCAGGTGGGAGCAAAACTTTCAATAAAGACACAGGAAAAAGAGAACAAGAAATGGTAAATAGATTAATATAAAAACTATATACTTGCTCCTTCAGCTATTTTAAAACACAGAGTATTGCAGCAATATATTGATGTGTCTAATACCAAAAGGAAGGAACAGAGCTGTGAAGGAGTAACATATCTCTTATTTCATTGGAATTAAAATACTATAAAGCTGAAGTATATTCTGACAAGATGTATACTGTAAGGCCTTGAATAACCACTAAGGAAATAATTCAGAAAATTTTGATTTAAATCAAAATATTACTCTACAAAAAAACGAACAAAAATATGAGAAAGTAAAATGGTGTGCATAAATCAAACTATGTAAATAGCAAATTACATGTGAGTGGATTAAATAATCATTAGGCAGGTATTGTCAGGCTGGATTACAAAAATAACATCCAACAATGTGCTGTCCACAGGGGGCGCACTTTAGAATCAAAGGCACAGTGTAAGAGTATCATGCAAATAGCCTTCAACCAGAGAACTGGAGTGGCTAGACAAACTTGAAAATAACTTCCTAGACAAAGAGCATCATTTTATGATAAAAGAATCCACCAATCTGTAACAGTTGTAAACAGCTGCATCTCTAAAAATAGAGTCCATAAATTTTTCACAATTCTGTATTTTGCTGTCAGAATTCTGAAGCAAAATTTGAAAAGAGTTTGAGGGGAAAACACACAATTCAGTAATAATTGCCAGACATGACCCTACTTCCAATAAAAAATAGAAAAACTAGGCAGAAGATAAAAAAGGAAACATTGAACAGCACTATAAGCCAATTGTACCTAATGTATCTGTCTACAGAACATTCACACAACAGCACAATTCTCAAGATCACATGGTACTCTCTCCAAGATAGAACATACACCAGACCACTAAACAAGTCTCAATAAATTCAAAAGTATTGAAATCATAAAAGATATCTTCTCTGATCACGATGGGATAAAGTTATGAGTAACAAATCTGGGAAATTAAAAAATATATAGAAGTTAATACACTCCAAAGCAACCAATGGGTCAAAGAGAAAATCACAAGATAAACTAGGAAATCCTCTGTAATATATGAAAATAAAAATGCAACATACCAAAGCTTATGGAATGCCATGAAAGCAGTTTTTGCAGGAAAATTTATAGCAGCCAACACCTATTAAAAGATACAAAGATTTCAAATCAACTCACCTTAAAACATTGGGAAAGAACAAACTAAACCTAAAATAAACGGGGTGGGGGAACTTAGAACAAAGAAAAGTATAATAAGACTTGGTGCAGGCATGAAGACAAACATACAGATCAATGGAATAGAATTGAAAGTCCAGAAAAGGAACTCATATTTGTCATCAATTAATGTTTGGCAAAGGTGTCAAAACAATTTAAGTGGGAAAGAAGAACCTCGTCGACAAATTATGTTGGAACAACTAGATATCCACCCGTAAAAGAGTTAAGTTCATACCCTACCTCACACGATATATACAATTTAACTAAAAATTGATCAGAGTTAAAACTATAGAAAATCTAAGAGTAAATCTTCATGAACTTGGTTTAGGCAAAGCATTCTTAGATGTGACACCAAAAGCACAAGGGACAAAGATAAAACAGATGAATTGGACTCATCAACATTAAAAACTTTTTGCTGTAAGTGATACCATAAGAATGAAACAATTCACAAAATGGGAGAAAATAATTGCAAATTATCTCTCTCATAAAGGACATGTTTCCAAAATATGTAAAGAATTTTATGTAAATAGCTCGAGAAAAATGAATAATCCCAATTAAAAAAAGAGCAAAAGATCTGAGTAGACTTTTCTCAAAGGAAATATTCCAGTGGCTGATAAGCAAATGAGAGGGTACATAAATCATTAGCCATCATGAAAATGCAAATGAAAACCACATGGCATCCCACTTTACATCCAATAGGATAATTGTAATTAGCATTATTAGTCACCTGTATAATTTTAACTTAAAAAGACAATAACAAGTTTTGGCAAGGGTGCATAGAAATTAGAACATTCATTCATGCATTGCTGCTGGGATTCTAAAATGGTGCAGGCACTTTAAAAAAACAGTTTTTCGGTCTTTTAAAAAGAAATAGTTACCATATGACAATTTCACTCTTAAGTGTAACTAAAAAATATATATTCACACAAGAATTTGTATATAAATGTTTGTAACAGCATTATTCATAAGAACTAAGTAGCAGAACCAGCCCCAATGCCAATGCATAAAATGTGGTATGTCCAAACAATGGAATATTATTTGGCTGTGATAAGGAGCACAGTACTGATATACACTGTAATATGGATGAATCTTGAAAACATGCTAAGTTTAAGAATCCCATCACAAATGACAATATATTGTGTGATTCCATTTATATGAAATATCTAGAAAACTAAGATCTGTAGGAACAGAAAGTAAATTTAGTGGCTGAATAAGATGAGGGTTGTCAGGGGATGGGAAGTGGTGAATATTAAGTATGGGGTTTGGGGGAGAGATGATGACAATGTTCTAAAATCGACATGGTGGGATTTACAGAACTCTGAATATATTAAATTATGCAATTTAAAGGGGTGAATTGTAGAGAGGTGGGTCCAAGACAGTGATGTCGAAAGAGCCTAAATCCATCTCCTCCCATATAAACACAAAATCTATACCTACATATAGAGCAAATCCTCCTGAGGAAGAACTGAGGGCTTAGTGAACAGATTCTGCACAAGGAGGAAGAGAGAAACCATATAAAAACAGCAGGAGAGACAAAGATACGGTAATGTGGAAACCACGCCCCCACCCAAATGCAGTGACTTTCAGAACAGAGGGATACCGCTGAGGGGTTTGCATACTAATATTCATCTGTTCTGAGGCACAGGAAAAAAAATATGGTTAAAAGAGTAAATAGACTGTAAGTAAAGGAAGCCAACCTACTAACTCCAGAATCTCCAAAACAGTGGTATAAAACGATCAGAACTCTCTCTAAGATTAGAGGTGCTGGCAAGCAGCATTGTTTACATTCCCCCCACACATTGATTGTATTGGCAGGAGTAGGGTCCAAATACCCATACCAGCTCCAGATGTCCCCTGAGGAAGCCCCCAACCTGAGCCCAAAGTTGTCTACCAGAGATCTGGTAGTCCTAAGTGGCACAAGCCCAGTACACACTGGGACTCCCTCCAGCCTTTGCCCCTCTGGACCCTGCCCTCCCTCAGGGCACCCTCAGCCCATCATACAAGCAGACTCCCTGGTCTGAACCCCTCCTGCCCCCAACCAGCTAGACAAAGCCACCAGGCACATGCAGTCTACCTGAAGGATGTTTGAACACAAGGTAACTCCAGGACAGGGAGAGGTAGCACTTCTACCAATTCATAGAAATAAACAGAAAGTCAAAAAAAAAAAAAAGGGGAACAGAGAAATGTGCTCCAAAAGAAAGAGCAAGATAAAATTTCCAAAAAAGAACTTAACGAAACAGAGTTGAGCAATCTCCTGATAAAGACTTCAAAGTAATAAGTAACGATCATAAAGATACTCACCAGACTTAAGAGCAGATAAACTTGACAAGGACTTCAACAAAGAGATAAAAAATATTTAAAAGAACTGGAGTTGAACACAATAAATGAAATGAAAACAACGCCAGAGGGAATCAAAAGCAAAGAAGATGCAGAAAAATGGATCATTGATTTGGAAGACAAATAATGGAAAACAATCAAGCCGAACGGCAAAAAAATTCAAAAAATGAGGATAGATTGTCCCACCTCTGAGACAACATCATACTAACATTTACATTATAGGACTCCCAGTGGGAGAAGAGAGAGAAAAGGGGTGCAAAAAAGAAATAACAGCTGAAAACATCCCTAACCTGAGGAAGGAAATAGACATCCACTTCCAGGAAGCAGAGACAGCCCTAAACAAGATGAATCCAAGAAGGTCTACACCAAGACATATAATAAAAAAAAAATGTCAAAGATTAAAGATAGACAATCTTAAAAGCAGAAAGAGACAAGCAACAGCTTATATGCAAGGGAAACCCCATAAGGCTATCAGCTGATTTTTCAGCAGGAACTTTACAGACCAGAAGGGTGTGGCATGACATATTCAAAGTGTTGAAAGGAAAAAAACTACAACCAAGAACACTAAACCAGCAAGCTTAAAATGCAGATCTGAAGGATAAAGAGTTTCCCAGATAAACATGTTAAAGGACTTCACCATCACTAAACTGGCCTTGCAAGAAATATATTAAAGGGACTTCTGTGAGAGGAAAAGGTCATAACTAGAAACAAGAAAATTACAAAAGGAAAAAACTTCAATAGTAAAAGCAAACTTACAGTAAAGGTAGTAGTAGATCAATTCTTAATAACCAGTGTGAAGGTTAAAAGACAAAAGTAAAATCAATTATACCTAAAAAATTATTTAAGGGAATCACTAAATAAAGAGGTTTAAAATAAAGACATCATATGCGTAAAACTTGGAGGAGGGGGAGTAAAAATGGAGTGCTATTAGAATGCCTTCAAAGTTAAGCAGCCATCAACATAAACTACTATGTATGTAGGACATCATATATGAGCCTCATAGTAACCACAAACCAAAAAATTATAATAGATACACAAAAATAAAGAGAAAGGAATCTAAGCCTAACACTAATGAAAGTCATCATGCACAAGGGAAGAGGGCAAGAAAAGAAAGCATCAGAAAAAAACTACAAAACAAGCAGAACACATTCAAGCAAATGGCAGTAAGTACATACCTATCAATAATTACTCTAAATGTAAAAGGACTAAATGCTCCAATCAAAAGATATAGGGTGAATGAATGGATAAAAAAAAACCAAGACTCATCTGTGTGCTGCCTACAAGAGACTCACTTCAGACATAAAGACACACATAGATGGGAAAAGATATTATATGCAAATAGAAATTTTTTAAAAGCTGGAGTAGCAGTACATATATCAGACAAAATGGTCTTTAAGCTAAAGATTCTAATAAGAGACAAAGGACATTACATAATAATAAAGAGTTCCGGCAAGAAGATACAACAATTATAAGTATCTATACACCAAGAGAGGAGCACCTAAATACATAAAGCAAACATTAACAGGCATAAAGAGTAAAATTAACACTACTACCATAAAAGAGGACATTAATGCCCCACATACATCAATGGATAGGACATCCAGACAGAAAATCAACAAGGAAAACAGTAACTTTGAATGCCACATTCAACCAAACAGACTTAACAAGATATGTATGGAAACTTTCCATCCAAAAACATCAGAATACACATTTTTAAAATATGTACATGGAGCATTCTACTGGATAGTTCACATGCTAGGCCACAAAAACGTCTAAACAAATGTAAGACTGAAATCACATCAAGAATCTTTCCAAACACAATTCTATGAAACTAGAAATCAATTATGAGGAAAAAAATGGGAAAAAAACAACAAAAACATGGAGGATAAACAACAAACGGGTTAACAAAGAAATCAAAGAGGAACTCAAATAATAACTGAAAAAATAGAAATGAAAAGAGAAACGAAAATAGAAACACAATGGTTCAAAATCTTTGGGACACAGCAAAAGCATTTCTAAGAAGGAAGTTTATAGCAATACAGGTTTACCTTAAGAAGTAAGAAAAATCTCAGATAAACAACCTAACCCTTCACCTAGAGGAACTAGGGAAAAAAAGAACAGTCAAAGCCCAAAGTTAATAGAAGGAAGGATATAATCAAGATCAGAGTGAAAATAAATAAAATACAGAACAAAAATAGAAAAGATGGATGAAACTTTTCTTTGAAAAGTTAAAGTTGAAATCCTTTTAGCTAAAGTCACAAGAGAAGAGAGGACTCAAATAACATCAGAAATGAAATAGGATAAGTTACAACTGACGTCACAGAAATGCAAAGAATTATAAGAGATTACTATGAAAAGTTACATGCCAACAATTGGGAAACCTAGGAAAAATGAAGAAATTCCTACAAACATGTAATCTTCCAAAAATGAACCAGGAAGAAATAGAAAAATCTGAACA
>JAQQAC010026012.1:4488867-4511073 GCA_029783875.1 Phataginus tricuspis | reverse complement strand
CACCAAGACATATCATAATTAAAATGGCAAAGATCAAGGATAAGGACAGACTTTTAAAAGCAGTCAGAGAGAGAAAAAAGATCACATACAAAGGAAAACCCATCAGGCTATCATCAGACTTCTCAGCAGAAACCTTACAGGCCAGAAGGGAGTGGCATGATGTATTTAATGCAATGAAGCAGAAAGGCCTCAAACCAAGAATACTCTACCCAGCAAGGTTATCATTTAAATTTGAAGGAAGGATTAAACAATTTCCAGATAAGCAAAAGCTGAGAGAATTTACCTCCCACAAACCATCTTTACAGTGTATTTTGGAGGGACTGCTATAGATGGAAGTGTTCCTAAGGCTAAATAGCTGTCACCAGATGTAATAAAACCACAGTAAAGAAAGTAGAACAATTAATTGCAAAATAAAGTCAACTACCCCAAAAGTCAGTCAAGGGATAGACAAAGAATACAGAATATGATACCTAATATATAAAGAATGGAGGGAAAAAAAACCTTTAGATTGTGTTTGTCATAGCATACTAAATGAGTTAAGTTAGACTCTTAGATAAAGGAAGTTACCCTTGAACCTTTTGTATCCACTAAGTACATACCTATCGATAATCACCCTAAATGTAAATGGTCTGAAGGCAAAACTGGACAGCTACATGCAAGAGAATGAAACTGGATTATTGTCTAACCCCACACACAAAAGTAAACTCGAAATGGATCAAAGATCTGAATGTAACTCATGAAACCATAAAACTCTTAGAAGACAACATAGGCAAAAATCTCCTGAATATAAACCTGAGCAAGTTTTTCCTGAACGCATCTCCTTGGGGAAGGGAAACAAAAGAAAAAATGAACACATGGGACTACATCAAATTAAAAAGCTTCTGCACAGCAAAGGACACCATCAGCAGAAAAGGCATCCTACAGTATGGGAGAATATATTTGTAAATGACATATCCAACAAGGGGTTAACATCCAAAATATATAAAGAACTCACAAGCCTCAACACCCAAAAAGCAAATAACCCAATTAAAAAATGGACGGCGGATATGAACAGACACTCCAAAGAAGAAATTCAGATGGCCAAGAGGCACATGAAAAGATGCTCCACATCACTAATCATCAGGGAAATGCAAATTAAAACCACAATGAGCTATCACCTCACACCAGTTAGGGTGGCCAGTATTGAAAAGACTAAGAAAAAGAAATGCTGGCAAGGATATGGAGAAAAGGGAACCCTCCTACACTGCTGGTGGGAATGCAAATTAGTTCAACCATTGTGGAAAGCGGTATGGAGGCTCCTCAAAAACTAAAAACAGAAATACCATTTGACCCAGGAATTCCACTCTTAGGAATTTACCCAAAAATACAAGTACTCAGATTCAAAAAGACATATGCACCCCTATGTTTACTACAGCACTATTTACAATAGCCAAGATATGGAAGCAACCTAAGTGTCTATCAGTAGATGAATGGATAAAGAAGAGGTGGTACATATACACAATGGAATACTATTCAGCCATAAGAAGGAAACAAATCCTACCATTTGCAACAACATGGATGGAGCTGGAGGATAATATGTTCAGTGAAATAAGCCAGGAGGAGAAGGACAAGTATCAAATGATTTCCCTAATTTATGGAGTATAACAACGAAGCAAAACTGAAGGAACAAAATAGTAGCAGACTCAGAGACTCCAAGAAGGGACTAGCAGTTACCAAAGGGGAGGGGTGGGGGAAAGTGGGTGGGGAGGAAGGGAGAAGGAGATTGAGGGGTATTATGATTGGCACACATGGTGTGTGGGGACACGGTGAAGACAGTGTAGCACAGAGAAGGCAAATAGTGACTCTGTGGCATCTTACTATACTGAGGGACAGTGACTGCAATGGGGTATGGGGGGGACTCGATAATATGGGTGAATGGAGTAACCACATTGTTTTTCATGTGAAACCTTCATAAGAGTGTATATCAATAATACTTTAATAAAAAAAAGGAATGTTAAAAAAAATCCCATCAAACAGATATAAAAACCTACCTAAATTTATGTCCTTACTATTTAACAAGCACAAAAGATTATCTAATGTGGAGGAACTAAAAATGAAGGGTAACTGTATTATGAAATAATGTTTTATTTCCAAGTCTAGCTTATGAGGTGCTGCAAGTTTGCAGAGGATAGACCTATGCATGCTGTCTGCAGCTATAAAAACTCCTGTTACTAAGAAAGAATGGATTCCAAATTCCGTCCTTTAAAACCGAGAGGTCTGGGAGATTTTTCAGGCAGCAGAATGTTCTATGGTCAAGCCACGAATGGTTGGCCATTATGGTCCAAACAGTCCAGGTCTCCTCTCGTAATACACTGAAAACGCTCTTCACGTTCCAACCCCAGCCAGTGGTTGGGACAGTAATCCCAGGAAAACACTCTTTGTACTTATTTTTTTCGGTGTTTGGAAAGACGGAACCCTTTGTACATACAATCACCCTGTGCTGGGCTCTGCTAATAGCAGCTTCTCCAGATGGTCCATGGGATGGGGCTGGATAGTCTATGTAGACTGCAGCTCCCTGGACAGGAATTGGGAACAAGGAAGACACTATGATACAGTGACGTTTTGGGGTAGACTCTCTCTCTCTGAGCATTTCCACTTTGGCTGGAATGGCGGGGCAGCTAATATGTCAGGCTCTTCTTGGTGGACAGATGACTAATGAGGGCACAAGTTCAGTTATGGGGAGAAAGGTGGGATAAAAAAAACTGTTCAAGATTTTCTGGGCTTTCTCCATCTGGCTTACCATGATGAGTATGGTTAGGAGGAAGGTGCTCATTGACATGATAGAGAAGCTGTCCAAGAACCAGGTGCACCAAATCACTGCATTGGAAACACCCTGACTTTTCAAGGTCTCCTTCAGTCTCAGCTCCTTCTCCAAGACGATGCTCTTTACAGTCATGGAGACAGAGTAGATCCAGGCCAACACCATGAAGACAGGGAAACAGCGGTTCAGAATGATCATAAAACTGGAACAAGAGGAGAAAAGCAAATTAGTAGAATGTCCTGTACCTGCTAGAGGTGCAGGAAATGTTTGTTAAATGAATGTGTTGAGAACAAAGCCCAGGCAAAAGGAAAGGCAGAAAATCACTCCTGGGCATTCAGCAGCCTTCAATCTTTTCAAACATTGTACTTTGTCCTGAAGGATTAATTTTTCTTTAGAGCAAGATGGTAGCTTTTTGGACAGCCCAGATGAATGCTCTGTAAATAAAATGTGTAAATAAACTTGCATTATGTACATCACACAGTGTAGACCTTCTTAAAAGATCTCACGGGAAAGGACTGCAGGTCTGATGGTGTGGGATGTGGCCGGAGTGGACAGAGACATACTGACTGAGTGAAGTCCCAGAAGGTGGACCACAAACAGGGAACTGGTGGTGAGGCCAGTAATGGGGCTCCCTGAGGCGGTGGCAAGGATGGCACCATGCACCCTGGAGGATCATACCCTAGTTATGCAGGAAGAGGCACCAAATAGCCAATCAGTGTGGCACTTTATGAAGGCAACTGAACCACCAGGGAACCAGTCAGCGATCCAATCACTGCTGACTCTACCAGTCATGTACCAGTGGGTATCCTTTCCAGCAAGCAGGGGAGATTTGATATTTTGGAATTACTTTATTATGAACTTTACACATGTTTCTCCTGCACTTAATGTGCTAGTAAAGCCTTTGGGATTATTATCTATTGAGAACTGTTGGGTGTCACCAGAGGGGCCCAGTGCCAACAGGGAGGGTTTCACTCAAGATGGTCCTGGGGAGAGAACCATAAATTCATACAGCTGCACTTCTGGGACCTGTCACCAGAGGGCTCTCCCGCACTGAATGGCCAGAGTCCCGCCTGCTTCCTTACTGTCTCCCCAGCGGCCCTGCCAGCCACTCCCACCCTGATCCTCAAAGTGGAATTGGTTTTTCACCTCTGGCTCTTCTTCCCATACTTGCCTATTGCCCAAACCCAAAACTGACTGCAGAAAGGCCACTCTTGCCTCTGTAGTCTTTGGTAGGCCAAGAAAGGGGAACTGATTAGACTAGGGTGTTGAGAGAGGGCTTCCTGTGTCCATACTAGGCTTTATTTTACTGTGTTGCCAGCTGGCAATTTGACTCTTCCTTTCGTCTGGCTGTACATGATTCTGTCCTCCCTAAACCCTACAGACACAAGGTGCACTATGATGAACTTCCCATTGTTATTCTCGGAGTTGCATCCCTGAGCCAGCTGTAGGCCTTTGCTGCTGTCCTGGGAATAGTTCTGCCCCCAAGCACCATGGTCAGTGAGCCCTCCCAACCCCTCCTCTTCTCTGTCTCCCTACCACCCGCCAAATGCACATTCGGAAAACAGTAGGTACCTGGCTAGTTTGCTCCTGGCCAGCAAATGTACTGGCCTGGGGATAGAGTGGGCAGGGAGGGAAGGCCGGAGCTCATCCAGCACATTCTTCTGCCTTTTCATTAAAAGTCCATCGTGGGAATGTTAATTAGGGAAAGAGCTGCATTATTCTGAGGCTCCTAGGAACCGGACCTACTTGCGATGCAGGGTCCTAATTTGCTGATTTGGTGATCGTTGGGCAAACACTGATGGGAGCTCTTCCGCATGCCAAACATACTATGCAGTGGAAATTTTAAAAGCTTTTGTCCCCTCCCCCAACCTCCCTTCTCTCGCTTTAATTTTCACCTTCCCTTTTCCACCCACACCACCTCCTTTCTCCCTGCCACTTCACTGGCCCACCTGGCCCGGCCTGGAGCCTCAGACAAGCAGGCTCCTCAGTCAGAGCTCCATCCTCCCCAAGCTAGCCCCAGTCGCCTGGTTCCTCTCCAAAGAGATTGCAGCCTCACCTCAGCAACCCAGTTAGCTTGTCAGGATAGGGGATTGGGAGTCCCCAACTCACGAGTCATCCACGAAGCAGGGGTAGGGCATCTGCTGGAGATAGACGCCAACTGGACCGTCAGCCTGAGCCTGGCTCCTTGCGATGCCCTGTCCAACCATGTCCTGCAAATAGGCAAACCCTCCCCAGATGTATCGGAAATCTTCCACAGGATCGGCTCTGGGACCAGGATCCCAGTACCTAAGAAGGAACCAGAGGGAGGGACAAAGGATGGGGACAGGAATGGACAGCTGGCAGCTCGCAAGCACGAGGTGACTCAGAAGTCACTCCCCTGACACCTTACCCCTAACCTTTCCCGACTCTCTGATTCTACGTTCTAGTTCACAGTTTAAATCTCAGTTGTGAATATCACCCACAATGTGTCTGGTAATTGCTTTCCTTCAAGGACTCTACATTGAGCTTTATAAAAATGTCTTATTTCCTCTGATTTAACTTAATTTTATTGATTTATAGGCTGAGTCCAGTCTCAGTCCCTTACTCTACACTAAATATGATTTCCCAGTGACTTTGGAGAAACTCCTTTTGCAGAATCTCTATGTGAAGGTAATTCAGTACCTAGGGGTTTCCATCTCCAAATCGTACAAAGGCCAGGCAGGGATAAATGCTGAATTGCAGGTGTGAGGCAGGGTAGCTGAGCTCTTCCGGTCTTACCAACTAGTAGGGCCAACTGGTTAGCTTATTTCTTTGGTACCAACGTGTTTCCATGCCTTTCCCAGTAACCTTCCTACCCCTGCGCCCACCCCCTCAGGAGGAGGTGGTTGGCCTGAGCCCAGAAGAGCCCCTCTCCTTGCCTCATACATCCCTGGGGTTGCCCAGGGCCTTCTGAGATTGCTTGAAACATCACCTGTCTTTGATCTTATTGGTTTTCTCCACCACATCTATATCCATCCGGATCTTGTACTTCACGTGGGGTGGTAGGGAGCTGGTCCAGGGGTACATGTCAGGAAACAGCACAGCAGCCCAGAGCCTGTTTTCCTCCAGCAGAGACAGGGCTCGTTGGGTGAGCTGAATTTCATCATCACAGCTTTCAAACTTATCCAGGATCAAGCACTGCAATTAGTCACAGGGGTTGAGAGTTTGAGGAACGCCAGCAGCAAAGACTGGACTACGTGAAAAGGCAGAGGATGAGGGCTGCTGCCCTGTGGGATGGGCCAAAGGCAAGGAGACCTAGAAACTCACTGTTTGCTTAACTCCAGGGTCTGGTGTTAATTTTCCAGTGTGTCTAGATTTGGGGGTGAAAGGGGGCTTAGAAAGGCTGACTCGTTCTTCCCTGCAGATTTAGTGAGGGCCAAACTACCCGGCTGTCCAAGGTGGTCCACACACGCGAGTCATCAAAATGACAACAACACTCGCAGCTCTCACTGCCGGCATGGGGGTCTGAGGGAGCGGGGTCACACTGCACACAGGCCGCTTGGAAGACCAGAAAGCCTACTGATAAGAGAGTTTTAAAGAGAGAGAGAACCAGTCGGGGCAGTGGGCCTTCCTGCTTCTGCAAGGCCGGCTGAGGGAAGGACAAGGGGGAAGAAAGGAAATCACGGAACCAAAATGATTGAGTCCGAGAAATCATTTCCAGTTACATTTTTACAGCAGGTGATGTGGGTGGAGGAGATATTTCATAATGTATCTTTTTTCTCCCCCTGGAAGAGAAAAAAAATCACTATCCACTGAAGAGCAAAACAGAATTTCTTTTAATGTGACTGTCGGGGGTTGTCCACTTTGATAGATTTGTTAAAGCCTTGTATTGTACTCGGATCTATTTTTCCTTAACCTCTTGTTCCTATGATAGACTCGGGTTATTGTGTTGATGTTTCTTTCTTAGAATGTAACTCACAAGAGGTCAGATGGCCTTGTCTTGATTAATTTGTTCACCAAATACTTACTGAAGGCCTGCAATGGGCCGGAGCCTGCTGGGCTCCAGGGATACAAGGAGGAAAGATGAAATCTCTTCCTGAAAGAAACTCAAGATCTAATGAGGGAGTGAGCTGGGGTGAGCCAACGATCATGATGCGGAACAGTCAGAGTCTGAAGAAGGCAAGCCCAGGGCGCCCTGAGAGCCCAGCAGCAGTGCAGGCGGGTCTGCCTGGAGATGTCTGGGAGGGCTGCCCGGAGGAAGCGCCTCCTGGGCTGGATGGAGATGAGTGGGAATTAGGCAAGGGAAGAGACCGGGGGAAAGGTCAGCTCAGGCATAGGGAACAAGACACGGGGTGTCCAGAGACCTGCGAGAACAGAGCAGGGATGCCAAGCCTTGGCTGTGCTTTAGAGCCACCGGGGAGCTCTAGACACTTATACTCCGGCTCCACACCAGTGAAATCAGATTCTGGACAGGCAGGGCCAGGGCAAGGGCGATCCAATGGACAGAGGAGTGCATAGGGACCAGAGGTGAGTGGTGAGAGAGGAGGGCTGGGAGGGGGGTGGGGACTTGCGGGGTGGCGGCCCAGCCGCGGGCTTTCCTGGCACATGGGGCTTTCCGTGCTGACCGCCAGAAGTGTTCCCGGCAAACCCTAAAAAGCCGTAAGGAACCACAGGGGCTTTAAGCAGGGGTATGCCTTATGGGGTCAGACATGTCACTGGAAGATCACTGGCAGGGGAACTGGCTGGAGGCTGTTGATGGAACAGGCTTAAAGGGGTGCTGTAGCCCCATGCAGAGCCTGTGAATGACCAGGAACCCTCAGTTTACTGAACAGGAAACCACTCAAGGAGAGCTTCTGGAGTCTGTGCGGCTAGAAAGTGGCAGATTCCGGATTCCCTCCCCACTTTCCTACCCCAGGCCCTGACCCCTTCCCCCACGTCGGGAGCTGCAGGTACAGCCTGGTCAGCAGGTCCTCCATATGCCACACAGTTATTATTTATCCCCATGCGGTAGCCCAGGCAATTTAGGCCCAACAAGGCTAGGAGCTTCCCCAAAGTGGTAGACCAGGCTCTCCCTGCACTGGTAACAAGCAGGCAAGCCCAACTCATTCACCCAAACCCCTCATGCTGCAACCTACTGGGGTGGTGGGGGGCAGAGGGTGACCCAGAAGTTCCCCTCTTGTTACCGAGGAGCTGAATTTGAACCAAAAAGTGCTGCAAAGCCACCCTCCTTGGGTCTTCAGAACTAGACTGCCCCGCCTCGGGCTCCACATCCTAGAGTGGGTCCCATGTAATGTTCTCAGCGGTCTAGATAAAAAGAAGGAAACTGTTAGCTTTCCAGCTGATATGGGAAGAAGAACACAGTCAATGAGAAAATCTAGAGGGCCAAGGCTTAAGGACACCATGCTAAGATAGTCATCTTAAAAGGAAATAGAATTGGCCCAATCACAATATAGGTGGGTCCCGGGGAAGGCAGTACAGCACAGAGAAGACAAGTAGTGACTCTATAGCCTCTTATACGCTGATGGACAGTGACTGCAGTGGGGGGACGAGGACTGGATAACATGGGTGAATGGTGTAACCATAATGCTGTTCATGAGAAACCTTCATAAGATTGTATATCAACGATATTTTAATAATTAAAAAAAGGATATAGAATTGGTATTTCTTTAACACCAGTACGTGTAGTCACACATCATAGACTTGAGGGAAATGGAAACTTTTCTTTAGTCAGCTATTGTTTTGCAAACAGGGGTTGATTGCCCCGCCTACACTGTTAATGAGGTGAAGGACCTACGCGCCTCCTGACGCCAAAGGTCCTCAGTGAATGCTCACTCATTTCTTTCTGGACAGAAATAACCTGGGGTTTGCTATTTTTATGATTTTTTTTCTTTTCTCTTTTTGTGCGGAATCCCCACAGTCCAGACCAAGGGCTTGGCTGTCAGTGTTTGGCAGCACTTCACTTGACCACACTTTGGGGACGGAAAACAGGCGGCCTGCTGCTTGCGCGAGGAGGCATCACAACTGAAATTCTAGAGCACGTCTAAAAAAAAGAAAGAAACACATTTAAGTTTCCTTTAGGGAAACTCTGATGTTCTACAAAGATGGGTAATACAATAATCTCATTTTAAAAATCAGTTTGGCAAGTGTAGGACTGCATATGTGGACTTTTAGGATTGGCAATTAGAAGCAATTTAAAATGAAACTTCTAAAATGAAAAACAGCGTTCTTTGGAGTTTCTTTAGCTCTGGCACATCGTGACCCACACAGACAACATATTATGCCGAGTCATTCACAACGTCCCAGAGCATTTGGACAGCAGGGGTCATAGAGGTCTTGTGGCCTGGTGTCCATGCTTTCTGGTGGGGAAACCAGCGTGAGAGGGGAAGGGCCTTGCCGAAGACCCACAAAGGTCAGAAGCAGAATCCGAAGCCATGTCTTCAAACGTCAAGCCTGAGGGCGGTGCTGTTCCCACATGTTGCCTAAGAGTAACCCACACCCCAACCCCAAAACTGGGGCAGCAGGCTTGCCAAAGAAGAGCTCTTGCCCGTCCAGTGGAGCAGCCCTGTCCAGCGGGACTTTGTGCAACGACGGACGTGCTCCATACTGCCCTGTCCAACATGGTAGCCGGGAACCATATGTGGCTACTGAGTGCTTGAACTGTGCCTAGTGCTCTGAGGCAGTGAATTTTTCGCTTTAATTTAAATGTAAATTGCCACATGTGGCTGCTGATAACTGTATCGGTCAGCACAGTTTTAGACACAGTAAGCTTCGGGAGGTCGGGGACCATGTCTCGTTCGTTGTGGTCTCTAGAACAGTATTTCCTCAGAAAAGGGACTCAGTAAGTGTTTACTGAATTGAATTGATTTAATCTCAGGGGTCTTAAGGGCTGCAAGAAATATAGATACATGACTGTGTGTTTTGAACATAATCCTGTATGCCCTACATCCAGATGACAAACTAGGAGAAATTAGTGAAAAGTAAAGTTTTGGTATAATGCTAACGAGAGTATAACTCTCATTGAAGCAAACAGCTAATAAAAACAAATACACTTTAATAACGCGACTCGTGGTGCTCTCCGGGCCATTCTCTTTGAACTCTCCTTTCGTGTCTTAAAGGGAAATTACACACCGGAACAAGCAGCTGACGTTTGCAGCGACATTGATGAGTCCCGCAGTGACGTGGGCTCCATCCTGGCTATTTTATCAGGCAGCTGATTCACAGCCATGTTTCCTGCTGCGTCCCCCTAGACTGGTACCCTGACACTCTTTGGAAAAACAAAACTTAAAAGGTTCTCAAACATTCATTTCTACCCTGAAACACCGGACCCATTTTCAAAGTTGGGTGATCTTCCCCATCTTGGGAAGTGGTATAGGTTGAGTGTGAGATGAGGTAGCCCTGGATGCTGTCACCACTCTGCAGTTTTCCAACTGTGTGGCCTGTTTCCCTATGTACAAGACTGAGATACGTCCTTTCTCATAAGTGTGTTTTAAGGATCCCATGATAGAGTTTGGAAAAGGCTAGCCAGTGCCTCCTGGTAAGAATAAAAGCTGATGTCTATTGAAGGCTTATTATGCACCCAAAACTAGTCCAAGGAATTTGCTCATATCAGCCCCTTGAATCCTTGCAACCACTTCATAGGGTCGGTTATGATTGTCACTTCAAGCTCGCTTATGAGGCATAATGAGGAAAGCTTCCTCTGGATAGAGCCTAGGTTTTAACCATGTAGGATACTAAACTGTTTCACAAATAATGAGGATGCAAATACACCATTTTAATTACTGTTTTTGCAGAATGTCTTGAAAGTCAACAGAGTCTAGTGGCTTTGAAGCCTCTACCTGGTGACCTTTCATTTGTGACAGCTGTTTACCCAGGGAGGAAGGCAGTGATTTTCTTTAAACAATGTGTCAGGGAACACAACCCATCCCGAGCTGATCTGTAGCACCTCGTCTGGTTAGAACAATGCTATGGACAGAAGCTGAATCCTGGTGCCCCCCGGGCAGTGGGGGTGGCAGCGGGTCCTAAGTCCCTGGTGTTCACTAGTTGCTCAGTGGCCACTAGGTGCAAAAGTGTGACAACTCTACCCAGAGGAAAGTATTATGAAGATAATCCAGGATGTCACCCTCACCAAATCTTCCTGAGGTCAAGGCAGAGCAATCATGGACGCTGCTCTGGACATGAGTCCGAAGTCCTTGGGTCACCTCTGAGGTGACTCCTGACGCACCCTTGCATTCTCACGGGGAGGCCACAGCCTCACAGCCAGTGGCCTCATTCCCCAGTGATACTTGCTCTGGCCCCTGAAATCAAAATCTTAGCTGATGGGCATGTAGATTCATGTGAGTATGGCATGACTGTGTTTGGGAGGCAAACATGAATGACTAAACCCTAGGCCGAGGTCATGGATTTGACATATTTGGTCTGATCTGATTAGCTTGTAAGTTAAAACATAGTAGTAGGTTGTAAGTAGGCTGAGACATGGAGTCCATCTGTTAAAGCTATTTAGTTCCACACAGAGAGAGGCTCCGTGGTCTTGGGTGTTAGGGAGCAATACTGCAGGTAGGTAAGAATTGGCTGGCGTAAGGGGCTCAACCCAGAGGCAGCAGCACACTACCGGGAAAGAAATTAAAGGGCATCTTCGGTGAATGCAATAAAAGCGTTTTGTGGCCTCACAGGCAGCTTCTGGGCAACCTTTGCAACCAGCGTTCAGAATCTCAAAACGAACTACTCTAATGCCCTCTGATAGCGAAGGGCGGTAAAGCAAGAGAAGAGGTCTCCTTGTCCCCTTGAGTCCCTAACTGCTGTAGCCAAGCCTGGGGGACAGGGCCACCAGCATTTGAAGTCGAAACAACTCCTACAATTCGTGCTGGTTGTTTTGCTGAGAGTCACCAGGAAGCAGAGTTCACCCTGGCGGAAAAGGTTCGAGCTCTCTGCAGGGCCGGCAGCTGTGTTGAAGACTTCTCCCGAGGCACTCACTTGTTTACACAGCTAAGTCAAACACCAGCTGGGGAGGAGAAGCTGCGGTGCTTCCCCTCCAACTCTAATTCAGACACATTAGGTAAGAAATGAATTATTAAGTGGGAAACAATGCCCAGTGAGGCAAAGAAAGAAAGAATCTCTATTTTTGTTTGAACTCGGTGTTCAAAGACGACTGGCACCCTGTGCTGACCTATTTTGACTAATAAACCCAGGACACGTCAGGGGTGAGTCTTCAGGCATAAGGGGGGCTCTGCACCCTTAGAGATGCTGGCTCTGTAATCTTGCCTCTCAGGCTGAAAGCAGAGTGGACGATGAGTGCCAAGGTGGCCTGAAGTGGTCCTGCTGGTGTTCATGTGGACACCTGGGGTTCCTTTTGAAAAACGCCAGTGGATGTGGGCAAACATCCCAGAATGAATTTCCTGGAAGATCTGGACTGTAACACTCAAGATGCATTTCCCATGGAAAAAGCCACTGGGTAAAATAGCTTTGGGCTGTGTGAGTTGCTTGGGTCTGGGGGATAGAGGCCGAGGGCACCACAATGCATTTTATCTGACATACTGGGTACTGTGAGCAGACGTCTGAAATGTTCAACCACAAAGAGCGAGGAAATGCACCGTGACTGGAAAACAAAGGGAGGGAAATGCACAGCTGTGAAAAAATGTCTGTTTTTAAAATAAATAAATATAATAACTAAACAAATAAAATGGTCAACTTGGAGCACCAAGACTTACACTGGGGTAAAGCCACCAGGTAATGCTTCTTACCTAGTTAGGCCCAAGGGAAGACATAAAAACCTGGCTGACAACTGCGGGGGACTTCAGCTCTCACGCTTCCCTGCTTCACCATTCCAGCCACTCTGGGAGGTGGGTGTTACTATTCTCAAAATATTTAATAATCAGCAGAGTTTGGCGCTGATCAGTCAGAGCACATTCTGGTCACAAACACCCAGTTCAGCCGCGCTGGTGAAACTGAAGCTTGGTCATCACCCTCATTTTTCAGGCAGTGAAACAGTGATGTTGCCCCAAATCACAGGGCCTGTGAGGACGTGCTGGAGATAGTGTCCTGTTACCTGCAGGGTGAAGCTGTCATAAACCAGCCAGTGGACCTTTCTAGTCCCATCTCTGCGACTAGAGGCGGGTCTAGAAACTGCATCTCCCCCACGCCCATCCACTCCCCTGATTCTGCAGCCACAGCCCTATCTAGACTCTCTGCCTTTCTTGAACTTGTCTGCTGGTTCACACCTCTGAACTTTGCTTATGCTCTTCCACCTGCCTGAAATTGTCTTTCTGCTTTGCTTAGCTGGCACATTCAGTCTTTAAGACCCAGCATAAATGTATTTTCAGTTTTAATTTGGCATATATGGGCATCTCCTTTATTCCGCTGCAGGTCCACTAAGGTAAATTGGAAAATCAAGATATTAATAAGCATTTCAGCCCTTAAGGGCTTCAGGACTCTGGGGGTGAGGAGGCATAAGAATAAATAATTATCAAGGGCTATGATGGAAGAATATGGTGCCCAGAAGAAGGCCTGAAATATAGGAGCAGAAGCAGAGTCCTGAAGGGGGTGTGGGGACCAGCTTGCACAAGGCAGGAGGCCTGGGACAGCATGCAACCCCATATGAGGTGGGAGAGGCGTGAAGGGGCTAGACTGGGATGGACCTCACCTTTACAGCTATGAGGGGCCACTGAGGACATGCAGATGGGCGCATCGTGGCTAGACTGTGGTTTTTAGAAATATCTCACAGGAAGACAGGTGGGAGCTGAACAGAAGCCATGAGAGTCTGGAGTGCCAGGGACCAGCTGGGAGAGATGGAGGCAGCTCTGTAAACAGGAGCCATATGCGGAGAGGGAGAGGAAGGAGGGGTTGGAGGTGAGGTGGAGGAGGAGCTGACATGCTTTGGAAGAGCTGTGACATTTTGAATCTGGGTTTGTTTCTTCTCCATTGGACTGAATTATGGTTCTAGCAGTCCTTGGAGAAACCACTATGACAGGATCGTTTATGACGTGCTCATCTCTGCCCACAGAATGCGAGCTTCTAGGGTCCAGGAATGATTGATGTTTATTCAGGTGTGGGTAGATCAATCCATATGGATTTATGTAAGACTGAATGAGCTCAAATCTTTTCAGTTTTTTATTCTAAGTCTAGTTATTTTCAAGCCGAAAAGACCCAATCGGAACAGTGTCTGCTATCCTGAGCATTACAGACTAACTACTCCCTTCATCTCACTCATTGTATAATTTCTCCAAACAGGGCTGAGCCTCCCACTGACGTGCCCCTCATATTACGGGAGAAAGAGCTTCCTTATCAGAGCTGAACAAGTCTGGATTAAAATCCCGGATCTCTCACTTATCTGCTTCAGTACGTTATGCAACTTAGTCAGCCTCTTTGAGGCTCTTTTTATTCTATAAAATGATGACAATCACACCTGCCAGTCAGGCATTTAGGAGCAGTGCGTGAGGTGACATGTGAAAGTGCCCAGCATAGTGGCTGCTCGTAGCCGGCTCACAGGCACGTCCCTCCCCCCACCCAGGACCCCCATCCGCCCCGACGTGCGTTCTCCTAGCTCAGCCCCGTCCTGTGTTTCTGAGAGCCTGAAGAGATAAAATAAGGTCACTGCCTATGACTTGTTTATGAACCACTTCACGGCCCTTGAAATAATATCCCTTTTGTGGTGCAGACTTCTGTACCTTCCTCCCTCTCCTCTGGTTTCGCCCTAGCCTCTGAATGCATATCTGGAGTCAATGAATCAACAGAAAAAAGCAGTAGGACTGATACATCTGACTCTAAAGACATTACGTGATCAGTAGTTTTATCTTCCTAATCCTATTTTTATTCAGGCTAGCCTAAATAAAATACACTCCTTGAGCACTTTCTGGTTGGGTGGTGGTGGCAGGTGGCCGGGAGCATGCGAGGTACAGAGGAAAAGTAGTCCCCCAAATCCTGGTACTGAGAACTCATCAACAAGATAATCACCGTGCAGATGATAAAGAGAATAATGGGCATATGTATTGACTGTGTTGACAGCCGAGGACAAAGCAGTTAATGAATAAGTATTTTTTCAAGACTTAGGGAGAAGTTGTTGTGATTGGTTAAAGTACAATTTTATGCCATGATCAGAGGTATTTTCATATTAAAGTTTGGCTGAATTCAGCTTCCTGATGAGAAATTCAAGACCTGAAATTCAAATATATCATGAAATTGAAATACACTGTGATCTCTAAGTAGGGTTCCCTCTGTGCCAGGCCTAACCGTTCTCTAAACAAAGAAATCAAAGGGCAGGGGTGTGTGTGTTTGTTTTAACTAAAGGGTAATCAGAGGAATAGTTTTTTAATTTCTCAAATTGTGCTTTTCTCCAGAAGAAAAGTATATGTGAATAAGATACATATGAATTATGACTATAGGAGTATATACATAATCAGTTTAAGATATTTACCTACACGAAGACTCATTTACCCCTCAGTCTCCTTCGATGTGGAACAGAGGGTGATTGAAGGCGGCGGAATGAATCTCAACACACGTTAGGGGTGTGAGTCTCCCAAAATACCACCCCGCCCCTTTCCCTAGCCCACTGTCCGCCTTCCTTTACTCTTTCCTGCTAAAGGCCAAGGATCAGGGGAGGCAGAATGCGGTCATGAGATGAGTGAGACTGTAGAAGTCCCCACTGAGGATGGGCTCCAAGGACAAGAAAAGCCCCGGAGCCTCTGACCCATTGTCCACGGAGGGGCCAGAATAGTCTGGAGGCCCTGAGTCCTAGGCCGGCTCACTAAGGGTATTATGAAGAGTAGCTTCGCCATCTCTGGTTAATGTTTACACAAAGTTTTTGACTCTGAGAGAAAGGCACATTCCTTACTTGCACTGTGGCTCAGAGGCAGACATCTATGTGGCGCATAGTAAGTGCTGCCATGCCCCGACATCCCTACTGTGCACCCAGCCCTCTCCCATTCACGCCCCCTGGAGAAGAGGGCACTACCTGCCCCGCCTCATGGAGGGGAGCCCAGGGTCTGGGACTGACGCAGGCGCCTGGCGCTCAGTGGCACGAACGTGCTGCATCTCTGCATCTCCTCTCACTGCGTCCTCAAGTACAGCTCTAGGAAGTCTGTCGTGCTATTATCTGGATTTTATAGATAACAGATAAGAAAACTGAGCCCTAGTGGGTAAAGTGACTTTCTCAGAGTGATGCAGCCCATCAGAGTGGAGATCCAGGCCCATCTGTCCTCCCTGGGCGGGTGAGAAGGTCCCATAAGCAGTCGCCTACCACGGCAGACAAGTGGCCCAGCAAGGCGGCCCCAGGGGAATGGGATGCAGGCTACTCAGTGGGATGTCCAGTGCCTAAGGCCTCCCCCCAGGCAGAAAGGAGGGGGCTTTAGCCCTTCTGTTGGTTGAAGAGAAAATCTACTGAATCACTTCCCTTTCCTATGAAGGCAAAGGCCTAACAGTCTTTGTTCTTAGTTCCCGGGGCTTCTGTTATTGTTCAGTATTACATCTGAGTGCCACACTGACCTAGATTGACATGATTTTCACTTTAAAGAGTGTCTTTGTTTAATTTTCCTGAAAAAAAAAAGTTTTTTTTTCTGTTTTGGAACAAGCAGGGAAGTAGCCACAGAGGCTGGCCCGGGAGGAAGCTCTCAAATCTCCTCCGTACAAGTCACAGAACTGAGAAGGAGAGCTTCAGCTGAGCTTCAAACAGCCCGGGGGCTCACCTGCTGCCCTGCCCTGGGGAGCCCTCGGCGCCAGCGGGGAGGGGCCTCTGCGCCTGCTGCCGCTGGGCAGTCCCGGGTGCGAGCGGGGAGGTCGCCGGGGCTCCTCCAAACCCCCGGAACACAGACAATTCCGGGACCGCCCGCCCCCTCCCACCTTCCCCTCTCGTGCACGTCCTCCTCGCTCCCCACGCGGGGCGGGAAGATGAGAAACCTCATCAGAATCATCACCTCCTCGGCGTCTGCCACCATCAGAACCCCTCTTGGGGACCCCTGGGGAAGACCAGGGATCTGTGGCCCCCGTGGCCTTGCCTAGGAGCACCTCGCTGAGCTGATGGGATTGCAAGGCCCTCGGGAAGTCCTGGTGGCTGAGGACAGGCGCGACCAGCAACCTCGTGATCCCTAGAGGCGTGGTGGGGGCAGCCCCGCGGCTGGGTCCGGTTTCATTCATGCCCCAGCCCTCCTCCTAAGCACTGTTTTTTATCTGTATTTTGTTAAGATGTTAATATTCAAGTGCTTGCTATATGCCAGGCACTGTTCCATGTGCTTTGGATGAATTAACTCAGTTCATTCTTCTAACAGGCCTATTAGGTAAGGACTATTACTATCCCCATTTTATAGATGCAGAAACTAAGGCACAACTAGCAGGGATTTGAACCCAGGTCGTCTGGCTCCAGAGACAGAATTCTTAACCATTTATAGAAGCAGTGCACATATATTAAGCATCTCTAGGGTGCCTGGTGCTACATTAAGTGCAAGCAATGTGGAAAAAGTAATCCTTCAAGAAGACAAGACCTTTCTGTCACCGTGCAAATGTCAAGTCAAACAAAAGGCAGGAAGTATTCCTTATTACTGATGGCACCTCACAGACACATGTGAGAATCCCTGAACTCCGCTCTGCAAGGATAAAGGGAGAGAGACACCGCCCCCACCCAAGCCCCCTCCAAGCATCCTGCCTGTCCTATGACTGCAGACGGCGGGCGGTGGTGGGTACAGCCAGGGACGTAGGCGGTGGAGGCCCCGGGAGAGGAGCGGATGGCAACTGAGTAACGGTACAGGCCACCCCACGGCTCCGCAATCCCACAGGTCTGTGAATGCATAGAAGGCCAGGCCTCTTCCCTGGGACTCCTGAGTCAGTTGATCTGGATTGGTATCTAGGAGTCAGTTCTGTAAAAAGCACCCAAGGTCACCCATTGCCTTCAGATACGCTGGGGATCATTTTGTAGTGACCTGAACTTTGGTGGCCCTGCTGACACACCTGGCCCCGTCTGAAAGGCCACCGAGGGAGCGTCACACACACCAGGGAACATTCCGATGGCACCAGGGGCCAAGGGACTCGTCCAGAGCACGTGGTGACTGATGGTGGCAGGCTTTCTCTCACTGGCTGCTCAGCCTCAGGAGCCAGGAGACGGGGGCAGGCAGCTTGCTTCCGGGGCCCTTGGCTTCATTCCCTCTCCGGGTGCCCAGAGCACCCTCTGCCTTCTAATGGCTCCTGATGACCTGAGACCTCGACCTGGCCCCGACCTGGCCCATTGGCAGGAGTGATAAGCCTTTGATGGAGATGCTCCCTGGGAGTTTGGATGGAAAGTTGGAGAATAACAAGATGTGCTCTCTGACCCTGAGGAACTCCAGTCTGGCTGTTCAGCCCAAGATGGTCACAGTAACAGCTACCTCGTATCCAAGTCAGACAAGGTCTAAGAGAGACGTGTCCAGAGAGCCAGGGAAGCACAGAGGAGTGAATGGCTGAGCCTCTGTTGAAGCAGAGTTTACACTTGACAGCTGAGCCTCAAAGAATGAATGAGGAATGAATAGAAGTTCAACAGATGGGGAAGGAAAAGTCATTTCAGGTTTTTGTGCCTTGGGTTTCTTCTGCGGAAGAGCCTACCCCACTTCCCAGTCATGTCTGAGGATCGGAAGAGGCTAAGTCCACTTTCCTTACCCGGGGGCATGTGACCCAGACCTCCCTCCTGTACACAATCCCTCCAGGGAGGCCGGGACAAATAGGGAAGCCGACCCAACCGCAAAACTGTCCAGGCGAGCTGCTTATGCTATGGGGAAGCCACTCCCTCTTTATGTGGAGGTTTCAGTATAGAGATGGCCTTGAGGGCTGTGAGATGCTGCCGTCCTAAATGAAGAGGCCTGGCTGAGATCGGAGCCAGGCAGAGGCAAGCAGGTGCAGAGGAAGGATACGAGGGTCTCATGGCAGCACGCAGTTGCTAGATGCCCCAAACTTCCAGGTTATGTCAACCAATAAGCTCCTCTTTTGTTTAAGCAAAAAAGCTCTGATAAATGGGCAGAGAAAACAGCATTTGCAAAGGGTGAAATTGTGAGAGGTCAGGGTGTGCCTGCGGGTGCGGGGCCAGTAGAGCAGAGGAGATGTGGGGTGAGCTGTGGCTGGGAGGGTGCCGAGGGAATTTGTATGCCGGGGAGAGAGCACCAAGACTGTAAGCGTGAGAGTAATGCCAGCAAATGTATGTTTGGAATGCAACTGTCAGTGTGAGCAACACCTAAGCTGACAGAGACTGGACCCTGGAGTCCAGGGAGGAGGCTGCTCGAACAGGCTGGGGGACAGACGACGAGGCCTGCAGGCCTCAGGGAGCCCGGAAAGCCGGTGGGGTCGAGAGGTATTTAGGAGGCAGAGTAGATAAAGCTCGGTGTGGCACTGCGCGTTATAGTAGGAAACTTGTATTTGGTCTTCATCCCCACTTCGGGCACAAAGCTCCTAAAACCGTCAGCACTTCCTAAGGGACGAGCCCATAAAGGCGTCTTTGGTCATGTTGATGAGGTGACTCCTGACTGCGCTTCGGATGGGGGCTGGGGGCTGGGGCCGGACGAGGGGACCAAGTGCTTGGAGGGTCCTACCTTTCAGTCCCACCCCCTAACCTCCTGGGAGGGGACAGTGGCTGGAGATGAGTTCTGTCACCAGCGGCCAGTACTTTAACCAGTTATGCCTATGTAATGAAGCCTCCATAAAAACCCAAAAGGACGGGGTCTGGAGAGCTGCAGGTTGGTTAACAAATGGAAATTTGGGGAGGGTGGAACACGTGGAAGCTCCACGCCATGTCCATGGGCCTCACCCCATGTAGCTCTTTAAATTCTTTTAAAATAAACTGGTAATTGAATGACTAAACTGTTTCTGTTTCACAGAATTGACTCTGTGAGTGGCTCTAGCGAATTAATTGTGTCCAGGGGTGGGTCATGGAACCTCTGATCTATAGCCAGCGGGTAATAAGGGCAGGTGACAAGCTGGACTTGTGACTGGCATCTGGATGGGGCTGGGGCAGTGCTGTAGGACTGGGCCCTTAATCCGTGGGATCTGACACCATCTCCAGGATTGAGCTGAACTGTGGGGCACCAGCTGGTGTTGCAGAATTGGGGGGTGGTATGGGGAGAAACCCCATCCGTTAGAGTAGGGCGCCAAGTCATCTTCAGGGACTGGACATGGCAGAGGCAGTAGGGACGTCGGAAGGGCAGGCTCTGAGCTCAGGCACAGCCAGAGTTGGGTCCTGCCTGCTACATCTAACATCTGTGGGATGGGATCTTATATAACCTCTTCAAGCTTCAGCTTCTGATCTGTACAACAGAAGTGAAATGAGCTTATGAAATTAAAAGCATTTTGCACGGTGCTTGGCACAAAGTAATACTCGATAAATGAGAGCTTTGGTGTGGAAGATGAAGAAGAAAGATAATTGAGGGTGATCCTAAAATCTCTAGCTTGAGAATTTGGAGCAATGCTGAAGACAATGATTAGAAAAAGAAATGGTGGAGGAGGATAAGTTTTATGGGAGAAAGAACACAAATTCGTTTTCAGACATGTTGAGTCTGATGTGCCTACAGAGCCTGGGAGTGGGAGTGTCCGGCAAGCAGTGGGACCTCGGGACTTGAGTTTGGTGGACACTGGCCGGTGATGGCCGTGGAACCAATGGCAGACAGGGGAGGGTTAAGGACAGACAGGGGTACTGCGGGCTCCACAGGAGGAGGAGCAGCCACGGAAGAGTCATGGAGCTGGCAGGAGGCAGGAGATGCGAGGAGGGAACTGGTTCAAGGGTGGACAGGCCACCAGAGACCAGGAGCCGCCTCTCTTTGGGAGCCGCCGGGAGTCCTACTTCTTGGGTGGGGAGAATGAGAGCGGAAACAGCCGGCTACCCGACCTGCTGAGGGATCTCTGGCCCCACCCAGAGGGCTGTCTTTGAGGGGTCAGTGTAGCCCCCAGCGGGCTTGCCACCCCTTACCTCCAGGTATTTATCAGCCAGGTGCAGGGTGCGATCAGTGACGTTGAATATGTCCCTCCAGTCGGAGTGGCCCGTGTCACTGGCCCTGCTCTCCCGAGGACCCGTGTTCAGGAAGTCCAGCACGGCATCTGCAGTGATGCCTTCTTCACCAAGCTGCCTTTTCAAAAAGCCTTTCACTGCTGGGTTTGCCAAGGTGTCCTTGGGAAGAAGCAATACCGTCAGAGCATTTAGAAATTCCACAGGATCTTTGGAATGTCTTCTTTTCAGGCTGTTTCTAATTTTTAATGAATAGGGATAGAGTCTAAGGCTCCCTAAAAAGCTGGTGGATTTTCTTCCATCATAAGGCATAGCTATCTATATAGGGTTTCCACCAAAGACACAGGCCTCTATAACAGAAGCAAGATGTGCATGTTGGGAGTCAGGGAGAGGGGAAGGGAAAATGGTATATAGGAAGCTTTCCTCTTCTTATAGATTTTTAATTATCTTTTAATTATCCCTGCTATATAGGATTCCTGTCTCCTGGCTTTGTAAAGCTGGAAATGAGAGCAGATGGACATATTTGATCATCTTTGCGGTGACTGGCCCCCCGAGATACACCCTTGAATCTGAGGCCCTCGGGGGTATTCATAAAAACAAGAAACCTCAGGAAGCCACTGGTCTTGTGGCAATTTTTACATTTCCCCCAGAATTCACGAAACATATTTCCCACCCAAAGTCAACAAATCCACTTGGTGACAGCTTCTGGAAGTCGTGTCTTTGGGCCTGCTTGTGGAATTTTTATCTGACTCCAATGGTGATTAACCCTTTACTGGGAAAAGGCAGTATTGGAATTTTCTTGGCCCTCTTCCCCCCCTTCCAGCCCCCACCAGCTGTACCCTGATCATAGTCATCTGCGTGCTCTCGTCAAAGAAGTACCAGACCTGGGGCCCTACTTCTTCCCAGGCCTTGACCAACTTCCTAACACGCTCCAGTTCTTCAAAAGTGAAGTTGGCCTAAAACCAGACAGAGATAGAGACAAGAATGGAGAGAAAAATGTGAGAGAAAATGTTTGGTTATATCTTTCCTGCTCCTGACACAAACCCTTGGGAAAGGCTTTTAAGGTAGTATATTTGTTTTCTCAGGCTATTGATACTTCCCAGAACAATGGGCTTTTCCCCAGCCTCCCACACGGACAGAACCTAATTTCTTAGCATCTCAGAGGCACGTGTAATATTGGTGATGTCATTGTCTCAGAACCTCCTAAAGCTGGACTTGGACTCCCGCGAGCCAATGCTCTTCCTCCCTTCCTCCCTTTCTTTGGGTAACCACGGTTCAGAGAACTGTGAACCCTTCCATTAGGGATATAACTTAGGTTCTGGGGAGAAAACGCCATCGTAGGCTGCATGGAGAGGGGAGGGCCCAGGCAGGGGAGCCGGCTCAAAGCATTCCACTGATGTTTGTGGGCGGGGAGGAACCCGAGAGTCCACTTAGTGAAAAACAAACATGAGGCTCGGTACTAGGAGGGCACAGTAACACACACACACACACACACACACACACACACACA
>JAQQAC010026012.1:4475345-4488857 GCA_029783875.1 Phataginus tricuspis | reverse complement strand
AACTACTGCCATCTACTCAGGGCCTAGCAGGAAACTAGATGAGCCTTAAAGAAAACCAAGGAGTGAATCCCAAAGCATTTTAATATCACTTCCTTTTTCCAGTCCCCGTTTTTTTAGAATTCCTTGGGGCTGTGCCCTTAGAGAGATGTAGAGAGCATTTCTCTGTAAGCCAGTTCTTGGAGTCTATTATCCCACCAAGATGGGGATACTAGAAAAGACTAGGAAATAATATGATGGAGGCATGGCTCTGTTCTTGTGGCAAGATCAGAGTAAATTTCTTCGGCCAACTAGTTTAGAATTTCATTCTTATAGTTGGAAAATTATTTTCATATTAGCTTAGTTTTACACATGTGAACTCTTCCATTTCCTTGAAATGTGTGGTTTGCGGTTTTTAGAGTGTGAGTGTGTGTGTGCGTGTGTGTGTATTTTAAGATCCAAGCAAATACAGAACAGATGAAGTCTCCATTCTTGAAAAAACACTTTTAAAATTCTGTGTCAAACTCTGAAGAGGCTGGTGGTCTTCACGCTTGGCCCTCGCTGGCCTCATTGTCTGCAGGACAGTCTGGAAGGATGAACTAAGGGGAGGGGGTCAGAGTTGGCAGGGTCTCCGCTCCCATAATGCCATCTAGCTTTGCTTTAGGGGAAAATGGAACATTAAAAACAATGCTGCTTTCATTCCCAAAACAAATTTTATTACTCATTTTCGAAGGCACTTGGGAATTTAAAAAACCATTAGGATTCAGCCAGGTGAGACTGAAATCAGTTCCCCTATTTCAGTAAGTGATGTTTGCCTGTCATCTCTGTCTCTGTCCACATGCCAGCACTTGCCCTCTGAAACGCTGAGCACTGTGTAGAATCCACACAATGAGTCATGCCTATAATCACAGTCTGGGCTTCCACAATCAAGCTGGATTCTCAAACTGCTTCAACAGTAAGTCTTAGGACAGTCTTGGAAGGGGTTATCACCATTATTATGCTGCTCATTTAATCAAAGCATTTGGAGATGAGGGGCTGTTCTGGGGTCAAATGGTCTCGTATCAGTTACTAGAAATGCTGACATCTGCTTCAACATAGTTCACAAATGCTTAGACAGGCAACAAGCCTTCTGGAACGCCTACACAGAATTAAGTGTTGGTATGGTTGGGGACTTTTTTACATTCTCTATCACTTTCACCTCTGTTAGACTGATGAGAATTTTTAAAATGCTGAACAGAGACCCCCTGTCATGGGCGGCCATCAGGACACTGGGCCCTTCTCCAGCTTTCTCCGCAGGCAGCACTCTCAGGCTGCCCAGGCCGAGCTGTGCTTTAGGAAGCCAGATTCCAACCATGTGGTTTTCCAGGTTGGCTCAGCTCAAGCCAGCTCCAGAGAATACTGGAAAAGGGAAAAGTCTGGGGGAAATTATGCTCCACCTTTGGCCTCCCTGTTATAATACTCATCACACTTGAAAGTAATTGTTTATTTCACATCTCCCTTCCCCACGGGACTGTATGTTTCACAAGGGCAGTGACCATATCTGTCTCTTCATCATTATGCCCTTAGCACCTCTCATTTATTGAGTGGAGAATCAGTTTCTATATGGGCAAAGCCTTGTGCAACTAGATGTTAATTGAAACATGCACATCTTTCACAAAACAAAAAATCAATTATTTTCCTTATGGTGAAATGAGTTGATATGTTAGGATACTTTAGAACAGTGCCTGAAAGTACTCTATAAGTGTATGTTATTTCTTTTAGTAGTATAGATTTACATGGATTTTAAGAGCATAAAAGAATGGATCATGTCGGTACTGGAAAGACCTAGATTTAATTGTAAGTCTACTGATAATGTGTCATGCCAGACAAGGTGGTATTTTTTCCTAGGCATGAAATCAAAAGGATGGTTCCCTTCTTTTTGCCTCTGCTCCAGGAACAGATAACTTAGGATATGAATAGGTGCCTTGAAATTGCTAGATGGAAAGATCAAGTGTATTTCTCCTTCAATAGGGTTGGAGTACAACTAAGTTGTTTGATATAATACATGTGGCAAGATGGTGGAAAGACATAATGAAATTATAATACTACTGTCATGTCACTTACCTCTTGAATTCTTATTGACATATCAGATATTATTCTTCCCCAGGATCTCAGATTGATACCTGGAGAACTACGGTCCAGGAGTGTGGGAAGCTGTAATTGATAAGAAAAAGTATTAAAAAAGAATATGTGTGGTTGCACATACACACATAAGCACTGTCTGATCCCCTGTGTGCTTGAGAAGCACGTCCTCCCTTCTTTCCGACCACAGGGCCTCTCCTGCAAGATCGCTTTCAGAAACAAACTTCTTTTATCTAATTGAGAAAATCGAAGGCTCTTATTCCAAGTCACCCTGCTGAGCCAGTCCATTACAGTTTCATGGCGACATTAAATACACGAAAGCCGTTCTGATCACAGGTTTAGTGACACCAAACAAGATTCCTGGAGGGAGGAAAACAGAGCACAGCTGCCAGCGTGCAAAGGAGAGGCAGGTGGGGGTGCCAGGCAGCAGCCTCGGACTTGGCAGGTACTCTCAGGCTTCCTCATCACCGCTCACGTCTTTGCTCCCTTAGGGACCTTTTCAGGCAGACTGTGTCTCTTCCTTTGTCCAACACTACTTTCTAACGTGGACGATTCGGCCCGTTTCCTCCGCTTTCTTTTAAAGCTGCTGCTGGCAGCTTGGAAGAGAGAGAAGTTCCCTTGCAGATTCTCCAGTTGACGGTGGTGTTCTGGTGACCCTGGCCCATGCGACAACACGGACTGTTCACGCATTTCCACCTCCTTGGGGAATGTGGAAGCCCAGAGATTTGCTGGCTTCGGACCTGAGCCTCATGTGAACAATGTGTTTTCTGGAATCCTTCACGAATTGCATCACAGATCCTGTGTCTTTCAGGACTGGATGCAAAGTTTTAAGATGGTGGTTTTCAAGCTCAGGTGTGCACCTTGGGTAAGGCTGCAGGGGATCTGCATTTTAACAAGCTCAACATGTAATTCTGATTCAAGTATTTGTGGACCACAAGCCACAAGCATCTGCTTTTTATCTGCTAGGACAGTTCTCCTAAACGATGGATGGGCTGACCCAGCTGTGACTCAGTTCAGAAACAGGTGGACTTAGGCTTCAAGCAGCCCAGCGTCCCATTTCCAGCTGTGGTCTGTCCCCCTTCTCCCTGCCACAGTGCAGGGGCCTCCCATCATCTCTGACCCTGAAACCAGAGAATAAGTAGGTACGATCATGGGGCATTAACATTTCAGGCTTATTTTCTAACTATAAAATGAAAGCCTTTGTGATGTATGAGAGCAACAAAGCAGACTGGGGAAGAATTTTCCAGAGGAGGTGGTAGCAAAGCCACCATTGAAACTATATCACTGAGAGGCGTCTTCTCTCCCTAACCTTAAAGCTGGGCCTAGGCACTGGATCTTGCTGTGACTTTTCAAACTCCTTGAAAATAGTCTCAGTGTGTGCTGGGCAAGCACTTTCACTCCTGTTTCTCCTATAGGAGGGAGGGGCTGAGAAGAGTAGGTAGGAAGGGAGGAAGCCAGCAGGTAAAAATGGCTGCCAGCGGCAAGCGTCCACCAAGTTCTGTCAATCTGCCCTCCTCACGGTCTGCAGTAAGGTCTGCTAGAGGTGAAAGGGGATCTGAGAGATACATCAATAAAATGTATGGGCCTTATTTTGGTTTTGATCTGGACAAACCAGCTGTAACAATCAGACAGTATTAGTTAATACTATGGTGAGTTGTCTGTGATTTGCTTTAAAACACTTCAGGGGAAAAAAAGTGAGGGACAGATAAAACAAGAACAGCCTGATGTGGAAAACTGTTGAAACTGGGTGATGGATACACAGGGGTTCATTATATTATTCTCACTACTTTTACACTTATTACTATAATAAAAAGCTTTAAAAATAGAAAAGAGGTTTCTCTTTGGAAAGCAGCGTGGAGGTTCCTCAAAAAACTAAAAATAGAAATACCATTTGATCCAGTAACTCCACTTGTAGGAATTTACCAGAAAAAAACAAAATCCATGATTTGAAAAAATACGTGCACCCCTATGTTTATCGCAGCACTATTTGCAATAGCCAAGATATGGAAACAACCTAAGTGTCCATCAGTAGATGAATGGATAAAGAAGAGGTGGTATGTATATACAATGGAATATTATTCCGCCATAAAAGGAAAAGAAATCCTGACATTTGCAACAACATGGATGAATCTGGAGGGTATTATGCTCAGTGAAATAAGCCAGGTGGAGAAAGACAAAAATATGATTTCACTTATTTGTGGACTATAAAAGCAAAGCAAAACAGAATGGACAAAAAGTAGTAGCCTCAGAGACTCTGAAGTGACTGGTGGTTACCATGGGGGAGGGATTGGGTGGGTGGGTGAGGAGGGTGAGGGGGACAAAGGGGCACAAAAATTCTCAGTCATAATGTAGGTTGGTCATGGGGATAGCAGAACAGCAGGGAGAATATAGCCAGTGATTCTGTAACATCTTCCTATGTGGACAGATAGTAACTGCACTAGTGGGGATGAGAATTTAATAATGTGGGTAACTGAAAGAAAAATAAATAAATATAGAAAAGAGGTTTCTTGCATGCAAAAATAATAAATTGCTGAGTGAATGAATACTAAGTACATACTCTCTCCTCTTGTTTCTTCTTCCTCCTAAGGCCGCCTTTGCTCAGGCTCTCTCACAGAACATTTTGTCAGAATAGACTTCTCGCCGGCCCCTTGCCTCTAGACCCTCCCTTCCAGTGCATCCTCCACGCTGTAACGTGAGGTGCCTAACAGGCCAGTCCAATCACGTCACTTCCGCTCAAAGATCTTCCTTGGCTCCGTACTGCCCAAGAGAAAAGGTCAACACCAGTGCCGGGCGCACGTGGCCTCTCAGACCCTGGCGTGCGGCTCCCTGTCCAGCCTTCTCTCTTGCTTCTTCTCCGCCGGCTAGACTCCTCCCCACATTCCCAGCGGGTCAGTCTCTTTCTGCCCTCCCGGCTCCGCGCACCGCCCCCACCCTTCTCTGCCCGGCAAACTTCTCGTCCTTGAGTCCTATTCCTGACACAGTGTCTATAAAACAGTGTCCCCACGGTAGATTTAGATGATACTCCTTTTTCTGCTTCTTTGCTCACCCTTGTTCTGTTACGCTCTTTTAAAACACCCTGTTTAGATCCTTCCTTGCTCTTTACCACTGATAATTATTCTGTCATTTGCTTGTCATCTGTCTCTAGTTAGACACTGAGCTCCATGTTGATAGGCGTCACGTCTGTTATATATATATTATTTGATGAAGGAATGAATATCCTTACTATAGCAAAACCAGATTGACTCTAATTGTTTATATGCCTGATACTGCATGGAACGGTATGCCCACTTAGGGCAGTGTATTAGTCAGGGTTCTGCAGAGAAACAGACCCAGTAGGATATATATAATTTTTATACATGAAGAGATATATTATAAGGAATTGGCTCATACAGTTATGGAGGCTGGCAAATCCCGGTGCCGGCAGGGTGAGACACAGGAAGCCAGCGTTTCAGGTTGAGCCTGCGGTCATAAAAAAAGCTGATGTCCCAGTTTGAAGGCCGGCAGGCAGGCAAGAAGAATTCTCTTACTTGGGGGAGGTCAGCCCTTCTGTCCTAGTCAGGCTACAGCTGATTACTCACATTAGGGATAATAATCTGCTTTCTTCAGTCTATCAATTTAAATGCTAATCTGATCCAAAAACATCCTTACAGAAACACGCAGAATAATGTTTCACTAGAATAATATCTGGGTACCCCATGACCTGTACCCCATGACACATAAAATTAACCACCACAGGCAGGGACTCTATCTTTTTATCTTTGTATTACTCAAACTTCTTATCCATTGGAATTTTCTTTAGGAGCTAAGGAAACATTTCTGAATCATAATACTGAGCAGTGGAATGAAGTTTGCCTTGGAGGCTATGATAATTCATCAATGTCCAATTAGAGAAGGCTCTGCAAGATAAGTCTACTTTTAAAGGGTCTTTTTAAAAAAAAAGCAGATCAATTTTGGTCTTTTTATCTTGAAGCCAAATTCCCTGTATTGAGGTCTTGTTAGAAGTGGATGCATTGAAGAAGTAATAAAATAATATTTTTCTGAAAATTCAGAATTATTGAGTTTTACTAGTTGAATCAATTTATTTCCCAGGTAGTTCTGAATTGGATTTATTACACTTTGATTTTTTTTTTAAGGATAAAAAGTAGTAAAGATGGCGGCGTGAGAGGTGAGATAGAGGCTTCCTCCTATAACCGCATATAATATGAAAATAAAGCTACTAGAACTACTCTTGAAAGAGCAACGGGAAAGAGGACTACAACAAACTGCATACACCTGGAGACAAGAGCAGCCCTCACAGAAAACGGTAATGTACTAAAGCTGTGGTCCTGTGGGATCCAAGCCCTTCCCCCACCCCAGCTCACCAGCAGGAGGAACAGGAACAGAGCTGAGAGGGAGTGGAGAACTGGGACTGCTGAATACCTAACTCTGGACATCTACTCTGGGAGCACAAACCTACATTTCATGGTGCTGGCATGATACTCTTGTAATTAGGAGCTTGGAAAGCTAAGACAGGCGGAGCTCCTGGAGAGACTAAGATTCCGGCTGCCTGTGAGATCAGGGATCCATACCCAGCTTCTCCAGGATGGGGGAGGGGCAGGCAGTCTGAGAGACTTCCTGGCAGGGAGGACCTTGGAAGGAGGCCTGCTGAGGGGGCAAGGACTGCAGGGAGCTTGCTGCTCGGGAGAAAGGACAGGTGGACAGGATTGTCCAGGTGCACTCTGCCCAGCAGATTGGGAGTTTTCTGATCTTCAGGTGTGCCAGCTCCCTGGCTGCCTGCACGGCTCCAGGAACCCCTTCTGTGACAGGCAAACTAGTGCACCTTTTGCCTGGTCAGTCCCACTGGGCTTGCAAACCTGGAAGCCCTGCCCTGGTGTTGGGCCAAACGGAGGGAGGATCTGTCTACAGCAACTTAAAAGGCAAAGCACAGAGGCTTATACCTGTGTGCTCAGTCACCGGTTCAGACAGTGGAAACAGGCATAGCAACCAGGAACCAGGAAACAGCCCTTTCCTCCCCCGAGGCACCAATACCACTCCCCTACAATCCCTGACATTGCTTCAGGGGCTGAGCAGCTCCAGAGAGTAGAGCTTCTGGGCACTAGAGGGCTCCATACACAAATATGAAATGCCAAAGGAACCTGGTCCAGAGTAAAATTATGAACACAACTCCTGAGAAAGATTTTAATGATATGGACCTTATGACTCCCTGAAAGGGAGTTCAAAATAAAAATCATTCACATGCTAGGTACGGAAAGATATTCAAGAACTCAGGAATGAATTCCGGTCAGAAATCCAATCCTTGAGGAACACAATGGACGGTGTTAAAAGCAGATTAGATACGGTAGAGGAGACGATAAATGAAATAAAAACTAGAGAAGAGGAATACAAAGAAACTGAGGTACTGAGAGAAAAAAGGATCTCTAGGAATGAAAGAATATTGAGAGAACTGTGTGACCAATCCAAACGGAACAATACTCGCGTTATAGGAGTACCAGAGGAAGAAGAGAGAGAAAAAGGGATAGAAAGTGTCTTTGAAAAAATAATTGCTGAAAACTTTCCCACACTGGGGAAGGAAATAGTCTCGCAATCCACGGAAGACCACAGAACTCCCAACACAAGGGACCCAAGGAAGACAACACCAAGACACATAATAATTAAGATGGCAAAGGTCAAAGATAAAGACAGAGTATGAAAGGCAGCTAGAGAGAGAAAAAAGATCACCTACAAAGGAAAACCCATCAGACTATCATCAGACTTCTCAACAGAAACCTTATAGGCCAGAAGAGAATGGCATGATATATTTAATATAATGAAACAGAAGGACCTCGAACCAAGAATATTGTATCCAGCACGATTATCATTTTAATATGATGGAGGGATTAAACAATTTCCAGACAAAGGAAAGTTGAAACAGTTTGCCTCTCTTAAACCACCACTACAGGATATCTTAAACGGACTGCTCTAGAGGTAAGCACCCCTAAGGCTAAAAAGATGTCACCAGAGAAAATAAAATCATAGCAAAGAAAGCAGACCATCCAAATACTAACTAAAGGCAAAGAATAAAACACCCAATATATAAAGAATGGAGGAGGAAGAATAGGAAGGGAGAAATAAAGAAACATCATATAGCGTTCACAATAACTTAACAAGAAAATTAAGTTAGATTCTTAGATAGTAAAGAAGCAACCCTTGAACCTTTGGTAACCACGAATCTAAAGCCAGCAATGGCAATAAGTACATATCTATCAATAATCACCCTAAATGTAAATGGACTGAATGCACCAATCAAAAGACACAGAATAACAGAGTAGATAAAAAAGCAAGACCCATCTATATGCTGCTTACAGGAGACTCACCTCAAACCCAAAGATATACACAGACTGAAAGTGAAGGGATGGAAAAAGATATTTCATGCAAACAACAACGAGAAAAAAGCAGGTGTTGCAGTACTTGTGTCAGACAAAATGGACTTCAAAATGAAGAAAGTAGCAAGAGATAAAGAAGGACATTACATAATGATAAAGGGGTCAGTCCAACAAGAAGATATAACCATTATAAACATATATGCACCCAACACAGGAGCGTCAACATATGTGAAACAAATACTTACAGAATTGAAGGAGGAAACAGACAACAATGCATTCATTTTAGGAGACTTTAACACACCACTCACTCCAAAGGACAGATCAACCAGACAGAGAATAAGTAAAGACACAGAGGCACTGAACAACACACTAGAACAGATGGACCTAACAGATATCTACAGAACTCTGCACCCAAAAGCAGCAGGATACACATTCTTCTCAAGTGCACATGGAACATTTTCCAGAATAGACCACATACTAGGCCACAAAAAGAACCTCAGTAATTTCAAAAATACTGAAATCCTACCAACCAACTTCTCAGATCACAAAGGTATAAAACTAGAAATAAATTTTAGAAAGAAATAAAAAAGGCTCACAAATACATGGAGACTTAACAACATTCTCCTAATTAATCAATGGGTTAATGCCCAAATCAAAACAGAAATCAAAGAATATATGGAGACTAATGACAACAACAACACAAAGCCACAACTTCTGTGGGACGCAGCAAAGGCAGTTCTAAGAGGAAAGTATATTGCAATCAGGCCTATTTAAAGAAGGAAGAGCATTCCCAAATGAACAGTCTAAAGACACAATTATTGAAATTGGAAAAAGAAGAACAAAGGAGGCCCAAAGTCACCAGAAGGAGGGACATAATAAAGATCAGAGAAGAAATAAATAAAATTGAGAAGAATAAAACAATACAAAAAAATCAATGAAACCAAGAGCTGGTTCTTTGAAAAAATAAACAAAATAGATAAACCCCTAGCCAGACTCATTAACAGAAAAAGAGAATCTACACACATAAACAGAATCACAAATGAGAAAAATAACGACGGACCCCAAAGAAATACAAAGAATTATAAGAGAATATTATGAACATCTGTATGCTAAAAGCTGCAAAACCTAGAAGAAATGGACAACTTCTTAGAAAAATACAACCTTCCAAGACTGACCAAGCAAGAAACAGAAAAACGAAACAGACCAATCTCCAGCAACGAAATTGAATCGGTAATCAAAAACTACCCAAGAACAAAACCCCCAAACCTGATGGATTCACCTCTGAATTCTACCAGACATATAGAGAAGAAATAACACCCATTCTCCTTAAAGTTTTCCAAAAAATAGAAGAGGAGGGAATACTTCCAAACTCTTTCTATGAAGCCAGCATCACTCTAATACCAAAACCGGGCAAAGACCTCACCAAAAAAGAAAATTACAGACCAATATCCCTGATGAACGTAGATGCAAAAATACTCAACAAAATATTAGCAAACCGAATTCAAAAATACATCAAGAGGATCATACACCATGATCAAGTGGGATTCATCCCAGGGATGCAAGGATGGTACAACATTCGAAAATCCATCAACATCATCCACCACATCAACAAAAAGAAGAACAAAAACCACATGATCATCTCCATAGATGCTGAAAAGCCATTTGACAAAATTCAGCATCCATTCATGATTAAAACTCTCGACAGAATGGGTATAGATGGCAAGTACCTCAACATCATAAAGGCTATATATAACAAACCCACAGCTAACATCATACTTAATAGCGAGAAGCTGAAAGCTTTTCATCTAAGATCGGGAACAAGACAGGGATGCTCACTCTCTCCACTGTTATTCAACATAGTACTGGAGGTCCTACCCACGGCAATCAGACAAAACAAAGACATACAAGGCATCCAGATTGGTAAAGAAGTCAAATTGTCACTATTTGCAGATGACATGATACTGTACATACAAAACCCTAAAGACTGCACTCCAAAACTACTAGAACTAATATCTGAATTCAGCAAAGTTGCAGGATACAAAATTAACACACAGAAATCTGTTGCTTTCCTATGCACTAATGATGGACTAACAGAAAGAGAATTCAGAAAAACAATTCCATTCACAATTGCATCAAAAAGAATAAAATACCTAGGAATAAACCTAACCAAGGAAGTGAAAGACCTGTACTCTGAAAACTACAAGACACTCCTAGGAGAAATTAAGGAAGACACTAACAAATGGAAATGCATCCCATGCTCTTGGCTAGGAAGAATAAATATTGTCAAAATGGCTATACTACCTAAAGCAATCTACAGATTCAATGCAATCCCTATCAAACTACCAACAGCTTTCTTCAATGAACTGAAACAAATAACTCTAAAATTCATATGGAACCACAAAAGACCCCGAATAGCCAAAGCAATGCTGAGAAGGAGGAATCAAACAGGGGGAATTACGCTCCCTGACTTCAAACTCTACTACAAAGCCACAGTAATCAAGACAATTTGGTACTGGCACAAAAACAGACCCACAGACCAGTGGAACAGAATAGAAAATGCAAACATTAACCCAAACATTTACAGCTAATTAATATTTGATAAAGGAGCCTTGGATATACAATGGGGAGATGACAGCCTCTTCAGCAGCTGGTGTTGGAAAAACTGGACAGCTACATGTAAGAGAATGAAACTGGACTACTGTCTAACCCCATACACAAAGGTAAACTCAAGGTGGATCAAAGACCTGAATGTAAGTCATGAAACCATAAAACTCTTAGAAAAAAACATAGGCAAAAATCTCTTGGACATAAACATGAACGACTTCTTCATGAACATATCCCCCTGGGCAAGGGAAACAAAAGCAAAAATGAACAAGTGGGACTATATGAAGCTGAAAACCTTCTGTACAGCAAAGGACACCATCAGTAGAACAAAAGACATCCTATAGTATGGGAAAATATATTCATAAATGATGCATCTGATAAAGGGTTGACATCCAAAATATATAAAGAACTCACGCACCTTAACAAACAAAAAGCAAATAATCCAATTAAGAAATGGGCAGAGGACATGAATAGACACTTGTCTAAAGAAGAAATTCAGATGGCCAACAGGCACATGAAAAGATGCTCCACATCGCTGGTCATCAGAGAAATGCAGATTAAAACCATAATGAGATATCACCTCACACCAGTGAGGATGGCCAACATCCAAAACACAAACAACAACAAATGTTGGCGAGGATGTGGAGAAAAGGGAACCCTCCTACACTGCTGGTGGGAATGCAAATTAGTTCAACCATTGTGGAAGTCAGTATGGAGGTTCCTCAAAAAACTCAAAATAGAAATACCATTTGACCCAGGAATTCCATTCCCAGGAATTTACCCTAAGAATGCAGCAGCCCAGTTTCAAAAAGGCAGATGCACCCCTATTTTTATTGCAGCACTATTTACAATAGCCAAGAAATGGAAGCAACCTAAGTGTCCATCAGTAGATGAATGGATAAAGAAGAGGTGGTACATATACACAATGGAATATTATTCCGCCATAAGAAGAAAACAAATCCTACCATTTGCAACAACATGGATGGAGCTAGAGGGTATTATGCTCAGTGAAATAAGTCAGGCGGAAAAAGACAAATATAAAATGATTTCACTCATATGTGGAGTATAAGGACAAAGAAAAAAACTGAGGGAACAAAACAGCAGCAGACTCACAGAACCCAAGAATGGAGTAATAGTTACCAAAGGCAAAGGGACTCGGGAGGAAGGGTGGGAAGGGAGGGATAAAAGGGTAAAAGGGGCATTACGATTAGCAGACGTAATGTTGGTGGGGGCACGGGGAGGGCTGTACAACTCAGAGAAGACAAGTAGTGACTCTATAGCATCTCACTATGCTGATGGACAGTGACTGTAATGGGGTTGGTTGGGGGGACCTGATGAAGGGGGTAGTTTAATCACCATAATATTGCACATGTAATTGTAGGTTAATGATACCAAAATAAATTGTAAAAAAAAAAAAAGTAGGAACTGCTTACTGATGTGACGCTCTCCCTGTAACCTGCACCTCTCCCCAACAAGAGTGATCACTAATAACAACTTAGCATGTCCTTTCAGAAAGACCAATCTTTTAACTTTATTTTTACATCTTTCTCCTGATGGACAATTCCACCGACCGCTGCATTTGGTCACAGTCTGTAGTTCAGTCATATTAGCTTCTATGGAAGGCTTGGAGAACATCCTGGGCCAAGTGGTGCTTTGCTTTTCCTAAGGACGAAGGGTTCACTCCAACCATGTAAGATAAGCATCACCCATCTCCTCACACACTTTCACGGCCCTGTTGCCTAAGAGCTCTAATAAGTCAATGACATGTAGCATAAAAACACCACAGGAAAAAAAAGCACTTATTTATTCGTTCCCTAAACATCGACCGGCAGTGAATTTATGTGCTAGACACAAAAGATAAGTAAATGAACAGATCTCTGTCTTCACTGAGAATATTAACACCAGCGGTCATGATCATTCTCTCGTTGCCGTCCACTCACCGTGTACAAATGACCCGCCCTCAGAAGCTACAGTGCCTCCTCTGAGGACGGTCTCTGCACACAGACCCTTGATCCTTTCCCCGCCGCTTCCTCTGCGACCTGGTTCTCACGGTAACAGACGTGTCTGTATGTCTACCCGATTTTGCTAAAGAGGATAATGCCTGGCTAAAAAGCCACATTTCCCAGCCTCCCTTGGGTACGGCATGGTCATGTGACACAATTCTGACCAATAAGATATCAAGAGGAGCCTTAGGGTAGGGGTTCCAGGAAAGGTCCTTTAAAGGAGGGCCGGCTGCCCCTTCGCCTTCCCCTCGCCCTGAGCACTGACATGCCGGAGGAGGTCGAGCAGACATGCCCAGATCTCCAAAGGACAAGCGCGTGCTAGAGACGAGTGAGGGAGAAGAAGAGGAGCCCCAGGTCTTGAGAAAATCTGTGGAGCCCCCAAAGCGCTCCTGAAGAACCCCCCACAGGACTTTGGGAGGAAGCAAAACCCACTGCTCTTCCGCATT
>JAQQAC010026012.1:4461620-4474824 GCA_029783875.1 Phataginus tricuspis | reverse complement strand
TTAGAGCTGTTGCCAGATTTGCAAAGGTAGTCCTAATCTATAAAAAGGTTAAGAACTTTCCTCTACTATTCTGTAGAGAAAAGAAATACCAGAGACCAAAACCCTTTTCAAACCAGTTTACCCTGAGAAACCGATGCTTAATGCATTGGTGCTCAAACTATGTCGCTGAACAAAGCTCAGGGCCTCAGGACAGCACCCAAGAGCGGCCTGCACAGGGGCAGCTCATGTCCTCAGTGACTTAATTTTGACCTCTCTGTATTTTTTTTCTTTTTAAATTCATAAAAACAACATCTGATATGTCTCGAAAATAAGCTCTGGCCTACTGTGTGCCTGGAGCCTAAAGCAATCAAGGCCAGGCCCATGATGATCAAGTTCTCAGGCCTGACGTACATTTAATGCACATCCAGGGGAGGCTCTGATTCTAATAGACACACAGTTTTATCGATGTAGGCAGGACAGATATTAATGCTGTACATCAAATCTGCTTGCTGCGGCTTAATAATTTTCAAACAAAAACCCAAAAACCTATTTTCTGACTTGGTTTTGTTTTCACCCTATAGCCCTGCTGCCACCCCCACTCTGCGGGCGCGCGTCGCCAGTCCTCCCTCTTCTTCCCTCCCCAGACCCTCACGCACAGGGCGAGAAAGCTGATAGCCCAGCGAGCCAGGTTTGGAAGGAGAGGAAAATCATGAAGTTAACTCGTTAATGGGATCTCCCTGTAAAATCCTGGCGACATGGGGCTTTTCCGGAGATTCTGATGGCAGCGACATCATCTGAAAATTGAAACACAGCTGGAGTTGAACAAACTGCAGTGAATGATCCCAAGAGCAGACACCATGGCCAGCTCACCCTGGACAGTGGGCAGTCCACCCATACGTGTACCAGGCGGTCCAGGAATTTAGGGAGCAGAGCCAAGGACGCAGCAGGACATTGAAAGGAGTATGTAGACCCAGGACTGGGTCTTTTTTCCCCTGGAACTCAATGGTCAGCCACCCTGAGGTCAGAGATGTGGGTGAAATGAAGGCAGAAAAGTAAAGGCGGCTACAGAGTAGTAGCTGAGGGGAAGTAAGGAAAGCTGAATCGTGCCACACTGGAAGCGACTGCAAAGGGGAAAACCGTGGGCCCAGCGCCGGGAGGCCAGGTTTCCTCTATCAGCATCCACTGCGAAGGGGGGAGGGAGGGGAACAGATTTCCCAGCAGCGTGGCGGCCCTGGCATCCGCTTCAGATCCCCTGCCGAACTTCCACAAATAAACACGTAGAGCAGAAGGGACAGATTTGCTTCTCAGCAAGATTTCAAAGCTGAGCACCAGAGTCGGAGAGAAAACAGGAAGGATCGGAGAGGGAGGAGGAGAAGGAGGGGCACGCATGCCTTGGGCCCAATCAGATGGGAAAACGTCCCAACGGAACCTGACACGCCACTTTTTATGAGGTGTGAAACATTTCAGGTACTGCTGGCAGTCAGGACCCTGGGGCCCTGCTCTGAGCTGCTGGGTTTCTAGGTGGGGGCGTTGAGCTCAAAGACCCCAGGTGAAGCCAAGCTCCTTCAGACTATGTCAGCCACAGGGAAGCCAGCGGGGGCTCAGTCCGCTAGACAAATACCATGTGATTTCACTTATATATGGAATCTAAAAAACAAACCAAATGAACAAACAGACCCGCAAATACAGAGAAAGAGGCGGTTGCCAGAGGGGAGGGAGGTGGGGGACGGGCAAACAGGCGACGGGGTCACGAGGTACATGCTTGCGGTTAGAACACAAATCACAGGGCTGAGAAGCGCAGCATGAGCGATACCGTCACTGACGCTGTAATGACTCGCATGGCGACCGGGGTGACTGCATTTATCATGGTGGGCATCTCGGGATGTATAGAGATGGCGAATTACTATGTTGTACCCCTGAAACTCATATTGTATGTATGTCAACTACACTTCATTATTAAAAAATATAGACAAAAGAAATAATAATAAAAGAGAGTGAGCCACCTGACTGTTTCCTTCCCAGCCCACCCAGGCCCCTGGGCCCCTCTGAGGGCGTGCGCGCGTGAACTTGTACTTGAGTGCGTGTGAGGGTGCGTAGGGGGATGGGAGGTGTGGAGTAAGGCCGTGGGTACTGCGTTTGGATTATTTGAGGATGACAACACTCCCTTCTAATTTCCAAGGGGCTGAGAAAAAACACAGCTGGACCCGGTCGGTGCTGAGCCCCTGCAGCACCCTCTCTGCTTCTCCCAGCAGCATGGACTCCCGGGTCTGAGATGGCGCCCCTGCCCCACGCCCACCCCAGCTCCTTACACAACAGGGGCAGGTGCCGTCACAGTGGTTTACTGACATTCCCCTCTTTCTTTGTTAATGAGCATTGACTTGGCATTTACTAAAATCTTGGTTTTACGCTGGTGTGCGTGCCATGAGAAGCAGCCCGGGAGGGCAGAAGGCACGGCATCCCCACACTGGAGCCGAGCACGGCTGCTGGCCCACCAGCTGCAGTAACAGCCTCCTCCCAGAGAAAGGCCCCGACCCCGGCCTCGGAGCAGCCCTGCCTCGCCATGCGCCCCTGCCCCCCCTGCCCCCCGCCGAGGCTCAGACAGAGGGTCTGGCCTGAACTGTGCTGCCTCAAGACCGTTTTTCTGAAAACACTGATAGGATGTGTAAGGGAGCAATAAAAGCAAAAATCCGTCATAATGCCCACAATTTCATTTAGGTCTTATCAGTAATTAAAAAAAATGTTTAGCCACTTTGCCATTTGTCAAATGGAAAAGCACATTTCAAGGGCACCAGACAGGGTGTTTGTCCTCTTTGCTTGGGACCCATGTGTCTTGTGTTGGCCAGGTCTTCCTCCAGTGATGAGCAGGAGAAAGAAGACGGGTAGGGGTAGTCCTCAAGCCCAGCTCCTGCCCGAGTTCTCTCCTCTAGGTGGTCTCTGGGGGGCCACTCCCGGCTTTGCGAAGAGAACAGCCGAGAGGATGTGTTTCCAAAGCAGCCTGGACTTACGGGTGATCAAATGAAAGTGCCTGAAAGCCTTAGGCATTATGTTTGGTCTACAGAAATTGAGACTTGTAAATCAAGCTCCTAGTTCTAGGTCAGTGATTATCAACCTTGGCTGGACATGGGAATGACCTGGAAGGCTTAAAAAATACTAAAGGCCAACTGAATTAGAATCTCTGGGGGTGGGGAGGCAGGCATTCCTAGTTTTTAAAACCTCCCCAGGGGGTTTGATGCGAGGCCAGGCTGGGAGCCACTGCTCAAAGCCCAGTGATCTTGCTGTTGGTATCTGTAAGCCATGCTGCAGCGACCCGGCCTGTTTGCTTGTCTCAGGGCTGAGAGTTCAAAGAGGGCTCACGGTTGGAGCTTGGCTGGCGCACAGTGCCTGCCTCTCGCAGGCACCCAGGGCAGGGCTGAGAGCACAGACACACAGACAGAGGTGGGAGCAAGCCTGCAGACCTGGCTTAGGTCACTGAGAGGGCCCGGCCAAAGGTCTCTGGTTTCTGAACTCTAGCACTTGCCCAAGCAACGTGTAAGGGCAGAAGGAAGGACTTTCTGGTCTTTCTTGTCTGATAAATAAACATCCTGAAGCCATGGTCCAGTCCCTAAAGAAATGATTTTCCCAGGTGCCCCTTTATCCTGCTACATCCAGAACTATCCTCCTAGAATTGCTGGCCAGGCCCTGAAGGTACATTTACCTATACCAGCGGCCAAAGTGCTTCAAAAAGAAATGCACGACCTGCCCCTTTGCTAGTGCCCAGATTGCTGACCCTGGCTGACCAGGAAAGCTCCTGCTTCTCTGCCAACACAGGTTACTGGTCTCCTCGCTGGATGGCTGTGCAGCTGCCCAGAACAGGGGATCTTTACAACCTTACTCTTCTGTGTGATTCTGAAAACACACCAGGGAATGAGTCCAGTATTGGGTTCCTCTTGGATCTTTGGACAGAGAAGTTTGAGCCATGTGATTTTTTATTCTCCCTGCAGAGTGGGGAGCTGAGAGATCTTTTCTGGGGTCCTGGGATCTCTGGCACATCCACAGGTCCCAACCCCTCTTGCCACTCTGGAGGCCCACCCAGTGAGCTGGGCACACTGTAGAGTAACATTCTAGGGGAAGTCACATTCTGAAATGGATAATGTGTGAACTCTAAACTGTGGGGTCTTGTTTTATTTTGCTTCATTTAAAAAAGTCTTCAGCTTGCTTTTTAAGACAAGCTGAGAGTAGGTTTTCTGGGATTTGAAAGAGCGACCATAGACAGGCAAGACACAGATTCCTTAACCAAGTCCTCAGCAGCTAATACACCCCACAACATAGCTCTGGAAATGGGAATGCAGGCACAAGAATAAGCACAATTAAATGCTGGAAACATTACGTGTGGCACCTTCTTTGAAGGATTATTTTGAGTGTTTCTTAAAGCCTGGTCTCTAAATTACCTCCATTGGAATCACCCAGCCCACGTCTCCTGAAGGGGTCTGTGGGCATTGGAACGTGCAGTTTTTCCCCAGCTTTCCTGATAATTTTCTTACACTGAAGTCTGGGAAGCACTGCTGTACACCTCCTTTATGTAATTCCCGCTTGTCTTATTCTTCTAGCAAAAGAGGAGACGTTATCAAGTTCCAAGAAGCGTGTCTCAGGGCAGTTCTGGAACACGGAGTTGAGGATCAGGACTTTCCAAACTTTTGAGACTATTTTTCTACCTGCTAGAAAAATAATAATTCTAGGCTCTCTTTTTTTTTTTAAACCCAGAAACAGCAACCTTTGGGATCAAGAATCGACCCAAAGGAGGGAGCATAAACTCTCATTTGTCAAAATTTATTAATTTTTTTCATGTTTCTTTTCTTATCACTTTATAAAATATTAATTTGTTACACAGCTGAGCAGTGTGGCCAGGAAGTCAACTATCTCGCTAAGATCACCTAGGAAATGGTAGGGCAGGGACTGAGACAAGACCTCCTCCTTTCTATGCTGCCAGGGGTGCTGGAGAGGATTTATCCCACATTTGGAGTGGACCTAGACCTGTCACAAACACGTCCCTAATGGCAAACGGTATGGTGACCCCCACGTGCTCTAGGACGACTACCAGCCAAGATTCCTTGAGGCTTTGGAACCCGGAGTCTCCTCAGGGACTGTCTGGAACACCAGACTCATGCCCTCCTCAGCTGTCAGTTCCTGAGTTCCCGATGGCCTGCTACCAGGCCCTGCTGCCCCAGGAATTACCTTCCAAGGAGGGGGCGGCTCAGACCCACTTACCACATGGAAGAGCTTGAGGAAGTCCACATTGGCATACAGAGTGTCCTCCGTCCACTGCAGGGCGCCCTGGGAGAGGGGGCACATGGCCTCACGTACTACCTGTGCTCCACGGCGCTGGCTGAAGATTATAAAGCGCTCCAGGAGGGCCTCACTGCAGGCAATGTCTTTCAGCACCAGACCTGGGACCCCGCGAGCAAACTGCAGGGGAGAAGCAACATGGGAAACCTCCCTATGATGAGGGAATACCAGCCCCCCAAAGACATCCATGTCTTAACCTGCAGAACCTGTGACCACATGATTTTGCATGGAAAGGGGAACTGAGACTGCAGATGAAGTTGAGGTTGCTGATCAGCTGACTTTAAGGTAAAATATTTTGGATTAGCGGGTGGGCCCAATATAATCACAAAGGTGCTTTGAATACGGAAGAGGAAGGCAGAGAAAACAATGTCAGAGTGATGTGAGAAAGACTTGACTGGCCACAGCTGGCCTTGAAGATGAAAGGAGGCCACCAGCCTACACACGTGACACTCTCTGGAGACTGGAAATGGATTTCCTTCAATGAGCATGGCCCTGCCAATGCCTTGACTTTCAGATTTCTGATTTCTAGAACCATAAGATAAAAAATGTGTGTTGTTTTAAGTTATTAAGTTTGTATAATTTCTTACAGCAGCAACAGGCATTTAATACTCCCAAGATTTATTTCATCAGAGAGCCATTTATGATGTGAAAGACCCTCTTAGCATTTGATGCCGAGATACCATCAGGATCCACCCCCTGGCGCTGGGGCAGGGAGGGGTTAGAATGCATTTGGAGTAATGGCCGATGACCAGTCCCCTCTGACTTTTCTCCCCAGATAGAGCTAAAAATATTGGATGCCCTATTAAATTTGAATTTCAGATGAACAATGAACACTTTTTAGTACAAGCATGTCCCAAAGAGCATCCAAATGGGATATACGCCTAAAAAGTATTTGCTGTTTATCTGAAATTCAAATTAAACTGGGCACCTGTATTTTATGTGACAACTCCAATGACTGGCTAGGCCACACCCTACAGCTCCTGTGGAGCCCATGGACAGTGACTCTTGAAGCATAATCCCATGACGGCCTCCAGAGGCTAGGGAGTCCTCAACCTGGCCAGGTACCCTTGGCCACCCAGCAGAGTAACTGGCCTCATGGAGTCCTGGCCTCCCAGCTGTGGACAAGACCCCGAGTACTACCAACAGGTTCAGGAGCTTCCCTGGCCACCACAGTTTCCCCAGAGCTTCCAATTAGCCGTCCCTCTGGGCTGGATGGCAGAGCAGGCCCAGGCTCTGCTACCCCGCTGCATGGAGAGTGTCCAGACCACCTACAGAAGACTGGACCCTCAGTGAGGCCCAGGTCGAGGCTGCCTGCTGGGTCGGTGTGGGTGCCGTCCACCGCAGGAGACTACCTGGGTGCGTGCTCCCGCAGAGCCTGCCTGCTTCTCCCACACTTCGCTTAGTATGCCCAGGCAGCACCCCACTCCCATCCCTAATCCCAGAGGCCGAAACCTTTTAAAGTGGACGGAATCAATGAGCTCATTTTGCCCAAGCCTACGATATTCCAGGGCAGAAGAGTGATGGAGGAGGGGTTTGGTGGCTTGAGAAGGTTCCATGGCAGGCTAGTGGGAAAGCTGGGGCACTGTGAAGGTCCCGGCTCATTGTCTCACTCAGTCAGTCAGTCACTGCATGCCCATCCACTGAGGTCCCATTCTGCAGGGACTAGGGCAGGTCCTGGGGACACAGAGAGAAGAAGGGGGATTTTCTGCTTCCCAAGGAATTCACCAGCTAGCTGGAAAAGCAGGCATTTAAAGAGCTAGGCTGAATGTACTGACACCAGAGCATGAAAATGGAGTGTCAAGAATAGCTAGTAAAAACAGCTAGTACTTATTGTTTTCCTGTGGGCCAGGCCTAAGTGCTTTCTTTATATGTGTTCTTTTTTTAACCACAACAATGTGACAGGCATTTTCATAATCTCCATTTTACAGATTAGGAAACAGAGGCACAGAGTAGTTAACTTGCAGGGTGGTGAGTTAACTGTGTGGCCTTGCTGAGATGTGAACCCAGAGCTTGTGCTTAACCATCACTAGTTAGCTCTTTATCTGGTGGGGAGGAGGGAGGGACAGGACAACGTAAGGAGGGTTTATGAAAGATTTCACCGAAGAGGCAAAATCTGAGCTGGGGCTTCAAGCAGGCCCAGGAGTTTACTGGCTGGGGACAGAGAATGAGGTGAGCGATAAGCCAGAGGACGATACCACTCCCACCGTCTAATAATTTCTCAGACGGGAATAGAGATGCTCAGACAGCAAGCAGAGAGGACCAGGACGGGTATCCCATCCTGATGGTAAAACAAAAGCCCACGTCTGATGAGAATGATCGTTAAGAGAGCTGTAAGCCACCTGTGACTGTTAAGGTACGATTAGGTAACATTTAAAATGCAGACCTCTGGCCAGTCCGGGGTGTGGCCTGAGAATTTGCATTCCTAACAATCTCCCAGTCCTGGCTGGGCTACAGGTCTTGGACTCTGAGACCCACTGAACTAGCATAAGGAATACTGGATCAGGACTGCGAAGACCTGGATTCCACTCCAGCTCTGACAATTCTGGGCTCTATAGGTGTGTGCAGATCACTTGATCACCAGATGCCTCAGTTTCCCCATCTGTGTGGGCCATGCCAGGATCAATGTGAGGACCGCGGGAGCCGACAGATGCCAAAGTCACGAGATAGTGGTAAACACACTGGGTAAATATAGGAGCGTATGAAAATGGATGGAATAGATTTGGGGTGGCGGGAACAGGTCAGAATGTGCAAGGGGGATGGAAGAGGGGTTTGCCTGGCGCTGAGAAGAAAATGGTGCAGGAAATCAGAGGCCTGCTTTACGTGCCACTGTATCAGGTTCTGTGACCTAGAGAAGTCACGTCGGCACGCCCAGACACTCTGCACTGCCAGGTTCTCGGCCCAGAGGGCTCCTCTCCAAGGCTGCCTTGTCGCGGTCAGGTCTGCTCAAATGCCATCTCCCTGACCATCTCATCCCGGGCCCCCAGCCCCCTCCAACACCGGCCGCTGCTCTGCTCGGTGTTCCTCACAGCACCTGACTCACCTGGCATCCTTTGTCTACTTGATTACCGCCTGGCCCCCCACTGGAATGTAGGCTCCTGGAGTCAGAGGCTTGCCTATATTGTCCACAGTGTATTCTAGCACCTAAAATGTCCCCAGATATTTGATACACACATGAGTAAACCTCAGTCTCCTCAACTCTAAGAGGATTAGCCATGTGATCGCAAGGTTCCTTCCAGTTATAAAAATCTGAGATGTCTGAAGTGTTGCCAGGATTTCACCACTTCAGAATCCTGGCACGGGAAACCTCATCATCTCAACTGACCCCCAGGTATCTTTCTGAGTGTGTGGCAGGAATCGTGGATTCTGAATGTGAAAGCAAAGACGGAAAAGAATGCGAGGTCTCCCTTGCCTCACTCAGGCTCAGGGCTCACCCGCCCCCACCGGACTGCTGACCGGGGACATCCGCCTACCTGTTCTGGACGGACTTGGGAGTTGATCAGAAGGTGGACAACTGAGTCAGACAAGCCAATGTTTTTTATGAGAAACGGTGTCAGTGTTTCTTCATCTTTTAGAACATCCCGGATTCGTATTCCTCTTCCTATAAATCAAAGAACAGGTGTTGAAGGGGAAAAGGCTCAAAAAAAGGGAGAACGTCTAGAATTGATTGGAAACATGTCTAACGACTCTCAGAAGAAGGTTCTCTTCCTGGGTTCCCCGGTAGTGCCTGGAGGCCGGGGCTCCTGCTGTCACTGACGGTCACGGCGCTGGTGCCGGGCCGAAGCAGCTGGGCGAAACTCAGGGGCAAGGCACAGAAGGCGGGAAAAGTGTGCTTGGGGCAGCGGGTGGCATGGTCAGGTGCCCTGTGGGGTTGGGCTGGGGCTGGCTCTCACCTGAGAGGCGGTGAGGGATTAGAGCAGGGTAGTTTTGTCTTCCCTGGGAACATCTGGCAATGTCTGGAGACGTTTTTGGTGGTAATAACTGCAGGGGTGCTACTAAGGCCAGGGGTGCTGCTAAACATCCACACGGTGCGCAGGACACACCCCACCACACCCCCCAACGCACAGAACCATCTGGTCCTCCATGTCAATAACGCAAAGGGTGGAAAACCCTAGGCAAGGATCGAAGGAGAAGCATGCTGTGTCCACGCTGCCCCTGTCACGGGGTGGAGGACCCTTCCTGGTGCTCTGTCATCTCAGCGAAGGCTCTCAGCTCGGGTACTGACTTGTGAGAGATGATGAATGTCTGGGGCAAGGAAAGCTCCCAGTGGGGCAGGGGATGCAATTTCATGCCCTGATCAGCCCAGCCACAATCTCTCCAGCGCCACTCAGAACATGCTAGAAGCAGACATTTCTTCATAAGGAGGCATAAAGGACTCCTGAGAGTTCAGGTGACCTTGGAGCAAGTGACTGAACCTCTCTGTCTGCCCTTTCACAGGGTTATTGCGGGAGTGGCTCTGGATAAAGAACGTCAGGTAGGTAGCTCCCAGGCCTGACAGTGACCAGCACTCAGCGAATGCTTGTTCTGATGGCCGTTCACGCCTCCCTAGGGATTCACACCCAGGCCACCCACCTCCTCTGCCTGCTTCCAGGACCAACACTCGGCCTCAAGCTGGCCACAGCCACAGTTCCTGAAAATGCGTATCTCCATATCTCAACTCTCCTGGAAGCCTGGCTGACTGCTTATCTCTCAGTTCTTCTTTAACTAACTTTAATCATCAACCACCCCTGCTCTTTCCTGGCCCTAACACCATCCTCTCCCTCCCCAAATTCTTCCCTCACCAGGCAACCAGGAGGCCTACCCGCTGAGCGCTAGACTGCCATCTCTTCAGGTTCAGATGGTGGCTTTCCCTGCACAGGGTCTTGTCCAGATTGATGCTGGTGCTAATTTCCTCTTAAAAGGGGACGGGTGAACCCTGCAGGCACAGCTAGGGTAGGCGCCACTGTCCTGAGGGTCCAGTCCACAGAGCCTCCCTAGAGCTGTACCACTGGGGGGGCCAAAACACTGCCTTTCGTAGAGGAAAAGCCCAAAGGCTTTAGGGAAGCCCAATGCAGGAGGGGCCCAGAGGAGGCGGGGGCTGAGCGGACTGCTCTAGTTCCCTCTTGCCTGCCTTCCTCCGTGATAACCTAAGTCCCGCCACCTCCACCCCAGCTTCCTTTCTTCCTTTCCCTGGGCGCCAGCTCAGTTGTCCTTCCCACTTTTTACAAACAGCATTACGGTGTACACGCTCCCTCGGGGACACCACCCTCCACACCCACATGCCGTCTCTTGAGAGGAGGCCGCGGATGCTGTTGTGTTGTGCCCTTCAGCGTACCTGGCGAGGCTGGGCCCACAGCCCAAGCCCTTGAAGTCACCTCTTTCTGACACCCAGCTTTAGAGCCCGACATGGAATCAGGGCCTCAATAAATGTGTGTGGAATGATAGGAGGCGCCCAATAAATACCTGTTGTCTTAACCTGAGAGTCAGGACCCCGTTTGACTGTTTATCTCTTGGTTATTCTTTAACTCACTCACCTGACCCTACAGGCAGGTGTCCCTCTGGGGAGAGGGACAGAGCAAGGGAGACTGAAGTGGTTTGCACCCTGCCTGGGGTCCGGGTGGCCAATGCCCCGGGGGAGGGGCAGGAGCCTGCTGGTCCCACCCGCCGGGCAGGGATGGGGGCCCAGAGTGTGAGAGGTGCCCGATACCAGACAGAAGCTCCCCAGACGCCCAAGGGAGAAAGGTGAACCCAGGGCCTGAGGAAAGAAAAGTGCATTTAGTTTAAAATGCGGTTCGTCTTGTTCTCTTCCCTGGGAAGAGGAGAGGCTGGGGAGGGGCTGCCGAGGCACACAGAGCCGAGGGGGCTGAGGCGGGGGTGCGGGAGGAAGCCGGGAGGGCGCCCGCCAGACGCTCCTGGGAACCAAGTGTTTGACGGTGATTGAGAGGCCGCAGCGCTGGCTTGCGGTGGAGCGGAGGGGGCTCCCGTCTGGTGTCTCACGCTCACCCTCCCCTGCTGAGAATGCGGCACCACAGGTTTGCCAGGCCAGGGTCAGCCAGCCGCATACTTTCCCGGGCGCCTGGGGCCTGGCAGGCAAAGCGCGACAGCCGCCGGCTTCCAGAGCTCTAACCCTCCTCGGAGGCTCCGGGCTGATTCCATGTTCACGGTGAGCAAGGTGCTCCCCGGGTGGCCCGGGGACAGGCTCTGAAATAGTCCCCAGCGCTGGTGGGGCGCTTCAGCCCCGGCCTGGGACTCCCGCAGAGACTGTCTGTCCCTCGTGGAGGATTCCGTCTCCTCTCGCGGCCACCACCGCCAAGGCTTCTGCGGACACTCTGTTCCCAGGGGCCAAAACCCCTCTGGGGAGCCTTGGCCAGCCTTCCCTGCCTTGGTCTCCCCAGACTTTCAAAGCTGTTCTCATTTAGAGGATCTTCCCCCACAGCCGGGAGGCCTGCAGAAGGACCCATCTGTGTGCCAGTTCGAAACTAGTCTTGTACGGGGTTAGGAATGGTCATTTGAGTTCTCATGCACACACTGTCAAGCCCGCAGGGAACCTGTGTTTGAGACGACCTCCTTCACGCCTCCTCCCAGCCGGACTCCACATGAAGTCAGACCCTGAAATGAAATGTCCGCCTCATCCCGGATCCTACCGGATGGATGGGGTAAACAGTCACTCCAGGAGGTCTTATCCGCTTCCTTAAACTTGGGAGAAAAATGCTCTCTGGATGGTGCCTCCCCGACTTTTTCCTTTCCATTAAAATGCTAATTGTGCTCATACCTTGCAAGGCCCTTCAAGCTTGAGCTAAGTAGACTCTTCTTTCCAGAGAAGAAAAGAGGTAATGTTTGTAGTCTGGTTTATAGAAAATTACTGCAGAGGGTATGTGCGTTCTATTTTTGAAAGAACTAGAATGTAGTGAAGCAATCCTGACGTACCATCTGAACATAACTCCTGTCCTTTGTCGTTCCAACGGGGAGAGATGGCCGAAGGTGGCCAGAGGGGGGAGAGGACGACATTCGCCTTGGGGGGCTCCCCCTGCCGACTCCCCATGCTCCTGACTCCCTGGGCTTCCCTCCCTGCCCTCCCCCTGCAGCAGGGGTCTTGTTCCCTCAGGCCTGCACTTCCACTCTGGGAGCCCTGCGGGGGGGGGGGGGCCTGCTCTGCACCACCTCCCGGTTCCCTGCCTGGCTCCTGGCTGAGTGAGCGGCCTGGGTGCGGAGCTCCTGGGCTGATCGGTACCATTCTCCCTCTTTTCTTGTCTGGAACCCTGAGCAGGAGCAGCTCCACCCAGCCCCTCCTATCCCCTTGCAGCCCCTTCCTCATCCCTGCCATCCTCTGAGGTCCTCCGAGGGTCACCGCCCCATCCCCATCCTAGGGGCTAGGATGTATCCAGCAGCTCCAAATGCCTTTCTTCACCCGGGCCTGCAGGGACCTCTGGGTCCCTGGCAGGGTTTGCTCCCTCCCAGCTGCTCATTTGCCCTCCCTGGGGGTGGGTTCCAGCAGGTGCGGGGCCTCCGCCACACCCTGGCCGTCTGCGGAGGAGCCTGCTGCGGGCATGACACGCCACCGACATGAGCTTCCACCAGAGATGTCGGTGTGGTGGCTGGGCTCGGGCTTGGGAACTCCTTGCCTTTCCCTGCGGAGGGGGAGGCGCCGGAGAGGGAGCGCCTGCATCCTGCCCCCTCCCCATGCCGCCTTCCCACTGCCCTCGGTGCCCACGGTGCCCACGTGGGACCCGTCAGCCGGGCCTCTCATTTCCTTCACTTCCCATCCCTCAAACCTCCACCTCCGCCGCCGCAGCCACCGCGGCCACACCCAGGGGCTCCTCTCACCCGTCTTGCCTGCCTTTGACCGTAAAGTGGAATACCTTGCTTTCTGAAAACAGCCGTCAGTCCCTCCACCCTGCTCATTCCCCGGTCCTTAAACAAGGTTGGA
>JAQQAC010026012.1:4414496-4458200 GCA_029783875.1 Phataginus tricuspis | reverse complement strand
TGGGTAATTATACCTGAAACCCCTTGAATCATCCTGCATAACATAATTTGTCCTCAGTTTATTCAATAATATTTGATAAGAGAACAGTGCAATAGATTAATAAGCATCAGTTCATGAAAGTTACTCATAAAGAAAAAATCCAAAGCTCCATAGAAGTTCCGGTGAGTCGGCTGCCTGCCCTCCACGCTCTGCGCTTCTCTGCGGACGGTTCCAGTGCTAACGGCAGGCTGTGCAGCTGCAGACCCTCTAGGGCCCTCACCGTGTGGACGGCTCCAGTGCTAATGGCGGGCTGCGCGGCTGCAGACCCTCTAGGGCCCTCACCGTGTGGACGGCTCCAGCGCTAACGGCGGGCTGTGCGGCTGCAGACCCTCTAGGGCCCTCACCGTGTGGGCGGCTCCAGTGCTAACGGCGGGCTGTGCGGCTGCAGACCCTCTAGGGCCCTCACCGTGTGGGCGGCTCCAGCGCTAACGGCGGGCTGCGCGGCTGCAGACCCTCTAGGGCCCTCACTGGAGCCTGTTGGTCAGTGTGGCTATGTGCCCTTGGCTGAGCCAGGCGGAGCTTATTCACAGAATTTTTGACAGTGGAGCTGGGAGAAGTATGAGTCCATCATTACAGAAGTACAGAAGCTATGAGACGGTAGAGAGAGTAGATGCTGTGCCGGGTCACTAGGTTCAGCTTGTACTCTGTGCGCAGAGGCCCAGGCAGAGCGCTCGCTTGCTTTTGCTGACCCAACCTTGGGCCCTGGGAGAGGGCTGCATCCACGAAAAAGGGGGCGCCCTTTTCTTTTCACAGTCGTGCCTTCTGCTCACTGAACTATGCAACTGCGAGGTTGCCCCTACCCAGAGGAGCACCCTTTCTAATTGCACACAGAGGTGCTGTACGGGCTAGCAGAGGCCCAGAGGCTCTGGGCCCCCCACGCCCCATGGGGAAATCTGATCTGCAGTGCGGGGGAATGAAGGGAACGCACAGAGAGGCTGAGGCAGACGGCGAGTCCCGGCTGCAGCTGTGTCCCCATTTCCAGCTGTCTGTGGGACACAGCTGCTCCCCTGCTTTTCTTTAAAGGAATTCAGCTGTGAGACACCCCAATCCTTCCACTAAAATCCCCTTTTGCCTGAATTAGCTTGTTTGGCTTCTATCAATTACAACCAAAAGATTCCTGACTGATGTGAGTAATCTTAATCAAGGAGAGAATACGAGCCGGACCAACTGACGTAGGGAATATAAATTTATTTGCAGCCTATGGGAAAGTATCTGAATAAAATTTCTGGGTAGGTGCATGATGGCAATATGAATAAAGGTAGAAATCTCAGTACGGTGGCAGCAGAATTTAAAGGAGAAGAACTGTCGTAAATGTCTTGTGAGAAAGTAAAAGAACTCCGAAATATTCAGTATTGCCAGTTCTTGTATTAGGAAAAAAACAACAGTTTTTAAAAACATACTAAGCAGCGTGAAGGGTAACACAGAGGAAGATGTATTACATCACATCACTCATTGTACATTATTAGCTGGAGCTGAAGCACTTTCATACTTTATCAAAACATTGCCAGTTAGAGCAACTGATTGTTCGTACTCTGGTGGCCCATGAATCAAGTGGGATATTGGTACTTGTTTCCAGCTTTGAAGGAACTTTTGTTTAAAACTTATTTACCATTCACTAAGTGATACGAGAATTCTTTCCAAAGAGCCTCAAAGTGAAACTGTAAACACATTTTTTCCTTTGTTTTTAAAAGTAGAAGCGATACCACATAGTTTATCATCAGAGAGAAATGAGTATTTCAAAACCATTTGGCACAGAGCAGAGGAATTTCTCCAGAAAAATAATCTCTGAAAGTCCCATATTTAAAAATATCTTTGGAGGAGAAAGCATTAGAAATCATGAGAATTTGGGTAGTGCATTTCCCCCCCATCTCCTCAGGATAATATAAAATTAGTATCTATTACTATGTAGTACTACCTATATTACTAGATTTAAATTCACATTTTTTTCTGAGAATGAGTATGCCAAAACAAAAATAATTTTTAAATTATTAAGTAAAGCAAGAGCATAAAAAATACATTAAAATTTTCTTTGCAGACTTGAAGCAAGTGTAATCCCCAAACTTTGCCTTTACCTAAAAAATGTACAGCTCCGTTTCATCTGTCAGTCTGGACTATTATTTGACACGGTCCCCGTAGCAAGTCTCGTGGTGGCCAGCTAGCACGCGTTGCCGTGGCTTGGAGCTTACTGCAGCGAGACCGGCATGCCCATTTTCTACATGGCCTTGCCAGGAAGAGCTACAGAGTGTCATAAAAGAGGTCCAGGCTCCATCATTAATTATTGTCGAGTAGAAATTAATGGCCGAAATAATTGAACTTCAGCACTTAGTGGCATTATGGAGTCGTTGGTCATATACACTGAAAAATGAATTCTATTTTATGAATTTCATCCCTGTGATGAGAATTTTGCACATTCAGAGGTACTAATTTAATCATTCCTGTAAGATTTTTGAACTTCAGTTTGCTATTATTGCTGGATAATATGCAGATACTGAATTTTTAGCTTATCAAAACAGCACTATTTGAAAGAATACTCAACCTGCAACATTTCCATGAGCTTTTTTTCTGGCTCAGTGAGTGGAGATGCTGCTGTCTTGTCAGAGAAATCTTTGCCCATCTACCTCCCCTGAATATTTCAGAGCTGCTCTTGGGGACTGGGTAGAGGGAGACGTCTAGGTAGGATGGACACCTAGGGAGCTCATTTAAAAAACAGCACATGAGTGTTTTATCACATCACATCTTCTAATAGCAAAATGCTGCACTGCACCAAATGTCCATTAAAGAAGAAAGGACAGATGAATTGTGATGTACTCTCCTAATCACAGCTTGTTCAGCAATGAGTACAAACCAACCAACCTCCAAAATCACGGATAATTCTCTCAGCCACAAAACTGAGCAGAGGAGCCCAACGCAAAGCACTTGTAAGCTGCACTTAACTAACGTACAAACTCATCTCGGGTTTTTGAGGGATGATGGCTACTCTTTGGGGGTGGACGAGGCTCCAGGGCTGTTTCTGGAGGTGCTGGGAAGAGTCTTTCTTTTGATCTGGGCGCTAGTTACTTGGTTGTGTTGTTTGTGAAAATTATCAGTCTGTGAATCTGTGATCTGTAATTTTCTTTGTGTGTGTTATACTTCAATTATAATTTTTTTTTTTTTTTTGGAAAGCAGATGAAGGGAGAGAACCCAGTAGAGTCTGGGCAGGATGAGCTGGAGATGATGTGGAAAAAATGGAAAGAGAGGTGTCCTGGAGACCACAGAAAGGAGATGTTTCAAGAAGGAGGAATCGGTCCACAGTACCAAATGGCTCAAGAAAGGTAAGTAGGAGAAAGCCCGAAAGCTGTCCCTTGGATCTGATGACTGAACTTTGAAAGAGTGGTTTTAATGGGAGGCAGAAAGCAGAGAGCAGAGTGCTGAAGAGTGAGCTGTGCAAGCGCAGCCCCCTAAGAAGCAGACTGTGCAGGCAGAAGCGACGGAGACGGGAGCTGGAGGGGACATGGGTCAAGCGGGTCTTCACTGCCCCGAAGACAGGAGGGATTTGGCTTTGTTAGTTTGTGGGAAAGAGTCAGTTGAAAGAAAGATGCTAAAGTTAGTGGGGGCTGATTGATGGAGTCCCAAGGCAGGGGAGGAGGAGGAATTAGCCTTGGGCAGGCCAGGCGGTGGCGGGGAGGCCGGGTGGGGAGCTTGCATTCCAGGACACCGTGCAGAGGGAGGCCAGCAGGCTGTACGTGCAGGTTTGCTCAGGAAGCCGAGGTAGGGAATTGGGGGAGCTCACCCTGCGCGCTCCTATCTTAAATGTGCCGTAGGAAAAATAAGGAGACTAAGTGAGATAATGTGAAAATACTTTGGGAATTATAAACTGGTAACAATCATGCAAATTCAGAGAGAGCCTCATCTTTCTTTTGTCCTCCAATGGGCCTTTGCTAAGCAAAATACATGTTTAGTCAGCTCTCTACAATGGGAGAGTAACTCGTATAAGGTGTGTAGAATTCTTAGGGGACACATTATTCATAGGCAATCCACCTCCCCCGACAGACACGCACACACACACACACAGATGCTAATGTATTCATCTAATTGGTTGGCAAATCACAGGTAGAGTCTTGTTACTCAATTCAGCTTGACAGTTTAACCAATAATTGGCACCAACAAAAATGTTTTCAAGAGATTCCTTTCCCAGGTAAGTTATTTCTGCTCCCGGAGGACTGGATTCTTCCAAGGGTCTGGAAAAGGCGGTCCTGTTTCCATGTCTCATCATCCACCTCAATCTGCCTGCACCCAGCCATGCCCCCACTGGGTTCTCTGTATCCCTCTTTCCTAGACACCCCGCCCGGACCATACCTTGGGAGTTGGACCAACTTTCTTCTCATTCTTCAGACTATATGAAGCATCTGTGTTCACCCACCTCCATCAGAGGCAGATCAGTTTGGGGAAATAATGCATATGGAAAGGAAGGATCTGGAAGTGTCTGCATGGAATCTATCTTGGCCTGGCCTGGGACCCTTGGAAGGTCTTTGTGGAGTCTGGGAGGTGGGGGAGAGAGACAGTCCACACACCCCAGAGTGAAGAGCTCTGCTCTAGCAGAATAAAACTGAATCAAGTGTTATCAAAAGTGAGAAGGCAGGTTGCTATTCCAAGCACATTTTATACACTCACTTCAAAAGCTGTCTAGAATTTTGCTGTCTTGACATTCAGAAAACCCACCAGAGCCCAGAGATTTTACATTTTCTGGGTATTAAGTGCAAAATACTTGCCAGATAGCAGAGTTGAGGGCATGCCAAGGAGTGTTTCATAGCAGACCGTGAGTCTGGGCTGTTATCACAGGAGCCGCAGCGAGGGCTTTGAGCTGCTGGCTGCGCAGTCTGATAACACCTGTGCAACTCACCCCCGGGCCAGGCCCGCCGCCCTGCAGTCTCAGAGCATCCCGAGCTGGGCTCAAGAGCGGCGCTCCAAAGGGCGAGCAATACAACCAAGTGACGAGTAAAGAACAGAGGGAAAGAGACCTTTCAGCTCCAAGAGTAGTTTTTGAGAATCAGGGCCTGGACTAATGGCAGTAATCTGGGGGCCTGTGTGGAAAGTGCGTGCGTCCTGCTTTACAGCGCTAAGGAGGGGTTGGCGCCCGCCCTTGGGGTTTGCCGTCCGGAGGTGGGCAAGCTAATCCCCACAGACCCCGCCGAGTGGGAGAAAGAGTGGACATGGTCCATTGAAGTCCCTTAACACAGAAAATTGTGTTGCTTTTCTAAGAGGCCACATCAGGTCAATACTGGTCTCTCAACAAAGCCTGGAGAAGCCATCCTAAGTGAAAGTCGTGTCCTCAAAGACGAAACAAACCTGGTAAGGAAAATGGTTATTCCTGGCTTTCAACCTGTAGCAGCCAAACTGCAGCTAGAGAATGGCAGACACTCAGGGCCTAAACTGAGGAATCAATCCCAACAGCACTGTTACAGATGTTTTCTAGGACTCTTGGGCTGGCTTTTCCTCTGAAATACACTGGATCAGATTTTTAAGATAGCAAAGATAAATTCTCACTTTTCAAACTAGAGACTCACATCCCATGGAGAAGGTGCATCCACGGTGTGGGTTTCTATGTGATGCAGGGTAAAAGGCATTCTCTCTTCGAGAAGGAAAGAAACAACCCTTTGACTCAAATCGCCTCCTTTGGGGTAAGTGCCCTCAGCCAGAGCAGGGGAGGTGAGCGTGCGGGGTCAGCTTTGGGGACTGTCGACAGCCCTCTTTGCTGTTATTACTGCCCTTGTTGAAGACTTGAAGGATCAGTAGAGATCAATCAGAGATAGCCCCAACCAGCTCCTCGGAGATAAGGCTGTTCTCAGACAGAGCAAGCTTTTGCCAGTGTTTCCTAAAATCATTTGCCTTCTTCTTGTAGCACGTTTGCCAGATGCGTGTAACACCTGTACTTTATAGTATTTCATTCACTTTGAATTGGCTCACTTTTTATCCTTAGCCGACTCCTTCACAATAATCTGAGAAATCAGTTTTTAAAATATTTTCTAGAATACTTTAGTGTACAGAACTATTAAAATACATTTTTCACATGCCTCTTAAAATAATCTGTGGCATGCCAGTTGGTACACCATACTCTGAAAGACAATTCTTTAGATGGTCAAATGCACCATGAAGGAAGTGACGTTACAGGTGGGGGGTTAATGATTATCTTTCTCTTTCTATATTACTTCCCAAACCTCCCCCCAACCTCTTTCTAGTTGAAGAAGCTCTTAATAAAGCCCCCCTTTCTTGAGTATCTGGAAATACTTTCGGGCGCACCATCTCACTTGATCCTCACAACTCCCCATGAAATGGTCTGGATAAACATCATGACCCCCCACCATGGAAGATGCTAAGGTTCAGGGTTTAAATTACTTCCCCAAAGACACAGAGCTAGTCAGGAATAAGGCAGGAACAAGAACCTAAGCGCTCTGACTCTTCGGTTGTCAGTTACACACTTCTCCTTGACAAACCCATGGTTGATAGGGGCCAGATGTGAGGGAGAGGGGTGTGTGTGTGTGTGTGTGTGTGTGTGTGTGTGTGATACTCTCATCTTCGTGCACCAGTTTCAAAGATAAGAACTTAAGTCAAGGTTAGTTTGTCACAGAGACAACACGTCTGTTCCAATTCAATAGAAAACAGTGTGGTTTGCAGTCTCTTCAAGATTTTGGTGGCTAAGGATACATGCTTTACAGTCAGACATATTTGGGTTTGAAACTATATTCCACTGATTAGGTCTATGACCCTGGGAATGTTTTAAAAGTTTAGCTTTGATCACTTTCATCATCTGTAAAGTAGTAGTAATAGTAGCTGATGCCTGGGGTTGGTGCACATGGTGGCTGCTGAGAACTCCTGCACCGCAGAGCTGTGATTAAATGAGACAAAAAGAAAAGTTGTCACTGTGCTCCGTCAGGAGAGCATTAATTGATCACTATAATTACTTTGATAGGAAATGTCTACTGTTGATGCGTTTGCCACCCATATTCTGAAATCAATGATGACATGACGGAGCTTTTATAAAGCAGTTCCTTCCTCACACATCAGAGATATACCTGTGATAATAGGAATGTCCATTCAAAGATTTACTAGTTTCTGTCTAAATGTAATAACAGTACACCCTCCTTTCTCCACTGCATTTCTGTGACTTAGTAACTGTCTCCATCCCTCCAAATAACCTTCAGAAGATACATTTTTATAGGGCTGAAAATGAGCCCTAACTCAGGCATATTAACTCACTGTCCTTCACAACTTGTGATACAGATATTATTCTCCTTTGACAGATGAGGAAATACCCTCAAAGGGATTGGATGACCTGCCACGGTCACACAGTCTGTAAATAGCAGAGCTGGGAAGGAAACCCAGGCTTTCTCATTCTTTCCCCCCACCTGAGTCTCTGACAAAGCAGGAAATAAATACCTGGTTGGATCTTCCTCTGACTTACATCTCCTCTTCCTGGTACACGATGTCATAAGACCCTGCAAAAAAGGTCCCCAGTGCCCCAACGAGGGGGAAGTATGCCCTGTCGGATTGACACGGCCACAAGAAGCAGTCGTTAGCTCTCCATCTCACCCTGCCCTTGGTCAGTCAGTCATGGTTTTATCCCTTTTATTAAAACAGGGAAATCAGACAACTGGAATGGAGCATTTTCTAAAACGGAAAACTGAGTCATTTGTTTTTCGCTGATTTCCATTCCAACCTCCTTCTGTGCTGAGAGACGGCAAACAGCTGCCAGACCTTTGGATGACTCACCCACCTATTGGTAGCTTGTCTGGGGCTCCAATTCATTTTCAGGATGCTAATTTCCCATTTCCTCCTCATTTCAGAAATCATCACAATAGACTTTAATTAACACTGTGAACATCCAAAGGGAGGAAAAGATGGGTTGGTTTTATAAACCGTCATGCCCTTCACTCCTGGAGATGAGACCTTTGACTGACAGCCTGCAGGTAAGTGTATCATCTTTTTAAAAGGCCAAGTAACCCCTTCAAAGGGCTCTGGGTCCCAGAGTTGTACTCACACTCCTGAGGAAAAGTAAGGGAAGATAAACTGGAGAGCAAAGGAGAGGAAAACGCCGAGGACAGTTCCTGCAGGCCTCGGGGGAAGGCGCCGGCCTCAGGCCCCCGCCCGGGCCCTTGGCCGGCAGCAGGGAAGATCCCAGCGGCCCCGCAGCAGCTGGGAAGCTGGTTCCTCTTCGCGTCCCCCACGGTCCTCTCAGCTGAGTCACCGTTTCAGAGGAGCACTTGGGCAGAACTATTTACCAGCTGCTCCCCGCTGCAGAAAACTGTGACCAAGTCAGGTTACTCGGCAGTATTCTCTCTTGATTAGATTATATCTGAAGTTGTTTTAGTGGAGTCGGCATTCTATTTTCACTCAGATCAAAGGGTAGGATTTGTACAACACTTCGGTAAGACAGTTTAATTCACTGGGTTTGAAAACACTGGCGCTGAGACTGAATTTCAACCAGGAATAAATGTCTCCAGGGGGACATATAAGGTTCGTTGTGGACCACACGCTTGTGAAAAAACAGGTTTAGAAAAGCAGCTTAGGGCATACCTCGCCTGGGAAAACCCCCATGACGGCTTAGGCTGTGAAGCCCTTGCACAGGCTTTCTGCCGAGGGAGGAAGGGAGCAGGTTGTATGTTGGGTGGGGGGACGACAAGGCACATCCCAGCGCAATCTTTCAGTAAGGGTCACACCACCTGCATCAGAACCAACTTGGAATGGTTGTTAAACACGCACATTCCTAGGCTGGGTGCCTAAGCCTTCCGGCGGGAATGTCGGGATGAGGTCCAGCCCTCTGCACAGTGAACAAGCCTTCTGGGCGATTCGGATGCACCTAGCATCTGTGAGGCACTCCAGAGACCAGAAGACAGGCCACATTCCCCTGGGGTGCCAGTGGGCCTTCAGGCTCTGCCGCCCAAGGCCCATTAACGGCCAGTTTTAGGATTGCTACAGTCCGGTCACTCTCAGAGGAACCACCAAGAGGGTTTCCACTAAGAAAAGAAAACACTGACTTACGTTTTATCATCTGCAAATCTTTGGGATGTTTAACACATTGAATCGTATAACTCAGCTCTGGGATCTTTTACGTGAAGCCCTTATGTGAATGCACGATTATTTATCTATTTTTAATTCAACCGAAAAGGACTCCATAATTAGGAAGAATGTTTAATGACAACAAAGGCATATGCCTCCTGCAGTGTTAGATTGTAGGCAACTGGAATCTCCTTACCAAAACAAAAAAATTTTTTTTTTATTACAAGGGAGATTGGGTCTGTCCAGGTTAAGTCACTAATTTGGTGGGTGCAGATGACACAACTCAGGCACGTACAGCTGCACTTTGTGAGCATTTTATTTACCTAGAATCATGGGACTTGGTCGGCGTCATGACTGCCAATGACCCTCAAATGAATCTCACCTCAAACCAGCTCGTCGATTTTGTAAACAGGTTTTGAAGATTGTCTAGATGCCAGGCAACTCTGCTGGGTAGGTAGAATTATGGATAGAATTAGGCATGGTATTGAAAAAGAGTGACTCTCAGCTCTTAGCTGTGCATCAGAACTACCTGTAAAGCTTTTAAAAAATACCAAAGTATGGGCCCACCCACACCCACTGAACTGAAACCTTCAGGGGTAACATCCATGCAGCTGAATGTATAAACCTCCCCAAGTAGTCTTAATGCAGAATTACGGTTTAAAACCATAGCGTTAAAAGTGTTACCTCTCAGAAGTTTTAGTCTACAATAGATCATATTGATATAAATACATCCGTCATAGGACATGTAGGAAGAACACATTTTAGACAAAACACAATAGTGACAAATGACATCAAATCCAACATAGAAACAAACGTATAGACAGAAGGATAAATGCCAAACTGGCAGAGATTAGGGAAAGTACAGAGATATTTCTGGGCAGATTCTGGCTGATGGCAGAAGTAACAGACTTTGCTGTTTGGTTTTTTTGAATTTCAAATTAAAGGCTTATAGTCAGAAAAACTGGTTCTAGTATAAAAGGCAGCGCTTGAACTTTTTCATAATTCTGATGTATTTGAAGTTGTGTAAAAGTCATACAAACAAAGTATCTAGAGTGTATACCATTTGTATTAAAATTATATGACCTTTGATTTTTATTTTAGGGTAGAGTTGCAAATAGCTAAGTTCTGCATCAGACCCTGCATATTTTGTCCAGGAAACATGAGACTAAACCAGTATGCTGTGAACATGTATGAACATACATTATATCCATCTTTAAATGAAACTCAGGCATGTTTTCACACGCATCATGTGAAAAGAAATCAGTCTTGCAGTCTGGCTAAGGGCAGGTTCTCTGAAGGGCATGCTGTGGAATGCATTTCTCTTGGCTGTTGCTCTAGTGGACTCAATTCAATTCTAAGCAGATTTCTTTAATCCTTAGCTCTAACTGGGTCGGCGTCATCGGATTTTAAGTATTATAACAGGAGACGTATGCACAAGGATCACTGAAGGAGCGACAACAACCTTGCCTGGAAAGTTGATTTTTCTTTGAAAATGCTCCAGAGACCCAATTTATATGAGGTGAAGACTTTGGGGCAGGACCACCACGATGACAGGGAGGGAACAAACCAGGGGGCCCTCTGACGATGTACGTGCCCAAAATTCTTTTCTAATAGGCTGCTTAGGAAAAATGCTTAATTAGCTTACCGTATACTCATTGATTCGGGAAGATTCTATTGGGTGATTTGAGGACACAGACTTGAGGGGACTCTTCAGAGTTGGGAGGATATACATATTATTTTTAAATCGGAGAATCTAAACAAAACAGCCAATTGTGTTGTTGCTCCTTACCAGCGACCTACCAGCAGGCGGGTCGGGGCGCTGTTGCGGGACAGCTGTTAGCGGCTACTCTTAGGCCCCTTCCTCCACCCCATTGTCTCACTCAGCTCTCCAGGGTTGTGGTTTTTTGGTGGTTCTCTGGGGTTTAGGGTTACAGTTACACTTCATCTGCAAATAGTCATCATTTTATTTTGTCCTTTCCAAGATTTTTGCACTACATTCTTTCTCATGCTTAATAATATTGGCCAATATTTCTAGTACAAGGTTAAATAGTGGTGACAGACGTTCGTGTTATGTTTCTCTGTATCAGGATGTCTCCAGTGTTCTTTGTCCATTAAGTATAATGCCGATGTTTTAGGTTACCACCCCACTCCATCCCCACATAAAATTACATTAATATTATGTTATAGGCCCATCCATGCATTCCTCAAATAAACTCTCAAGTTTACAAATGTAAGAGGCATTATATTGGATGGGCTTATGGAAGCCATAGCACTATTCCTCAAGTAAATGAACTAAGGAAGAGAGGATCTTACTGTTTGCTTTTGAGAGCTCTGCATTGAAAAGTCATCCCAGGAAACATACCTTATCCCTCTCTGTGCCAACAAATATTCATTGCCCAAATGTGCATTGTAAGAAGCATTTTTAACTATGCTGCCATATTTGTAATTAAGTCCTCAAGTCATAAAACCAGGTTACTCAGAGTTCTGCCACCCCCTGGACAGCGGCTTTCATGCACCCACACAGCTCACTAGCCATGAGGACTTCTGGTGGTCAGTGGGCTCCCAAGTGCAATGCTATTGCCCTTTCCATCAGGCAGATCTCTCTGCCCATTTAATAAGGCACCTTCCAGCTAGTGATTTCCGTAATAGAAATAGCAGCATCTTTATTTGTTCGCTTGTTTATCTAGTGATCTCCAGAAGCTGGCAAGTATCTACAGGCTGACAGTTAAAGCGGGATGAGACAACAGAGACCCCAAAGGCAGGATTTCCCGACTCATCTCAGAGTATGCAAGTTGGGGGTGCTGGGAGCTGGGAAAGGGAGACTAAGCAAAAGGAAGGAATGACAGCAAGGAATGATTCTCCCATTGAGGTTTACTAGGGAGGGGAAGTGAAGGTGTCGGTTTACCAGGTAATTCCATTATATTATCTTGCTTGGTTGTCTTAATATGTTAAAAGACATGTGAGGGTACTTTAAAATGCAAAAATACTAACACCTATTATTCACTAGTAAGATGAAGGGTCCTGACCTTGTACTCCGGCCGTTCTCCGGGGGAGTCCTGGCTCTGTCAGTTACTGACTGTCTGTGTGATCTTGGGCAAGTGTCTGAATTAAGCTTTAGCTTCCTCCTCTGTAAAACAGGGATCCCACACCAACCTCTTTCTTAAGCGTATATGGATGAAAGAAGAGAGTGTATGTAGAGTGCCTAGCAGCGCCTGGCACATAATGGGGGCTCGGTAAATGTTAGCTACTATGATTTTCTTTTTAGGTTTCCTTAAGGAACACAACTCTTAAATGTCACATGATGAGGATGAAAACGAAGCTCCAAGGCAAAGAGGGAGGGCTGGTCATTACTTTCTGGTGCTCAGCGACTTTCAGGGCTAAGATACAACTGTGGTGAACTGTGGTGCACCTCACAGCCAAGGGAAGTATGATTCAAAATGTTGAAAACCAAGTGCGTGGCTCACAGACTTGAATAAAGTCTAAGGGACCACAATTTCAGAGGAGCCATTAGTCCTCGAAATAGGTTGCAAAAATGGAGTATAATATATATATATGCAATCTTGTCCTATCTTATATTCTATTTTAGACATATTAGTCAAAACCTAGAAGAGGGGATACCTGTATGTAAAACAGACACTTACTGGACTAGCAAGCAAAATGTCTCACAGTCTGACTCATTCATCAAATCCAGGGGTCAGGAAACTGCCTTTTTTCTATAAGGGACAGATAATAAATATTTTAGGCTTTGCAGCCTGTCGAATCTCTGTCCCAACTACTCAGCTCTGATGTTGTACCAGGAAAGCCGTCACAGACACTATCTAAATGAACGGGCACGGCTGCGTTCCAGTAAAACCTTATTTACAAAAATTGGCAGCAGGTCAGATGTGGTCTGCGGGCCATGGCTTGCCGCCCTGCTCTAAACCATGTATCATATTCTGAACGACTGGACTCGCTCAGCTATTCAAAAACAAGCATAAATTAATCTGATCTCTGTACTAGTTAACAATTTGTGCATTGTTCACATATGAAGATACGTAGTTATATATATAGTTGATATGAATATATCACAAGGTTTTTAATGTTTTGTATAATCATGAAAAAGCTAAAAACTATTGTATTATTTTTTTGGCCATATTTAAGTTGACAGTTTTATATTGTGTCCTTTCACAGTGAAAAAGTACCCTTCAGCTGGTCTTTGAATAGTGAGATTCCAAATCCATATTACTTGGATTATGGTTTGATGGCTTTAAAACACTAATAATTCATTCCTCTCCCAATATTTCTGCTTTGTTGTAAATACACTTTGATTTTTAAATCTCTAATCCAGTTCTGAACTTTTTCACCATTACATAAAATACTAAGTTGTCAGCATCAAATTTGATTGGAAACTTAAAATTTACGTATGTCAAAGCCCAAGTGCTGAAAGACAAACTATCAAAATATATCAAAATATCTTAAAATCCAAGTAATGAGATTTAACTAAACCACATGATCTAGAAATAAGCGCACATGCATCTTCTTTATGCAATCTAAATGACTGTCCCTGGTAAAAATTAGAATCCTATGAAAATATATAAATATAGTTGCTAGCCTTTGGCTAATACAGAAAATATTAGATAATGAAGTTGTCAATTGTCATTTGGAATATAAAAGCTTGTGTTTAACAGAGGAAAACTGCTAAAAAAATCCTGTCATACCTTTTTACAATTACATAATCTACACTGGTGAGGCTTTTTAAAACCAATGTAGTGAGAAATATTATTTCTACAAATAAGCAACTTAATTCCACTCTAGAAAGTGAAACTGCTTCTATTGAGGGCACTCATCAGGTTGACAGCTGTACCTTATTGAAGACAGATTAAAAGAGACCATTTCACAGGAGCCAATAAGAAAATAAATGGAACTTAAAAAATTTTAAATCAACATGTTGCATTTATAAATTTCAAAACACAGCTGTAATGATCTGCATATTGCTCAGAGGCCCTTCAGGAGGCTTACAGAGTGTCATTGCGTGGCAGCGCTTTTGCGATGTCCTCAGCGCTCCGGGAGCAGTTCAGGAATGTGAAACTGAGCAAGATCTAGATATTTACAGATGTTTTTAAAGAACATCTTGGTCCAAGTCCAGAACCCTGACGTTCCCTGAAAAAAAAATGGAATGAGTGTCAATTGATTTTTTACAAACCAAACTTGAAGGGCCCTTAATTAACAGCCAAGTCTGACTGAGTTCATAGATGCATAACCTTATAAGTCAATAGGTCACTAAAGTTTGTTGAGAGATAGATACAAAGTGCTTAGAACAGTGCTTGACCTAGTACATTCTCAATATATTTAGCTATTTTAGTATGATCAGTATTCCTTAAAATGTTCATGATACCATTTTGGGAAGCAGGACTACCAGACGCTTAGAAGTCAGACTCGCCTAGGTTCACATCTTGACAAAACTAAATTGCTTAACTTCCCCTGGAGAGTTTCACGATGGACAAAATGGTGATATTCCAGATACTAGAGAAAAACACTTGGAAAACTTATGTTAATTTACATTTCCTATTTCTTCCATTTCTCTCATTAGGAAGACTTGCAAGAAGTAGTCTCGCCATAGGCAGAGTTACAGGTCTAATTGGAATTTAGAGAAAGTAGATAAGGGGTTTTTCAGACATTTTTCATTTTGAGGAAGGAATGGTATTTTGAGCTTTTGGTATGAAGGCAGGTATATAATGTCACCTAAAAAAGAAAAGTATGGATTGTGATTTTATATTTCAAAATCAAACTGTATGGCACTTGATAAAAAAAGCCTGAGTTGAAAGATGGACACACTCCCAGAATAACATACAAATTATATAATATTTTAGAACAAGCTATTCTCAGTCTAAAAAGATAAAGGAATTAGTGAATATTTCTTTCTGCTTAGCAGACAAAAACTGTTACCTACTCAGTAGAAATGCCTATCTCTAAAGTTGTATTAAAGGATTAAGGGTACACTTTGAATGAAATGGTAAAATTATATATATATGTGTATGTGTATAGTACACTTAAATTAATGTAAACAACTACAAAATACACAGTTTTTAAAAGAACGTGCTTCTGAGAAATTCCTTTTCTGAAAATTTCAGGCAGTATTTCCATAAGACAAATTGCCAGAAGTGAAATCTGAGTCAAAAGGTTGTCACAATTTCAGTAGACAGATATTGGTAAATTAATCTGAGGAAATTTACATACTAACCAAATGTAGGTGCGTCCTATGTCCCCATACTGTGGCCAACTCACTCAATTTGCTTTTCAGATTATACTCAACCCACAGTGAGAGCATATCATATGGAATACCTAAGATGCCCTTATCTGGTCAACTAATAATGCACTATAACATTCAGCCTGTCCAATTAAGGTTGAATAGTTTTAAGTAAAACACCACGATTCTCCCAGGCTGTTTACTCCCACACTGACTTCCTTCTCTTTCCTAACAAGTCTGGACTCATGGCCCATGTTTTCACAAACTAGAACCCTCAGCTCCTCCAAACCCTGTACCTTTTCATGGCATCTCCTCTAAAATATTCCTAGTTCTGGAAAATTCCAGCCCTCTGCTCACACTCCTGTCTTGGGCAGCATTTGCAGACAGGAGCCCTTCAGAACCACTTGGCAGTGGTCACCTCACCGGAGACTGCTGCCCTCTCTCTCCGGGGCTGCCAGGGCAATGTTCTTTGGCTTTCCCAGGTCCTTCCCCACGTTGAGGGACCACTCTAAGGGACTCGACTCACTGTGGTCAGGCTGTAGGCACTCACCAAAGTATGTTTTTAAAGTTTGGAGGGAAAAACTTAGAGCCTAATGGATACGACAGCAGACTCTGAAGCCCCGTTTGTGGGTTCAGCTCAGCTCTACCACTTTTGCACTGGGCGAGGCAACCTCACTGTCCCTAAGTGTTCTCATCTGTCAAAAAACAACTATAATTATGGATGATGATGTGTGCTTCATCTGATAGTCTGATCAAGAAAATTGCTTAGAATTGTCTGGAATGTATAAAGCACTCAAGAAATGACTATTTTTCTTTCTACCATGTGAGGGTATAGTAAGAAAACAGCTGTCTGGACACCAGGAAGAGGTTTCTCACCAGATACCGAATCGTCTGATATCCTCTCTTGGACTTCACAGCTCTACAACTATGAGAAATAAATGCCTGCTTTTTAAGGCATCCCCTGCAAAAAGGCATTTATTAGTATTACTTCTCAACTGGGAGCCCTAGATGATGGAGAGTGAAATAATCATAGATAAAGGAATCAGACTGGTTTCAACTCCTGACTTAACAATTTATCAGGGCCATGATATGGGCCATATTCTAAAATTGACCTCGGCCTGCTCATCACGTTTCATGGGGCTAATTCGACTTTTTTATATCACAGAGTTGTTATATGAAATTAAGCATCTAGCACAAGGCCCAGAATAAAGAGAGTAGGAAACGGCTGGTTTTCATTACCATCTTTTTTAGACCCTGTGATTATTGATCCTAGATTACAGGTCAAACTTAACATATAGGACTCTGTTTTCAAAAATAAATAAAACCTGAATTGGAATTTAGCTTTTCTAGTGCATAAAACTTCAGTCAACAGAGGAGACTTTTCCATCAGTATCTATGACCTCCTACAACTAAAAAAATTATTATACAGAGAAAAACAGTGAATAAAAGGATACATTAAAAAAATACACATACATATATGTGTACATAATGAACTAAAGGCAGACCACAGACAAAAGTATTTAGAAAGAAACACCTATGAATTTCAAAAGTGTAGTTGAACCCCTTTAGAGCAGTTAGACTAACACACTTGACTGTGGAACTAGAGGTTCTAAAGAATTTCCACTTTTTGCAACATCCCTTACTTGGAACTTCTCTATTTAGTGGGATTCATGGCAGAGTTTCCACTCTCTCAGTACCAAGCCAATACATATTAGATAATTAGCTCTACTGGTTATTCTAATATGTGTATTTGTAACACTTGATCAGTACACTATCAATGGACATTTTTAGAAACCATTGGGATATATTTAAGTCATTGTAGCGCATTTTGTGTATACACAACAAAGTGGCTATTTTTCAAATTATCTGTTTTCCTAATATCATGCATTGCTACTGATTCAAGTTATTTAGCAGGAATTAAATCAGTTTAGAGATGTTCTCCTCTATTCACAGTTTGCTAGGAGTTTTTATTATAAATGGGTATTGCATTTTATCAGATATTCTTTTTTTATATCAACAGTACCAGCTTCTGGATGTGATTAGTTCTCCTTAAGTCAACACTATCCAACAGAACTTTCTGCCATGATGGGAACGTGTATCTACACTTCCAAAAATGGTAGCTACCAGACACATGTGGGTATTACCCACTTAAAACATGGATAGCATAGCTAAACAAGTAAAATTCTTATTTTATGTAATTTTAACTAATTGAAATGTAAATAGCCACATGTGGTTTCTGGCTATTGTATTGACAAATCAGATCTAGAAGGAAGACATATTTCCATTTAGATGGAGTTCATAATGGTGATCAGGTAAAGTCCCCTAAATCAGGATACAGCTGTCCCGATTACTTGCTGCAGAATTTTAGAAATGGGTAATGACAATATTTTTGGAAATATACAAGTCATACTATTTGAGCTTCAATATAAAAATCTGCTTCTGTTCTCAGACTTTGTATACAAAAAAAATTCTTCTATTCATTCCTGGAAAAAAAATGGTCTTTAAAAAAATCTGACTTTTCCAAATGTGAAAAAAGTAGACTTCACTGAGAGTCAACTTCTGATGGTATTAGGTTGTAAGCTAAACAAGGACAGGAAGTGTTTTTAAATTTGATTTGTCTCTGGCATAGTGGCGTGGCACATGGTAAGTTGTCACTAAATATTCGTTGAACTGTTATAAAGAAACGCATATAACATAACCTAGAGCTTTCTAAAATATACAAAAATCCATGAAGACAGCAAGACAGTAGTAACATCACACTTATGTTACCCGTGAAGCAGGGTACTAGGAACCAGGAGCAAGGATCCCTGGCAGGGAGCTGAGAGCACGGGATGCACGCTGCGTCAGCAAAGGTCACCGCCCCGTGTACTGGAGCGCCTGGAAGCAGCCCAGCTGGGTACTGAGGTTTTCTGCTCCCTGCTGAAATTACAAACAGGGTTATATGATGTCTAAGTGGGAAAATTCACTTAGCTCAAGACTTAAGAGTCTCAGGTTAAGAGTTAGAAAAGGCTTTATAAATTATTTAAGCCAACATCCTCTCCCCAAAAAGATATTCCTTCAAAATGTGTTTTAAAAGATGGACATCTAGTTTTTGCTTTGAAGGTGTCTCCAATGACTGGGAAATCATGAGGTCACACGTTTCATTTTAGAGCTATTCTAATTGTAAAATGCCTTCCTTATTGAACAGAAATCTGCCTCCCTATAAATCACCTTTGGCCATATTTCTCTCTAAAGGTGCACCAAACACTCTACCTTTAATCCCTTTTCACTTCCAGAACTATTGGAGGAAAAATGTCATGTCCCCAAATTTCCTCTTTCCCAGGGATGCTTACATCCCCAGGCCTTCACCCATTTATCCTGCGACCAGTTTCCAGATTCTGACCATTCTCGACCTTGTCCAACTCCACATTAACAATAGGTCACTAAAACTAATTAAAGTTCCTCAACATTTCTTGAATAAGTCCCTAGTGCTCTAGCCCCACGTGCCAACCGGTATATGTCTATTTTCTTTTAAAATGATTCATTTAAGTATTAGACATAATACCCCAACTGTTATCTACCCAGTGATAACTTCGGTATGATTCCAAGGGAGCTGGGCAACACTGGGGAATCCCGACACATTAGCGCACACTCCGTTATGAGGAGCCTTGTCAGGCAGTAGCTTAGACCAAGTAAAATTATGGGCTTTAAGAAATTCCCTTTGAAATCAGACTTAAAAAGAGGGAAGTAGTGAGGAAAGAAACGTCTTATTCAGTGGACAACCAAAAGAATTTGTAACTAATACAACCCACCCAAATACCTTAGGCCAGGAAATTTTTGTCTTTATCACATGAGCTCTGACCAGGATCCCCCAAAATTTAGGAGTTGCTCTAGAACGTATCTTTTTTTTAATACAATTTTTTATTAAGGTATTATTAATATAAATTCTTATGAAGGTTTCACATGAAAAACAATGTGGTTACTACATTCACCCATATTATCGAGTACCCCCCCGCCAGACCCCATTGCAGTCACTGTCCATCAGTGCAGTAAGATGCCACAGAGTCACTACTTGTCTTCACTGTGCTACACTGTCTTCCCCATGATCCCCCCCCACACCATGTGTACTAATTATAATACCCCTCAATCCCCTTGCCCCTCCCTCCCCACCCGCCATACCCCATCCTTCCCCTTTGGTAACCACTAGTCCCTTCTTGGAGTCTGTGAGTCTGCTGCTGTTTTGTTCCTTCAGTTATGCTTCGTTCTTATACTCCACAAATAAGGGAAATCATTTGGTATTTCTCTTTCTCTGCCTGGCTTATTTCACTGAGCATAATACCCTCCAGCTCCATTCATGTTGTTGCAAATGGTAGGACTTGTTTTCTTCTTATGGCTGAATAATATTCCATTGTGTATATGTACCACCTTTTCTTTATCCATTCATCTACTGATGGACACTTAGGTTGCTTCCATATCTTGGCTGTTGTAAAAACTGCTGCAGTAAACATAGGGGTGCATGTATCTTTTTGAATCAGAGAACTTGTATTCTTTGGGTAAATTCCTAGGAGTGGATTAAAGGTGGCGGTGTGAGAGGTGAGACAGAGGCTTCCTCCTAAAACCGCATATAATATGAAAATAAAGCTACTACAACTACTCTTGAAAGAGCAACGGGAAAGAGAACTACAATAAACTGCATACACCTGGAGACAAGAGCAGCCCTCGCAGAAAATGGTAACATACTAAAGCTGTGGTCCTGTGGGATTCAAGCCCTTCCCCCACCCCAGCTCACCTGCAGGAGGAACAGGAACAGAGCTGAGAGGGAGTGGAGAACTGGGACTGCTGAATACCTAACTCTGGAGATCTACTCTGGGAGCACAAACCTACATTTCATGGTGCTTGCATGATGCTTGTGTAATTAGGAGCTTAGAAAGCTAAGACAGGCGGAGCTCCTGGAGAGACTAAGATACCTCCTGCTGCCTGTGAGATCAGGGATCCACACCCAGCTGCTCTGGAATGGGGGAGGGGCAGGCAGTCTGAGAGACTTCCTGGCAGGGAGGACCTTGGAAGGAGGCCTGCTGAGGGGGCAAGGACTGCACGGAGCTTGCTGCTCGGGAGAAAGGACAGGTGGACAGGATTGTCCGGGTGTACTCTGCCCAGCAGATTGGGGGTTTTCTGATCTTCAGGTGTGCCAGCTCCCTGGCTGCCTGCATGGCTCCAGGAACCCCTTCTGTGACAGGCAGACTAGTGCACCTTTCGCCTGGCCAGCCCCACCGGGTTGCAAACCTGGAAGTCCTTCCCTGGTGTTGGGCCAAACGGAGGGAGGATCTGTCTACAGCAACTTAAAAGGCAAAGCACAGAGGCTTATACCGGTGTGCTCAGCCCACCGGTTCAGACAGTGGAGACAGGCATAGCAGCCAGGAACCAGGAAACAGCCCTTTCCTCCCCCGAGGCACCAATACCACTCCCCTACAATCCCTGACATTGCTTCAGGGGCTGAGCAGCTCCAGAGAGTAGAGCTTCTGGGCACTAGAGGGCTCCATACACAAACATGAAACGCCAAAGGAACCTGGTCCAGAGTAAAATTATGAACACAACTCCTGAGAAAGATTTTAATGATATGGACCTTATGACTCTCCCTGAAAGGGAGTTCAAAATAAAAATCATTCACATGCTCATGGAGGTACAGAAAGATATTCAAGAACTCAGGAATGAATTCCGGTCAGAGATCCAATCCTTGAGGAACACAATGGACGGTGTTAAAAGCAGATTGGATACGGTGGAGGAGACGATAAATGAAATAGAAACTAGAGAAGAGGAATACAAAGAAGCTGAGGTACTGAGAGAAAAAAGGATCTCTAGGAATGAAAGAATACTGAGAGAACTGTGTGACCAATCCAAACGGAACAATATTCGCATTATAGGAGTACCAGAGGAAGAAGAGAGACAAAAAGGGATAGAAAGTGTCTTTGAAGAAATAATTGCTGAAAACTTTCCCACACTGGGGAAGGAAATAGTCTCCCAGTCCACGGAAGCCCACAGAACTCCCAACACAAGGGACCCAAGGAAGACAACACCAAGACACATAATAATTCAGATGGCCAAGGTCAAAGATAAAGACAGAGTATTAAAGGCAGCTAGAGAGAGAAAAAAGATCACCTACAAAGGAAAACCCATCAGACTATCATCAGACTTCTCAACAGAAACCTTACAGGCCAGAAGAGAATGGCATGATATATTTAACGTAATGAAACAGAAGGACCTCGAACCAAGAATATTGTATCCAGCACGATTATCATTTAAATATGACAGAGGGATTAAACAATTTCCAGACAAAGGAAAGTTGAAAGAGTTTGCCTCTCATAAACCACCACTACAGGCTATCTTAAATGGACTGCTCTAGAGGGAAGCACCCCAAAGGCTAAAAAGATGTCACCAGAGAAAATAAAATCATAGCAAAGAAAGCAGACCATCCAAATACTAACTAAAGGCAAAGAATAAAACACCCAATATATAAAGAATGGAGGAGGAAGAATAAGAAGGGAGAGAAATAAGGGATCAGACTGTGTTTATAATAGCTTAACAAGAGAGTTAAGTCAGACTGTTAGATAGTGAAGAAGCCACCCTTGAACCTTTGGTAACCACGAATCTAAAGCCGGCAATTGCAATAAGTACATATCTATTGATAATCACCCTAAATGTAAATGGACTAAATGCACCAATCAAAAGACACAGAGTAATAGAATGGATAAAAAAGGAAGACCCATCTATATGTTGCTTACAAGAGACTCACCTCAAACCCAAAGATATACAGACTAAAAGTGAAGGGATGGAAAAAGGTATTTCATGCAAACAACAGGGAGAAAAAAGCAGGTGTTGCAGTACTTGTTTCAGACAAAACAGACTTCAAAACAAAGAAAGTAGCAACAGATAAAGAAGGACATTACATAATGATAAAGGGGTCAGTCCAACAAGAGGATATAACCATTATAAATATATATGCACCCAACACAGGAGCCCCGACATATGTGAAACAAATACTAACAGAATTAAAGGAGGAAATCGAATGCAATGCATTCATTTTAGGAGACTTCAACACACCACTCACTCCAAAGAACAGATCAACCAGAGAGAAAATAAGTAAAGACACAGAGCCACTGAACAACACACTAGAACAGATGGACCTAACAGATATCTACAGAACTCTACACCCAAAAGCAGCAGGATACACATTCTTCTCAAGTGCACATGGAACATTTTCCAGAATAGACCACATACTAGGCCAGAAAAAGAACCTCAGTAAATTCAAAAATAATTGAATTCTACCAACCAACTTCTCAGATCACAAAGGAATAAAACTAGAAATAAATTGTACAAAGAAAACAAAAAGGCTCACAAACACATGGAGGCTCAACAACATGCTCGTAAATAATCAATGGATCAACGACCAAATTAAAACAGAGATCAAACAGTATATGGAGACAAATGACAACAACAGCACAAAGCCCCAACTTCTGTGGGACGTAGCAAAGTCAGTTCAAAGAGGAAAGTATATTGCAATCCAGGCCTATTTAAAGAAGGAAGAACAATCCCAAATGAATAGTCTAAAGTCACAATTATTGAAATTGGAAAAAGAACAAATGAGGCCCAAAATCACCAGAAGGAGGGACATAATAAAGATCAGAGAAGAAATAAATAAAATTGAGAAGAATAAAACAATAGGAAAAAAAACAGTGAAACCAAGAGCTGGTTCTTTGAAAAAATAAAGAAAATAGAAAAACCCCTAGCCAGACTCATTAAGAGAAAAAGAGAATCTACACACATAAACACACATAAACAGAATCAGAAATGAGAAAGGAAAATTCATGATGGACCCCACAGAAATACAAAGAATTATTAGAGAATACTATGAAAATCTATATGCTAACAAGCTGCAAAACCTAGAAGAAATGGACAACTTCTTAGAAAAATACAACCTTCCAAGACCGACCAAGGAAGAAACAGAAAACCTAAAAAGACCAATTACGAGCAATGAAATTGAATTGGTAATCAGAAAAGTACCCAAGAACAAAAACCCCAGGCCAGAAGGATTCACCGCTGAATTTTATCAGACATATAGAGAAGATATAATACCCATTCTCCTTAAAGTTTTCCAAAAAATAGAAGAAGAAGGAACACTTCCAAAGTCATTCTATGAAGCCAGCATCACTCTAATACCAAAATTAGGCAAAAACCCCACCAAAAAAGAAAATTTTGGACCAATATTCCTCATGAACATAGATGCAAAAATACTTAACAAAATAATAGCAAACCGAATTCAAAAATACATAAAGAGGATCACACACCATGATCAAGTGGGATTAATCTCAGGGATGCAAGGATGGTACATTTGAAAATCCATCAACATCATCCACCACATCAACAATCAACAAAAAGACAAAAACCACATGATCATCTCCATAGATTCTAAAAAAGCATTTGAGAAAATTCAACATTCATTCATGATAAAAACTCTCAACAAAATGGATATAAAGGGCAAGTACCTCAACATCATAAAGGCCATATATGACAAACCCACAGCTAACATCATACTTAACAGAGAGAAGCTGAAAGCTTTTCATCTAAGATGGGGAACAAGATATGGATGCCCACTCTTTCCTGTTATTCAACATAGTACTGGAGGTCCTAGCCACTGCAATCAGACAAAAAAAAAGAAATATAAGGCATCCAGATTGGTAAAGAAGAAGTCAAATGTCACTATTTGCAGATGACATGATATTGTACATAAAATACCCTAAAGACTCCACTCCAAAACTACTGGAACTAATGTCTGAATTCAGCAAAGTTGCAGGATACAAAATTAATACACAGAAATCTGTTGCATTCCTATACACTAACGATGAACTAGCAGAATGAGAAGTCAAGAAAACAATTCCATTCACAATTGCATCAAAAAGAATAAAATACCTAGGAATAAACCTAACCAAAGATATGAAAGACCTATGCCCTGAAAACTACAAGACACTCCTAAGAGAAATTGAAGAGGACACTAACAAATGGAAATGCATCCCATGCTCTTGGCTAGGAAGAATAAATATTGTCAAAATGGCTATACTACCTAAAGCAATCTACAGATTCAATGCAATCCCTATCAAACTACCAACAGCTTTCTTTAATGAACTGGAACAAATAATTCTAAAATTCATATGGAACCAGAAAAGACCCCAAATAGCCAAAACAATCCTGAGAAGGAGGAATCAAACGGGGGGAATTACGCTCCCTGACTTCAAGCTCTAGTACAAAGCCACAGTAATCAAGACAATTTGGTACTGGCACAAAAACAGACCCACAGACCAGTGGAACAGAATAGAAAATCCAAACATTAACCCAAACATTTACAGTCAATTAATAATTGATAAAGGAGTCTTGCATATACAATGGGGAGATGACAGCCTCTTCAGCAGCTGGTGTTGGAAAAACTGGAGAGCCACATGTAAGAGAATGAAACTGGACTACTGTCTAGCCCCATACACAAAGGTAAACTCAAGGTGGATCAAAGACCTGAATGTAAGTCATGAAACCATAAAACTCTTAGAAAAAAACATAGGCAAAAATCTCTTGGACATAAACATGAGCGACTTCTTTATGAGCATATCTCCCCGGGAAAGGGAAACAAAAGCAAAAATGAACAAGTGGGACTATATCAAGCTGAAAAGCTTCTGTACAGCAAAGGACACCATCAGTAGAACAAAAAGACATCCTACAGTATGGGAAAATATATTCATAAATGATGTATCTGATAAGGGGTTGACATCCAAAATTATTATAAAGAACTCACGCACCTTAACAAACAAAAAGCAAATAATCCAATTAAGAAATAGCAGAGGACATGAATAGACACTTGTCTAAAGAAGAAATTCAGATGGCCAACAGGCACATGAAAAGATGCCCCACATCGCTGGTCATCAGAGAAATGCAGATTCAAACCACAATGAGATATCACCTCACACCAGTGAGGATGGCCAACATCCAAAACACAAACAACAACAAATGTTGGCGAGGATGTGGAGAAAAGGGAACCCTCCTACACTGCTGGTGGGAGTGCAAATTAGTTCATCCATGGTGGAAAGCAGTATGGAGATTCCTCAAAAAACTCAAAATAGAAATACCATTTGACCCAGGAATTCCACTCCTAGGAATTTACCCTATGAATGCAGCAGCCCAGTTTCAAAAAGAGAGATGCACCCGTATGTTTATTGCAGCACTATTCACAATAGCCAAGAAATGGAAGCAACCTAAGTGTCCATCAGTAGATGAATGGATTAAGAAGATGTGGTACATATACACAATAGAATATTATTCAGGCATAAGAAGGAAACAAATCCTACCATTTGCAACAACATGGACAGAGCTAGAGGGTATTATGCTCAGTGAAATAAGCCAAGCCAAAAAAGACAAGTATCAAATGATTTCACTTATATGTGGAGTATAAGAACAAAGAAAAAAAACTGAAGGAACAAAACAGCAGCAGACTCACAGAATCCAAGAACGGACTAATAGTTACCAAAGGGAAAGGGACTGGGGAAGATGGGTGGGAAGGGAGGGATAAGAGGGTAAAAGGGGCATTACGATTATCAGACGTAAGGTAGCGGGGGCATGGGGAGGGCTGTACAACTCAGAGAAGACAAGTAGTGATTCTATAGGACCTCACTACGCTGATGGACAGTGACTAATGGGGTTGGTGAGGGGGACCTGATGAAGGGTGTAGTTTAACCACCATAATATTGCACATGTAATTGTAGGTTAACGATACCAAAATAAAGTGTAAAAAAAAAAAAAAAGAAAATCGAAGATTCAAAAAAAATACTGAGTGAAAAAGAAAAAAAAAATTAAATATTAAGTCAAGCACTTACCAGTTGTTCAGGTATTTCTGTTTCATCTTTTAAGCCTGAATTAATATCTTGAATAAAGAAGTCCTTAACAAAAAGAAAACAACATCACAACAATATTGTTATTAACATGAAGCGCTCACAGAAATTAAGCTGAAAACCTGGTGCTTCCCTTCTTCTCATACTCTGTACCTGCCACCCTCCCGTCCTACTATTCATTTATTCATTAAATAAGTATTGAGCACCTATTGTGGTTCTTCATTTGTTACATGTGCTGAGGATTCACTAAACCAGTGAACATTACAGACAAAAATCTCTATGTTCATGGATCTTATATTCCAGTTAGCTGGTTACCTGAATCAACATTGACAGTCTAAAGTAATTTTTATTTAAGTTTTTGCCTGTCTAGGCACAGATTGAGGACTGTGTCAGTTCTGCTTATGGTGTTAAAGCAGCAACACCAAAGTACCAGCTACACGTGGCTGTCAATCAGACAGGCAGCAGAGCCAAAAACAAAGATACAGATATTACAACAGCATAGGTCTAATTTCTTATTTCAGAATAAAAAATAGAAATGTCCTTTGACAACACGTTGTTTAAATTAACACAGTGAGATCTTTCTAGCCCATCTTCCGAGAGAGAGATTCTACGACAGGCTCTAGATCGCCATTATCCAATACAACTTCCGGTCATAATGGAAATGTTTGGTATTTGCTCTGACCGACTTGGTAGCCGGTAGCCCTGAAATATGACTAGTGTGATTGAGGAAATGGATTTTCAATTTTCTTTAATTTTAATTAACTCAAATTTAATTATACATGGCTAGTGGCTACCATAATGGACCATGTACATATAGATGAAGCAAACAGTACTATTTCTGCAAAATCTTGTTTTAAGAGTCCAAACAACTCATGGGAGCTTCTGGTAAACAGATGGCAGAAAGGTGACATGTTAATTGTGTTGCTATCTTTACCTATATGGATAATAGTGGAAACCAGTGATTAATTGGAACAGGTCAAGACAGCAAGTATTACAATGTTTCGTTGGATGACTGGCAAAACTATAATAGAAAATTAGCTATGAATATTATAATTTGATGTGCTCTTAGTTTACAATGGCTGCAAAGAGGGCTCCAGGTAACTTGTGTTGTGGACTAGACTTTGAAATGTGAAAACTATTTATATCAGAAAAACAACACCAATGTAGTTCATTTGGTATACAAAATATAAAAAACTGTAAATGGTTTTACAAAGTAAAGCAAAATAGGGATAAGAAACTTTACCTACATTCCAAGTTTCATATTATACATAGGTATTGTGTCAATGTTGCTCTGCATATCTTTTCTCTGTCTCATCATCCCACTGCTTTTCTCTTTCCTTCCCACCGGGTCGTAGCAGGCAATGGACTCACACAGGGGTATTCCAATTTTAATAATTGATCTCTCCTCTCCAACTTTTCCCAGAATACATATATTCCACTCGCTTGCTTTAAGTAAAGCCTGGCACTTAGGTAAGGAAGATAACCTTCATGTACACTTGAAAGTAAAGGCAACATTCTTTTTACTCAGGGGCTAACTGGGCTGGTCATCATTTTTCTTTTACACATTTTTATATAAGATTACTTTCGAGCTTATGCCATTTGGCCTAGTGGTTCTCAATTGACAGGCATTTGAAAACATATGGTGATATTCTGTTGTCAAAATGACTGAGGTGTTACTGGGAGACAAACTCCATGGGTCTCACAATTTTCTGCAAGTGTTGCCTGCTTACTGTACAGTATAATAAAGAAAGTCTATTTAAGGAACAAAAAGCAGGTTTCCTTACTGCCCATTTAAAGGTTCTTCTCTGGACTAGTGGTTTTGAAGCTATAATTTCTTTTACACATATTTTTTTCCCCAACAAATTGATGTCTTCAATCACCTTGTCTCTTACTTCAATAAGAAAAATGCAGCTATCAAATGACAACTTTTTCAACTAATTTTCTAGTCAGCTCAAGTTTGTCTTCATTGTTATCCATCTTACACTCCTTCCCATCTGTGACATATATAATTCTTGCATTTATCCCCACATATCTTTCAGAATAACTTCCAGGTTCCTTGAAAACCTCATGTGGTCTCAGCATCTACCTTTGTACATATAGTTCTTTTTACCTAGGACTCTTCCATTTCTTTGCCAAATCAAGACTCAGCTCAAGTATTATTCCCTCTGGGAGCCTTTCTTAACCCCTTGGATTTAATTTTAATGCAAGTATGTACGTTTATCACATGTGTACTTCTTACATTGAACTTATAATACCCATTATTTACCAGTTTACTTAACAGTCTCAAATAAACTACTTGAAGGCTGAGATCCCATTTTATTGAAATAAATTTAGTAGGCACTAAGCAAGATTTTTTTAAATAAATAAATTGTGAAATTATTCTCTGATCAACACTCATGCTGCATAAAAATTCTATTCTCTGAGTTAGGATCACAGTTGGATTTTATAGTCTAGTCTGATGTCCTACATACACTCAAATACATTTACCCTATTCAAGCCTTCTGAGGCCAGAACCTTGTTAAATATTCACATTTGAAATCTACTAAGTATTTATAAACATTACAAACCTCACGGTTTACCATTCCATTTTACTGATCAAACACTTACAGGTTTTGGCTTCTCTCTGGAGTTACACTTTTTCAAATGCTTTGCTAGTTGATCTTCATACACTGTGCTGAATTTAAAGAGAAAATTACTAAAGTAAGACTTGTGACAATTATTGCTTCCAGCATAGAAAAACCTTCATCTGATCCATACTTACTGTTTTGTATCCAAAGGACACAGGATTCTTTTCCGATCATTTTCCTCCTAATAAAGAAAAAGGATGTATTAATTTGAAAAAAATACCAAGTTCACTACTTATTAGATACAACTTTGTGTAAATGTAAGCTTATACATTCCCCAAACAAGGTAAGGAAACCTTAAAAGGACATTAATAAAACATAGGCAAAATCAGGTCATAGAGTGTAACAAACATCTCCAGTGTGGCTGGTTTATGTATATATGAGAAAATATTGCTTTGAACAACAAAGGTCTATAGCTTCAAAGTAGTTATAGAGAAGGAATACGGAATTCCATATGGAATTGCTGCCAATTAAAATTATGACATGTCATTGGTTTTAAGATGCATTTTGATTTCAGAGATATTAAAATGTGAGAAAAAAGTATCTTAGAAACAACAAAATATGGCACTTCAACCATGTGGAATGGCCATATTCTATTGGCTTTGCAGCTTTTTAGTATAGTGGAGTTACATCCTATTTGTTTCAAAGTTACATGGGTTTAACTACATGCACAAGAAAAACATAAAGGAAAATTAAGTATTGGCAATTCTACCCAACATTTATACAAACCTGTATGTAACAGGACAGTATAATAGTTAAAATATCAGGTCAGCCAGAGTATCTAGGAATGATTCTCAGCTCTAGCTATCAGCTTTTAACTCTATGACCTGAGGTAGGCTTATTGCCTCATCTGAAAGATGAGAATAATATGCCTTACCTCCTAAGGTTTGTAAAAATTAAGTTAGCTAATAGTTAAAAAAAAAAACCCGCTTAGCGCGGTGCTGGCCATATAGTAAATGCTAAGGGTACACTGTTTTTTTTCAGTTTATTTTAGTTCTGATGTGTTTCCAGCACATCTACAAAACTACACACACTGAATTTCATGGAAAGCTAAGAGACACTCCAATACTTAAAAAAAAAAAATACTGCATATAATTCTTTTTTGTTGATTTTAAAACTCTGAACTCCATGAAAGAGCCCCAAAGTCTAACCATTGAGTGGGGTAAAAAGCACTTTTAAAATTTATTATTTGGGTGTAGAAACAGGGTTTCTGAACCTTGGTACTATTGGTAATTCTTTTATGTGTGTGTGTCTCGGGGCGGGGGTTGTCCTGTGCACAGTAGCAGCCTCCTGGGTCTTAGAGAACAAATACTTCTATCATAAATCTCACTCTTAGATCAAGGAATGTTTGCTGATCCCTCAAAATCAGCCAACACAAACCGTGAGTTTACTTCGGTTCTTACCTGTAAGTCACAGGTCCCCCACATTCCAACACAGGAATATGCTCGTTTCAGTACCATCCCTCTAGGCAATTACCAGTCAAATCAAAATACGAAGTAGAGCTGTGGCTATGATGTCTAGTAACAGATCAAGGGGCTCTGGGAGCTGATATGCACTGGACATTGTCAGAAAGTCAAGCCATCTGACTAACAAAGAAGAATAAATAATACTGGATATTCAGAAGGCACGAAACCAGATGCTTGTGCATTTGGTTTAATCTTTTTAAAAACCTATTAAACATGCTCTTTTTCTACAAACATACTGCTTCTCTTGTTCGTATTTTAACTTTTCTATCATATACATCTTCAAGAAACACATACTATACACACACACACACAGCTATATATGTAGTTTGACGGTACAATTAAACACGTAACTGTATTATCCAACAAAATTGTAGGCTTTTTGTTTTCGATTTTAAAAGAAGTCAATTCTTACATGTTTTTAAATATTTCCTTCCCTTTTTCAGCAAAGTAGTTATAAGTTGCTTTCGAAAGATTGTACATCCAAATAAAATTTAAAAAACTTTCTCGAAACCGTATTCACAAAATGTGGTTATGGTTCACGAAACCATTAGAACACAATTGGGGGATCTCTGACCACTATTCTTTTTAAACTACCACCTCCCATCGGGAAGGCGGAATAGTGGGCAGAGAATAAGAAGTGGTAGTGTGGGGTAAAACTACAATCTATTATTACCAGGAGTCACTTTCAAGATAAACGAAAACTGCTGACACTTAGCACAAGAAAACACTGCACTTCACTAGGGCTCATCACCAGGGCGGGCAGGCCTGCGTTTATTACAGGAAAAACTGGAAAATCCAGGCGACAGGAGCAGAAATCATATCAGAGCGCAAGTGCCGGACCAGGAAGCTCATTTCCGACTTTCGAGAGGGCAGGGCGATACCAGACCTCCGCGGCTCCAGCGTGTTCACCGCAGAACCTTCTCCCTGCTGCCGCCACCATCCTGCAGAGCCGATTCTTCTTTTCCACATAGTAAAGGCATCGACCCTCAGCTGGGAAGCCAGTGGCGTGCGGCGTCGGCGCAGAGGCCGCCTTAGTTCGCGGCTCGCTTCGGGTGGCAAGCAAGCAGCGGGTGAAGAAAGAAAAAGTTCTCACGTTCCCGCGGGTCCTTTTCCCTTAACAAGTATGGCTGCGTCGGCTCCCGTCACGCAGGTGAATGCCCGGAACAACCGCCCCGTTCTCCGAAAACCCGGAAGAGACTGATAGTGGCTGGCGAGGTCCAAACTTCCTCCGTTTCGCGCTGTTTCCCTTTCCCCGCCTCCTCAGCGGAAGCCGGGCGCCAGACTCAAATTTTAGCAGGACCGGCCGCCTTTCCGGCTAGTACCGCGGGCCGGGCCTCGTGGACTCTTCCGCACACCGGCAGGGCCAGCGGTCCGACAGGAGCCAGGTTCTGTTCCAGCAGCTAGTCCCGTTGCAGGTGAAATGCAAAGACTGCGAGGAGAGGTGAGTGAGGTCCGAGTTACCCGGGGCCCGCGGGTGGCCGTTGAAGTCTGGCCAACGGGGAAGATGGCGGCCCGGGCCAGTGGGCCGCGGCCTGCGGCGGGGTGTCGGCCGGCGGCCCCGCGGCGCCGAGAGCGACCCGGCCGGGACCTAACGGTTCCCAGGCCCCCACCACGTCGGCCGCTGCCGAGGGCCCCAAGGGAGCGCCCGAGGACATAGGAGGAGGGCCCGCCCCGAGTTAGTTTTCCCAGTTCTTAGCTCTGAACGGAATCCTGGAGATGATAGCTTTACTGTCACCTTTTGACAGATGAGAACTGTGGTCCAGAGAGGTTACATCATTTCCTGGAAAGTTACAGAATTTACGAGTTCACTGCAGGGCCGGCGCTACGATTCAGGTCGTGGCGCCCAGCCCTTTTTTCACACTACTTTTCAATTACATGCGAAGTAAATTTAAGCTTCAACTGGAAGAAAATAAGCAGTTCTATGGTGTATTGCCTCTCTTCCACATGTTACGAAAAATGAAATAGTTACGTTTAACTGACAATAAACAATAGAGAAAACCCATAGATTTCCTCATTCCTGCTCATTCAACAACATCTGCCTACTTGCAAAAGACCTTGCTGGGGATGCAGCGGTGGTGGCGGGTTTACAGCCCCGGGAGGAAGGACGTGAAGGTCGGTCTCACAGATAAAGGCAAAATTACAGCTTGACTAAGAAGATGGTGCTACTGGGGCTTTCTTATGTTTGACCAGAAGTCACGTTTGTTTTGTCTCAGTTCCACCACTGATGGGCTGTTTCTTCTCTGAACCGTAAGCGTCCTCATTTGTAAAACTGACTTAGCAGGACCAGCCCACATAGTTGTTATGAGGATCAAATGTAAAAATGTGTGTGCAAACTAAATGGTTGTGGAAATGTGACATGAAAACATGAGGACACTGATTTATTGGGTTGCCAGTAATGTGGAACTCGTATATAGTTCAGAACAACGTCCAAAATCACCCGGAAGCCAGGGAAGGAGATGACACCCAAACCAGCAGCTGCCGATGGAAATGTGTAGGTTCCGTTGCTCATTCTTTTGTGCCGCCCAATATGGGAGCCACATGTGGTTACTGGACATTTGAAATGGAGCTAATCGGAATTGATGTAAGAGTAAAATGCACATGGGATTTAGAAGACTTACTGTGAAAAAGAAGGAATGTAAAATATCTCAATTTTTATACTGATTATATATTAAGATGACAGTGTTTCAGGTATTTTGGGTTGAATCAGATATGAAAATTAAACTTTTAATTTTTTTAATGTGGCTTCTACAAAACTTTCAAATTACATATGTGGCTCGTATTGTGGCCTCAGTTGTATCTCTGTTGGACAGCACAGTTCTGGAATAATTACAAAAAGATAAAAGAAGGCGGGACATCATTTCTGATTGCAGTACTGAAAGTCCTAGCTCTTTTCCATCTGATTACATTGTCATCAGAGTTATCTTCTTAAAACACAATGTCAACCTTTTCACTTCTCCTGTTTAGAAACCTTTGTTGTATTCCTTTCATCTGTAGCATCCATCAGCAAAGTAAAGCTGAAGGGCCAAATGGCCCCAAAACTGCATATTTTTGTAAAGGAAGTTTTATTGGAACAAAGCCATTCTCACTTGTTTAAGAGTTGTCTGGCCGCTTTTACACCATATGGGCAGACATGAATAATTGTAACAGAGACCTTATGGCCTGCAAAGCCTAAAATATTTACTATGTGGCCCTTTACAGAGAAAGTTTGCTGACCCCTGACCTATAGGAAAAACCATCCAAACTTTAGTTAAAGTAAGTATTCAAGGCCAGTTCAACTGCGCAAATGTTTATGAATGCCTACTATGTACCAGGAACTGTCCTAGGTGCTGAGAATATAAAGCGCCCTCCTCTTTACTCCTCACCCCCCACAAAAAAACAAAAACAATTTTCATCTGGGCTTCAAGGAACTCATTCATTAATAGTGGAAACAAAAAGATCTTGGAGAGATGAGGGGTTCAGGCTCTGGAGCAGATTGGTGTGAATCCCATTCTGCCACTTACTATTTGATTTTGTACAATTTAAAAAAAACTTTTCCATGCCTCATTTTTAAGTTGATAATAAAAGTACCCTGCTTCATAGGATTACTGTGAGCATGAAATGAATTAATACATATAAAGTGCTTACAACAGTGCTTGGAGTATAAAATCATTAACTATTGTTAAAGTGTGATTAATGCATGAAATGACATAAATGTGCTAAAGTCACAGAGAGGAAGGAACTTCGTTTGAAAAGTGGAAATGCTCAGAGAAGTCTGGAGGAAAGTGATGCAACACTTTGAAGCCTGTGGTTTGACACCAACCTGCCTTTTCAGTTTTGTTTCCAAAGCTCCTCTCCCCAGCACACTACTAGTCCCATAGGACTGCTTGTCCTCTGACTGTGCCTGACCTTCTCTCAGTACTATACCTTCAGGGCTGCTCTTCCCTCTGCCTCAAATGCTTTTTCTTTCCTAACCTTCAAAGTCTGTCTTAAATCCTTTCACTGTAAGGACCTTCTCAAAGTTGCCTAAGTTGAAATTAATGCTCTTACTCCTTTATTAGCTAGCATGGTGTAGGTGAAAGATCTGAGTTATAATATAGGCTCTATAATGTAACTTTAACCAAATTTGCAACTCTGTGCCTCAGGTTCCTCCTTTGTAAGAGAGAGATAATATTTACTTAAGATTATTGTTGTTAATATAAGATGATACATGAAAAGTATCATAGGTACTAAGTATCATAGTATGGTAGGTACTAAGTGGTGTAGGTACTAGGTAAGGGTTAGTAACCCTTCCTTCCCTTCTCTTGAAGCCCTAAAATAGAATCAGAAGCAAATCTGGGGTAAAGTCATTCAATCTGATCTCAATTTGAGGACATGGAGCATGTTTATTTCTGTTTGTATCCCTAGCACCCAGCACAGTACCTGGCATAGAGTAGCTTTTATTTGTTTGAATTGAGAGTTTAAAGTCACAGCTACTAGGTGGCAGAGGTGGGCTAGAATCCAGTTCTGCTAATGCCAGATCTAACTGACTGGGAGGATGTTACGTGTCCAGACATTATTCAGAGTGTGACATTTATTTTGAGAAACCACATTTTAATTGAGTTTTTGTTGATTTGTTTTATATTGTTCTATGACATTAACCATTACAATGGAGACAATAAGATTTGTGATTTCAGATAGTATATCCTAATGTAAACACTTTTCTACAAGTTTTTTTGCGGGCAGGAGGGCTTGAAGTAAACATGGGGAATAGGTTTAATCTTTGGGCTTTTCCCTCTCCTTTTTCTCCCGACATCTAATACATATAGGCATTGGACGGTATGCACCAAACAGTATCATTAATGTGGTTGTAAGATAATTGTATTAATACAGCCTTCAGTATTATGTAAAGAATACTTTATTAAATGGCTTCTTGAATCGTTTTTTTTTTTACAGACTTATCAACTATGGTAGGACTTTAAAAAAGGGTAAGTCACCATGAAAAGTTACCAACTGCACTTTCCTACCACTGTGGTAGTATGGTACTATAAAAAACTTCAGGCGACCAAACCAATTACGTTAAGATTGTAGAGATGAAAATGCTCTCACAAACCTAAATCAATCTATGTATAATACAAATTAGGATATTGAAGGATTTTTTCTCCCCCAAGAATACTTAAATTTAAGTGGAGTTGGAGTAGGAATCTAATCTGTTTTACATATATTGCTCTGGATGTGAGAACAATAGAAAGAAAACATTCTCTTGTTTTAAAGCTGATTCTCCCTCCCTTTGTGGTGTTCATCAGTGCTGCTTATTCCTTTTCAAGTAACAGATACAAGTTATGGTAACCTCATCATATGAGCTAAGATTTATCTTCCAATCGTACATTCAGTGAGAAATTTAACTAAAATGATATGTTTCAAACCAATATAAAATGACAAGTCAGAGCATAAAAAATTCAAACAGGTGAAACTACCTTTAGTGAATTATTACCAAATTTTTCCTTCTGTATCCAGCTGCTATGTCTGTACTTTATGCCTCTTTAGTAGGTAAGTGGTAGAATGTGGGAAAGGTCTAAAACACATCTTTAGATTAATAACTTAAAACTGAACAAATTCTATTTGTTAATTTACAAATAAACAAATTCTGTTTGTTTACCTGTATATCACAGAAAGACCATTGTTACTTAATTCTAGCAGAATAGTTCGAGTAGTTGCGTGCAGATGTTTTCCAGTTTTTCCCTTTAATTCCTGAATTACTTAAACATTTTTGCTCAGTTTGATTGTTTAAACATTTTTGCTCAATTTTTAGTTTATGAATACCTTTATATGCCTTTTTCTGATCCTGGTTAAGATGCGTTGTACAAAGTGGAGAGCTTTGGTTTTTTTTTGGGGTTTAGAGTTACTCTAGGATAAGATACATGATGTTACTTCTGTGGTTATATTCCAAAGAGAGTAAATTGAATAGATGTAGTTTGTGGATCTGAAAAAACCATTTGTATGCATAAGGGAAGGGAATATGTTATCTCATTTCCTTGATTCTCAACATTCCAAGAATTCTAATATTACTCCACATTTTCAGTTTTTCAAGTGGAATCTCTCATAAATCAGTTTGATCATTTGAATTGGTAACTTTTTAATGTGAAAAGTAATTAAGTTAATGGTTTGTCTGTCTTTCAGTAGGCACTATTTTAAAATCAGGACAGTTAAGGTTATATACCAGGCTAGTAATAGGCATTCCACATCATTTATCTCATTTAATCCTCACAACAACCTCATTTTACAGGGAAGAAAAATGTAGCCTCTGGTTAAAAGCCTGATTACTTAGTAGTAGAAGAACAAACACTTAAACTTCAAACCCAGTGTGCTTTCTAAGCATCTGTTCATAAGTCAGGAAACAGTATGGAATATCTTGTAGCTTAAGATGGAAAAGTTTTAGCCAATATAAATGTCAGTGATAACTCATTTCATGTGAATGTTTCTGATAGTTGGGCATATCTTTTCATTACAGGAGAGTAAGTATTAGAGTAAGCATTGAACCACAATCAGTTTCTAATCCAGTTCACAGAAAGGTCAGTATTTATTTCTTTTGAAATAGATTTTTTTCAACTTTTTTGAAATATTTCTGTACATTATAATTATTTTTGTTCTTTAAGAATGTGAGATCTTTTGTTACACCCATCTTGCTTTTTAATTTTGGGCCATTTTGTAACTTGCAAATCTGGGGTGGTAGAATTTAATGAGACAACAACTGAGAGATTATTATTATGATGCCATATGTTTCTAAAGCATGCAAGAAGAATTGGAGATTGGAAAAACAGTCTCCTTAGGTTTGCACAATGTACTTACAAGTTGCTAGAACATATATTACTACCCTATAGAATTGTCATTTCTTCGTGTAAATGTGAGAACAGAATGAATTGAAACACTGCAGGGAGGTACTCTTGAATCTTCTACTTTGTCTTTTGAAGAGAGGCATTTAAAATATCAGTCCTATATGATCTTCAAAGTTTGAGTCATTAGAGATATAGACATAGACTAGAGGCCTAAGAAATACAGCGTCTGTTTTCTCTGTGTGATAGCTTTCTCTAAACATATTTAGGACCTGGTAGTTAGTAGCAGCAGCTTCAGTTTTTTATAGCATCTTGGGGTGGATTTCAAGATGTACTTAAGTGGAAGCTGCTTTAAGAACAGGGCATTCTGAGAAAGAGCTAATCCCTAGATTGCTAATTTTCCAGGAAGAAAATATATATTATACTTACGATGTGCTATTCCTTATGCCTGCTGTACCTTTTCATTTTTTAGCTCTACTTATAAGTGGTTTAGATTTTTTTAGGACCCCAACAGTTCTTAAGTAGCCACAAGTACATTTTATTTCAAATTAGAAGCTTATTCTTAACCTGAATGCTTATTTCTTTATCTGTCATCTTGTTGCTGTGCCTGTTTTCTTACACCAGTACATCTGTGTACTTTTCTGTCAGCTTTAGCTACTGTGATTATCTGCCACACTGTAAATTTAACTATCTGGAAAGCGGTCTTTATGAAACGTATTCACTTCACTTGAAGCTGAAAACAGATGGGGTTTCACACAGTGGCCACCTGGAGTAGGAGAGAATAGGCCCTTAAGAAGAAGGCTGTCAGCATGTCACCTGATACCCCTGTCCTCTTCCTCAGAGACAAATGCTCCTTTCTTTTCTAGCTTGGATGATTGTCTTTTCTGCTGGTGTATTTGCCACTTCTGAAATACCAAAGTGTTAACTTGAGGGAAACTGAAAATATTGAATTTGAAAAGGTCATTGGTAAAGAATATTTTTGTCGTGGGATCACAGGGTAGCAAGGTCAGGGTCTGAGTTTTCCTAAGCCTCTGATAGGATGACACTCCTCGACTTTCAGCTACTAGCATTTAGTTAACTTTTATAGACCCCCATGTAGCTCTCTAGCTCTCCCTGTTTAAGATTCTAAGTCTCTAAAAGACTAACAAAAATTCAGCAGCACCAAAAAGAGAAGCCATCTGCAGTATAATGGTGATACATTGATGTATTAAATGATTTCACTTCCAAGAAGCAAAGAAATGACTCTAAAAGCCAGATCTATTAAAAAACATTAAAAAGTAACAATTTTTCTTTTAGGATTTAGTTATTCATCTGACTGATGATACTGATCCATTTTTTTTGTATAACCTTGTTCTATCTGAGGAAGATTTTCAGAGGTAACTAAATTTATTTTTCTGTCTTATATTTAATTTAGGAATAAGTAAGTTTTTAAGTTTTATGAATGTATTGGTACTATTCTCTATGAAACACATACCTATTAAGAATATTTAAGTATTTTGGGAACACTTGACTATTCATACTATTATTATTCAGGATGTTTTTGAAAATAGATGCTTCATAAATTATGAACAGCTCAGAAATTTGGAGATTTAGCTAAATTTATTGATGTATTCCCTCCCATTGAATAAATTCTCTACAAATCAAAGTTCTCTAACTTATTTCTTGATTAAAATGGGTGTTCAAGAAATTAAAAAAGAATCTTTCAGGATGTTAATTATAATTAAAGATAGCCATTAAATTAAAAAAAATCTTTTTCTTTTTTCTGTATAGTTTAAAATTCCAGCAAGGTCTTCTGGTAGACTTCTTAGCTTGCCCACAAAAATTTATAGATCTCCTTCAGCAGTGTACTCAAGACCATGTCAAAGAAATACCAAGGTAAGTCTCATGAGAGCACTGCATCATTAAAGCTAATCTCAATTTTTTAAAGATAAGTTGATGGCAAAATATTTTCTATGTGTTATTAGTGTCCCTGTCTGTTTTTAGGACTGGGGTTAGGGCTCCATTAAATCTCAGATCTAAGGAATCATGATTAAAATCAGAAATATTTACCCCTTAATTTTTGTGTCTTGACAAAGCCATTAAAGTTATCTGAAGTATTTAACAGCCATTAAGAATATGTTTTTATAATGAACTTGGAAAAAACAAAGAGTAAGATTTTATGTGTGTGTATTCATATTCATGTGGTGCTAATGCCTGATCCATTCCTTGTGTAGTTCAACCTTTTATCCATTGGTTTCATCAGTTGATGATTGTTTGAATCAGTTATTTAGGAACTATAAAATTGTGCTTTTCTAATTCTGTCATTCTTTCTGTATTTATCAGGTATAATTCTTGTATTAAAAAAAGCTTTCCCTCATTAATTAGGGCTATTTGATTACCCTGAAAATTCATGTAGGAAAGGATAAATGCTTAATTCTTACTTCTAAATTGTCAATTTTCAGAATAAGGAGTTGTTACTCTAGTTACTTTCATGGTTTCAGTGGGTTTTTGATTTGTTCTTGTTCTTAGTTTCTCCTTGTCTGTTGGCCCATTGTGAGCCCATGGACATGTATATATTCACTGTGTTTCAGTCCATCCTTTTTCTTTATCCGTTTATCCGTTTTACTTTACCCAATTTATCCGTTTTACTATTTACATCAGCTTACCCAACTTTGCAATTGCGAATCCTTTCATATTGGTCCCTATGATTCCAGTGTGCCCCTTTCCTGATCCTTCCGATCATTGAGGATCCAGCGGAGCTCATGATTCAGTGGGAGCGTTTCACTGTCTCATAAATGTGTTATAATGTGACACTCTCTTTTTAAAGGTTTTTGTTACAGTTAGTTTCTCCAGCAATTATTTTGGATAACTCACCTGCCTTTTTTTTTTTTTTTTTTACAATTTATTTTGGTATCATTAATCTACAGTTACATGTGCAATATTATGGTGATTAAACTACTCCCTTCATCAGGTCCCCCCCACCAACCCCATTACAGTCACTGTCCATCAGCGTAGTGAGATGCTATAGAGTCACTACTTGTCTTCTCTGAGTTGTACAGCCCTCCCCGTGCCCCCGCTACCTTACTGTCTGCTAATCATAATACCCCTTTTACCCTCTTATCCCTCCCTTCCAACCCATTTTCCTCAGTCCCTTTCCCTTTGGTAACTATTAGTCCGTTCTTGGGTTCTGTGAGTCTGCTGCTGTTTTGCTCTTTCAGTTTTTTTCTTTGTTCTTATACTCCACATATGAGTGAAATCATTTGATACTTGTCTTTTTCGGCTTGACTTATTTCACTGAGCATAATACCCTCTAGCACCATCCATGTTGTTGCAAATGGTAGGATTTGTTTTCTTCTTATGGCTGAATAATATTCCATTGTGTATATGTACCACATCTTCTTAATCCATTCATCTACTGATGGACATTTAGGTTGCTTCCATTTCTTGGCTATTGTAAATAGTGCTGCGATAAACATAGGGGTGCATCTGTCTTTTTGAAACTGGGCTGCTGCATTCTTAGGGTAAATTCCTAGGAGTGGGATTCCTAGGTCAAATGGTATTTCTATTTTGAGTTTTTTAAGGAACCTCCATACTGCTTTCCACACTGGTTGAATGTACTATACTCTCTTAATTTTCATTCTTACTGCTATAATCCTAGTTCAGATTTTCATCATGACTCTTTATACTACCTCACAAGTTTTCAATTGTTTCTATCTCAGTTCTCTTTGTCTTCCAATCCATCTCATATACTCCAAAAACTCTAATTATATTACTTTCCTGATTAAAACAAATAAACAAATGAAAAATATTCTGTAGCTTCTTATGGCTTTCAGAAAAAAGTCCACTTGCTTCTCCCTAACTCAGAGCTCAGTATAACTTTCCTTTTAAACTCTATGGCTCCCCAACACCTAACTTAGTGTTTACAGAACCATATTTATTTCTTGCCCTTCTCCTTGCCCATTTACTATATTTGATGACTCCTTTTTTTCTTACCTAAAAGCATTTCACCTTAACTCCTTTAGTTAAAGTCAAACCCATTCTTTGAATGAATCAGTTGATTCCCACCTGGCACAAATAATTTTTCCCATCAATAAAATTCTGAAACATTTTATTCATATCTCTCTTAAAATGGTGGACAGGAGTTAGGGACTGCATGTTTGCGCCTCCTCCCCCATGTTCACATGTTGAAGGCCTAATCCCCTGTGGGGTCTTTGGGAGGTCATTAGGTTTAGATGAAGTCATGAGAATGGAGTCCCCATGATGGGATTAGTGTCCTTATAAGAAGAGAAAGAGACTAAAACTCTCAGTCACATCTCCCCTTGGATGACCGAGGAGGAGGCATAGGAGTGTCCCATCTCCCCTTAGATGACCGAGGAGGAGGCATAGGAGTGTCACATCTCCCCTTGGATGACTGCGGAGGAGGAGGCATAGGTGTGTCACATCTCCCTTTGGATGACTGAGGAGCAGGAGTCATAGGAGTGTACCGTCTCCCCTTGGATGACTGGTGAGGAGGTATAGGAATGTAACATCTCCCCTTAGATGACTGAGGAGGCGGCATAGGTGTGTCACATCTCCCCTTAGATGACAGAGGAGGAGGCATAGGAGTGTCACATCTCCCCTTACATGAGCGAGGAGGAGACATAGGAGTGTCACATCTCTCCTTAGATGACAGAGGAGGAGGCATAAGAGTGTCGCATCTCCCCTTACATGAGCGAGGAGGAGACATAGGAGTGTCACTTCTCCCCTTGGATGTCTGCAGAGGAGGAGGCATAGGAGTGTCGCATCTCCCTTTGGATGACCGAGGAGGAGGCATAGGAGTGTCACATCTCCCCTTGGATGACCGAGGAGGAGGCATAGGAGTGTCACTTCTCCCCTTAGATGACCGAGGAGGAGGCATAGGAGTGTCACATCTCCCCTTAGATGACCGAGGAGGAGGCATAGGAGTATCACATCTCCCCTTAGATGACTGAGGAGGAGGCATAGGAGTGTCACATCTCCCCTTGGATGACCGAGGAGGAGTCTTAGGAGTATCATGTCTCCCCTTGGATGACTGTGGAGCAGGAGACATAGGAGTGTCGCACCTCTCCTTGGATGACTGAGGAGGAGGCGTAGGAGTGTCACATCTCCCCTTGGATGACTGAGGAGGAAGCGTAGGAGTGTCACATCTCCCCTTAGATGACTGGAGACGAGGCGTAGGAGAGTCGCGTCTCCCCTTGCATGACTGCGGAGGAGGCATGGGAGTGTCGAATCTCCCCTTGGATGACTGAGGAGGCGGCATAAGAGTGTGACGTCTCCGCTTCGATGTCTGAGGACGACGAGGAATAGGAGTGTTATGTCTCCCCTTGGATGACTGAGGAGGATGAGGCATAGGAGTGTCACATGTCCCCTTGTATGAGTGAGAAGTAGGAGGCATAGGATTGTTGGACCTCCCCTTCGATGACTGAGGAGGACGAGGAATAGGAGTGTCCAATCTCCCCTTGGATGACTGAGGACGATGATGCATAGGAGTGTCACGTGTGCCCTTGTATGACTGAGAAGTAGGAGGCATAGGAGTGTCACGTCTCCCCTTCGGTGACTGTGGAGCAGGAGGCATAGGAGTGTCACATCTCCCCTTGGATGACTGAGGACCAGGAGGCATAGGAGTGTCACGTCTCCCCTTTGATGACTGAGGAGGAGGAGGCATGGGAGTGTCGTGTCGCCCCTGAGGTGACTGAGGAGGAGGCATGGGAGTGTCGCATTTCCCCTTGAATGACTACGAGGAGGCATCAGAATGTCGTGTCTCCCCTTGTATAACTGAGGAAGAGGCATGGGAGTGTAGCGTCTCCCGTTGGATGACTCAGGAGGAGGCGTAGGAGTGTCCCATCTCCCCTTGGATGACTGAGGAGGTGGCGTAGGAGTGTCACATCTCCTCTTAGATGACTGAGGAGGAGGCATAGGTGTGTCGCATCTCCCCTTGGATGACTGAGGAGGTGGCGTAGGAGTGTCACATCTCCCCCTGGATGACTGAGGAGGAGATGTAGGAGTGTCACTTCTTCTCTTGGATGACTGAGGGCGAGACGTACGAGTGTCGCATCTCCTCTTGGATGACTGAGGAGGAGGCGTAGGAGTGTCGCATCTCCTCTTGGATGACTGAGGAGGAGGCGTAGGAGTGTCGCATCTCCTCTTGGATGACTGAGGAGGAGCCGTAGGAGTGTCGCATCTCCTCTTGGATGACTGAGGAATAGGCGTAGGAGTGTCACATCTCCCCTTGGATGACTGAGGAGGAGACTTAGGAGTATCACTTCTTCTCTTGGATGACTGAGGGGGAGACGTACGATTGTCACATCTCCTCTTGGATGACTGAGGAGGAGGCGTAGGAGTGTCACGTCTCCCTTTGGATGACCGAGGAGGAGGCGTAGGAGTGTCGCATCTCCCCTGGGACGACTGAGGTGGCGGTGTAGGAGTGTCACATCTCCCCTTGGATGACTGAGGAGGAGGCGTAGGAGTGTCACTTCTTCTCTTGGATGACTGAGGGGGAGACGTACGAGTGTCACATCTCCTCTTGGATGACTGAGGAGGAGGCGTAGGAGTGTCGCATCTCCCCTTGGATGACTGAGGAGGAAGCGTAGGAGTGTCACATCTCCCCGTGGATGACTGAGGAGGAGG
>JAQQAC010026012.1:4334105-4414396 GCA_029783875.1 Phataginus tricuspis | reverse complement strand
TGGATGACTGAGGGAAAGGCGGAGTGTCACTTCTCCCCTTGGATGACTGAGGAGGATGCGTAGGAGTGGCACATCTTCTCTTGGATGACCGAGGAGGAGGCGGAGTGTCACATCTCCTCTTGGATGACTGAGGAGGAGGCGTAGGAGTGTCACATCTCCCCTTGGATGACTGAGGAGGAAGCATAAAAGTGACACGTCTCCTCTTGGATGACTGCCGAGGAGGAGGCGGAGTGTCACATCTCCTCTTGGATGACTGAGGAGGAGGAGGAGGAGTGTTGCATCTCCCCTTGGATGACTGAAGAAGAATTATAGGAGTGTCACATCTCCTCTTGGATGACTGAGGTGGAAGCATAAATGTGACACGTCTCCTCTTGGATGACTGCCGAGGAGGTGTGGGAGTGTCACCTCCCCTTCTGGATGACTTCTTTGTGAGTACATGTGATGCTGGTGGATGAATGGCTCCTAGAGCAGGCACACTAAGCCCTGGTCTTCCCCCATCCATAGAGGCTGCAGGGGGTGCCATCAAGGCATTTGCCTGTGTCCTTGGGGCACCTATGCTGTGGCCATACAGAGCCTTCGAAGGAGTGCTTGGAACTCTCATTATTCGTTTAGAGAGATGCATGGAGTATGGTTTTTTTCTGCCAGCCACTGTGGAATGTAAAGACGTCGAGACATGGACTGAAGCAGTACTGCCAGTGCCTGGTTTGGTCTCCAATCCAGGTGGTACCATGGGAGCCATGAAGTGACTTGGCCCGGAGACAGGGGGAGGATGGAAAATGACAGCCTGGGAAGGTGGTGTTGTATCCATGTCTTCATTAGTAGGATTTGCATAGGTGCCTATGGAGTCTGTGGTAGAAGTGAAGATGACAGCATGGGAAGGGGGAGTCGTGTCCATGTCCACCTCAGGAGGTGATGTAGGTGGGGATGGCAAGCCTCCAGTAGCCTGGAAGGCCATGGTAGGAAGGTGTGCCGTGTACGTTATTGGTGGGACTGCGAGATCAGAGTTATTGAGGGCAGGCACTTGAACAGGGATGTGTAAGAAGCCAGGAGCAGGAGAATCTGTCCACACTGGTGATGGTGAGTTCATCGGACAGGAATGCGGCTGCAAGGAGGTGGTGGAGGTGCTGGGAACTGCGGGGAGGTTAGAAGTAGGCAGGACTGTAGCTGTGAGTGAATGACAAAGGCTCTTCTTCTCCTCGGGTGAAATTCCCACTGCAGGGACCTCTGAAGTATGAGTGGTCAAGGGCGGGGAGCCTGCAGTCTCTGGGGCAGGTGGGGAGGAGGAAGGGGCAGGCTGAGGGGCACTGCCAGCAGCCATGACCTCTGTTTTACCTCCCGAGGCTCTGTCCCTCTGACGGTCAGGGCTCTTCTCCAGGTTGCCCAGATTTGGGGCAACAGCTAAGCAAGGAAGCTTAGCAGGTGGGGGCAGCTCACCGTGATCCCATGGTGCTGGTAGTGGCAGTGGGTGAGGCAGTGGGAGTAGCAGAGGCATGGACGCTTTCCTCTTGCGGGGCCTGCTGATGGCGGGTCCTGGCAAAGAGCTCCTGGGCGGCATGACTGCAGGCTTCGTGCCCTGCATCTTCTTCTCAGATGGCGGTGAGTCTGCGGAGCCCAGCTGATGTTCTTCACCCGGCACTTTGTGTGTGGACGTCTCTGGCAGCCGCAAACAGCATGGGCTTGGGTCAGAGAGCACTGTTGCTTCTGGACCAAGCCTCCCAGGAGGCAGAACATCTCCAGAAGGGCTGTAAGAAGCAGTGGCCACGTGGTCTTCAGAGGAGGAGCTCACCTGAGACATCTGGGTGGTCTCACTCGAGCCATCATCTGGGGGCCTAGGATGGCGGTCCCGAGACCCAGGCCTGCACTCCAGGGAGGTGAGAACTCCGCTGGTGTCTAGGGGCCTGGGTGTAGATGACATGTCCCCACCGCCACGGGTGTCCCTGCTCTCATCATCCTGCCCCGTGGGCTCTACGTGATCCTCCTCCTCCTCTGGCATCCCTTCTGCAGGCTCTTTGTGGACCTCCACTTCTGGGCGAGGAAGCAGGGGGTGAATGGCTGGCACTGACTTCCTAGCCTTGGCTACCTGCTCAGATCGTAAACGCAGGAGAGTATGTATTCGCCCTGCAAGGGAAGGGATGCTCCTGGCTCTTGAGTGTCCAAACATCCTGGAATTACACGCTGAGAGCGTGGGCTTCTTCGGTGGGTCTGTCCAGTTCTTCGAGGGCAGGATGCCCAGAGGGGAGCATCTGGGCTGCTGGAGGGGATATCGCCTCCTTGGCTGGATGGAAAAGCCCCCTGATAGCGGCACACGATCCGGGCGGCTTAGCCCGCGACCGGGGCAATTGGCAGGTGCGGAAACGGCGGGGTGCTCCCTGGCTGGAGGGGGCTCCCGTGGCGGGAGAAGCAGGGGACGACAGCGGCGAGGCCGGGGACGGCGGCGGGGTCGGGCCCAGAGCTTGGAAAGGAGATTGCCCATACGGACAAAAAGTGTGTGCCAAAGGATGCGAGACTGGAGTGTGAAGCTAGGAGAGTGACTCCGTTGCTTCTGACTCCTCTCGAGGCCAAGCACACACTGAGCTACTTGCCCAGTGGCTGCCATTGTGATGTCCCCTGGGCACGTGTCACAAAGCCCCCACTGCCAGTGCCGCCCCTCCCCCACCAGGAGATCTCACCACTGACAGTGGAACCGCCCACTGACAGTCTCAGGTGGTGGGCACCAAGTAGACCACCGTGAGGGACCATACAGGGATGGAGTGGGCACATCCAATCAGCGTTCATGCCTCCTGGGCACTGGCTCTGCAGGGCCCTCAGCGCCCAGTGTGTGGCGGCCAACCCAGTACCCCGGGGTCCAGTAGGTTAGGGACTGCCTACTGTCAGCATAGCACCATCCCACTTTCTAACTGAGCCTTGCAGCCCAGATTTTCTCTTTGGTCTAGTTTGAAGGATCTGAATATGTGAAAATTATATTCCTTGTAAATTGTGGTCTGTCCTGAGATTTACCAGTGGATTATTCCATGTGGATTAAAAGCCAGTTTCTCTGGCCATCTTGGTCTAAGTCACATCTCATTCATGTGTAGAGAGCAAATGCCCCACTCATTGCAAGTTTTAGCGGCACAGGTTATTGGCTTACGTAAGATCGGCGCCATGTGGCCCTTGCGAGCCTGTCAGCTGGGGCTGCCTTCCCTCCAGCTGCAGCCCACGTGCAGCTGGGCAGGCAGTCAGCCACCACTTTGGGTTTCACCTCCTCTGCCAGAGGTAGTGCTTCTGCGGTCAAAAGCGCAGCATGTGGCAGTGTTGCCTTGGGGAGGGGGGTGTGTCTCAGAGGATGCTTCCCTCTCTCTCTCTCTCTCTCTCCTGCCTCCAAACTCATCTCCATCCTGCTCCAATGGCGTGTGGAGAGTCTCCTGCTGTCTGGACCTCCACAAACTCCCTGTCTCCCGTGAGCCCCTGCCCAGTTCTACACTCTGTAGTTTCCCCCTCTCCTGATTGGAGCAGATAGGGGTAGGCCAGCTCCCCAGCTCTCCTGGATCTGCAGCCTCCTTGGAGATTCTATCCACTTACTTTTGGATTCATAAGTGGGCAGAAATCTCCCAGGTGTCCTGTTGTAATGTGCAGAGGCAATTTTGTTTGCTTATAGGTGTCTAATTCGTTGTAAATCGAAGGAGAGAAGAAAAGTAAAATCACCATGGTGACACCATGGCCAGTTTTACTTTTAAGAGTGCTTATTTGTTTAACGAAAATTTCTTGTCTCATTCCTAGATATTGCTTACTATATCAATAAAATATAAATTTTCACACTGGTGTTCCTGGGAAATAAGTATAAATATCAAAATATAAGGCAATTCTTCTCATTCCCACCACATTAGGATGAAAAAAAAAATGGTTTCATGAGGGCTAGTCTGAAACATCCTCAATCCATTTATTAGAGAATTTCCCTAGTAAAATCAGTAGAAAAGTCCAGAAAGAAACTTAACAGCATTTTAGTCACTATTTTTTGAGGGGGTGAAGTGTGACTTCACAACCGCATGTATTTAAATTAGTTGGAGAAACGATACAAAAATCATTAAACAAGAAGTATGCAGTTACATTATGGAGACCATCACAAGTTTACTACCTACAAAACAAATTTTCAAAACAGTTAATGACATTGGAAGTAAAAAATAAAGGATAAATTTATAATGTGATCCAAATTTTTTAAAATTATAAATAAAACAACATACAAAAAAATCATAACCACTATTAGTGGTTCTCATTTTAGAGGTTATTTATTTCCTTATTTTTGCTCTATTTTTCAATTGTTTATACAGAAAGCATGTATTACTTTCACAATCAGAAATTAGTTAGAAAATATTAATATAAAATTTTTGATAATTTCATTCCAAGGGAGATTTCTGCATCCCTGATGGATAGGACTAAGGGGTATCTTTTCTACAACTAAACATGTTTTTATTTATGGATTATTAATTAAAATTTGTAACATATCTGCTTTATAGTCTGTTAGGTATCTCTTGTTATCATGGCAACATTCAGGTTAATGGTAACTTTACAAAAACATAATCTGTACTTAAGCCACATGTAAGATCCATTTTTTAAAGAAGAGTGACATATAATATTTAAAATGTTTCAGCATATTTTTAATTGTATAGAGCACAAAGTATTATTATTAAAACTGAGTAATTACTGGTCTTTTCATAAGTTATAGCATATCAAATGAATGCTTAAAAAGTTAATTGGTCAGCAATTTTTTCATAATTTTTATTTCTAATGTAATTGTAGTTTTCAAAACAATCCAAGTAGTTTATCTGCATTTAATTCAGAATTAAAGTTACTTCAAAAATGAATGGAAAAAAAATAATTTGTTTCTGAATTTTTAAATTCAGATTAAGGTGATTTAAAAATTGAGTTGAACATTTTTGAGGGTAAGCCATATAGCTCTAAAATCAAATGACTTTTGAAACTGGTTTAGGGATCAGATATACTTCGTTGTTGTTGAGAGGAAGGAAAAAAATTGAACCATGTACCAAATAACTATGCCTTCTCCAAAATGATGGGGCCAACGTGGTGAAGCACACAGTAGGTGCTCAGAAAGGCTGGACAGTGAGCAACTTGAAATGTCCATCAGGGGTGTCGATCACCTTGTGTTTTCTCATCCCCGTGTCTGTGTTCCTGCTGTCCCTCCTGCCTGGAATACCTTCTTCCTCCTTCCTGCCTCTCATCCAATGCACCCCCATCTCTCCAGTCCCCCGTATCTCATCTTTCCTGGCAGGAAGCCTCCTTCCAAAGGTTCCCTCCTCTGAACCCTGTGCTTACATTTCCCCTGATACTAAGGTTGTGTGATCCTTTTAATGCAGTCATTTCAAAGCCTCAAGGGACTGTAGGCACAGAAGAGAACACCTTATGAGACCTTGGTCCTGTTACATCTCGGCATGTAGACAGAGCATCGCCCAGTGCTCCAGGTTCCTGACATGGTGGCAGGGCTGTTCAACAGTCTTTCTGATACAGTCACTAGGATGCAGCTGTTTTGATTTCACAGTCTTTGAAACAGTCACTTTGGACATATTTTCCAAGGCAGGGATGTTTTCATGGGACATTTGGACAAAGCCGTATCTCAGTTTTTTTCTGTTTAACAATTTGTGTTACTTGGTAATGGTAAAAATAAATCACTTCATCCCATCCTTTGGAAAACTCATCCCATTTTTTCCCTCTACTCACAGGGGTAGTCTGGGATGGAGGAAGGCCAGAGACAGGAGAAGTACTGGGCTAGAACCTTTTGGTCACACAATCTTCTACTTCCCACAATTGCTCATCTTAGAAAAAGCCACCAGTCATGCCAAGCGATGCCTCTGTTCATCTCTGAGAATTCAGCTGCATCCTGAATGAGCTGCATGCAATTTCCTCATCTCTTCCTTAAAGACACAAGGAAGGAGAGTATTTGATCCCTGTATCTGATCCCTCGTCCTTTGGACTAGCTACACAATACAGCCCAATTAAACTGCTGACATTTCTCCCAGCAATATTAATAAAGCAAGCTTACTATTGTAAAACTATTATTAATAACGGATTTGGGGGGCAGCACTATTGTTCCCTTAGAAGTTGACCAAATTCTGCCAAACTATAAGGAAATGTCTTTTTTCCCCCATTTATGAAAGTAATGCAAACCCATAAACATTCAAACCATACTCAGTGAAGTGGAAATGTCAATCTCATGTAATCTCGGTGTACCTGGGGAGCAGAGAAAGGTTCAGGGATGTCATCTGCACTGCTCGGGAAAACAAACAAGAAACAAAACAATGGCTTCACAGTTTTCAAAGGGCTACCAAAATGTCCCCTGCATCAAAACAACCTCCAGGCTGTATGGACATGTCCAGCTTCATGAACAGTCCTCATGAAGAATCTAGGTTGTGCTTCTCTCCTTGCTCCACTCCCCCCATTCTCCTCCGCCAGCACCTCTCCCCTTTGTCATAGTCTTCAGCATCTGACGTTGCCAGAGGATGTGTCGGGACGGCTGGTGTCCCAGATGAGAGCCGTGATGCCTGCGTCGAGATGACTGCCTTTCGGGGCTCCTGACTCCATCAGGCTCAAGGAGACTGGGTTCCCTCTCCCAGACTCTAGGTCACCTTTTGCCACTGGAAGGACCTAAGAAGCACTGTATGTGCTCCCCACTTCTTCTATCTTATTTCTACTTGTCTTACAGAGCCCTTTAGAAAAACAGCTTCTTCAGCTCTGGCCTGCTGCTTCTCTTGGCTGAAGATTCAACAAATAATGCAGATTTCCATTACACTGGGAGGGAGCTGTGGAGCACATTGCCTGGGCTTACATCCTGACTATGACACTCGGATCCATGCGATCTTAGCTAAATTAATTAAATTCCCCATGCTTCTGCAAAATGGAAATGGGAGTTACAGTGCCTATTCTAGACCACATAGGGGCTGTTTCAGTGAGCTAGTTGTTGGGTGGCCTCTTGTGAAACATGAACTAATTAAGGACACACAAAGTTCCTAGAACAGTGTCTGGATGTGGACAAACACTTGTTAAATGCTAATTATTACTTTAAAAAGAAAAAAGAAAGCAACTGGCCAGGGACAAGACTCCAGGTTGTCCCAGGTCTTACCTACCCCACTTGTGCACCTGTGCACAACGCACAATGTGGTGTCATTACAGGCTACCTTATATAAACTCTTATATAGCCACATATCAGGCCAAATCCAGGTCTATGTTCTCTGCCCAGCCAGGACCATCCTGCTGCATAATTCAGCTTCTTTTTATTCCTCCCCTACTAATCACTGAAAGCATGACTCTGTCTTTCCCATCCATGTTTCCCAGCACCAAAATGACAATGGACACACAGCAGTTTTAAGAAGTGGATGAATTGATGGATGGATGGATGGATGGTGGTGGTTATGTGTAAGCCATGAGTACTGTCTCAAATTTCAAGATTTCATTCAAGACTGCTCAGTTCTTGAGTTATATTTAAATGATTTTCATTTTACAGAAATCATACTGAATCTAGAATAGAATTAAAATAAAACATACAAGAAAAACTTCTTTTAAATTGGAAACTAGAAATAAGAATATAAGGAAGACAAAAAATAAAAATGTACATTTTCCACACAAAGGTTGAACACCAGATGAATACTTTTCCTTCTAGAGGGTTTTGTTTCAGCCTCATTAGCCCACCGTTTAGAGGATATGATGACTTATGGTCTTAAAATGAGGCAATATATTATTAAAGCCTTATTTTCATGAAGATATTTTCTTCTAATTAAATTCAATACCATCCAGTGGAAGAACAGCTTATTCAACACAATACACAGAAATGTTTTTCCATGTAATAGAGAACTCAAAGAGTTCGTGTTTTACTGCAAATTAAAGAAAAACACACTCTGGTTTATAGGCTTTGTAGGGGCAAGCATTTTCTCTTCACCAAGTGAACAGTTTGGGCCATATTTCACCAGTGGAAAAGCGGACTAAACCTGATTAATTTACCAGGGTTCATGATGGAACATTAGCAGAAGGATGAAAACAGGTTTCACCAAAAACTATGAGAGTAACCACTATTCTTTTAATTAGTGGCACTGAAGCGTCCCAAACAAAAGCAAGTGAATAAAGAAAAACCTTAGACACATTTAAATTATGGATGGTAGGCTCCACCATGTTCTGGGTATCTGCGCTATTTATTCAGCAAATGTCTCAGAGACCGCTGGATTGTGTCAAGCATGAGCTAAGCCCTGGAAATGTAAAGATGATGGAGAGGACACACAGGTGTTGCTTTCAAGCAAATCGTAGTCAAGTAATTTTAGCTCATTTCTTCAAGAAATGAGACCCAATAAGAAGCCTTAAGGGAAACACCTGTATGTATATATGCATGCAGTTTTGTTTATTCACTCCGGAAACATATTTGTTGGCTGCTGATTTAGTGACAAGTGACATATCAAGAGAAAGGGCATACATAATTTATAAGTTCCCCCCAGAAAACATTTATTCAAAATTTATGAACTTACCAAGAGTGATGGAGCGGTGTGTTAACAGTAGCGATAATCAAAAACATAGTTAACAAGAGTGAAGCAAACCTTGTTAATTTAACTATTCCTGAAATTTTCAAAGCTCTAAACATTACCTCAATTTTAATGCACTTAAGACCTGGGGAGGCAAATATGTAAAAACATACAGAGGAAAGATTCAAAGTAAACAAAAATCACACTTAGCGCCCAGATCTTGATTTCTAATACCTTCTCCAATGAAAGGAACCAGAGCTCCTTAGAGAAATGGTGTATTTCAAGGCTAGGGAAGGAAATACACAAGATGAGCTTGGATTATTTTGTAGTGCCAGAAAGTAAGGTGTTCCAAAACCAAAATGATGGAGCATGTCAAAGGGACACAGATGCCAACCTGAAGGAGCTTCCAGTGGCTAAAACTGGAACAATCTGAGCATCAGAATAAATAATGTAGTATTGGATTATGCCCCAAAGTATAAAATAAAAATCTTTGAGTCCGTATGATATAAATGAATGACTGATAGCTAAAAAAAGCAGGGAGAAGAGACAATTATCTCAAGCAGAAGAATTCCAAATAATTTATGTCATAAACCCCACTTAATGAGGTAAGCACAACCCCTACCTGTAACTGTGGGCTTTGCACAGTCACTTCCTTCCACACAGTACTATACAGAAAGAGGAGAAAAAGTGTAACTGTACAGTGGGTAAACTTGGCAAATTGGAGAAGATTGGACCTTGCTGGCCAGGTGATCATGGTTAATTAACATCAACTGTGATGACCCATGTGGATAACGTGGACCCTTGATGTGATGTGATGAGAATTGCACTCTCCCTCTGTGGTCTTTCTCTCAAAAAGCCATACCCTCAGTCTAACCAGGAGAGAAACATCATACTAACCCAAACTGAGGAATGGTTAACATACCTGACCAGTATTCTTCAAAACCATGACAGACTTCAAAAACAAGGGAAATCTGAGCAGAGGTCAGAGCCAAGATCTTGCAGCACAGGAGACATGATGAGTAAATGTCCTTTGGTATCCTGCATGGGATCCTGAAATAGAAATAGGAATTTGGGTGAAAACTAAGGTACTTTTAATGTAGTCTGGACTTCAACTACTAATAATGTAGCAATCTTTGTTTTTTAATTCAGACAAATGTACCGCAGTGATGGAAGATACTAACAGAGGAAGCCGAGTACAGTGTACATCTTCACGATCTTTACTATTTTTCTGTGAATCTAAAACTATTCTAAAATTTTAAATTTACTCAAACAAAAATCAAATATCTAACGTTAGTAAGAGTGACACAATTACTTTCAATAAATAGAAATAGATTCATAAATGTAGGATAAATAATAAAAAATTTGACATTGTAATTTGGTTCTGTTTACCATTTTATTACCGGATTGTGTGATGTGCTTCAGTCTAGCGTATGTCGCAAACATTTTGAAGACTGACCAATAGCACAGAATTATAACACACTGCCTTGGGTACCTTGTACCAACTCTGCCTCCAATTTCTCTGTTTCTTCCCACCTCCTGATTTCAGGGACTGCAGGCATTTTGAAGTTTTCTAGCTAGAGGGCTGCTAAAGCTGCTGTATATTTTATTTAAAATACACTTTTGTAGTATGAATAATTTTCTCTGATTAATGTATTTTTTCCCCATTTTCTCCTGTGATTACTACTGTATGGCATAGGGACAATGTTAGAAGTCAAAACTACTCTGACTATAGAGTGTGATCACATTTCATGCCAACTTGAAATAGTACAAAATAAACGTGTTACTAAAGTCCCAATTATGTACAAGATTTGAAATAATGGTAATTTTTCAAATTAAAAATTGATGAAGAATCATATAGTTTAAAAGCTGAAAGATAAAATGCATTTTCAGCTGTGTTTACACTACTACCACATGGTGGCGCCACACTAGCTGGTGAATGTAAAGGCTTAGGAGAGCCTTAGATTAATCTTGAATGACTTGAATTATACTTCATCAGGAACACAAATTTATGCTCTAATTCTATCTTTCATTTTACAAATGAGATAACTGGAGTCAAGAAAGGTAAATTATTCCCCTACATCCACAGAGGGGACCATTACTGAGCTGGGAATAGAATAGAATGCACTTCCTTTCACTCAGTTCTGTGCCGTAGATATACATACATACATTCACCTATGGGTTAATTTTCACAACAAAATTTTATAGGAGAAAAATGTACCTCTTAATGTCACTTTAAAGTTCATGCATATTAATAAATGTCCAAAATATTTTTATTAAAACCTTGACTAAGCACATTTCCTTCTTTAGATCTCTGAAAATTTCTGTACTGTATTTTTTGGGTAGGAAAATTTTTGCTGATGCAAGACAAATTTAGGAGCCATTAAAAGAATGCACTAGAACTGTACAAGTTGACTTAGATTTCCACAAAGTATCGTTAAGGGAAAATATTTTTAAAAGATCGTGTTAGCTTAAACCCATGTTTATAAACCAAATAATAACAAAATTAAAAATACCCTGTATAGGATGTGTATAAATGTACATGTCTGTAAATATATGTCTGTGTAGAGTTATTTTAATACAATGATATATAAAGTCTTTAATAGTTTTAGCTTTGTAGGGAAAATGAGATTCACTTGAGCGGAAAAGTAAAAAGAATGAGGAGAAAGCCAAACAAAAATAAGAAAAAAATTGCACATATACACAATTCCTATATATGGCCACACTTATGCATTTATATAAAACCAAATTGTGTGGATATATGTCTAACTATATATTTAAATATTTTGTCTTAAAAATAAAGTTTACTATAAGCAAGGACAAATAAAATATGAAAATCTAGAAAAACTATTTGTGATAAAAATTACAGCTAAAATAGCTAACCTGCTTAAAAAAACCTACAAAGCATTTAAAAAATAAAACAAAAACAATAATCTAATAGAAAAGCTAATAGCCTAATAACTAAGACCACAATCAGGCCATTTACATAAAAGAAAAATAGACATTCCTTTACATAAAAATACTTTTTCCCATTTGTAATCAGGGAAATGCAAATTAAAACCACAATTAAATTATATTTCAAATTCATCATATTCTCAAAACTTTACTATATCCTAATGCAAGTACTGGCAAGGATGTGAAAGAACAGAAACTCTTTTGTACCGCTAATGAGAGTATAAATGAGAACAATCACTTTCAAAAGCAATTCAGCAATATGTAGTCAAGTTCAAGATGCCCTATCCCTGTGACAGATCTATTCCCAGGTATGTGCCTGCTCAGGTGGGGATGAAGAGACATTTACAAGAATGGTCATATTTCCATTCTCTGAAAGAGCAACAACTGGAGGAGCCTAAGCGGACATCAATAACAGAATAGATAAATTGGGATATAGTCATTCAGTGGAGTACCAAACAATAAAGTGAGTGAATCTGAGCTACAGAGATAACATGAATGAATTCTCACAAAATAATGTTGAGGATCAAAGACACACTGCAGGGGAATACATGCAGATGATACTATTTTTATGACATTTAAGCATGCAAACTAATTATACATCCTAGTTTGGGAATACATATGTGTGTTGTAAGACATTAACTGAATACTTGGGAACAGTAAGTATTAAATTCAGGGCAGCAAATCCTTCTGAAAACAAAAACACATGGAAATTCAACTAGAAAAGTGCATACAATGGTCTTCATCTGGCTGATATTTTTTTTTTAAGCCAAATGGTGTGTTTGTTTGACTTGTGTTGTTATTATACGTAGAGCATATTTCTTATGTTTATCATATAATACTTACTACATTCATATTATTTAGTAACACTATTTCATTATATTTTTAAAAGACACTCAACTCCCTCACAAGAGGATTACTTGTTAAGACATTTTTCAGCTATCAAAATGTAAGGATAAATATTTTGATAAAAAAACATTCTGGCAGGGGTATAGTGTCATAAGTTCTTTCAGGAATTATGGGGAGAGTACATTTGTAGAACTATCTGTGGGACAAGTTGGCAGTCACTAAAGTTGCAGGATACAGAATTAATACACAGATATCTGTAGCATTCATATACACTAATGATGAAGTAGGAGAAAGAAACCAGGAAAAATTCCATTCACAATTGCATCAAAAAGAATGAAATACCTAGGAATAAACCTAACCAAAAAAGTGTAAGACATATAACCATGAAATCTACAAGACACTCATGAGAGAAATTAAAGAAGATACCAATAACTGGAAATACATCCCGTGCTTATGGATAGGAAGAATTAATCTTGTCAAAATGGCCATCCTGCCTAGAGCAATCTACAGATTCAATGCAATTACTATCAAAATACCAACAGCATTCTTCAACAAACTAGAGCAAATAGTTCTAAAATTTATATGAAATCACAAAAGACCCCGAATCACCAAAGCAATCCTGAGAAGAAAGAATTAAAAGCTGGGTGGATTATGCTTCTCGACTTCAAGCTCTACTACAAAGCCACAGACAATTTGGTACTCGTGCAAGAAGAGACACACAGACCGATGGAACAGACTAGAGAGCCCAGATATAAACCCAAGCATATATGGACAATTAATATACAATAAAAGAACCATGGATATACAATGGGGAAATGACAGTCTCTTCAACAACTGGTGTTGGCAAAACTGGATAGCTACATACAAAAGAATGAATCTGGGTTACTGTCTCAGCCCACATACAAAAGAAAACTCAAAATGGATAAAAGACCTGAATGGATGACATGAAACCATAAAACTCTTAGAGGAACACATAGGCAAAAATCTCTTGACTATAAACATGAGAAACTCTATCCTGAACGAATCTCCTTGGGCAACAGAAACAAAAGCAAAAATGAATAAAAGGGACAACATCATGCTAAAAAGCTTCTGTACAGCAGAGGGCACCATAGACAGAACAAAAAGGCATCGTACAGTATGGGACAATATATTTCTAAATGACATATCCATTAAGGGCTTAACATTTAAAATATATAAAGAACTCACATGCTTCAACAGCTAAAAAGCTAATGACTGTATTGAAAATGGTCAGAGGATACGAACAGATACTTCTCCAAAGAAGAAATTCAGATGGTCAACAGGCACATGTAAAAATGTTGCACATCGCTAATTATTAGGGAAAAGCACATTAAAACCACAACGAGGTATAACCTCACACCAGTTAGGATGGTCAACCTTCAAAAGACTAGGAACAGCAAATGCTGGCGAACCCTCCTACACTGCTGGTGGGAATGTAAACTAGTTCAAGTGTTGTGGAAAGCAATATAGAGGTTCCTCAAAAAACTAAAAATAGAAATACCATTTTGACCCAGCAATTCCACTCCTGGAATTTACCCAAGAAAACAACTTCTAAGATTCAAAAAGACATATGCATTGTTATGTTTACTGCAGCACAATTTGCAATAGCCAAGATATGGAAGCAACCTAAGTGTCCATAGAGAAGAGATGCTACATATACACAATAGAATACTACTCAGCCCTAAGAAAGAAATAAACCCTACCATTTGCAACAACACAGATGGAGCTAGAAGGTATTATGCTGAGCGAAATAAGCCAGGCAGAGAAAGACAAGTATCAAATGATTTCACTCATCTGTGGAGTATAAGAACAAAGAAATAACTGAAGGAACAAAACAGCAGCAGACTCACAGAACCCAAGAATGGACTAATAGTTACCAAAGGGAAGGGACTGGAGAGAGTGGGTCAGAAGGGAGGGAAAAGTGGAATAATGGACATTATGATTAGCACACATCAAGTAGGGCGGGTCATGGGGAAGGCAGTATAGCACAGAGAAGACAAGTAGTGGCTCAATAGCATCTTACTATGCTGATGGACGGTGACTGTAATGGGGTATGTGGTGGGGCTTGATAATGGGGGGAATCTAGTAACCACAATGTTGCTCATGTAACTGTATATTAATGATACCAAAAATAAAAAAGAACATAAAAAGCATAAACCTAATCCTAACCCTGGCCCCTCACCCTCACCCTCACACTTTCTCCCACATCTAAGTGTAAGCGTAAACCTAAACTTAATCCTAAAGCTAACATTAAGCCTGAAATGTAACTCTCACTGTAACCCTATCCTCACCCTACACTGAAACGTAAACCTAACACTAACCCTAATCTTGGCCCTTCAACCTCACCCCTCACACTCCTCGTCACCTTCACCCACACCTCACTGTAACCTAAAACCTAAACAAAACCCAAACCCTAACACTGAAACTTAAATTTCACTATCGCCATAACCATATCCTCACCCCATAACTAATCCTAACCCGAACCCCACCCATACCGCCATCACCTCCTCCTCACCCTCGTCATCACACACACCTCACCATAACCCTAAACCTCAATCTTGTACTTACCCTAACATTTAACCTGAACCCTAACTGAACAAAACTCTAACCACCCCATACACTTAACCCGAACCCTAACCCATACACGAATCTGAACCTGAACCATAAACCAGTCTCAACTCACCCTAGCGAACCTGATCAACGACAAAAACTTGGACATTTATTAAAGGGAGAAGATATTCCTTGTCTTTTCCAAACACAGTTAAGGAGCAATATGGTGGAAATCATATGGAATAAAGTGCATGTACACACGACTCTACAACTTACACCAAAATCGACCATAAACAAATTTAAAATGCAAAGGTACTAAAATTCTTGAATAAGACCAAGAAAGGGAACTTACATGACCTTGGGTTTAGTTATAAGTTTTAACACCAAACAACTAAAGCCAAGCCACAAAAGAAACATAATTACATGGACTTTATAAAATTAAATTTTTATTGTCTGTGGAGGACCTTGTACAGAGCACTCAAAGCAACACACAGACTGGGAAACTTTATTTGCAAAATACATCTCTGATGAAGGATTTGTACTAAAAACATAAAAAACATAAAACAAACAAAAAAATCACTGAACCACATGGCTTCACCACTGAATTTTATCAAACATTTAGTGAAGACCTAATACCCACCCTGCTTGAAGTTTTCCAAAAAGTAGAAGAGGAGGGAATACTTCCAAGCTCATTCTATGAGGCCAGCATCACTCTTATCCCAAAACGAGGCAAGGACACCACAAAAAAAAAAAAAAAAAAGAAATTAACAGGCCAATATCCCTGATGAACAGAGATGCAAAAATACTCAACAAAAGACTCCAAACCAAAATAAAAAATACATCACAAAGGTCACTCATGATGAAGCAGGATTTACTCCAGACATGCGGATCGTACAATATTAGAAAATCCATCATCTTCATCCATCACTTCAATGAAAAGGACAAAAACCCCACGATCATCTCCATAGATGCTGAAAAAGCATTCGACAAAATTCAACATCCATTTATGATAAAAACACTCAACAAAATGGGTATAGAGGGCAAGTACCTCAACATAATAAAGGCTTACTTGAATGATGCTCAGACAAATGGAGTAAATACACTCATTTTCCTTTCTCTGCTCCAAACAATACAGATTTTTATATACCTTTTGACCATAAAGTCTCTAGGAGCAGACACTCAGATTGAAATTTTGGAATTGGACCATTGACCTCTAAGAAAATGATACATGGGATGACCACCCCATTATGACCCCTGACATGTCGTAGTAATGCATTTGCTTAAACCAGGGTTGAGAAAACTGGCCCCTAGGCCAATTTTTCCCCATTGCCTATTTTTGAAAATAAAGTCTTAACAAGACATAGCCATGCCCATTTGTTAACATATTGTCTATGGATGCTCTCGCTAAATAGTTGTGACAAAGACCCTATGGCCTGCAAATCCTAAAATATTTATTATCTGGCCCCTTATGAGAAAATTTCCACAAACCAGGAGGCTGGTGAGGTCCGTGGAGAGAAAGAAGAGGAAGCAGAACTTTGTCCTCACACAACCTGCTTCTCCAGGCTTTTTCCTGTGCTTCTCATTTCCTATTGTACACTTGTTCCATGTCTTTCCTCCACAAACACATGTGTATACTCAGTCGCGTCCTTCTCTGACTGAGTGAATTCCTTTGAAATGGGACCAGTTAGCTAAATTTCTGTAGAAAGGAGGCACATATGTTAGGAGAGTGTCCATATTTGGAGAAATATGAGAATGCTGAGCAAAATGTCCACACTGAGCATCTCTGCATAATGCAATTAAAAGTTACTCATTTTAATCTTATCTTTATTGCCTAATTATTTTATTATAAAGGATGCTTACTTAATTATGTGTGTGTGTGTATACACATATATATGATATATAATATAAGGTAGTGCTGGATGGCTGGTTTGTACAAGCACACCCTGAATGCCCAGGTTCTTCATTATCTTGAAAATACATGGTTCTGGTCCTCCCTCTGTCCTCCCACCAAGCAAGATATGTAACAAAACATGTTTGGCATGACAAGGTCAGAGATACCGGGGGTGGGCAACCTGGGGCATCTCCTTGGTAATGAGAATGTCCAGATAGCAGGTCTTCATCTTGGGATATGGGTTCTTCCAGGAGCATAGGGGCCACAGACAATTGCTAGGCTGGTTGCCGTACTATAAAAGCTTGCTGCAGGACAGCCCAGTCAGGTACTCCTGGATTCCTTGTGTATAATTTCCCCCAGTAAACCTAGGTTCCTATCACTGTGTCCAGGTCTTTTCTCCATCCTTCCAAAGCACCATGGCTTGGATTCAGCCAGGGTGCAGCTACTTTGTAAATATAATTTGGGAACAAGGATTATGGGGAAAAAAAGACAGCAGTGTAGGAAGGCAAGGCAAAACCTCCAAATCACATAGACCACGAAAATACAGCAAATACAACTAGGCCTGAAATCAACCTAAAGACTGCAGAACTGACCACAGACATCTGGGGAAGAAAAGACCCTACAGAAAAGGTAAAATGACAAAGCTATGATCTGGAGGGACCCAAGCCCTCACCTCCACATGATCCACAGGCAAGAAGAAGAGGAACAGAACAGGGAGGGAGTGGAAACCCAGGACCCTGAACACCTGGCCCTGAATTGGTGGGGCTGGACAACAGAGAGGGGCAACACTCATGCAGGTTGATATCCCAGCTGCCTGTGAAGAACAGGTATGCTCTACTGTTGGGAGCCCTCAGGAGCTTTGGATGCTCCATCCCTTTGCCAGTAACACAACCCAGAGCCTCCTCGCAGTGGTGCTCTGTGTGCAGGAGCCAGCCTTGGGAGTTCTTTCCTCCTGGCAGGCACTGGTCCTGCTCACCAGTGCCTCTGCCATTGCAGCAGGCCGGGTGAAGGTCAACTCCAGTCCCGCGGCCCTGTAGAAGTACACAGCCCAGCCCCAGGAGCAATTTCTTCCCAGAAGGTGCTGGTGCTGCTTCCCTGCACCACTGTCCCAGGCCAGAAGGAAGGCAGCTCTACCTACTGGCAGCTCCAGAGAGTATTCTCCCTGCTACTGAATAAGCTGATGGCCCACTGAGCCCACTTGAAATCAGAACACCACAAACAAGTGGACAGGTGCCACACCCACTTCACACCAACGGCTGGGGCTCCCAAGCAGGAAACTGACCTTCTAGGCACTAGGGAGCACCTTGTACACAAATATATTATCCTATAAGAAATACTTAAAAAAAAAAAAAAAGGAAGAGACAGAGGAATTTGGTCCAAACAAAAACTGAAGAAAAAACACCAGAAAGAGGGTTTAGTGAGACTGAAATCACCAATCTTCTTGATAGAGATTTCAAAGTAAAAGTCATAAACATGTTTATGCAGCTACAGAAAACTATTCAAGATCTTAGAGAGGACTTCAACAAAGAGATAGAAGTTTTGAAAACATATCTGAACTGAAATTTACAATGGAGAGATTTAAAAATAGATTAGATGAGGTAGAGGAGATGGTAAGTGAAATGGAAACTAGAGAACAGGAATACAAAGAAGCCAAGGAACAGAGAGAAAAAAGAATCTCTAGGAATGAAATAATAATAAGAGAACTGTGCAACCAATCCAAACAGAATAATATTTGCATTCGAGGGATACCAGAAGAAGTGGAGAGATATAAATGGATAGAAAGTCTCTGAGGAAATAATTGTTGAAAATTTTCCCAACCTGGGGAAGAAAATAGTCTCTTAGGTCATGGAAGTGCAGAGATCTCCCAACAAAAGGAATCCTAGGAAAACAACACTAAGACAAATAATAATTAAAATGGCAAAGAGCAAGGACAAGAACAGAGTACTGAAAGCAGCAAGAGAGAGAAAAAAGATCACTTAAAAAGGAAAGCCCATCAGACTATCATCAGACTTCTCAGAAGAAACTTTACAGGCCAGAAGGGAGTGGCATGATATATTCAATGCAATGAAACAGAAGGGTCTCCAACCAAGCATACTCTCCAGCAAGATTATCATTTAAATTTGAAACAGAAGAAGTGTGCCTTTAATATTAGTCTCTGTTAAAGCAGGACTTAAACAGTTTCCAGATAAACAAAATTTTAGGGATTTCACAACCAACAAACCATTTCTATGAGATATTTAAAAAAGGCTGCTCTAGATGGAAATGCTTCTAGGGCTAAATAGCTGTCACCAGAGAAAATAAACCCACACTAAAGGTAGTAGACCAATTATTACTAAGGAAATAAAAAATTAAGTCGTCTACTCACAAAGTTAGTGAAGGGATACACAAAGAGTACAGAATATGACACCTAATATATAACGAGTGGGAGAGGAAGAAGAAGGGGGGCAAAAAAGAACCTTTAGATTGTGTTTGAAATAGAGTAATAAGTGACTTAAGATAGACTGTTAGATAGTATGGAAGCTTTCCTTGAACCTTTGGTAAACATAAATCTAAAGCCTACAATAGCAATAAGGACATTTATTGATAATCACCTTAAATGTAAATGGACCAAATGCACCAATCAAAAGACATAGAGTGGCAGAATGGTTAAAAACAGGACCAATCTGTACACTGCCTACAGGAGATTCACTTCAAACCCAAAGACATACACAGAATAAAAGTGAAGGGATGGAAAAGATATTTTATGCAAGTAATAGGGAGAAAAAAGCAGACCAGTACTTATATCAGACAAAATAGATTTCAAAACAAAGAAAGGAATAAGAGACAAAGAAGAACAATAATGATAAAGGAGTGTCAGTTCAACAAAAGGATATAACTATTATAAATATCTATGCACCCAACATATGTGAAACAAATACTAACAGAATTAAAGGGGGAAAAAAGCTCAATCATTTTAGGAAATTTCACAACACCACTCACCCCAAAAGACTGATGAACCAGACAGAAAATAAGTAAGGAGACAGAGGCACTGAATAATACATTAGAACAGATGGACCTAACAGGCATCTATAGAACACTCCACACAAAGCAGCAGGATACACATTCTTCTCCAGTACACATGGAACATTTTCAAGAATAGATCACATACTAGGCCATAAAAAACCATCAATAAATTAAAAAATACTGAAATGGTGCCAACCAGCTTCTCAGACCACAAAGGTATGAAACTAGAAATAAATTATGCAAAGAAAAAAAAAAAAGCCCACAAACACATGCAGGCTTAACAACATGCTCCTAAATAATCAATGGATCAATGACCAAATAAAAACAGAGATCAAGTAATACCTGGAGACAAATGAAAACAACAACTCAACACCCCAAACCTGTGGGATCAGTGAAGGCAGTTCTAAGAGGAAAGTATATAGCAATACAGGCCTACCTCAAGAAAGAACAATCACAAATGAACAGTCTAAACTCACAATTAATGAAACTAGAAAAAGAAGAGCAAATGAGGCCAGTAGAAAGAGGGACATAATAAAGATCAGAGCAGAAATAAATAAAATTAAGGAGAATAAAACAGTAGAAAGAATCAATGAAACCGGGAGCTGGTTCTTTGAGAAAATAAACAAAATAGATAAACCCCTAGTCAGACTTATCAAGAGAAAAAGAAACTGTACACACATAAACAGATTCAGAAATAAAAAAGGAAAAGTCACACTTACACAACAGACACCATGGAAATACAAAGAATTGTTAAAGAATACTATGAAAAACTATATGCTGACAAACTGGATAACCTAGAATAAATGGTCAACTTTCTATAAAAATACAACCTTCCAAGGCTGACCCAGAAAGAAACAGAAAATCTGAACAGACCAATTACTAGCAATGAAATTGAACTGATAATCAAAAAACTACCTAAGAATAAAACTCCTGTACCAGATGGCTTCACTGCAGAATTTTATCAAACATTTAAGAAGAGCTAAGCCCATACTCTTTAAGGTTTTCTAAAAAGTGTAAGAGGAGGGAATACTTCCAAACTCATTCCATAAGGCATCACTCTAATACGAAAACCAGACAAAGATACCACAAAAAAAGAAAATTACAGACCAATATCCCTAATGAATATAGATGCAAAAATCCTCAACAAAATATTAGCAAACTCACTTCAAAAATGCAGCAAAAATATCATCCATGATGACCAAGTGGGGCTTATTCCAGAGATGCAAGGATGATAAAATATTTGAAAACCCATCAACATCATACACCACATCAACAAAAAGAAAGACAAAAACCACGTGATTATCTCAACAGGTGCTGAAAAGGCATTTGACAAAATTCAACATCCATTCATGATAAAAAGCCTCAACAAAGGTATAGAGGGTATGTACCTCAATATAATAAAGGCCACATATGACAAACCCACAGCCAACATCATACTTAACAGCGAGAAGCTGAAAGCTTTTCACTGAAGATGGGAACGAGGCGGGGATGCCCACTCTCCCCACTTCTATTCAACATAGTACTGGAGGTCCTAGCCACGGCAATCAGACAAAACAAAGAAATAAAAGTCATCTAGATTGGTAAGGAAGAAGTCAAACTGTCACTATTTGCAGATGACATGATATTGTACATAAAAAACCCTAAAGACTCCACTCCAAAACAACTAGAACTAATATCTGAATTCAGCAAAGTTGCAGGATACAAAATTAATACACAGAAATCTGTTGCTTTCCTATACACTAATGATGAGCTAACAGAAAGAGAAATCAGAAAACAATTCCATTCACAATTGCATCAAAAAGAATAAAATACCTAGGAATAAACCTAACCAAGGAAGTGAAAGACCTATACCCTGACAACTTCAGGACACTAATAAATGGAAATTCATCCCATGCTCTTGGCTAGGAAGAATTAATATTGTCAAAATGGCCATTCTGCCTAAAGCAATCTATAGATTCAGTGCAATCCCTATCAAAATACCAACAGCATTCTTCAACGAACTGGACCAAATAGTTCTAAAATTCACATGGAACCACAAAAGACTCCGAATAGTCAAAGCAATCCTGAGAAGGAAGAATAAAGCAAGGGGGATTATACTTCCCAACTTCAACCTCTACTATAAAGTCATAATAATCAAGACAATTTGGTACTGGCACAAGAACAGATCCATAGATCAATGGAACAGAATAGAGAGCCCAGATATAAACACACACATATATGGCCAATTAATATATGATAAAAGAGTCATGGACATACAAAGGGGAAATGACAGCCTCTTCAACAGTTGGTGTTGTCAAAACTGTACAGCTACATGTAAGAGAATGAAACTGGATTACTGTCTAACCCCATACACAAAAGTAAACTAATAATGGATCAAAGACCTGTACGTAAGTCATGAAACCATAAAACTCTTAAAATACATAGGCAAAACTCTCTCGAATATAAACATGAGCAACTTTTTCATGAACACATCTCTTTGGGCAAGGAAAACAAAATAAAAATGAACAAGTGGGACTACATCAAACTGAAAGCTTCTGTACAGCAAAGGACACCATCAGCAGAACAAAAAAAGCATCCTAGAGTATGGGAGAATATATTCACAAATGACTCATTCAATATGGGGTTAACATCCAAAATATATAAAGAGCTCACATGCCTCAGCACCCCAAAAAATGAATAACTTGATTAAAAAATGGGAAGAGAATCTGAAGAGACAATTCTCCAAAGAAGAAATTCAGATGGCCAACAGGCACACGAAAAGATGCTCCACATTGCTAATCATCAGGGAAATGCAAATTAAAACTACAATGAGATATCACCTCACACCAGTTAGGATGGCCAACATCCAAAAGACACAGAACAACAAATGCTGGTGAAGATGCAGAGAAAGGGAAACACTCCTACACTGCTGGTAGGAATGTAAGTTTGTTCAGTCATTGTGGAAAGCAATATGGAGGTTACTCAAAAAACTAAAAATAGAAATACCATTTGACCTAGGAATTCCACTTCTAAGAATTTACCCAAAGAAAACAAGATCCCTGATATCAAAAGACATATGCACCCCTATGTTTATCACAGCACTATTTATAATAGCAAAGATATGGAAGTAACCTAAGTGTCCATCAGTAGATGAATGGATTAAGAAGAGGTGGTACGTATACACAATGGAATATTATTCAGCCATAAAAAGAAAAGAAATCCTGCTATTTGCAACAACATGGATGGAGCTTGAGGGTATTATGTTCAGTGAAATAAGCCAGCAGAGAAAGAAAAGTACCAAATGACTTCCTTCATTTGTGGAGTATAACAACAAAGTAAAACTGAGGGAACAAATAGCAGCAGACTTACAGACACCGAAAAGGGACTAGTGGTTACTAAAGGGGAGAGCCTGGGAAGGCTGGGTAGGGAGGGAGAAGGGGATTAAGGGCCACTATAATTCCCAATTACAATATAGTACAGGGAAGGCAGTACAGCACGGGGAAGACAAGTAATGACTCTATAACATCTTACTATGCAGATAGACAGTGACTACAATGGGGGGCGGTGAGAACTTGATAATATGGGTAGATGTTGAAACCACAAAGTTGTTCTTGTGAAGTCTTCATAAGATTGTGTATCAATGATACTTTAATTAAAAATGTATATATTTAGGGAACATATTTAAAATGTTAAAAGCTCTTCACTAAGAAAAGTACCCAGGAATCCCCACTAAAAGAACAATGCTTGAAATATTCTTGGTTGATACAGCTTTGCTTACACTTCTGTCACGGATTTTCCATTTTTCTTATGTGCCAAGGTAATTTAAGCCAACTAAGAAGATACATCAGAAAGAGAGGCCAGGAAAGCCTTCCGAGATGGGGAGAACAAAAGAAAGCTGGTGGAGTCTGTTCACTCAGATGTGACTGCTGAGTAGCTAAGGGTTTTTCTCCGACCTCGTCTCAGAAACAGGCTGAAGCACTTAGCAGAGAAAAGTCAGTTTTTCTGAGCCATATTCATGCTCCCATTCAGGGTGTCCATAAATACCCCACAGATTACTTTTACTTTCAATTTCAATGCTGTTAGTAGAAATGACTAACTTCCTCAGTCTTTTGTAGTCTTTGTAGCAGAGAGAGTTGATAGGCACAAGTGAGCAGGGGATGACAGGCAGCTGAGAACTGCTCTTGGACCGCGGTGTTGTGGAGCAGGTATGTCTATTTTCTTTCACATGCAACTTTTTCCTGAACTCGAGACTTGATTTCTGATTCAAAATAACTACCAAGGAATGTGCAGGAAGGCAGGCTGCCTTTTGTCTGGCTTGTAGGGGTCGTGACTGGCTTTAGTTCTGCGTGAGCTCAGCTTCTCCGTTTGGACCAGTAGCCTGCCTGCCTTAGTCTACCAGTCTCCATGGCAGATGTTAGAATTCACAGAACAAGGCAGTGCATCAGGAAGCTTAAAGGCAATGATAACAGAAAGAGATAGTTTCTTTATCTATTAGCATTCTTAAGAAAGCTTCAGATTGAGAGTTCTGTAACTTTCTAAATAGAAGTAAATTTCATCTCCACATCACTGATACTTATTTGTTAAAAATAACTAGTCAAAACTCTAATTTCCTCTCTCTTTCTCTTACTACTTCCCCTTCTGTTTTTTGTTAGTTTTCATAGGAACATCGAAGTCACCTGCAGCATTTTTCAAACATAGAGAATCTGAGTTTAACCACCCTAACAAGTAGATCAAATTTTGAACACTAGTCCTGACCAGGATGGAACAGTTGCGCTTTGTTAATTTGACATTAAAAATTCTGTGTCTCATTCACAGCTAAGAAACTACAGACCTGGTTTTTATAAAGTTGTTTGCAGTGGTTTCTGTCACATCTTCTCAGCATTATTTCATCTTCACTCTAAAGAAGGCATTGAACAATTTCTGTCACTAGAACATAGCTGTTCTTAGAGGCTCATGTTTTAGCTCCATATTCTTTGCTCTCCACACTGAATAACCAGACAAAAAGAGATGGTACAGGAACAGTGTGTTTCAAATTGTTTATTGTTTTGCTTTCATTAAAAAATGTATGTGTAGAACTTGTTTCTTAGTAGTCTACAGTTTGCAGATTGTGTTGAAATGTATAACCCAGCAGACCAATTTCCTCAAATGATTATTAAAGATTATTCTCCATTTATTCAACAAACATATATGGCAGTCCTATTTTGTGCTACATGCTGTGCTGAGATAAAAGCTTATATTATCCAATTTAATTATAAAAATATCCTCCAGGTTTGATCTATAATTTATTTCACATTAACCCTATAATTATCTTTAAAAACCTAGGCTTAGCTAGGTGAGGCTCCTTATTAAGGCCGCACAAGTAGTAAATGACAGAGCTAGTATTTTTTATGGTATTAGATGCATTTTGAATATTTGACATATAAATAGAAAAATGAATAATGGAGGCAAATGAATATTCTAGCATTTTTACATATTCTGATTATGAAAAATACTTGGATATTACAGAAAATCATTTCAACATAATGCAATAAAAAATGTGCCAGAGGACCCAAGGAATAATTGTTCTTTTAATACTTAAATTTTTCAAGTTAAACAAACCTTGAAAAATGATTACAAGAAAATCCTATATACCATTTCCCTAGGTTTATCCACTGGTGACATTTTGCTAGACTTGCTTCCTCTTTCCAAATATAATGATATGTCTCCCTTTATAATGTAAATGATACTTGCCTTTTTATTCTTATTCCTATTCTCATTCATGGAATAAGTTGCAGAAAACCTAACCCTTCTCAGCTAAACTTCAGCCTGTATCTCTTACCATCCAGGACATCCTCCTGCCTCCCTTTTTGAAAGGGAGGCTGCATCCTTTGGAGTCACCTCATTTTCACAGAGCTGCCCTTTCTCGCATTTCTCACTTCTAGTCCCAATATCTTCTAAACCTGCAGATGAAGATGAGCACACATAGCCACATTAAAGCATTAGAGAGCCTTGTTTGGTATACAGTGGTCACTCAAAATATGAGGTTATTGAAAAAGGAACTTATAACCAGTGTCTTTGAGGAAGATTATTCTGCCAAGTGAGTGGTTGCAGTAGCATGGCACAAAGAAATAGATCGCCCAGTTTATTTTTTTTTAACTTTTTTATTGTGATGAAGTATATTTAACATAAGATTTACCGTTTTAAGCATTTTTAGGAGTACAGTTCAATGGTACTGTGTATGAGCACACTGGAACTATCCACACCCATCCATCTCCAGACATTTTCATCATCCCAAATGGAAATGCAGTACCCTTTACGCAGCATCTCCCCATTCCTTTCACCATTATCTCTACACATTTAACTATTTTAGGTACCTTCTGTAAGTGGAATCTTACATATTTTTCCTTTTTGCTTCTGGCTTGTTTCACTTAGAATAATTTCCTCAGCTTTCATCAGTGGTGTCACATGTCAGAATTTCATTCCTTTTATAGCTGAATAATATTCCACTGTATGTATGTGCCACAGTTTGGTCATACATTCACCCTTGATGGACATCTGGATCGCTTTCACATTTTGGCTACTGTGAGCATTGCTGTGATGAACATTGGCGTATACATATCCGTTCAAGTCCCTTCTTTTAATACACCTTGAAGTGGAATTGCTGGATCAAACGGCGATTCTACGTTCACTTTGTAGGGGGACCACCATAGTGTTTTCCACAGTGGTTGTACCATTTACATTCCCACCAGCAATGCACAAGGGTTCCCATTTCTCTACATCCTGGCCAGCACTCATTTGCTCTTTTGTTTCGTTTAATTGTGATACTAATGGGTATGAAGAGGTCCCTCATTGTGGTTTTGATTTGCATTTTCCTAATGATTAATGATGTTGAGCATCTTTGCATGTGCCCGCTGGCTATTTGTTTGTCTTCTTTGGAGAAATGTCTATTACAGTTTTTGAATCACATTGTTTTTGCTGTTGTTGAGTTGTAGGAGTTCTAATATGTTTGGGATATTAATACTTTACTAGATACGGGATGTACAAGTATTTTCTCCTATCCTGTGAGTTGCCTTGTTACTCTGTTGACGGTGTCCTTTGATACACAAAATTATTCATTTTGATGGTCCAATTTACCATTAAAAATTTTATTTTTGAAGAACCAACTCCTGATTTTACTGATGTTCTCTATTGTTTTTTCTATTATTTATTTTCTTTATCTCTGCTCTAAGCTTTATTATTTCCTTCATTCTGCTAGACCTGGGTTTTATTTCTTTGTCTAGTTCTTCAAGTAGCTAAGTTAGGTTGTTAAGTTTTTTAATTTTTATTGTAATCATTTACAGTCATAAGTTTCCATCTTAGCACTGCTTTTGCTATATATTATGTTTGTTATATTGTGTTTTCATTTTTATTTTTCTGTGTTATCTAATATTTCTTGTGATTTCTTCTTTGACCCATTGATTAAGAATGTGTTGTTTAATTTCCACATATTTGTGAATTTTCCAGTTTTACTTCTGCTGTTGATTTCTAGTTCCATTCCACTGTGATCAGAAAGTACTTTGTATGATTTCAGTCTTTTAGAATTTATTAAGACTTATTTTGTGGCCTAAAATGCAGCCACATTTATGAAAATTTTCCATGTGCACTTGAGAAAAATATGTGTTCTGTTGTTGGATGGAGTGTTCTGCATGTCTATTAGGCCCCATTGATGTATAGTTTTGTTCATGTCCTCTATTTCCTTATTGGTATTCTGCCTGATTTTTCTAACCATTATTGAAAGTAGGGTATTAAAATCTCTTACTATGATTGTTGAATGGTCTATTTCTCAATTCTGTCAATGTTTGCTTCATATATTTTTTGAGCTTTGATGTTTGGTGCATGTATGTTTAGAATTACTCTATTTTCTAGGTAGGTAACTTGATCTTTTTATCAATGTATAATTTCCTGTCTCTGGTAACAGTTTGACATATATTCTCTTCTGTCTAATATAACTATAACCATCCCAGCTCTCTTTTCATTATTATTTGCATGAGATACCTTTTTCCATCCTTTTACTTTCAACTTGTGTGTCTCTATATCTAAAGTGAGTTTCTTATAAAGAACATGTAGCTGGACAATGTTTTCTTTTTTAATTTGGTCTGCTAAGCTGTACCTTTTGATTGGGAAGTTTAATCCATTTTGATTGGGGGAGTTTAATCCATTGACATTTTTAAGTAGTTACTGAGAAGTAAGGACTTATTTTTGCCATTTTGTTATTTCTTTTTTGTATGACTCACTGCTTTTTGTCCCTCATTTTCTCCATTTCTGCCTTTATGTTTGGTGGCATTTTAGAGTGGCACATTTTGTTTCCCTTCACATTTACTTTTGTGTATATTTCAGCATTTTCTTTGAGATAGCTGTGGGGATTACATGTAACACCCTAGATGTTTTGACATCTATTTTGAATAGATGCAAGATAGCAATTATATATAAAAACTTTACTCCTTTACTGCTTCGCCTTCCTCCCTCTACTTTGTTATTTATGTCAAAAAGTACACCTTTACATACTGTCTATTCATTAACATAGATTTATAACTTTTTATGTAGTCATCTCTTAAATACTGTGGATTATAAAAAGTGGTGTTACAACCCAAAATTACAGTATTTTTTTATCCTTACCCATGAGTTCTCCTTCACAGAGATCTTTATGTCTTCATCTGGTTTCCAGTCACTATCTAACATTCTTTGATTTCAACCTGAAGTATTCCTTTTAGCATTTCTTGTAGGCAGGTCTAGTAGTAATGAACCTCTCACCTTTTGTTGATCCGGCAATGTCTTATTCTCTATCTCATTTTTGAAGGATGTTTCTGGTGGGCACAGTACTCTTGATTGAGAGAGCTCGCCCCCCCCCCTTTTCAGCACTTTAACTGTACATCTCACTGCCTCTGGACTCCAAGTTTTTGTTGAGAAATTGGCTGATAATCTTATGGCATATGATGACACTTCTTCCATTGCTTTCAAGATTCTGTCTCTGTCTTTTAACAGTTTATGTCTCAGCCTGGGTGTCTGTGGATTTATCCTACTTAAAGTCTGTTGAGCTTTTTGCATTTGTAGACTCATGTATTTTATCACACTGGGATTTTTTTTGGCCCTTATTTCTCTGCACAATTTCTTTGACCTTCACTCCCTTTTCTCCTTCTAGGATCCCCATAATGCACATATCAGTCCTCTTGATGGTGTCTCATCAGTTTCTTAGGCTATGTGTACTTTTTAAAAAATTCTTTTTTCTTTCAGCTCCTGAGACTTGATCATTTCCAATGTCCTATTTTCAAGTTTGTTAATTCTTTCTTGTGCCTATTCAAGTCTGAACACCTTTAGAAAAATTTTAAATTCAATTATTGTATTTTCCAGCTTCAGAATATTTCATTCTTTCTTATAATTTCTATTTCTTTGATATTTTAGCTTTATGACCATATTTAAGAAAGTTATTTTAGACTCTTGAGAATATCCAATTCAAATGTTTCTTCAAGGATGTTTCCTTACACTTTATTTTATTCCTTTGAAGGAGCCATGTTTTCCTGTTATTTTATACACTTTGTGATTTTTTTCATTGTTGAAAATTGGGCATTTATAAAAATAGCCACCATTCCCATTCTTTGAATGCTGGCTTTGTGCCAAGAAAGTCTTTCACTAATTGGCTGGGACTCAGTTTTGTGCCTTGGGGTTAACCTAGAGAGAAAGCTTAAAGTCTTTTTAGTATGCATCTGAGCACACATCTTCCGTGGGCCTGTGTGTGGCTTTTTCAATTTTCTCATGTATGTGCTTCTTTTAATTGTCTTAATTTCTCAAAGAGTCTCTTTGATGGTCTATTATTTGTTTCTACCCTGAAAAGGAAAAATTCTATTTTTTCCTCTGAACACTCTACTCTCAATACTTCACTTCTGGTCACCAAATCTGTGGACAATTTTCCACAGTGAGCAATTCAGGCATTAACTGCCTGGAGTCAGTGCATATCTGATAGGTTAAGGGCTCAGTCCCATAAGGCAGCTCCTGCTTCAGATGCCAGTTAAAAGTCCAGGGTGTTACCTGTGCTTCTGTCTAACTGGCTATCAATTGGAGGTTTCCACCAGCTCTTCCTCAGGTTCAATAATTTGCTAGAATGGCTTAAGGAACTCAAGAAAAACAATTTACTTATTAGGCTACTCATTTAATTTTAAAAAGATACAACCCAGGAACAGCAAAATAAAAGGGTTGCATTGGGCAAGGTATGAAAAAGGGATGAGAAGCTCCCTTGCCCTGTCAGCGCATGCCACCGTCCGAGCACCTCCACATGTTCCCCAGCCTGGAAGTGCTTCAACACCCTTCAGCTAGGGTTCATTTTTATGGAGGCATCATTAAATAGCATGCTTGATTAAATCATTTGGTCATTGCTAATTAGCTCAAACTTCAGCCCCTCTATCCTCTCCAGAGGCAGGGAGGTGAAGCTGAAAGCTCTGAATCCCTGATCACTTGGTGGGTTCCCTTAGCAACCAAGCTCCATTAGGGACTTCCTAAAGTCGCCTCACCAAGGTGAATTGGTTGAAAGGTGGTTGTTATGAATAACAAGACACCCCCTTTTTTTTTCAAGAGGTAGATTTTTTTTATTAAGGTATCATTCATATACACTCTTATGAAGGTTTCACAAGAAAAACAATGTGGTCACTACATTCACCCATACTATCAAGTCCCCCCACCCACCCCATCGCAGTCACTGTCCATCAACATAGTAAGATGCCACAGAGTCCCTATTTGTCTTCTCTGTGCTACACTGTCTTCCCCATGATCCCCCCCACATCATGTGCACCAATCATAATACCCCTCAATCCCCTTCGCCCTCCCCCACCCCTCCCCTTTGGTAACCACTAGTCCCTTCTTGGAGTCTGTGAGTCTGCTGCTGTTTTGTTCCTTCAGTTTTGCTTCATTGTTATACTCCAAAAATGAGGGAAGTCATTTGGTATTTGTCTTTCTCTGTCTGACTTATTTCACTGAGCATAATACCCTCTAGCTCTATCCATGTTGTTGCAAATAGTAGGATTTGTTTCTTTCTTATGGCTGAATAATATTCCATTGTGTATATGTACCACATCTTCTTTATCTATTCATCTCCTGATGGACACAACAAGACACCCCTTTTACCTTTATCACTCTGGAACTATTCAGGAACTGAGGACAAGAGACAAAATATTGTATCAAAAGATACTTCCATCACTCTCATCACTTAAGAATTACAAGGGTTTTAGAAGCTGTGTGCCAGGAACATGGAAAGAGACCAAATATATATATCTCTTACTACAAATCACAATATCACACGCCCATAATGCCTCACTCCAGGTGTCTGCAGCTTTCCCAAGCAATGCCAACTGCTTCTTCCTGCCTAAGATCCAAACTAGGTGAAACAGACACACTCCTTCAAGCAATCCATGATAGGTTGGAAATTTGTAAATACAATCTTCTCTGCTCTGTCCCGTTTGAAGGAGGGAAGTGGGAAGCAGGATGCTGCCTTTGATCGTCTATTTTATGTCTTCACTGGACACCTCTAGCCCCAGGCATGTGCAGATCCATCTCTCTCTGCAGTTTCCCTGAGCAGTGCCGATTGCTTCCTTCCACCTGACATACAAATGATGCCATTACCTCCCCATCCCTGCACCCCTGCCTGAGATCCACAGGAAGTGGAACAGAGACCTGAAGAGGTAGTGTCCAGACAGGTTAGAACATTGCAAGCAAGGTCTGCTCTCCTCCCTCTGGGTCAAGGGAAGGAATGGAGAAGGGGCTTGCCACCTCCTCTAAACAAAGACTGCGCTGCAATGGAGAGTGTGTGGGCCAAGGGCAGGCAAACACATCACAGAATTTCCTACCACTTTGAATGTGTATATATTTGCATAAGAGTCTGGAAGGATCTATATCCAATCATTTGCATGCTTACCTCTGGATGCTATTGCAATTTTCATTTCCTTTTTTTCATCTTAGTCATTCATCTTTTTCCAGCTTTAATTCATATACCATAAAATTCACCATCTTAAAGTGTATAATTCAGTGGCTTTCAGTATATTCACAAAGTTGTATTACCATCATCACTGTCTGATTCCACAACATTTTCATCATTCCAAAAAGAAACCCCACAGCCATTAGCAGTCATTCCCCATCGCTGCTCCCCCCCATCCCCAGCCTAGGAAACCACTCATCACTTCCTGTGTCTATGGATTGGCCTTTTCTGGATATTTCATACAAATGGAATCATATAATATGTGGCTTTTGTGACTGTTTCTTTCACTTAGCACGTTTTCAAGGTTTCTCCACTTTGTGGCATGTCTCAGCACTTCATTGCTGCTTGTTGGCAATGCTATGCGACATTTTGCTTATCCACTTGATACACGGGACAGAGGTCATGGTAGACACTTGATCTATTTCCACCTTTTGGCTATTGTGAATAATGCTGCAGTGAACATTTGTGTACAAGTTTTTTATGGGCACATGTTCTCAGTTCTCTTGAGTTTATACCTATGAGTGGAATTACTGGGCTATATAGTAACTCTGTGTTTAACTTTTTGAGGAACCATCAGGTAGTTTTCCAAAGGGTCTGTACTATTTTAAATTCCCACTAACAACATATGAGGGTTCCGGTTTCTCCACATGTTCACTAACACTAGAACTTAAAGAGAGCATATGTGCTAAGGAGGCCCAAGACTTACCTTTTTTTTAAAAAAATGTAATCCTTATGTGATTTTTCTGCAGATGAAATATACACATGCAAAGATTCTCTATAATAATAATGATACATAACCTGACATTTATTGGGTTCTTAACCCCAGGAGGGCTCATGTAGACTCTCTCCATGCATTATCCCGTTGAATATTTACAGAAAACTCTGAGTTTGGGAACTATTCTAGACAGGAAGAAAATGAGGTTCATAAGTCAGTGACTTGGTGAGCATTATAACACTGCCCCAAAGCCAAAGTCCTTAATAGTGATATCTTCTACCGCGTTGTTCTAGCGGCACACCTGAAGAACTATTTCAATAATGCCCACTGTACATCATCTACATATTTTCCCATTGGAAAAAAATCTTTCTTGAGATGAGGTTTCACAAATAAGTCAAGTACAATTTATCGTACTCCGAATGCTAACAAATTCTGGGGATGTAAAACCTATAGCATATGTATAAATAATTTGACTCAGTGGTGTAAACATTAATTCACTCCTTTTTTAAAAAATCAACAGCTTTGTTTCTCTGGGTTACTGTGATACTTCTTCCCTCCTGGGTTTTTATCTGCTCAGTGGTGCCAACAGTAATGAATTCTGAAACTAATTAGCCCCAAGAAAGGCTTTTAATCAGATATATCTAAAAGAAGGCATGCTTTCAATTTTGCTTAGAGGTGAGATATTTTTTCCAAGTATGCCTTTTTGCCCAAAGAAAGTTTGGTGTCTTTTGTGTTCTAAAAACACGTCCACTTCTGTGATTTCAAAAGACAGCAGAACCCTGGCTGTTTGCAACTGGCCAATTTTCAGCTCCTGAGAAAGACCCGGGGAGGAAGTGGTATGTGAATAAGATCTGAAAAAAAAGCAACTGTTAGGTCCAAAGAGAATGAGTAGAATCTAGTGCAATTTTCCTTGTATTGTACTAATAAAGCAACGTTGTTAAGAAGGCATTACAATCTCATCTTCTCTTGTTGGTTTGAAAGCCTGTATTTTTTGTTCTTGGGGTTGATTTGCCCTGGGACATGTGTCCTAAGGACTGATTTGTTTGGTCTCTTAAGGCATCATCCTGAAACCATAACTGAAGGCCCAGAACACGGAATTGATAACGTGCCCTGGGAATATCCTTCTGAGGGCTCTTCTGTGCTGTGCGTGGGTCACTCCAGCAACTGAGTGCTGGGCTTAGAAAGTGACAGTGCTGGGAAGGCTTGGGTCCTCTCAGGGTTTCCAAGCCCTGGGCTCGGTCCCTGTACCGGCTGCACAGGGTGGCACCAGGACACAAGAAGCACCTGTGTCTGGCATTTTCACCGGAAGTATCTTTACTGACTCTTCGCTGTAAGTCTCTTGCTGCACACAGTTCTAGAGGCTGGAACATCCAAGATCGTGGTGTTGGCGAGGCTGGTTTCCTCTGAGGCCTCTGACCTGCAGACAGTCGCCTTCTCCCTGCGACTCCACATGGTCTTCCCTCTGCACGTGTCTTAGTCCCTCTGGGTTGCATGTTCCCCAACCTGTGTGGTCCTCACGTAAAGAAGTTTAAACTTGGCCTGAATGTGGCTTTTTCTTGATTGGCTGTGTGCTCCGTTGCTTTAGGCCTTTGACTGTTTTGCAGGTTATTCTAGCCAATATGTTGGTTGTTTTGATGTCTTGGGGAAACAAGAGCTTAGATTTTTCTAGCCTGACATTTTGCTCAATTGTCTAAACTTTTGATCCCGGCTCTATGATTTATTCACTTAGCCTTTGTGAGACTCGCTTATCTAATTCACAAAGTGGGTCCAATGATCTCTGATTTGCAGATTCTTGTATTAGTGAAGCCAGGTGTGTATCACAGGGCTTGGTATATGGTAGGCCCTCCATGCATGGTAACAACTGCTTGAATTTTATTATTACTGACGAAGTAAAACTTTGGAGAGTGATAATACCCTATGTTTATCATTGACATCATCAGAAATTTGGGAAAATGATGGAGGAAGCCCTCTGCAGTCTAACTGGAGGTCACATTTTGCCCCATAGAAAGTACAGAGGTCTCACCCAGTCCTATATTTATGGCTGCTTTGGAGGGCTCTGAATCAGAGAATGACTTTGTAACCTTATTTCTCCTGGGAGCCTCGTCTAGGTCAGCAGGTCGCCATGGCATCTGGACCCCACACGACGGTCCCCATCTGTCTGGTGGAAAACAACCACGAGCAGCTGTCAGTGAACCAGAGAGCTTTAGAGATTCTTGACAAGATTTCTCAGCCGGTGGTGGTGGTGGCCATTGTAGGACTGTACCGTACAGGCAAATCCTACTTGATGAACCGCCTTGCAGGACAGAACCATGGTGAGGACTGTACTGGGAGGGGGGCCAATTCTCGACTCTAGCTATATCTTGGCTTCTTAATTTTCTTCCTTGGTCACATAAAGGGAGAACCAAATACCTCCAAAAAAACCCAGCCTTCTAATTCTAATTCTCACCATTAAATTACTATCTGACTCTAATCTCTTACCGTACTTTTTGTTTTACTCCTGTCAAGAGAAATCTCTCCTAATGCTCAGAATCCTATCTTTTTTTTTTTACCTGCTCAAGCACTGAGCTCTTGTGACCACATCTCCTCTCTCTCAAAACACATTTTGTTTTCCTTGGAATATCCCCATCAACATATAAAGGTGTTTGAATATCTATCATTTAAAAAACCTTGCCTGGATTTCACATGCCACTGTGGCTACCAACCCTCCCCCTAACCCCTTTTCTGTTATCATGTTGTCTGGCAAAAAGAAATATGACTTCAATTTCCTTTTTCCATTTTTTCTCTTCCCATGTCTCTTTTCAATCCACTTCCCTCTGGCCTTGAACCTCACCATTCTTTCGAAATGCGTTCGTTATGGTTTTCAGTGACCTGTTTTGTCTGATTCATGGATACCTCTGTCTCCATCTTGAGACCTTGCTTGGCACATTCTCATAGTTAACACTCCCTCCTTCTGGAAATAGATAACACACAAAGTGGGAAGAAATTCTTGAGGAAATCTGTTGATGTATGTTGCCTTCTCTTCCCTTCAGGTTTCCCTCTGGGCTCCACAGTGCAGTCTAAAACCAAGGGCATCTGGATGTGGTGTGTGCCTCACCCCTCCATGCCAAACCACACCCTGGTCCTTCTGGACACCGAGGGCCTGGGGGATGTGGCAAAGGTAGGGCAGAGGGTCACGGACAAATCCTATCTATTCTGGATTTTCTCCTTATCTATTCATAATATTTTATAAGTTGACTATTGTGATCTTTTTTGGAAAATCTAGAAATTCAACTATAGTAAGTGATGCAGACTGGTTTGTTTGAATCTCACTTCTAGGTGAGATAAGACATGGTGTATTAGGTAAATTCTTTCTTGGCACTGGGTGAATTCTTTGACTAAAATAATAAATAATTAATGAACAGCTGAGTTTTAGGCCTCTGGGCTTAGTGCTGTGAATATTAGTTACCAAAATAAAGGTCTTGCCCTCAGACTTCAGTTCAGTTGAAAAGATCACACATATGCAGTCAGATGTAATAAAGTGTGATTGGGAAAGAAGCAGACTGGGGAGAGGGGAGAGCTGGACTGCAGTGCAATCCTTGACTTCTGTAGATTCCGTGGGAGCTCTGTGGTGGCCTGGGCCCTTTGAGTTATCCTGAGTTGGGATGAAGGTGCTGATAAATCATTGAACAGCTGCTCCAGGAGACTTATTTTAATTAAGAGGAGTGAAACTTGAGAGCTGTCTTCCATCAGCACTCCCAACAGCTGGGGGAATAAATCCTTCAGTCTTGAAAGGGGACCCAGGCAGGACATTACAGTTCCCATCACATGCAGTTAAGCGTAAGGGTACCTTGGTAGGAAAGACAGAAACATCAACTCCATCCCAAGGATGAGGAAAGATTTCTGATTCACCTTCTGAGCTACCAGATGAACTGTGCATTTGAGGGTTGAAATTAAGAGTTGGGTTTACAGTGCCTATGGTGAGGTTCATCAACTACCCACAGAGCCTTCAGGAAGGCTTTGAGACCTCTGAAGGTGATGGTTCTAGAATACCAAGTGTTTATTCTACAACAGACATTTAATATGGGCTTTTGGTATTTTGGATTTCTACTAATGGGTGAAATGAATGAATTCTCCATTTGTGCCTTATTTGAGACACATTTGGAAAGAGTATCTAAATTTCTGTAGCTGTTCATTTCTACCCAAAGGGTAGTTAGAAATTCTGTTTAAATTTTAAAGCCATATATCAAACATTGATACAGCTCTGTTGTCTAAATAATTTATTTTGTCATAAGTGCCACTTCCTATTCTAATTGCTTCCTTAAAAAAATTGGGATTTGGGTAAATAAAGTAATGAATAGGCTATTTTCCCCCAAAACTCCCATATAATGTCTTCTAGGCATCAATCCCAGTGTTTTCATTTACTCTAGGGAACAGCTTCACGTGCTGTGTATAGTTGAAATAATTTATGGATTATGCTAATACTTAGACAAACAGATTAGCCTGGCCTTGAAGGCCCCCATCAGGCTGCACTAAAGCTTCATCAAGCCTTAACTTCTGTACCTGCCCTCCTCTCCAGTCAAATCAAATAACTATTTTTGTTGCAAAGACTCCTGTATTCTACCATCTCTAATTCTGCTACTGTGGGTCTTTACTGGTGGGATCGCCTTCATTTTTTCATGTCCACATTCTGTCAATTCTTTAACACTCAGCCCAAGACTTCCAGTAAGTCTTTCAACTTTGGTAGTTCTGTTCTTCCTTGATAGAATTCTAAATTATAATTTGATGTTATAGCTATAGGCACCGCTGCTGATACAAATTATTAAGATATAAGGTTACTAATATTTTGATATATAGGTACCATCATCTTTGTTGCATTCATTGTTCAGATATTTCTCACCGCTTTGAAATAGTCAATTTGAAAATAACAATGGTCATTTTACTTTTAAAATCTTAAACGGAGGGAAATATTCAGTAGCTTCCCATAAACATTTAATGAATTTAATTGGATATAATTTGAATCCCTAGCTATGTCAGCTATGGCATATTTTATATGGCCTATGACCAATGAGTAAGTGTAACATGAATAAGTGCTAACACTCATCATTGGAAACCTAGTCGCATACCAGGTATGGTACTGGTTTTTCTAGTATTTTATTTCATCCAATTGTGGAAAAAGAAAGCCCTGTGAAGATTAGAATCTCTTTATATATATAAAAACTTGGAATCATAAGAAATGTCTTTGTAATTGTCAAAACACTTGTATCTGTCTTCAAACAGATAGAAAATATGTTAGCTGAAATTAAAGAAAAAAATAGAAGACTAATAGACTATGTGCCTGAATCAATTTCTAAAGAGTAAACTCTTCAATCTCTCTCTCAAATGTACTTCCTAGGGTGACCCTAAGAATGACTCGTGGATCTTCGCCCTGGCCGTGCTTCTGAGCAGCAGCTTCATCTACAACAGCGTGGGTACCATCACCCACCAGGCCCTGGAGCAGCTGCAGTATCCTTGCAGGACCTAAGCCCTCACGTCTCATCGAACTGAATGAATTTCCTGTCACTTAGTGACCTTTGGTGGAACAGAGAGGACCCAGGGCAAAAGAGAAGAGAGGGCTTATAATACATTTTTATTGGAGAAATGTGGAAATTGTGGGTAGGGAGTTCCCTTTCCTTAACCAAATTCCAGTTATGTGACAGAGCTCACGGAGCTGATCAGGGCAAAGTCTTCCCTGAGGCAGGATGGAGTAGACGATGCCACAGAATTTGTGAGTTTCTTTCCAGATTTTATCTGGACTGTACGGGATTTTACCCTGGAGCTGAAGTTAAACGATCGTCCTATCACAGAAGATGAGTACCTGGAGAATTCCTTGAAGCTGATCCCAGGTACCAGAGTCTCCCGGGCAGTGGATGATCAAATAGCGGGTGGGAGCTTCCGATCACTGCCTGTCATCTTTGGGATTGCTTTTGTATTTAAGACTAGATGGAAGTTGTAGAAATAGTGACTGGAAGGTGGGTTGCAAAGCTCTAGGGACTGGAATTGAAGTTTACTTAAGAAAAGTAGAACCTAAGGAAGAGTGAAATTATTCAAAACCAGTTTGTTCTTCAAACAATTTCTTGTGATTTAGCATCCAAATCACAGTAGGTGTTTAAACCTTCTAAAAACCAGTCACTTGTGTTCCCTATTTTGGTGTCTTGTTTCTCTGTGCTGAAGAAAACAACTAACCAAATATTTGCTAGGAATGAAATCACAATGAAGAGCCTATCTAATAAAAAAAGTACACTTCACACAGTTAAATATTAACCTTCTCAAAGATGGATATAATTTTCTAGTGCCTTTATTGGAATATCATATAGAAAAATGACATGTTCTAAGTAAACCTGAAGAAGTATGTGTCTTTTTAATCTATGCTTTTCCAATATTTCTGACAATTACCAGAACATTAATTTTACTTCCTTTTCATAGCTTTCTCTTAATTCCCACGTAGTTACCCATGCTATAATTTCAAAACATATTTTTTAATGGGTTACATTTACAATAAAATGTAACTGGTGAAACCCTGAGAGAAATATCCATTCAGACTTACCCGTCCTTGCTTTCATTTTTCTATTTATGCTTTCCCAAAGCATTCATGGAGAAACTGGCTGGGCAGAAGAGCAATCCTGCTAACTCAAACATAAATTACCTCCAAGAGTTTATAAAGCAGTGGTGATATCTTAAAATTGCATTTTAGTTACATTTACTCTTCAGAGGTTTTTTTGCTATAGCTACTACTGTACAAATTACTTTTAGCATCAGCTTTCCTTAAATAATCAGGGTTTCATTCATAATATTCCTAAGATTGCTATTGCTGGTAGCGTACCATTACCCCTTATTTGTGGCTCTTCTTTTTGACCCCACAGCTCAATTACTATATTAGACCAAAAAGTTACATTTGACCTTTTTCTCTTTTAGCCATTCATTCAGTAAACATCTAATGGACACCTACTCTACCATGGCCAGGTGTAGGGAAGCCAACCATAGGTTTCTTTTACTTGAATCAGGCATCTCTTCAAATTTCTCTGCAGAGTTATGTCATTGGTATGAGTTTGAAGTGAAAAGAAGTACTGAATGTCTATGTCAAAGGAGTTATAAGAAGATGGCAATGATACAAAAGGCCCTATAGTAGAAAGCTTTAGCTCCCTGCCTCAAGACTGTTCCCACTAAAATCTGTCTTCCCTATCCTTCAGGCAACAACCCCAGAATCCAAGCATCCAATCTACCCAGAGAATGTATCAGGCATTTCTTTCCAAAACGGAAGTGTTTTGTCTTTGACCGGCCATCAAATGACAAAAAACTCCTAGCCAATATGGAGAATATGCGCGAAGATCAACTGGATCCTAAATTCCTGGAGCAAACAAACAATTTCTGTTCTTACATCTTCACCCATGCAAAGGCCAAGACCCTCAGAGAGGGGATCATGGTCACCGGGACTAGTGAGTCTCCTCTTCACCTTTCTGTGGGAGCTAAGATATGTTGAATATATTATATGATGTGTTTTTCAGAATTTTTGTTTGATTCTGTGTGGAATTCTGGATATACAGACATTCATGCTCTGTGAAGAAATGTATCTTATACCTCACTTTTGTGGGTTTATGAATCCCTCCCCCAGATTTCAAATATTGTCACTGGTATCTGTGGCTTCCACTTATCTCAAAATATCCCCCACTGGTAATAAAATCACTAAATGGGTTTAAAAACAGAATGTGCTATTTTTTTTCAGGACAAGTCCTGTATGGTAAGTCTTTGTAAGGAAAATACAAAAGACATTTTGGAAGTTTAGAGCAGTCTAAAAATAAATATTAGCTTGTAAGTCCTTGAAAATCCATTGGAAGCTTCAGCATGCGATCTGATTTACCCCGTCTCCTCTGCCTACCTGTATAATCCATTTTGCTTTTAATTTTTTAATGGGAAATTATGTTTTCCAGATAACCTTAGTATGTTAGATGAAGGTAGATTTTTCTTTATTTTTTAGCCCTGTTGCCTGGAGAAACATGGAGATGAAGATTCAATAGGAAAATAATGATGACAATAGAAAGAGACAGGGGTGTGTGTGTGTGTGTGTGTGTGTGTGTGTGTGTGTGACATCTCAGAATCTTGGACCCTACTGAGTGATAACTCGATATTTATCTCTTTGATTTCCTGGTTTACTCAGGACTGAGGACTCTGGTGGTGACCTACGTGGATGCTTTCAGTAGTGGAGCAGTGCCTTGCATGGAGAACGCAATAATAGTTCTGGCCCAGCTTGAGAACTCAGCAGCCGTGCAGAAGGCAGCCGACCGCTACAGTGAGCAGATGGCCCAGCGAGTGAGCCTCCCCACAGACACGCTCCAGGAGCTGCTGGACGTGCACGCGGCCTGTGAGAGGGAAGCCGTCGCAGTCTTTATGGAGCACTCCTTCAAGGATGAAAATCAGACGTTTCAGAAGAATCTTGTGGTAGGTTGTCTTAGGATTTACCCTTTGTCACCCTTCCCCTTGAAGAAGGAAGCCTAACGTGCCTTAAATAACCCCATGGCTGATCTCTCACTTATGGATAAAGCAGTTGGATTCTCAAGAGGGATGAAGTTTCAAAGGACTACATTTCCTTCCTATTTTCTCCCAAACCTCAAGGACTTTTGTACCTAGAAATCCCTCTAATTCTGATCTCTGAAGCAAAATCAGTATACAGTTCTAAGCCTTCCCAGAAAGTCATTCCTGAGCTGGTTGTTATTTCTGTGAAAGCATTCCCAGGCCAGGAACTGAAATTTGTCTTACCAGACCCTCATTTCAGGTCACTTTTTAACTTAATTGCTTCTTATGTCACTGTATCATGCAAGGTAGAATCACTGGATGCTATAGCTGCAAAGAACCATAGAGACAGTAATGCAACTCCAACATTTCAGAAGAAGAACCTGAGACCCAGCGAGGTTAAGAAGCTTTCCCATAGTCTCGCAGAGAGTTTTCAGGGTAGTGAGTAAATAAAGTCTTGTGGTTCCTGTTTTATTCTATGTCCTTCTCCAATGAAATGCTTTTCTCTGGAGGACCACAGTTAGACCAATGCTTCTACCAGATTCTTTGGAATTTTATCTCTTTTGCTGCCTTCTTCTTGTGACTTTCCTCTCCATTTCCCTTGCAGGAAATCATAAAGGATAAGAAGGAGGATTTCTTGCTGCAGAATGAATTAGAATCTGTCAAATACTGCCAGGCTACACTTAATCAACTCTCAAAGGCACTAACGGAAAATATTTCAGCAGGAATTTTCTCTGTTCCTGGAGGGCACAAGCTGTACAGGGAAGCAAAGGACACGATTGGACAGAGCTATTGGCAAGTGCCAAGGAAAGGAGTGAAGGTGAGGGGTCCGGAGAGCACAGGGAACCTACAGGATAGGGTCAAGGGAGTCTCCAGAAAAATCTTAGAGTACAGCACCAGCTGTGGGTAACAAGAGAGCATGGAGATAGCATGACAGCATTAGCTTTGAAGGTCCACTATTTGCTGTTTATTGCCAAGAAGAGTAGAAATGACCATTTCCAAAAAAATGAGTATGGATTTCTGAAATCCTTTAGGGACAGAAGAGAAATTATTCACTTCTTCATCCAATAATGTGACATTCAGTGTTGCAAGTGTTGACAATTAAAAGTTAAAGCCAGAGTCATTCTACACAAGGCTAATTAAAAGTAAGAGAGGAGATCAAATACATAGACAATTAAATACAGAGTTATAACAACTATGCACCTGTGAAAATGGGCCACATTATGTCGTGGTACCAACATAATAAGAATAATAAAGTAATAATGTTAATAAAAATGCAACTAATACGTATTGAATGGTTATTGCCCATCAGCATATTGTTAAGCTCTTTCCCTAGACTCCTTAATACCATTAAGAAGCATCTACATTTATGGTCAACATTTCATAGATCTGCACTGAAAGGAATAGGCAGGTTGAAATAACTCGCCTTCCAGCCGGCAAGCGGTAGAGGAGAGCAGCCGCACAGATTAGAGGCAGCATTTCACACTGGGAAGGCAAATGTGTAAAGGCCCCAGACACTGTGGGTATGTATGACTGCACATGGCTCTGACCAGCTGGGACCTCAAGTGGGTAGAGGGAAATAGCCCTGGGAGAGGGACTGGAGGGAGCTACGGTGAGCCGATGTGCACACTAAGGAGCTTGGACACTTCTTAGGTGGATCTGGACTATTCTAAGCAGATACTAAAAATGACATGAATGGACCTGTTTCTACAGAACAAATCTCAGTGGGAACCTAAGTTCTTTGCACCTTCTTGATTCCTCAGGCAAATGAGGTCTTCCAGAGCTTCCTGCTGTCACAGGCAGCAATAGAGAAATCCATCCTGCAGGCAGATAAAGCCCTCACTCATGGGGAGAAGGCCATAGCAGGTATGGGACAGGCTTTGGCTCACAGTGGGGTGGGGAGGTTTCTGTGCCCCCTGACACGTGTCAGAGAAAAATGTCCCTAAAACAGGGAGCTTTTTTTCCTTCTGGGAAACAACTTCGCTAAATCTAGAAACAAGGGGTGTTGTGGTTGTATGTCAGCCAGACAGGGCTTTTCTGACCACATTCTGAAATGTGCTCTTGATGATGTGGACGCACAGGGAATTCAGAGATTTCTCCCCTTCGCTTTCAGTTTGGGTTGGTCTCAGGAGGGTAGAGATCGGTCCTCACTTAATTTTCATCTCTAACCTTTCCTGGGGCAGTGGAGCGGGCCAATAAGGAGGCAGCCGAAAAGAAACAGGAGTTGCTAAGACAGGAACTCCAGGAGCAGCAGGAACGGCTGGAGGCACAACAGAAGAGTTTCCAGGAAAACATGGTTCAACTGACTGAGAAGCTGGAGAGGGAAAGAGAAAACATGATCCGAGAACAGAATATGATACTGGAACACAAGCTGAGGGTAAGTCCAGCTGTGGCCTTAGTGGCGCTTGACAGTCATTGTTCTGGTACCTCAGGGACAGGTGGAGGTTACAACACAGTCATGGAAGGATCATTGCAATTTACTGCTTGTGACTCATTAAAACCCTGAATCCTTTGAATCTTTTTTTTAAGAGGCTTTTGAATTCTATTCTATGTAGACTCTGGAGAATTCAGGATGAACATGGCCCCTCCAAATGCTAGTAGAATATAGATAGTTGAGTTGCTCGTTTGGGGGTTTTAAATGATCCCAGAGGCTTTATGAAGCAGTTAGTCCAACCACGTGCATTTAATATGAGCAGCAACTGGTTTGCTCTACCAAGATCACTGGCAGTTATCAGAAATCTTACTTCCACTCCCAAACTCTGAGGTATTATTTATTATTACATATAAATTATCTATATAGATATAAAACTATAATAGATATAGGTATAAATGATCTATTATGACATAAAACTATCAGAAACGTACAGACTTAAAAACACAGGAAGTGTCCTAACATGCTTCTAATGTGCTGCGTTTTCTACAGGAGCATACCGTCTGCCCAAGTTATTGTAGGGCATAGGTGGAATTCTCTCATTATCTGCCTGGGCATGTTGATAATAGATTTCTAGAATAGCTTTCAAGTTTCCAGTATTTCTGCATTTGGTTGCTTGTACCAGTTGAAGGTGTGCACAACACAAGGAACTCAGAGATTTCCTGAGTGAGGACCGATCTCTACCCTCCTGAGACCAACTCAAATTGGAAGGGAAGGGGAGAAATCTCTGAATTTCCTGTGTGCTCACACCATCAACCAGTACAATCACTCAAATGTGGGACAGAATTAGGGCAGTCAGATCAAGGCTACTTTGCAACTGGCATTTTTTGACAGGAACATATTCTGTCTTCATGTCAGGCTTAGCATCCTAGCAAAACCCTAATGGTGTGTGGACAGTGGTAAGGCTGTAAACGGTTTCCTTTCAACATTCTGGTCTGAGCCAGATTTTTCTTGTTGCAAAATTTTCCTTTCATGATTAAGGGAGAACAGTTTTAGGAGTGAAAGATAGTTTGACGAAGTTCTTACATAAAAAATGTAATTCTTGAAACATGGGGATTTTAAAAGTTTTACTTCCGTCCTCACTTTTTTTTTTAGATCCAACAAGATCTTCTTAATGAAGGATTTAGAAAGAAATCTGAAGAGATGAATGCAGAGATAAAGCAATTGAAAAAGATGATTGACGCTACTAAAAATGATGAATGTATCTGGTTGGCACTAGTTCTGGACAGACTTGGCCATGCGATCACTACAATATTTTCTCCTCCTGGCGAACGTCTTGTTGTAAAAGGGATAAGCTCACTATTTAAATGAATTGGCTCACCTTTTAAAGAACTTAAAGAATGGTAAACGTTATGGCCTATTTTTGGTGTGTATGAGTTTTACTTTCACACTGCAAAGTTTTAAATAAAAAATTTCAAGTAGATGATATCAATCCCTGGCCCACATTAGGTAGAATAATTGCATGATGCTTTGGTATATAAAATGTTAACTTTTAGGAAATATATACACAATTATGTATATACGTGTGCATGTGTGTGAGAGAGAGATATATATAATATATGATTTTATATGATGGACAGGAAGCCCAAGACATTACTTAAATGAAAAAAGATTGGAAACTACTTTTATATCTCTCTAAATAAATTGGTATTATAAATTTAACATGTACACATATTGGAATACTATGTAGTCAGTAACTAATGATGGGGGTGCTTTATTGGGACAAATTTAGGACAATCTTGAAGATATATTGTAAAGTGAAAAAAAGAGGCAAAAATTGTGTATAATATCACTATAAAAGTGTAATGATGCACATTCGTGCATAGATACACATAGAATATGTATGCTGACTAAAAGCCTTACTGAAAATATAACTGTCAATTAACAAATATTTTGTGTTTGACTGTATTCTTAAATATTTTCACTGTATTCTTAAAGTAAGCTAGAGAAAAGGGAACTTTTTTCAAACTGTTGCAAATCTCCAAAATTTTTCCAATATATTTATTTGGAAAAAAATGCATGTAAATAGACCCACGGAGCTCAAATGAGTGGTGTTAAAGGGCCAACTGTGGCTTCTAATTGTTGGTAATAATTTGGCACAGTTTTATTATTTAGTTTACCATTTTGAGTAGTTGACCAATCCATTTTAATAGGATAAACTTTAAAATGGCCTTAAATAGTTTTTCTCTAACTATCTTACTCTCTGACTGGACTCAGCAGTGGTTTGAGACCCCTCAAGGTTTTCCAAGATAGTAGTCCATTTAGGTTTCTTAAGCCAAAAGGAGGCATTTCTGGGTCCCACAAATAAGTCAGGAAGCTGATATAAGTTGGGAAACTGCAGAGAGTAAGCACCCAAGACCTTCTTAATTGTTGAATAAATTTCTACCTTTCCATCTGGGAAATGGGGAATTCATTAATCATGGAATTTGAACCAAGATAAAGGTCTCAATGTTACTTCCTCAGTTTGGTCTTGCTTGGGAATAGGTGGTAGGAGCGGGTGGGACTCAGGAATGAAGACGAAGGTTTACCAGGTACGTTCCTGGAGTAAGGTGAGAATTCTGGAGGTACCATGATGAATCTGATCTGATCTGAGTTGCAACACCAGCCTGTGAAGGAAACTTTATTCTGACTCTTGTTAAAATGGTGAAGAACACTTTATTCTATTGCAATGGGGGTCAAGGCTGCTGCAGTGAAGGAAAGGGGGCTGGGCAAGAGAACTAATATGTACCCAGAAGAACCTAGCAAAATCCTCTTTAGGACACAAAGAATCCCATAGAATATTTAATATGGGGGGGGGAAAGTATCTCACAGTTAACGTAGCTAAGTACACAATACAAAGATGCACCCTGAATAGGAAGAAAGAAAAGTGAAAGAGAGCAGGTAGAGACCTCCAAAGTTTTTAGACATAGAAGTGTCAAAAGAGATGCTCCACATCGCTAATCACCAGAGAAATGCATATTAAAACCACAATGAGGTATCACCTCACACCAGTGAGGATGGCCAACATCCAAAACACAAACAACAACAAATGTTGGCGAGGATGTGGAGAAAAGGGAACCCTCCTACACTGCTGGTGGGAATGCAAATTAGTTCAACCATTGTGGAAATCAGTATGGAGGTTCCTCAAAAAACTCAAAATAGAAATACCATTCGACCCAGGAATCCCACTCATAGGAATTTACCCTAAGAACACAGCAGCCCAGTTTCAAAAAGACAGATGCACCCCTATGTTTATCACAGCACTATTTACAAAAGCCAAGAAATGGAAACAGCCTAAATGTCCATCAGTAGATGAATGGATTAAGAAGATGTGGTACGTATACACAATGGAATATTATTCAGTCATAAGAAGAAAACAAGTCCTACCATTTGCAAGAACCTGGATGGAGCTGGAGGGTATTATGCTCAGTGAAATAATCCAGGTGGAGAAAGACAAGTACCAAATGATTTCACTCAACTGTGGAATATAACAGAGCAAAAACTGAAGGAACAAAACAGCAGTAGTCCCACAGAACTCAAGAAAGGACTAACAGTTACCAAAGGGAAAAGGACTGGGGAGTGTGGGTGGGAAGGGAGCGATAAGGGGATTAAGGGGCATTATGATTAGCACACTTAATAAAGGGGGGGCACAGGGAAGGCAGTATAGCACAGAGAAGACAAGTAGTGATTCTATAGCATCCTACAATGCTGATGTACAGTGACTGTAATGGGGTATGTGGTGGGGACTCCATAATAGGGGAAATGTAGTAACCACAATGTTGCTCACGTGAAACCTGAGCATCAGATTGTATATCAATGACACCTTAATAAAAAAAAGTCAGTAAAGTTAAAAAATATTTTTAAAACCTGATGAACAAATTTAGTTTAATTATAAATGTACAACCCTGTACCCAGCAGTAGAATACGCATTCTTTTAAAGCACACGTGGGGCCTTCACAGGAAGTTTACATATTCTAAGCCACAAAGCAGGATTTGTAATGTCTTAGGTCAGATTCCCTAGAAGCAGAGCCTCAGAGACAAGATTCTTGTGTAGCTGATTTATTGAGGGATGACTCTCAGTAGAAGGGGCCAGAGGGAAGCAGGAGAAGGCAAGAAAATAAAAACTAAAAGATGCTGTAGCCTCGGGTGGTATCTGGCTTCGGGTTAGTCCCATGGGGCCTCTACAGCATAAAAGCACCAGAGTTGGTCTCTCCTTGAAGCAAAGGGCTGGACGTGTGTACCCCGTGTCAGGTGCTGCCTGTGGACCTTCCAGCTTGAGCAGAGCAACTCCCACTCAATGAAAGGGAATTTTCCAGAGACAAGGGGTAACCAACCAGGTGTGACAAGCCAACATGCCTGCAGATACTGCCAGATGCCACCTGGGGGGCAATATCACTGCTGCTAAGAGCTGCTGAGCTGGAATAATTAAAACCATCTCTATTTAATTATAACCCAATCTTATAATAGGCGTTCCAGGGTCTAAACCTTCATAAGGGTTGGAGAAAATCCTGAAAGGAGGGGCTACTTAATGGTATCTAAGGAAGATGTCTCATTTGCCTTGAAGACAAAAGTGACATGACCCAACCCACCGGCTCATGCTCCTTCCTCGGGCCTCTGCTTTTTGTTATTTATCAATGGTTTAGGAAGTATGCCCTAGTTCATTTGTTAAATTTTTTCAATATTTTGTCCCTTTACTTTTTATTCAAAACAATATGAAGTCAATAATTCAGAATAAAATCCAAAACTCTCATACGAGTACAAAACAAATCTAAGCAGAATTCCTAAATTTCCTTGCTTTTATATGTTTCTCTTTTAGAGAGAGTGGTTTCTTCTGAGTCACAGAACCATCAAAAGCAAACCGAATGCAGACGATGATGACAACATCAACAATACAGTTTGAACAGGCACTCGTATTCGATTCATGTTTCATGTATTGTCGATGGGTTTTTTACATATTTTTTTACAAGGTTGCAGTGCAGAGAGCAAAACTCATACATAGTCCTGACTGACATCAAAGCAGGTATTTTCAAACATGACTGCATTTAGTCACTCAATAAATAAGTATTGACCACTCACGGTGTGCTGGGCCCCGTGGAAGGCATGGGGAAGACACTGAGGAGTCTGTGATTAGCGTAACAGCCATGATCTCTGGGCTAATGCATTCTTTAGTTCAGAAATCAGACATTAAAACTAGTTATACAAGCAAATATAATTATTTAAATTTCTGATAAGTGTAAAGGAATCGTATAGGGTGTACCATGAGCAAGTATAGAAAGGAAACACAATTGAGACTAATTAGCCAGCAATCTTCCTCTGATGAAATGAGAAGAGGAATTTTTAACAAGAGCACAATTAAGAACGATAGGAGGGAAGTGAGCTCCAGGTAGGACAGTTTGTACTGTTGGAGGGAAATTCAGAAAGACTGAAAGGCAAACAAAGGCCTTTATCTGGGGCCTGAGAATTGCACTGCGCTAGACAGGTTTGAGAAGGAAGCAAAACATGTTCTTATGAAGCAGGGAGAAAAGAGGAGAGCTTCTAAAGGCAAACGGGCTTTTCAGAAAAGCCACATAAACTCTTTGTCAGGAAATATTATTGTTGCTGACAAGATGAAGCTATTCTTACCTGTATACGACTGGTTGTTAAGGGCTACCACTAAGCAAACAGTTCTCTCTAAGTGAGGGAGAGAAGTTTGTTTCTGTTGAAACAGCAGAGTTGTTTGCCGTTTGGCAATGACCTGTATTTTAAAGTTTATCTTTTCCTTCAGGTGGGGAAGTGTATATGCCTTGCTTCCTTAATGGCCTCCCAACTCCATTTTTAAATAGCTCTCTTGATAATACCGACACCATTTTTATCTTTTATGCAGAGTGTACGAAATTCCTGATTGGAAGAGAGTTGGGTGTGTTTGGTGCCTGAATGCAGGTCTGTGTGCTGAAGCTAAGACACATGTGACTGAAAGAGGGGCAGGTGGAAGCCAGATTATGTAGAATTTTACAGCCGTGGCCCGGAGAAGACAAGCTTTTAAGACATTTATGCAGAAAAGCAATATGACTTATTTGTGTTTTACAAGGCTCACCCTGACTACTGCATGAAAATGAATTGGAGAGTCCAAAAATAATGATTTCTGGCCATGCTATCAGCCCTAACATGGGCCAACTGGTGGCTTCTTAAATTTTCCAGCCTCTTTGTAAAGAATTTAAAATGCTAAGTGCCATATACTTGCCCTTGAAAAACAAGAGGTGCTGGAACTCTTAAATGTAATATTTCTCCCCTTGCTTCCTCCAAATTGCACACACTTTCAAGAATTACTTTTCCCCCCCAGCTTTAGTAAGGTATAATTGACATATAACATTATGTACGTTTAGGGTAAACAGTAACTGGGTTTTAAAAAGATGCAGTGTAGAGATTTTCCATTCAGAAAAACAATCTCTTAAGTTTCTTTAAGGCCTTTCGAAATGGCATTTCTTGTAAACATAACTGAGATCGAAACTGGAAGCAATGAAGAACTACTTTTGTAACAGGCTCATTTCCAGGAAACTGGCTGCCTTCTCGGAGAAGCAAAACAAGGCCTTGGTTTTGATAATCTAAATCCACAGCAAAAGGTGTAAAAGGTGTTTAGACAGTTAAACCACCGTCCCTAATTTGCTCACTGCCTTTAGACACCACGTTCTTGCACTGGGAACCACCTGGGCGGACCAGAAAAAAATTCATGAAACATGAACTGCTGCTGTGCTGGGAATTTTACCAAAACTCCAGAGTTACATAATTCAGAATGTGTATTTAATTTAAGCTATGTGGCTCTGTCTTCCTGTGGTACATTTTGCTACACAGTTTCCAAAGTAAAGGTGCCTGGGCACTCTTTGAACCCTTAGAGTTTTCTACATTCACAGCCTCCTTTTTCTTTCTTTTTTTTTTTACAATTTATTTTGGTATCTTTAACCTACAATTACATGTGCAATATTATGGTGGTTAAACTACCCCCTTCATCAGGTCCTCCCCACCAACCCCATTACAGTCACTGTCCATCAGTGTAGTGAGATGAGAATCACTACTTGTCTTCTCTGAGCTGTACAGTGCCCCCCGTGCCCCCCCTACCTTACGTCTGCTAATCATAATGCCCCTTTTAACCTCTTATCCCTCCCTTCCCACCCTTCTTCCCCAGTCCCTTTCCCTTTGGTAACTATTAGTCCATTCTTGGGTTCTGTGAGTCTGCTGCTGTTTTGTCCCTTCAGTTTTTTTCTTTGCTCTTATACTCCACATGTGAGTGAAATCATTTGATACTTGTCTTTTTCGGCTTGGCTTATTTCACTGAGCATAATACCCTATAGCTCCATCCATGTTGTTGCAAATCATAGGATTTGTTTTCTTCTTATAACTGAATAATATTCCATTGTGTATATGTACCACCTCTTCCTTATCCATTCATCTACTGATGGGCACTTAGGTTGCTTCCATTTCTTGGCTATTGTAAATAGTACACAGCCTCCTCTTTCTTATAGTAGAATAGATCCTGGGATAACATATAAAAAGATAAAACAAAGGTATATCATTTTAATAACTGACACCCAATTCTTGATACAGAGGGAAATATGCATATTTGTAAGAATTAATTGGCATGCTTATTGGAGCAAAGGGGGGAGAATACAAGGATGTAAGTTTCAGCAGAAACCTAAGCAATAAAAAATAGGCGCTAAATTGCTTTGTTAGAGAAATGTTCATTGTTCCTAAAAGCAAAGTCGTGAGTAAAGGAAAGAAGAGAATAGGGTGAGGAAAGTGGAGCCAAGCATGATAGAAAGGGTCTGGGCTTTCGTGGAGTGAAATGCTCATGGTTCCCTTCGAATATGTGATGGGCAAAGAAATCTTAGGAAAAAAGATGTCCTCCCCCATCTGCAATAAAATCTACCACACTCACCTGAGCTTCATGGACAGTCCTGCATTTGGCCATGAGGATACAGGAGGGGCTGAATGCAGTTCTATCTCTGACTGAATTTCCACCTGAAAGGTGAGGGGCCAACTTCACTGTGACTGCATAAGCATGCTACACGGACCAGATGATGACATGGCATTGTCTCGGCCAGCCCTTGAAATCACCCAAACTTCACAGGGAAATAAAGGGAATCACTCTTTGGTATGCTTTCTCCTCTGGGAGTCTTTGTAATTTGAGACAGTATGTTTGAATTAAATAAACGAGTTTTTATTCCAATAAATGATCTCAGCGGAGTGAAGAAGTCTATCATGAATTAGTAAGCAAGCAAGAGTGAATTCCTAGGGAAGGGAATGGAGGTCCATGCCACATGTTCTTAGACAATTCTAAATTCTTTACTATGTCTCATGTGTCAAGACAGAATGGCCTGGAAACTGGGTTCCGTACATGAGGTTGGCTCTGGGATAAGTACTGGAGGAAGAGCTACAGATTACATGCCAACAAAAACCAGGGATGGTCTTTGAAATGTGGAACACTTGCTTCAACAAAGTGAGCAAGTAAAGTGGGAGAGAGAGAGAGCTGGCAATATGGAAATCAGTCTTAGTTTTATTTTTATTTTTTATTAAGGTATTATTGATATACACTCATATGAAAGTTTCACATGGAAAAACAATGTGGTTACTACATTTACCCACATTATCAAGTCCCCACCCATACCCCATTGCAGTCACTGTCCATCAGTGTAGTAAGATGCCACAGATTCACTGTTTGCCTTCTCTGTGCTACACTGTTTTCCCTGTGACTCCTCACACCATGTGTACTAAACATAATACCCCTCAATCCCCTTCTGCCCCCATCACCACCTGCCCTCCCACATTCCTCCCCTTTGGTAACCACTAGTCCCTTCTTGGAGTCTGTGAGTCTGCTGCTATTTTGTTCCCTCAGTTTTGTTTCATTGTTACACTCCACAAATGAGGGAAATCATTTGGCACTTGTCTTTCTCCGCCTGGCTTATTTCACTGAACATAATATCCTCCAGCTCTATCCATGTTGTTGCAAATGGTAGGATTTGTTTCTTTTATATGGCTGAATAGTATTCCATTGTGTATATGTACCACCTCTTCTTTATCCATTCATCTACTGATGGACACTTCGGTTGCTTCCATTTCTTGGCTATTGTAAATAGTGCTGCGATAAACATAGGGGTGCATCTGTCTTTTTCAAACTGGGCTCCTGCATTCTAAGGGTAAATTCCTAGGAGTGGAATTCCTGGGTCAAATGGTATTTCTATTTTGAGTTTTTTGAGGAACCTCCATATGGCTTTCCACAATGGTTGAACTAATTTACATTCCCACCAGCAGTGTAGGAGGGTTCCCCTTTCTCCACATCCTCGCCAACATTTGTTGTTTGTGTTTTGGATGTTGGCCATCCTCACTGGTGTGAGGTGATATCTCATTGTGGTTTTAATTTGCATTCCTCTGATGATTAGCTATGTGGAGCATCTTTTCATGTGCCTGTTGGCCATCTGAATTTCTTCTTTGGAGAACTGTCTGTTCAGCTCCTCTGCCCATTTTTTAACTGGATTATTTGCTTTCTGTTTGTTGAGGTGCGTGAGCTCTTTATATAATTTGGACGCCAACCCCTTATTGGATATGTCATGTATGAATATATTTTCCCATGCTGTAGGATGCCTTTTTGTTCTACTGATGGTGTCCTTTGCTGTACAGAAGCTTTTCAGCCTGATATAGTCCCACTTGTTCATTTTTGCTTTTGTTTCCCTTGCCCAGGAAGATATGTTCATGAAGAAGTTGCTCATGTTTATGTCCAAGAGATTTTTGCCTATGCTTTTTTCTAAGAGTTTTATGGTTTCATGACTTACATTAAGGTCTTTGATCCATTTCGAGTTTACTTTTGTTTATGTGGTTAGACAATAATCCAGTTTCATTCTCTTACATGTAGCTGTCCAGTTTTGCCAACACCAGGTGTTGAAGAGGCTGTCATTTCCCCATTGTATATACATGGCTCCTTTATTGTATATTAATTGACCACATATGCTTGGGATTATATCTGGGCTCTTTAGTCTGTTCCATTGGTTTATGGGTATGTTCTTGTGCCAGTACCAAATTGTCTTGATTGCTGTGGCTTTGTAGTAGAGCTTGAAATCAGGGACCACAATTCCCCCAGCTTTATTCTTCCTTCTCAGGATTGCTTTGGCTATTTGGGGTCTTTGGTGGTTCCATATGAATTTTAGAACTATTTGCTCTAGTTCATTAAAGAATGCTGTTGGTATTTTGATAGGAATTGCATTGAATCTGTATATTGCTTTAGGCAGGGTGGCCATTTTGATATTCTTTGTACAATTTATTTCTAGTTTTATACCTTTGGGATGTGAGGAGTTGGTTGGTACAATTTCAATCTTTTTTAATTTACTGAGGCTCTTTTTGTGGCCTAGTATATGATCTATTCTTGAAAATGTTCCGTGTGCACTTGAGAAGAATATGTATTCTGCTGCTTTTGGGTGTAGAGTTCTGTAGATGTCTGTTAAGTGCATCTGTTCTAATGTGTTGTTCAGTGCCTCTGTATCCTTAGTTATTTTCTGTCTGGTAGATCTGTCCTTCAGAGTGAGGGGTGTGTTGAAACCTCCTAGAATGAATGCATTGCATTCTATTTCCCCCTTTAATTCTGTTAGTATTTGTTTCACATATGTAGGTGCTCCTGTGTTGGGTGCATAGGTACTCATAATGGTTATATCTTCTTGTTGGATTGACCCCTTAATCATCATGTAATGTTCTTCTTTGTCTCTTGTGACTTTCTTGGTTTTGAAGTCTATTTTGTCTGATTCTAGTACTGCAACTCCTGCTTTTTTCTATTAGTTGCATGAAATATCTTTTTCCATCCCTTCACTTTTAGTCTGTGTATGCCTTTGGATTTAGAGTGAGTCTCTTGTAGGCAGCAAATAAATGGGTCTTGTTTTTTTACCCATTCAGTGACTCTGTGTCTTTTGATTGGTGCATTCAATCCATTTACATTTAGGGTGATTATCGATCGGTATGTACTTATTGCCATTGCAGGCTTTAGATTCGTGGTTACCAAAGGTTCAAGGTTAACTTCCTTACTGTCTAAGAGTCTAACTTTACTCACTTAATATGCTATTACAAACACAGTCTAAAGTTTCTTTTTTTCTTCCTCCTCCGTTCTTTATATATTAGGTGTCATATTCTGTACTCTTTGTCTATCCCTTGATTGACTTTGGGGATAGTTCATTTAATTTTGCATTTGCTTAGTAATTAACTGTTCTTCCTTCTTTACTGTGGTTTTATTACCTCTGGTGACAGCTATTAAACCTTAGGGACACTTCCATCTATAGCAGTCCCTCCAAAATACACTGTAGAGACTTTTGTTGTAGGTAAATTCTCTCAGCTTTTGCTTATCTGGAAATTGTTTAATCCCTCCTTCAAATTTAAATGATAATCTTGCCGGATAAAGTATTCTTGGTTCAATGCCCTTCTGTTTCATTGCATTAAATACATCATGCCACTCCCTTCTGGCCTGTAAGGTTTCTGCTGAGAAGTCTGATGATAGCCGGATGGGCTTTCCTTTGTATGTGATCTTATTTCTCTCTCTGGCTGCTTTTAATAGTCTGTCCTTATCCTTGATCTTTGCCATTTTAATTACTATATATATTGGTGTTGTCTTCCTTGGGTCCCTTGTGTTGGGACATCTGTGCACCTCCATGGCCTGAGAGACTATCTACTTCCCCAGATTGTGGAAGTTTTCAGCAATTACCTCCTCAGAGACTTTTTATCCCTTTTTCTCTCTTCTTCTTCTTCTTCTGATACCCCTATAATGAGAATATTGTTCCATTTGGATTGGTCACACAGTTCTCTCATTATACTTTCATTCTTAGAGATCCTTTTTTCTCTCTGTGCCTCAGCTTCTTTGTATTCCTGTTATCTAATTTCTATTTCATTTAGCATCTCCTTCACCATATTTAATCTGCTTTTAATACCCTCCAATGTGTTCTTCAATGATTGGATCTCTGACCGGAATTCATTCCTGAGTTGTTGAATTTTTTTCTGTACCTCCATGAGTATGTTGATGATTTTTATTTTGAACTCCCTTTCAGGGAGAGTCATGAGGTCGATTTCATTTGAATCTTTCTCAGGTGTTGTATTCATAATTTTACTTTGAACCAGGTTTCTTTGGCATTTTATATTTGTATATGGCACCCTCTAATGCCCAGAAGCTCTACTCTCTGGAGCTGCTCAGCCCCTTAAGGAATGTTGGGGCCACAGGGCTGTGGTATTGGTGCCTGGGGGGAGGAAAGAGCTGTTTCCTGCTTCCGGCTGCTATGCCTGCCTCCACTGCCAGAACCAGTGGGGCCGAGCACACAGGTATAAGCCTCTATACTTTGCTTTTGTAGTTTCTGTAGATGGGGCTTCCCTCTGTCTGGCCTAAGCCAGTGTTGGGTTTGCCAGTTTGTGAGCCAGGTGGCACTGACTGGGAGAAAGGCACAGTAGTCTGCCTGTCACGGTAGGGTCCTTTGAGCTGTGTAGCCAGCCAAGGAGCTGGAGCACCTAAGATTGAGAAAGTTTCCAACCTGCTGGGCATGGTGCACCCAGACAATTTTGTCTACATGTCCTTTCTCCTGAGCAGTAAGCTCTGTGCAATCCTTGCCCCTTTAGCAGCCCTCTTGCTGTTAGGAAGTCTCTCAGACTGCCCACCTTTCTTTTGTCCCAGAGCAGCCGGATATGGATCCCTCCTTTCCACAAGTAGCTGGAATCTCAGTCTCTCCAGGTATTCTGCCTGTGTCAGGTTTCCAACCCCCTAATCATGAGAGCACCATGAAAGCACCATGAAATGTAGGTTTGTGCTCCCAGAGCAGGAGTTAGGAATTCAGCAGTCCCAAGCCTCCACTCCATCCCTGCTCCGTTTCTCTTCCTCCCACCAGTGAGCTGGGGTGGGAGAAGGGCTTTGGTCCTGCTAGGCCACAGCTTTGGAATGTTAACCTGTTCTGTGAGGTTTATTCTTTTCTTCAGGTGTATGCAGTTTGGCGCAGCCCTCTTTCCTGTTGCTTTTTCAGGATTACTCATATTAAGTATATTTTTCTATTATATGCAGTTTTAGGAGGAAGCCTCTGTCTCACCTCTCATGCCAGCATCTTTAATCCTATGCTGTTTTAACAATAATATATTATTTGAATGCTAAACAAACTAGCCTTATATTCCTCACCTCTAGAGTCACACTTTTATATTTTAGCCCATGGAACAAAATAAAAACAAAAATGCAAGAGAGAAAGAGAGAGAGAGAGAGAGAAGGGGAGGGCAGGCATCTAGCTGGCAAGGAAGGACTCTCCTTGGGCTTGGGTTGGTGCCCAACCCTCATCTTGCATCAAACTGTTTCTCACTAACTGCAGGGTCAGTATACTTAACCCCACTTCCCTTCAACTCTAGATATTGTGAAGTTTAATTTTAGGCCTTTTAAAAATGCTCTCTCTGATATTGTTGCATATATTGTTAGAGCTATAACAGAATTTTCAGCTCTAAATATTGTATAATTCTACTTTATAAAATGAGCTCATGACAATCCAGTTAGAGATTATCTTTTTCTAACTGCTCTTGCATCTAGGCACAGCCACATGCACATGGACTCTAGCAGAAGTATAGTTCTTTACCCATGGGTCTGGACCAGAGAACTTTGAGCCTGTTCTCCACCAGGCATTCTTCTCTGTCTTCCTGTCTGGATATCAGACGTGGCAGCAGTGACCCTGCAGATATGTGTAATGCCTTAGTGGATGCAGAACAGCAGAATGGAGGGAATTGCAATCCCTGAATGACTCTGCAGCACTTAGCATGGTGGTACTGTAATATGTCTTCAAAACTATAACATCAGCCCCTAAATGATTCCCATCTCCAGTATCCTCACTTTATTTTCTCTCGCCTCCTGCCTTCAGAGATGGGACTCAGACACAGCTGTAAGCATGCCTCAGAGCCTTCAAAGTCTTCACCTCCCTCTGGGATATAGGCCCCACTCCATGTCCCAGCTGAGTTTCAACTTTATTCTCAGTGAGTCTGTCACATTGGCTATTTTGACCTTGACTGATTCTTCTCATCTAGCCCTTACTCTTGTATATTTGTTCATTCACTTCGTTTGCTTTAAAATAGATTTCCTCTAGTCACTCTTTGTTTGAATTTGAGTCATTCTTTAAGATCCAACAGAAATGATACCTCTTCTGTGAAGCCATCTATAACCCCTCCAAATATAACTAACTGTTGCTTTTGAAGAGATTAAGCACTTCGTTTTAAACTTACTTAAACAGCCATCACTTCTTGCTGTATTTGGTAGTATTTTCTCCCTTCGAGGTATAGATTGACCAAAGGTGAGAACCTAGCATTGTGCATCTTTAAATATGCAATAGCAATGGTGTCACAATTGTATTACATATACTAGTAAAATGTACCATCAAGTGTTGTTGGAAAATAGTATTATTCAATTAAAAAAAATCCAAGTAAAGATAATCTATAAAAATTTGTCAAATAATATCACAAAATAAGAGTACATTTTTGACTCTGAAAACTAGGAAGTCTAAGCTAGAAACTCTTATTAAAGACAAACATTCCAATGAAAAGATGATTGGTTGTATTATGTCACATATTAAGGGAAACAAAGGGATTCCAATTTTTCAATTTACAATTTATTTTCTGAGATTGTATTCAATGTAACAGGCTTTTTACTATTTTAGTAACCTATTTTTGATAGTGTTATAAAAATAAATCTCTAACATGGATCTGTGGGTACTTAAGTTTTTACCATGTTGTCAAAGAGCCCACGTGACACAAACATATTGGTGAAAGGTGAATCAACACTTTTAAAGTCTTTTAAACCAACACAGATAATTGTAGGCTGAGACAGTCAATGAAACTAACCCCAAATTGCTCAAATAACACATTTCCTACCTACATCCACTCAGAAGACAATAGATGTAGCAGAAAACTAATTTGATTACACAATTTTTGCTCTGTACTATAAAGTGGAATGGCTTAAATTGATGTGTTTGTTTAATTTTGGAATTATTGCTCATATTAAAACTCAAATATGAGGGGAAGAAACTTAATAGAAGATAAAGCTAGAAAACAGAAAAATATTGGTGGTATTTGTGAGATTTTAAAATTTTGTTAAGGATGATTTCTTTTCTCATTTTGAATTTATATTTTTATATTATTTTACTGAGAGTAAGAACTCAAAATATATAAACTGCAGACTCCCATAATCCCCTACAGAGCCACCACCAAAAAAAAAAAAAAAAAAATAGGAAGCATATGGTACAAAATAGTAAGTGATATTTCTGGACTTTACTTAGTAATATTACATACACATTTATTGTTAATGAAAAAGTATTATGTTAATAGCACTTTTTTAGAGAGAGAAATGAAGCGATATTCTAAGCAAAAAAATTAAAACAAACGAAATTCCCCTATCGCCTCCCAAGAAAGTACCCCAGGCCTGGGAACTTGCTTGCTGGGCTCCCTTTCGTGCCTGTGGAGCTGAGCTGACGTCCTGGAGGGTAGGGGTGAGGGTGGGGGTGGAGGAGGGGGAGAAGGTACCTGAGCAAGTGTGCAGGGGGGCCCCGGGGGGTGTGCAGGGGGGCGGGAGTGGGGATGGTGCTCGTCACAACCTCCCTGGAAACAGCTCGAAATCCCCGCAGTTGAAGTCGGAAGTAAGGGCGTCTCCTTTGCATTTCGGTTCTCACCCCACCCATAACTGAAAAGCTGCAATCTATCGGGCGAGGTTTCCAGCCTTTGTCATAGGGCACCGTGGGCTTTCGGAGCCGCGGTCACTGAGCGGCGCGCCAGGCACCAGCGAGGCCGCCGAGGACTTGGCCCCTGGCTGCAGCGCCCGCGCCGTGAAAGTTCGCTCCTACTCTTGGCCTTTCGTACACGTTTCCGGTAACTAACACCAGATTCCCAGGCGCACCCACACCCGCAGGTGCGGAGGGAGCAGGGGACCACGCTGGGCCCGACGTTGTGGCCCACCGGGCGCTTTGCTCCGGGCGGCTCCGCGTCTCCGTTGGCGTCGTGTCCCGGGGGGCGCTGCTCCTCCTCGCGCACCACCCAGGCTGCAGCAAGGAGCCCCGCGTGGGAGGAGGAGGAGTGCTGACCAACCTGATCCGCCCCAGGGACGCTGGAGACTTTCAGACAGACGTGGAACCAAACCCCTGACGCTGGCAGAGGCCCTGGGCGGGGTCGCCTCCTCCTCTCCCCTTTCCCACCTCTCAAAGGTCCGGACTAGTGCCTGACACACACCAGAGAAACACAGGAAAGATGGTCCGCAACATAAAGTTTAAATATTAAAAAACTCGTTCTTGTTTCACCCTATTTAATATTCTAAAGATTCTGCAGAGTTGAATTTATATGAAATACTTCGTTTTCCCTCTCATCAACTGCTAAAATAATTTTTAAAACCCTGTTTTTTATCTTGTGCTGTTTTCAAATGTGTGGTTCCCAACAAAAACATTACATAAATTACTTTCTTTAAAAGTCCAGTGTTTTGCTCCATGTCCTTTGTGGGAAGACAAAATGGAGCAAGAAAGCACGAGAAACAACTGGAAACTTTTTCTTGAACACACTGCCTGGGAGAGCTGTGCAGCTGAAATTCTAATTCATCGGCTTTCTTTTGCATGCAGTTTAGTCTGGGTATTACAATTCTCAATCTGCGATTCAAATGGTATCTGAGGATGGAGATTCAGGGAGACTGTAATCTGACAGTCTGGACTCCCAGGGTACAGTGGCCGGCTTTAGTTCCCAGAAAGGTTCCCTTCTGCTTTTGGATCAGTGGTTGGTGCAAAGTGACAGCTTTGCACCATGTCACATAACTAGGGTAGCAGCAAGTGGAATAGAAAGAACCCTACATGGAGAAATGAGAGTTTAGGGTCTTTCCCCCACTCTTTAAGGGGGGCTAAGGGGTGAAGGCACTTCCTTCATCCATGGTCTCAATTTTCCTCATTGTAATGTGCGTTTGGATTGACTCATCGCTGGTTCTCAACCCTCACTCCACAGTACATCAACCTCTTATACTCGCTTTATTTTAATATTTATTTGAGTCAAGTCTCAGAATGTTCTAACTGCCTTTGTTTATTAGAGGCACAAAGAAATGAGAGAAAGAAATACCAGACACAAATGGGCTGCTTGAAGATTGCAGCTTCACTCCCTTGCCCAGCACACGCCCATTAAAAGCCGGAAACAAGCTGCTGTCTTCTTGGTCTGACTGTTACTGCTGAGGCCAAAGCTTGCCTCTGACACCTCTCAGGGTAACTTCTTTCTTGATATGATCTGAAAATTGGGAAGTACCAACTCAGCACTTGCTGGAAAATAATTCTTTCTTTCTTCTCCCATAATGAAGCCCTAGGGTAGACATGCCCAGGAGTTATGCAAATCCCCCTGAGGGCAAAGTTTGGTTATGCATCTTTTCACATGGATATTTTCAACAGTTACTTGGATGGTATAGAAACTGAGATGTCTTCATGCTATTATTTATTGACTTTTCTAGTAACATATACTTTTTATTGGCCTATAATAAACATCTTTTTCTTGATGTTGATGCATATTTTTGAAAAATCAAATCAATCTCCCAGTCACTCATTTCACCTGCAGAGGGGATAATTCTTAAAAACTTTGTGGCCAAATGGATTTTGATGACTTCTAAAAAGGAAAGAAAATCAGAAGCCATTTTTCTTTGGAACCCAAATTCCTTCAGTCCCTTGAATATCATAAATGGTTGTGTAGATATATTTCCTTGACCTGTCATATACCAAACTGGAATTGCCAATTTAACAAGTCAGATTTTGATGAATATGTGCCATACTCATCACTAGTTTTAAAGCTGTTCTCAACAACTAGGACCAAGAGACAGAAGAGATGGATGAAATCTGTGGCCTAACATTTCACGGCTCATGGCCCTGAGGTCATCCCAGTCCCAGGTCTTCCCTCAGCATTGGCCTCATTGTCTTTTAGCAGAGGCAAGGTTATCCTGATTTGTTGACTTTCTGAACCAAAATGTTTTAATGCTGCAATCATTTTCTTTCATGTGTATTCTATAGCTATTTTCTTTGTGGTTACTATGGGGATTACAGTTAATATCCTAGTTCAGTGATGAAAGACTACCGGCTTTTCTTCTAAGATCAGGAACAAGGCAAGGATACTTGCTTTTACCACTTCCATTCAGCACAGTACTGAAAGTCCTAGCCAGAGTTAGGCAAGAAAAAAAATTAAAAGCATGCAGATTGGAAAAGAAGAAGTGAAACTTTCTCTATGCACAAATGATGTCATCTTATATGAGGAAAATCCTAAAGAGTCCACAAAATATAGTTACAAGTAATAAATTCAGCAAAGTAGCAGGGTACACAGACAACATGCAAGAATCAATTCCATTTCTATGCATGAACAATGAACAAATTGAAAATGAAATTAAGAAAATAATTCCACTTACAATAGCATCAAAGAATAAAATACTAAGGAATTAATTTAACCAAAAAGGTGAAAGACTTGTACAACAAAAATTACAAAACATTGCTGAAGGAAATTAAAGGAGATGTAAGTAAATGGAAAGACATCCTGTGTTCATGGGTCAGAAAATATTGTTAAGATGTTGATACTCTCTAATTGGTCTACAGATTCAATGCAACCCCTATCACAATCCAAATGACTTTTTTTTTTTTCAGAAATACCAAAATCCAACTTAAAATTCACATCAGGGATCCCAAGAAACACTGACAGCCAGAACAACGTTGGAAAAAAGAACAAAGCTGGGCAATGTACATTTCTTGATATCAACACTTACAGAACTTACAAAGCTATAATAATCAAAACAAACCAAAACAATGTGGTACTGGCATAAAGACAAGCATACAGACCAATGAAGTAGATACAAACCCAAAAATAAGCCCTCACGTGTGTTTAAATGATTTCCATAAACTATGCCAAAATCATTCAGTGGGGAAAGGACAGCCTTTTAACAAATAATGCTGGGAAAACCAGATCTCCACATGAGGACTATCTTTGTTCTCTTAATCTACAAACCATCATTTCTGTGACGGAATAGTGTTTGATCGGAGAGGTCTGTAAAGAGAACTGAACCTCCTCTTTTGAAAAACAGTTTGAAAATTGTTACAGGTCCAGTTTTTGTCGGGATTGTAAAAAGGTTGAGCCACTCTGGACATAGTATGGGGAAAACCAGATCTCCACATACGAAAGAATGAAGATGGACCCTTACCTAATGTCATATACAAAAATTAACTCAAAATTGGTCAAATACCTAAATGTCAGACCTAAAACTATGACTATTAGTAGAAATCATAGGGTAAAACTTCAAAACATTGGATCTGGCAATAATTTCTTGGATGTGACCTCAAGGGCATAGGCAACAAATGATAAATGAGACAGTGCAAGCTTCATGAAATTTTGTTAAAAGTCGTGCATCACTATCAACAGAGTAGAAATGCAACTCAGATAGTGGGAGAAAATATTTGCAAGTCACATTTCTGATCAGGGACTAATATCCAGAATACACAGAGAACTTGTAAAACTCAACAGCACAGTAACAACCCTATTCAAAAGTGGGAAAAGGATTTGAATAGACATTTATCCAAGGAGAATATACAAATGGCCAAAGGCACATGAAAAGATATTCAACACCACTAATCATTAGAGAAATACAAATAAGATTAAAATGAGAAAGCACCTCAGACCCATTTGGATGGGTACTGTCAAGAAACAGAAACTACTAAGTGTTGATGAGGATGTGGAGTAACTGGAAGCCTCGTGTGCTGTCGGGATTGTAAAAAGGTTCAGCCACTCTGGAAATAGTATGGGTGTTCCTGCAAAAATGAAAGGTAGAATTACCTATGATCAAGCAATTCTACTTCAGAGTTGACAACAAAAATAATTGAAAGCAGACTCTCAAAAATATTTTTATACCCAGGTTCATAGCAGCATTATTCACAATAGGCAAAATGCAGAAGCCACCCAAGAGTCCATCAGTGGATGGATGGAAAAGCAAAATGCGATATATACATATGTTAGAATACGATTTAGCCTTAAAAATGAAGGAAATTCTGATATAATTAGGTATAAATGAACCTTTAGGACATAATGTTAAGTGATAAAAGCTAGTCACAAAAAGTCAGATACTATGTGATTCCACTTATATGAGGTACTTTGAGTAATGAAAGTCAGAGAGACAGAAAACAGAATGACGGTAAGCAGGGGCTGGGAAAATGGGACATGGGGAGTTACTGTTTAATGAGCATAGTGTTTTGCTTTTATAAGATGAAAACTGTCCTGAAGATTGATGGTAGTGATGTTTGCACATAACACGAATGTCCTTCATACCACTGAACCACATACTAAAAAATGGCTAAGATGGTAAATATTATGTGTATTTTACCATAATTTTAAAAATTGAAAAAAACTGGACCTGTAACAATTTTCAAACTGTTTTTCAAAAGAGGAGGTTCAGTTCTCTTTACAGACCTCTCTGATCAAACACTATTCCGTCACAGAAATGATGGTTTGTAGATTAAGAGAACAAAGATAGTCCTCATCCAGGAGTAAACTGACAATTGTCACTGGAAGATACTGTTTATTATTTATGGAGCCCTGGACTAAGGGCTTTAAAAGTCTTCATGTGGGAATAAATTTAGTCTTTACATCACAGATCTTTATCAGATAAAAATAACTCTGTAGTCAAAACGGAAACTTTTTCATAGACCATATTTCCCTTAGAAACATCAGAATCACTGGTGGTCTTGGTTACACAAGTAAAGTCTTGGGCTTGAAAATCTGGATTTCACAACCACTCCAGATGAGTTTCATGCACGTCACATTCTGAGCAGGAGCGATCATGCTACTTTGCTAATACGAAGCTAAAACTCATGGTTCTTTCACACCTCAGCCATGACAAGTCTGATACTTAAAAAATGACGTGGCAGTAAAATTCACATCTTTTGCAGTTACCTTTAATCATATCCCTGAAAAAGGGACTGCAAATCCTGTGATTAAAATGTGGCTATTAAGCACTCCTGTTTTTCCTCCATGACACTCACTCCTCCGAGCCTGAAGACTCCAACAAAGGAAGGGTGAACAGAAATGGCATGTTTTCAGCTGATTATACTGTTTTGTTCTGATGAAAACTTTATTTTCACACCTTATGTCTCCATAGCCTACAGTTTATAGCTCTCATGTATTCATTCCTTATCCCCAGTCCTATTAGGACTGTCTTTTATTTATTTAAATGCATTGGATAAACAACTTTTATGTACCTGAAATTGTGCTTGTTGCTAGGGTAAACTTATTTACAAACTCTGGTCCCCGTCCTCGGTGTAATTTTAGAGTAACTCTGGCAGTTAGTATTAGGGTTAGCTGTGAGAAACAGACAAAACAGTGACTCCTGAACAATTTAAATCCACTACTCTCCTCACAAATCCAGTATGAGTAGTGCATGACTGGCAGGGCAGTTTACTTAACTACATTAATGGACCAATTTGTCACTGTAGTTTTTACCAATTAATTCTCATCTAATTTAACAAGCAGTTACTGAAAGCATATTTTGTGTTGGACATCAGCTAAGATAAGGCCTTATAACATCTTTTAAACCTCAAAACGAATTTTTGAGGTAGGACTCTAACACTCATATAGTTATATAAAATGTGACTTAGCCAGGTTATTGCACCTTGCTAAGGTCACACATGTTGTCAACTGTACAGCTGGACAATTTTGAAAGCAATACATGTATACAAATAAAATATAAAAGCTTTTGGTCATTTTGACCAAATGCTTTTATATATTCTCATAGTAAAAATTTTAGAGATATCCCAGAGAACCATTTTAATGTAAGAATAATCAACTATTTTCTGGGAGACTCATGCAATAATGGTACTTTTAACACTTAATTCTTACAAATTAAACTTTCACTTTGAGAAAACAGTCCTGAATTACAGAGAAAGTTTAAGATCACAGGGAGATATCATGTACCTTTCACTTAGATTTACCCCTGGTGACATTTTGTGACAATTGCATTCTCTTTTTAAATAGATGTAGACCTTCTTCTATTTATTTCCTCATTCTGATTATCTTCTGAGGAGTAAGTAGCAGAGGCCTTGACCCTTCACCACTAAATTCTTCAGCAACATCTCTTGACCAGACATCCTCCGACTCTCCCTCTGGGAAGGGAACCGCCCCCTTTGGGTTCCCCTCATTCCCACAGAGTGGCTCCTTCCTCCCTCTCTGGCTCCTGTCCATCACTCGTAAATCTGGGCTCAGTGAGGCCATCGTGGCCTCCCTGCTGACAAGTGCAGTGAACTCTCCGGGTATCTAACATGGCTGACCTCTCCCCTCCTCTGGAGTCTCACTCTGCCTTCCCTCTGAAACCAGCCCTGCCCTCCCAGAACTATCACCCCTTAAAGTTCCTACGGATCTTCTCTGTATTCTTAATCAACCTAAGTCACCACAATACTAATTCAATTACCCATGTCACATAGACCTCTCTTCTCTGGATTGTTCAGTTTATCAAGTCTATTATTGACCAGCATGGAGAATGAACAGTGAACAAGACACAGGCTTGTCAACTGTGGACACGTAGTCTTGTCCTCCAGGCCTAGACTTCAGTGGAGATAATTACAAGTGTGCTAAACCTGTGATCAGCGTTGTACTGTCTATTCTAGTGTGCGGCAGTTAGTCAGAGACACAGGAGTTGACCCTGATAGGCATTATTCCCTTTCCCTGACTGACAGAACTCCAGCTTATTTGCTGCATTCACCCTCACCCGAATAATTGCAGGCATTTCCAGGCCCTCAGCCCCTGTGGCTGCGTGTGGTCTACACATTAACTTGAGATACATTTTAAGCAGAAAAGTAGTGCATTCTTAAAGGAGGCCCCATCCTTCTCCCCTTTCTCCAGTAGGCTGTTAACATACAAATATGATGAAAAACCACCCCATAGCTTGGCCTGCCCCTTAAAGATGGCTGAGCATATGACAGAAGGGTCCTAGGCCCCCCACGGCCAAATCACCCACAGCCTAGAGCACAGACTCTGGAACTTATGTGAGAGAATGGTACATTTCAATGGTTTATGTGACATATTTTTTCTTTTTATAACAGCTAAACCTAATCCTAACTGAATATTTGCCTTTGCATCACTTTGAGGTAGGGGGATACTTGGTGCATCTTTTCATCTCAGGGACACGCACAAATACATAATTGCATGTGGAGTGATAAGGCTTATGATGGTGATCCGCACAGAGGTAGTAGTAAAAGTAATAACAATATTACAAGTATCTTGTTGTGGGGAAGTTGGGGTTCCTATGGCCAGGATCCTCACTGAACTTAAACCACCTGATGATATAACTGGCCTGTTGCTAGGCTACTGCTTCCACACCTTTAGGCAATAAGCTGTTATTGTGCTATAGAGAGAGCTCGGCCCAGTGCTCTGGGCAGAGGCAGAGACGCGAGTGCTCGACCTACAGCCTGGAGAACAAGCCGGGTAATAAACCCTTTCACCCCAAAGAACGTTTTGCTGTCAATTTCTTTGGTCACATTGAATCCAAAGCGAACTTGCCCTGGGCTGAAACCCATTGGCAAGACACTTGCATTGAACAAGTATGGTGTATGTGACACGAATATACCATGAAGCAACTACCCTAGGTTTTCTAACTTAATCCTCTAAATACTTTGTAAGATCTGAACTGTAAGGCACATGCAGAGTAAATAAATCGCCTGACGTTAAACATCAAGGACTGGCAGAGACAGCAGCGGCACAGATTAGAGGCAGCATTATACATTGGAAATCTGATCTAGGAAAACTGGAAGAGGGGTGTCAAGTGATTTTTGTAGTATTTGACATGCTATCCAGGCAGAGATCTTACCTGTGAAGAAGAGCCCCAGAGAGAAAAAGCACAAATGCAAAGACATAAATGCGTCAGAGTTTACCTGACTTTAAATAACATTCCCTGGTTTACACTGCTGTGTGGGAAGATTCTAGAATTATCTAACAGAGCCAAAATCAAATGGGTTCCCAGGGTATCAAGCCGATATTGTAATCACATGTGATCTTATCTAATGTAAGCAGGAACTGGGTTGCTTTTCCGAGGTCACTGCCTACTGTCAGGTCACCTACAGCCACCCTAAGGGCCCAGGCAGACCCATGCTGGCAAAAGCTCGTAGATGTGCACAGACACGGGAATGGTGTGCTTGGCCCCAGATGAAGACCCTCCACCTAAATCAGCAAGCAGCATGGGGAAAATTCTCTTTTCCCACCTGTAAGTGTTTGTATCAGGTTTCCAAATCAGCTAGCAGTTCTCATTTTTCTCATTTTTCTCTAACAAAATTAATGCCATTCAGACCAAAAGCTGTCTCACAGTCGCACCCTTTTGGCTAGAGCATCTTACTGAAATTGTCCTCTTACCTGACATAGCACCCCAGCAATAACTGGGTGATGGGGGAATATTAGCAAATTTGTACTGTCCTTCCTCTCATTTTCCAAGTCCAAACCACGAATAGTCCCTGCTGCAAGTATCCTCTTATGATGTAATGAGAGAGAGAGAACTTTTAAAGGAAAACACAATTTTACAAATTGTTGATATAAAATCTTTTCCTTGAAAGAATGACGATTTTAAACAGTTTAACTTCTACTGACCTGCTTCCTCATTTTTAGAACCAAGTTGATGGGTTTACATCCCATAACAATACTTAGAACACTGTATCACTGAGGCCTACATTTAGAAACACAGTAATATAACACAGCAGAAAATAGAATCAAATGCATGCAGGGGATACAGTGTGTGTTAATCCTCCTTCCTTCTGGGTACCCGGTGTTAAACACTACTCTGACCTCTACCACCAAGTGAATTTTAATCTGTTTCTCAACTTCAGATAACATAACCTCACGATGTTTATTGGCTCAAGATGTTTGAGCATAAACCTGACCTCTCACGGGGCTCACCAATAAACTGGAACAACTCAGAGGTAACTTTTAGGAAGTCAATCTTAAAAACGAAAAGAAAACAATTCAAAAGCACAACTGAGCAGAGACATCAGCAGCCACAAATATCAAATCGTCAGACTATAAGGAATTAGGCACTAAACAACCGATCCAAGTACAGAAACTAAGCAGTCCTTGGAGGGAGAATGAGAAGCCACAATCACAACATTACATTGTCACTTTCCTGTTCCCTGCTATGCTTGATTTCCTTTCTGAGGGTGTCACATCCTCCGTTTGTTTTTACCTTTTTTAGCAGCAGAACAGGGGAGAAGAAAACAGAACAAGGGTAGCTCAGTAGTAACTGAAACTCTTTCTCAACCAGACCCACAGTGCTACATGGAGAAGGTAAGTCCGCTTATAAATTCTCTTCTATGTGCACTTGAGGTTAGGGCTTAAACCTTGACTTCTGAGATAAAAAGGGGAGCTGGAAAGAGGAATGGGAAGGAAGAGCATCACCAGGGCAGCCACGGGTGAAGAGAAATGAGGCCGAGGGAGAGGCTGGGGGCTCCTCGGGGCTCCTGACCAGGGAATGGGGGCTTCCGTGTGTGCCCTCAGCGTCCTCGCTGCAGCGCGTCCTAGGAGTCCGCACTCTGCCCGCGTTCCGACACCCGAGGAAGCACTGCCCACACCCTCTCTTCTCCCATCTGATTTAAGTATTTGGAAGGGTCCTGGCGCATCGTTTTTTTTTAAAAAAACACTTCCTAGGTGATTCTAAAAAGCATCCGCGTTTGAGAAACCCTGGACTAGAAGGACCATGTCCCAAAGTTCTCTGACCCACAAAGGCCTCTACGGCTCTACTCAGAGCCCTCAGTGAGCGCTGATTTTTAACCACAGCCCGTGGACACATGATAAAATGGTGACGTGTGTTACATAGAAATACAGTGTTCTCAACAAAATTTTCGGAAGTGCTTTTATGCTCATATTCAAACCGATTTTCAAAAGATGAGGCTGTTTTCTTGAAAGGACCTCCCTGATCAAATCCAACCCCCTCGCAAAAGTGGTTGCTTATGGATACAGAAAACAAATATAGGCTTCCTCTGGTTAATAGACTCATCATCAGAGTGGTTGTGTCTTCTTCATCTTTCTATTATTAATCACACTTATTTATAGAACACCAGAGTGAGGGCCTAAATCTCTGTCTAGGAGGGATTTTAGTCCCTCCATGCTGACCTTCAACGATTTGAAATAAGTCCATAGTGAAAACTGAGTTTTTGCAGAGCCATGTTTCTCCCGGATCATCAGGACATGGTGACTCTTGATATAAATGCCGACTGTGGGGTGTGAGCATCCAGATTTTAACCCCTCGGGGTGATTCCCATATACATTCAATTTTAAAAACTGCTCTAAAAACAGTAAACAGCATGGCTTTGTTAATTTAAGATCATGGCTCATTCACAGTTCAGAAACAGCAGGTTTCGTTTTTATAAATGGGACTTGCAATATAATTCACATCTCCTTTCAGTTCCCTTAACCTTATCTGTGAAGAAGAGACAATAAATCCAACATTTCTAATGTGGCTTTCAGGGGCTCCACCTCCTTATTCCCCAAATCCTGCAGAATCCAAGAAAGGATGGTTGAACAGAGGAAATGAGTTTTCAGCTGATTATTGTTTTGTTCTGGTGAAAAGCTTATTTGTAAATTTGTGTCTCTGTAACCTGGACTTTACAGGATGCAATGGAAGAGACTATCAAATGCCAATTGTTGATTGACTTGCTGATGATTAATCTTACCTAAGTCAACAAGCATTTACTGAAACCTTATTTTATGCTGGACACTGTCCTAATATTAAGCTCATATGTCTCACTGAAACCTCCAAATATTCCATCAGGTAGGAATAATTTACCCACAATAATTGCTTGGGTAAATTCCTTGCTGAAGTCATATAAATAATCAAGATGATAGCCTAAAAATTTTGAATGCAATAAATACATGTTAAATATGTAAGATATAAAGTGTAATATTTGACATATTCCAACTTTATGTTCTTCACATGTTCTTGCTTTAAAAATATAGATACATCATAAAGAACCAATTAAATATAGTTGCAAACACGTAATTGCATGGAGACACATGAAATAATTGCAGTGTAAACTTCATTATATGAAAGTTACAATGAAACTCCACATAACTTATTCACCCTGTGGTAAAATTTGGTGACTTTCACATTCTGTTTTTCCACCTAGATGTTGAGTATTTCTGTTTACATCCTTATTCTGATTATCTTCTGAGGAGTAAGTAGCAGAGGCCTTGACCCTTCACCACTAAATTCTTCAGCAACATCTCTTGACCAGACATCTTCCGACTCTCCCTCTGGGAAGGGAACTGTCCCCTTTGGGTTCCCCTCATTCCCACAGAGTGGCTCCTGTCCATCACTCCAGTAAATCTGTGCTCAGGTGAGGCCATTGGTGGCTTCCCTGCTCCCAAGTGCAGTGAACTTTCCGGGTACCTAACATGGCTGACCTCTCCCCTCCTCTGGTGTCTCACTCTGCCTTCCCTCTGAAACCAGCCCTGCCCTCCCAGAACTATCTCCCCTTAGAGTTCCCAAGGATCTTCTCTGTTTCTATTCTGAAGCTCATTTAAGTCATCTCAACACATGATTCAGTAACCCACTCCACTCACATAGACCCCTTTTCTCAGGGTTATTTCAGCTTCACAAACCTACCATATGCCCAATGTGTGGAACCAGCAGAGAACAAGTGAGACTTGACACCTATCCTTTCAAGCTTAGACCTTCAGTGAAGATAGTTACAAGTGTGATAAGCCATGGGCTGTGATCACTTTGTATTCGCTGTTGCTCTCATGGTTTGAGATGGGTATTGGGAATCACTGGTCACTGCCCCCTTATATCCATTCTTCCCGTTTCCTACACTAATAGAGCACCTGCTCATTTTCCATGCACAGATGTCCCAGGATAATGATGACAATTCCACCCTCTCTTATGGTTGTTATGTTACTCTGAATATTTAAAGGCGGAATTTGTTATGTGCAGACGGAACGAGTTCTTAAAGGAGGAGCCTGTCCTTCTCCTCTCCCCATTCTCTGGTTAGAATATAAATATGATAGCCACACCCTCTCTCCCACCAATAGATGGCTGAGCATATGACAGAAAGGTTCTGAACCCTCAATCCTTTATGAAACAAAATTGTCTTACCACCCTTGGGCTGCTGCCCTTGAAATGTTTTATGAGAGAAAAAATAAATGTAAATTGTTTATGAGCCATTTTTCTGTTTGTCTCAGCTGAGTCTAATACTAAATGAAACAGTTACCTTTGTATGACTTTGAGAGTAGGGGCCACAGCTTCTTTATCTTCTTTTTTTTTAATTATGTTTATTTTTCCTGGAATCATTAATATACACTTACATGAACAACATTGTGGTTACCAGATTCCCCCTATTATCAAGTCCCCACCACATACCCCATTGCAGTCACTGTCCATCAGTGTCATAGTATGTTACAGAATCACTACTTGTCTTCTCTGTGTTATAGTGCCTTCCCCGTGCCCCCCCACCCCACCCCACCCCTGCTACATTATGTGTGCTAATTGTAATAGCCCTTTTTCCCTTGTCCCTCCCTTCCCACTCATCTTCCCCAGTCTCTTTCCCTCTGGTAACTGTTAGTTCAATCTTGGGTTCTGTGAGTCTGCTGCTGTTGTGTTCCATCAGTTTTTGCTTTGTTCTTATACTCCACATATGAATGAAATCATTTGATACTTGTCTTTTTCGGCTTGGCTTATTTCACTGAGCATAATACCCTCTAGCTCCATCCATGTTGTTGCAAATGGTAGGATTTATTTTCTTCTTATGGCTGAATAATACTCCATTGTGTATACGTACCACATCTTCTTTATCTATTCATCTACTGATGGACACTTAGGTTGCTTCCATTTCTTGGCTATTGTAAATAGTGCTGCGATAAACATAGGGGTGCATATATCTTTCTCAAACTGGGCTGCTGCATTCTTAGGGTAAATTCCCAGGAGTGGAATTCCTGGGTCAAATGGTATTTCTATTTTTAGTTCTTTGAGGAACCTCCATACTGCTTTCCACAAAGGTTGAACTAATTTACATTCCCACCAGCAGTGTAGTAGTGTGCCATTTTCTCCACATCCTTGACAGCATTTGTTGTTCCTATTCTTTTCTATGTTGGCCATCCTCACCAGGGTGAAGTGATATCTCATTGTGGTATTAATTTGCATTCCTCTGATTATTAGTGATGTGGAGCATCTTTTCATGTGCCTGTTGGCCATCTGAATTTCTTCTTTGGAGAAGTGTCCAGATTCTCTGCCCATTTTTTAATTGGGTTATTTGCTTTTTGTTTGTTGAGGTGCATGAGCTCTTTGTATATTTTGGATGCCAACCCCTTATCAGATGTGTCATTTATGAATATATTTCCCCATACTGTAGGATGTCGTTTTGTTCTACTGATGGTGTTCTTTGCTTTACAGAAGGTTTTTACTTTGATATAGTCCCACTTGCTCATTTTTGCTTTTGTTTCCCTTGCCCATGGAAACACGTTCATGAAGAAGTTGCTCATGTTTATATTCAAGAGAGTTTTGCCTATATTTTCTTCTAAGACTTTTATGGTTTCATGACTTACATTCAAGTCTTTGATCCATTTCATGTTTACTTTTGTGTATGGAGTTAGACCGTTATCCAGTTTCATTCTTTTACATGGAGCTGTCCAGTTGTGCCAACATCAGCTGTTGAAGAGGCTGTCATTTCCCCATTGTATATCCATGGCTACTTTATTGTATATTAATTGACCATATATGCTTGGGTTAATATCTGGACTCTCTATTCTGTTCCACTTGTCTATGAGTCTGTTCTTGTGCCAGTACCAAATTGTCTTGATTACTGTGGCTTTGTAGTAGAGCTTGACGTTGGGAAGAGAGATCCCCCTGCTTTATTCTTCCTTCTCAGGATTGCTTTGACTATCTGCGGTCTTTTGTGGTTCAATATGAATTTTAGAACTATTTATTCCAGTTCATTGAAGAATGCTGTCAGTATTTTGATGTGGATTGCATTGAATCTGTAGATTGCTTTAGGCAGGATGGCCATTATGATTATATTAATTCTTCCTACCCAAGAGCATGGGATGAACTCCATTTATTAGTGTCTTCTTTAATTTCTCTTAAGGGTGTCTTGTAGTTTTCAGGGTATAAGTCTTTCACTTCCTTGGTTAGGTTTATTCCTAGGTATTTTATTCTTTTTGATGCAATTGTAAATGGAGTTGTATTCCTGATTTCTCTTTCTGCTAGTTCATCGTTAGTGTATAGGAATGCAACAGATTTCTGTGTATGAATTTTGTATCCTGCAACTTTGCTGAATTCAGATATTAGTTCTAGTAGTTTGGGAGTGGATTCTTTAGGATTTCTATATACAATATCATGTCATCTGCAAAAAGTGACAGTTTGACTTCTTCCTTACCAATCTGGATGCTTTTATTTCTTTGTGTTGTCTGATTGCCATGGCTAGGACCTCCTGTACTATGTTGAATAAAAGCGGGGAGAGTGGGCATCCTTGTCTTGTTCCCGATCTTAGAGAAAAGCTTTCAGTTTCTCACTGTTAAGTATGATGTTGGCTGTGAGTATGTCATATATAGCCTTTATTATGTTGAGGTACTTGCCCTCTATACCCATTTTGTTGAGAGTTTTTATCATGAATGGATGTTGAATTTTGTCAAATGCTTTTTCAGCACCTATGGAGATGATCATGTGGTTTTTGTCCTTCTTTTTGTTGATATGGTGGATGATGTTGATGGATTTTCGAATGTTGTACCATCCTTGAATCCCTGGGATGAATCTCACTTGATTATGGTGTATGATCCTCTTTGATGTATTTTGAATTAGTTTGCTAATATTTTGTTGAGTATTTCTGCATCTTTGTTCATCAGGGATATTGGTCCATAATTTTCTTTTTTTGTGGTATCTTAGCCTGGTTTTGGTATTAGGGTGATGCTAGCTTCATAGAATGAGTCTGGAAATATTCCTTCCTTTTCTATTCTTTGGAAAACTTTAAGGAGAATGGGTATTATATATTCTCTAAATGTCTGATAAAATTCAGTGGTGAATCCATCTAGTTCAGGGGTTTTGTTCTTGGGTAGTTTTTTGATTACCGATTCAATTTTGTTGCTGGTAATTGGTCTGTTTAGATTTTCTGTTTCTTCCTTGGTCAGTCTTGGATGGTTGTGTTTTTCTAGAAAGTTGTCCATTTCTTCCAGGTTATCCAGTTTGTAAGCATATTGATTTTCATTGTATTCTTTAGTAATTTCTTGTATTTCTGTGTTGTCCATAGTGATTTTCCCTTTCTCATTTCTGGTTCTGTTTATGTGTGTAGATTCTCTTTTTCTCTTAAAAGCCTGGTTTGGGGTTTATCTATTTTGTTTGTTTTCTCAAAGAACCAGCTCTTGGTTTTATTAATTTTTTCTATTGTTTTATTCTTCTCAATTTTATTTCTTCTCTGATCTTTATTATGTGCCTCCCTTCTGCTGACTTTGGGCTTCATTTGTTCTTCTTTTTCCAGTTTCAATAATTGTGACTTTAAACTGTTCATTTGGGAATGTTCTTCCTTCTTTAAATAGGCCTGGATTGCTATATACTTCCCTCTTAGAACTGTCTTTGCTGCGTCCCACAGAAGTTGGAACTTTGTGCTGTTTTCATTTGTCTCCATGTATTGCTTGATCTCTGTTTTAATTTGGTCATTGAGCCATTGATTATTTAGGAGCATGTTGTTAAGGCTCCATGTGTTTGTAAGCCTTTTTGTTTTCTTTGTACAATTTCTTTCTAGTTTTGAACCTTTGTGATCTGAGAAGTTGGTTGGTATAATTTCAATATTTTTGAATTTACTGAGGCTCTTTTTGTGGCCTAGTATGTGGTCTATTCTGGAAAATGTTCCATGTACCTTGAGAAGAATGTGTATCCTGCTGATTTGGAGTATAGAGTTCTGTAGATATCTGTTAGGTCCATCAGTTCTAATGTGTTGTTCAGTGCCTCTGTGTCCTTACTTATTTTCTGTCTGGTTAATCTGTCCTTTGGGGTGAGTGGTGTGTTGAAGTCTCCTAGAACTAATGCATTACATTCTATTTCCCCTTTTAATTCTGTTAGTATTTGTTTCACATATGTCACGCTCCTGTGTTGGGTGCATAGATATTTATAATGGTTATATCCTCTTGTTAGACTGACCCTTTTATCATTATGTAATGTTCTTCTTTGTCTCTTGTGACTTTCTTTGTTTTGAAGTCTATTTTGTCTGATACAAGTACTGCAACACCTGCTTTTTTCTCCCTATTTTTGCATGAAATATCTTTTTCCATCTCTTTACTTTTAGTCTCTGTATGTCTTTGGGTTTGAAGTGAGTCTCTTGTAGGTAGCATATAGTTGGGTCTTGTTTTTTTATCCATTCAGGGATATTATGTCTTTTGATTGGTGCATTCAGATCATTTATATTTAGGGTGATTATTGATAGGTATGTACTTATTGCCATTGCAGGCTTTAGATTCATGGTTACCAAAGGTTCAAGGGCAACTTCTTTACTATCTAAGAGTCTAAGTTAACTCACTTAGTATGCTATTACAAACACAATCTAAAGGTTTTTTTCCCCTCATTTTCTTCCTCCATTCTTTATATATTAGTTGTCATACTCTGTACTCTTTGTCTATTCCTTTTTATTACCTCTGATGACAGCTATTTAACTTTAGGAACACTTCCAGCTATTGCAGTCCCTCCAAAATACACTGTAGAGATGGTTTGTGGGAGCTAAATTATCTCAGCTTCTCCTTATCTGGAAATTGTTTAATTCCTCCTTCAAATTTAAATCATAATCTTACTGGATAAAGTATTCTTGGTTCGAGGCCCTTCTGCTTCATTGCATTAAATACATCATGCCACTCCCTTCTAGCCTGTAAGGTTTCTGCTGAGAAGTATGGTGATAGCCTGATGGGTTTTCCTTTGTGTGTGATCTTATTTCTCTCTCTGGCTGCTTTTAATAGTCTGTCCTTATCATTGATCTTTGTCATTTTAGTTATTATATGTCTTGGTGTTGTCCTCCTTAGGTCCCTTGTGTTGGGATATCTGTGCACCTCCATGGCCTGAGAGTATCTCCTTCCCCAGATTGGGGAAGTTTTCAGCAATTACTTCATCAAAGACATTTTTGGTCTCTTTTTCTCTCTCTTTTTCTCCTGGTACCCCTATAATACCAATATGGTTCCATGTGAATTGGTCACACAGTTCTCTCAGTATTCTTTCATTCTTAGAGATCTTTTTCCCTCTCTGTGTCTCAGCTTCTTGTATTCGTCTTCCCTAATTTCTCTTTCATTTATTGTCTCCTCCACCATATCTAATCTGCTTTTAATACCCTCCATTGTGTTCTTCAAGGATTGGATCTCTGTCTTAAATTCGTTCCTGAGTTCTTGAATATTTTTCTATACCTCCATGAGCATGTTAATGATTTTATTTTGAAATCTCTTTCAGGAAGATTCATGAGGTCGATTTCATTTGAATCTTTCTCAGGTGTATTCATAATTTTGCTTTGAACCAGGTTCCTTTGACATTTCATAATTTGTCTTTGGTGCCCTCTAGTGCCCAGAAGCTCTATTCTCTGGAGGTGCTCAGCCCCTGGAGCAGTGTCGGGGGTCGCAGGGGAGCTGTGTTCATGCTTGTGGGAAGAAAGAGCTGTTTTCTTCTTCCCAACTGCTATGCCTGTTTCCACTGCCAGAACCAGTGGGCTGAACACACAGGTGTAAGCCTCTATGCTTTGTGTTTGTAGCTGCCATAGGTGGGGCTTCCCTCTGGCTGGCCTGACACCAGGGCAGGGGTTGCCAGTTTGTGAGCCTGATCCAGGTGCAGGCTAGCGGGGAGGAAGATACAGCAGGCTGCGTATCATGGTGGGGGGGCCTTGGAGCTGTCCAGCCAGCAGAATGGAGCGCCTGAAGATCGTTTAAGCTCCCAACCTGCCTGGCAGAGTGCACCCAGACAATTTTGTCTACCTGTCCTTTCTCCTGAGCAGTAAGCTCTGTGCAATCCTTTTAGGAAGTCTCTCAGACTGCCCACCCAGATCAGCCAGTTATGAATATCTGTTTTCCACAAGCAGCTGGAATCTCCGTCTCTCCAGGTATTTCGCCTGTCTTAGCTTTCCTACTGCAGTAAATCACCAGAGCACCATGCAATGTAGGTTCATGCTCCCAGAGCAGATCTCCAGGGCTAAGTGTTCAGCAATCCCAGGCCTCTACTTCCTCCCCACTCTGTTTCTCTTCCTCCCACCGGTGAGCTGGGGTGGGGGAAGGGCTTGGGCACTGCCAGGTCACAGCTTTGGTACGTTACCCTGTTCCATGTAGTCTGCTCTTTTCTCCAGGTGTATGCAGTCTGGTGCAGCCTTCTTTCCTGTTGCTCTTTCAGGATTAGTTGTATTAAATTATATTTCTTATTATATGTGGTTTTTGGGGAGGTCTCTCTCTCACCTCTCATGCCGCCATCTTTAATCCCTTCTTTGTCTTCTTATCCAAGGATATCAGCATAATTTGTGGTACATAATAGGTGCTCAACTAGTGTGGTTAAATATATAAATAGTCATAATAAATAGAAATGGATATTGAGGAATAAAAAAGCATGAAATATATCTTTCATAAACCTGAGATGAACAGGACATCCTGGTAAAGCTCCAGCTGTGCCAGGTAAGAGTCAAGTCAGGAAGCTGCCCCATGGTTTGTGAGTTGAGAGTCTGAATGGCTGCAGGAATAAGAGGGGCCCTTCAGAAATGCATTAGTGAGAGTGTTTTGTGGACATGAGAGTCAATACAATTCCCCTGGAAGTTTACAGATCAAGGAGTATGGAGTGAGCAGTACTTTAGAGGAAGACTTTTTTTGCCAAGTAATTGGGTTCAAAACACAGAATACAGTGAAAAAGACCTTCTAGGTTTCAAATCCTGGGTCTACTGCTTTTTCACTATGTGCTTTGGGCAAATACCCCAAAACACTGAATGTTACTTTCTCTTAATACTTGATTATTCCTGTTATGCCCTCTACTTACAGGGAACCATACTGGCCATAGTCTAGCTATGGTTCATCCTGGGTAAGTCCTGATTCTTCTGAGTGCCAGAGTGACAAAGGACTCTATTAATCTCTTTGATCTGCTTTTCCTCCAACCTAGGCACTTTATCTGAAGATCTGTCTGATCTCTGAAGCCAAATCAGGATAGACATTCAGATGACCCCTTTGACTGAATACTTGCAAAGTTTCCCTATGTACTGGGAACATGTTGTTTTGAGTTTGTTCATTTGTTGCACACTCTCTCCCATTCACAGTGACCCAAGCTTCTCTTGGACGATTCTCTTACCAGATCCCTCTTTATCACTATTTTTCTTTTAGTTGCACTGCTGTTAATCATACCCCAAAGATAGAATCACAGGATCCCACAGCTGCAAGGAACCATAGGGATTGTGTAATTCAAATCTTGAACAGCTCAGAAAGTTAAGAAACCTAACAATAGTCTCAAAGAGGGTACTTTTTCTGAGATGGGAGCAATTCAAGATTCTTTTCACAATTTTACTGAGAAATAATTCACACACCAGGAATTACAAGCATTCAAAATGTACTATTCATACAAATGTAATGATGTATATGGACAAGTGTACATGTACAGATGTAAATGTACAATGGTTTCACATGGGTAAAGAAGGTGGCCCAGGAAATCTGCCTGGAAGAAGAGTGTGATGTACATTTTGAAAATCTGTACCTACTATCCATAGTGGGGTTTTACCAGAGGAGTCACCAGCAGAAATACAGCATGTGAAGAATATGAAAGAAAGACAGAAGGTCTTGTGTAACAAAACGGCATGTTCTTCTGACCGAGCAGCACCTAGCACGGGTCACTGGCAGAGGAAGCATGAGGGCAGGGAGGAGGCAGGATCGGGGGAACTTCGCTCGTAGCCAGTGGGAAGTAATTAGGGAAAGATCATCACAACAGTATTTTTCTCAGAACATTTCAATGCAAGATCAGGTCAGACTGCCCTGACATGTCTTTGCCCCTTTGTGGTCTCCAGTACCTACAGCAGCTGATGGTGGAAGTAGAGGAAGAACTCAATAAGAAAGACGAGCAACTGCAGGATGCAGAGAAGGCCTTGGCAGGTATGGGGCGGGCTCAGCACACGGGAGGCCGGGGGCTCCCGCAGTGTCCTCTGGGGCTCACACATGAAGGCTGCCCGGGAGTAAGGGGCTTCCTCTCCTTCCGGGAACACACAGCTGAATCAGAAAACGACAAGCCACTTGTGCTTGGAATCCAGCCAGACTGTCAGCGCCTCTCCCGACACATTCTCAGCCGCTCTCGGTGGGCGGTCAGCAAGAAATGAGGGCAATTCCACCCTGCTTTTCCCAGACAGTTAGGTGTCTCAGAAAATGCGTGCGCTGTAGACAATCGGGCCTGACTGCTGTTTCTTTCCTTGTAAAACCCTCCTGGAGCAGAAGAGCAGGCCAAAAGAAAGGCAGCTGAAGAGGAAAAGGAGCATTTTGCGAGAAGATGTGAGGAGCTGGAGCAAAAGATGGTGGATCAGGAAAGCACCTTCAATTATAAATTTGCCAGTGTGGAAGAGAAGATGAGAGAAATGAAGAGTCAGGAGTACGAGACCAGCAAGAAGCTGGATGTAAGTGTGGCCTGGGTCTGGGCACTGACTGGGCCACAGACCGGGAGCCCGGGGAGAGACGGGTGAGACTCACAGTGACGTCCCAGAGAGACGCCCCACCCCCTTTACAGCATGTGATTCATTAGAAGCCCAGAGTTTGTCACGGCTCATGTCACGGACTTGAATTCTGTTCACAGAGAGTCTCTGGAGAGTCCAGTAAGACCTGGTACCTCCAAGCATTTGCAGAATATAAATAACCTTTCCAAACTTGGGCTGCTGTTCTCAGGGATTCCTGGATGATCACATGGAGCCAATATTAAATGACGTGTATGTAACCAGGTGTGTGTCATAGGAGCAGCGATTGGCTCACTTTAC